>OX383256.1:6997266-8197266 GCA_947522985.1 Lithophane socia
TTCTAAGCGACTTTTATTTACAGGAACAAAACTCACAAGTTTTCTTTGAGCTCTGACTATTTTCAGAGGGAAAGTGACTAACTGGCCACAGTGATCAGAGTCCAACTCATTTATAATTAAATGGCTAGAAGGTCTTAAGTTTGTAAAAATATTGTCAATACAGGTAGCACTAGTGGCAGTTATTCTAGTCGGCTCAGAGAATGTATTGTACAAGTTATACGACTTTAATAGACTTATAAATTTATTTACTGTGGCTGATTTTTCTAATATATTGATGTTGAAGTCTCCACAGACAACAACTGTTTTATTACTGCTACAGGTCTTTAATAATACTTCTTCCATAGATTTCTCAAAAATATCATATGAAGCACATGGGGGCCTGTACACGCTTATTACAATGAACTGCTCAAGCTCAATGCAAGCTATTTCAATAACTCGCTCAACAGAAAGGCTCACAATATCCTTACGTTCTTTAAATTTCATATTGTTACGAACAATTATTAGAGACCCACCGCGTATCATATTAACTCTGCTGAATGAGCTGGCAACCTGGTGGTTGTTAAAGCTGAACATGAACTGGTGGACTTTTAACCAATGTTCAGTTACACATAAGATATCAATAAAACTACAGTTCATGAACAGCTCCAATTCTAATTCCTTACCTATCACACCCTGTATATTCTGATGGACTATTTTTAGACAATTATTATTTATTAAATTACTACAATTTGATGGGTGAGAGGATATTAAAGAAGAACGTTTTGTAACATTTTGATGATATGTGTAACATAACAACACGCATGTATTATGTGTAACATAACATCACGCATGTATTATGTGTAACATAACATCACGCATGTATTATGTGTAAACATAACATCACGCATGTATTATGTGTAAACATAACATCACGCATGTATTATGTGTAACATAACATCACGCATGTATTATGTGTAACATAACATCACGCATGTATTATGTGTAACATAACATCACGCATGTATTATGTGTAAACATAACATCACGCATGTATTATGTGTAACATAACATCACGCATGTATTATGTGTAAACATAACATCACGCATGTATTATGTGTAACATAACATCACGCATGTATTATGTGTAAACATAACATCACGCATGTATTATGTGTAAACATAACATCACGCATGTATTATGTGTAACATAACATCACGCATGTATTATGTGTAACATAACATCACGCATGTATTATGTGTAACATAACATCACGCATGTATTATGTGTAACATAACATCACGCATGTATTATGTGTAAACATAACATCACGCATGTATTATGTGTAACATAACATCACGCATGTATTATGTGTAACATAACATCACGCATGTATTATGTGTAACATAACATCACGCATGTATTATGTGTAACATAACATCACGCATGTATTATGTGTAACATAACATCACGCATGTATTATGTGTAACATAACATCACGCATGTATTATGTGTAACATAACATCACGCATGTATTATGTGTAACATAACATCACGCATGTATTATGTGTAACATAACATCACGCATGTATTCCCCGAAGGGTTAGGCACCTATAGTACATCCACATTTCGCCAGTTATGTTTTTAAGCCCCATGTAATAGGAGCGAGCCTATTGCCATCAACCGGGCTGCGAGCTGCTACTGAGAAATTCCAGATCGAAAACCCAATAACACTTTGCCTGACCCGGGAATCGAACCCAGAACCTTATGCTCAGCAATAGCGCTTGCGACCACTAGACGAAAGACGCAGTCATGTGTAACGGTTAGTTATTTCATCAAAAGTAAAAGTCAACTGTTCTTCCGCGCTGTTGGATTTACAACCCTCGTCCCAGCGCCGAGGATTGAAAATACAACAGTGCAAAAGAACAGTTGATTGTTACTTTGGCTGTTACTTTTAATGAAGAAACTGGCCGTTAGTGTGTATTATGTGTAGGTGTACAGTAAACCCACTTTTGGCCAGTTAGGTAAGTTGAAGTCCCATGCGAGTCTAGTGCCGAGCCTAATACCAGTAACCGGGACATCAAATGAAAAAAAACAAAAAAAAAAGGACCCCACAATCGCTCATCAATCGCGTTTGCGACTACTAGACCAACGCGGCAGTTAATAACCGACATAATTATCAGAAAAAGTCATAGACGATGACATAAGCATTGAATTATCTAACGCACTTTGCGTGCCTTAGTTATTAGACTCAAATAATACCTTGTGACCTAGCTCTGGTCGTTTCAATGAGCCTAAGTGCCACTATTCTACGAATGTGTGTAGTTAGTAACTTGGATGCAGCAATTGTTTAAATTGAATAAGGATTTGATTTAGCTCTTCCTGTGCAGTTTAAGGAATGCATGTACCAGAGGCAAGCAACTAGAAGATGAATCGGTTTTCAAGAAGCTTTCAGATAAGGTAGCCCGCGAAAGTAAAATGTTCTTGTTACATTTTTGCAAATTGCAAGACGGTGTCAGGCTGTATGTTGATTAAAATATGATTCGCAACCGTAACAACTAGAATATAATAATATTTATTTGCTTAAAAACATGGTAGAAAAAAATGGTAAAATCCAAAAAGTAAATAAAAAGAGCATACATGTTTTTGCAGCAGCTTACAAATTGTCACAAGCATACTATTTAACATTTGATTTCAAAGAAGTCTTTGACACAAGAAAACTATGACAACACAATCATTCATGCAATTTATTTTTGAATAATCTCATATTTAGTGTATTGAGAGAGAAATGCATCATGCAATTGATTATTTTTGTATAGTTTTTAAAGTTGTTTCCAGGGTCAAATGGTGAACTTATAGACAAACAGATTGTTAATAAACAGCAAATGGATATATGATTGATTTGACCTGAGTGCATACAGTAAACTAGCACTGGTAAATGGCTGTTATTTAGATTCTTATCACTATGCAGGCATTGTAGTTGGCTCTATCATTAGTCAAACGTTAACAAGTTTTCATGAAAAAAAATGTTTTTAGTGCATGTACTAGTTTTTAAGCAAATATTTTTGTACTACCTAAATTATTCTTTGTAACCAACTTAATAATAGCAGAGTCATGTCCAAAAGTGGAATGTAAAAGCTGTTAGGTGCCTTCGCATCTAGAATTGGTCAATGTTACGTTAACGGATCGTTAGCTCTCTTATACCATTATGTTATAGTGGCCAAGGGTGCCCAAATTGGGTGCCTTACCCAAAATTAAAGATATCTGGCATGTAAAAAATATTTGACAACAATAACACCATTTTAACACACATATACCATATTATCAAGACTATATTCCCCGATGGGTTATGCTGAGGTGTACTTTGGTACACCCATTTCACCAGTTATGTGTAATTCCCAATTAATAGGGGGCAAGCCTATTGCTATCAATCAGGCACAAATCCAGACTCCGGGCTGCTACTGAGAAATTCCAGATAAAAAACCCAATAACACTTAGCCCAACCTGGGAATCGATCCTCATACTCAACAGTAGCACTTGCAACCACTAGACCAATGAGGCAGTAACATCATTATTTCACAAAAGTCGCAAGCAAAAATGCATTCCAAATAAGTATAAGGAAAATATTTTTTATTCCACTCCGTAAGCACATTACGCATCTGTTGAGCAAATGATGTAGTTTCTTACCTTAGCGATGATGTCATCTTCGACAGTAGCTAGGGCTGCGAACACATCTTCTGCTTCTATCTGACCTGTCAGAATGATTGTCAGGTTTTCTGCTCGGTAGAATTTCTTGTGGAAGTCTCTGACCTGTGAAAAGCAACTACTTAGTTTGCCTTTTAATATTTTAAATACCAATAAATGGTGGAGTTAAGGAGATTAATAAATCTTATGTCATATCCTATGCATTTATGATGCAACTAGAAACAATTTTTCTGAAGTGGAACGGGTGTTCACTGCGACTGTTATTGTTTCTAGAATTGTTTTCTTGTAAGAATCTGTTTGAGATTCTTATGAGAATAATTTGAAGGTGTTATAAACAATTATTCTCATAATAATTTATAAATAATTAACATACTTTAATATTATCAGTAGATTCTCTAAGGTTCTTCATAATGCCACCAGTTTCAGCTGAATAACCACTTTCTGGATACATAGCACGCAATAATTGTAGCTCACATCTGTAACAAACAAAATTTATAAATATTGGTGCTGACATTATTAGTTTCGAAAGCGAAGGAAAAAAGTTTTACTACTGCCCAAACAATATTGTTTTTTTTTTTACTCCTGTTACCCTTCTGGTACCCAGATTTAGATTGAGATGTTACTCTGTACATTTTTACTAATAACTGTAAGAATCAATTATCATAGGTAATATGGGCTGGTATCCGCAACTCCATGTCAAATATCACAAAATGGAACCTATATAGTTAATGCAAATTTTATGCCTTACCTACTGTATGAAGTATTCTCTCTCCCCTGCATTTCACAATATACTACACCAGCATCCTCACCCTCGCCATCAACATGGTGGACCTCTGTGATGAACCCTTGATCAGTGAGTGTAGGCCGCAGTATGTGGTCCAGGTATATTGGCAGCAGGGTCAACATGCCAGCGTCTCCCGCAGTGTATACGGTGTAACAAGTGTGGTCCGTATCCGTCCATGCATTTGTGCCATGGGCCATACAACGGTTGGCCAATAAATCCAAGATCCCTTTGTATGGGTACCTCTCTGACCCAAGGAAGATGAGATGCTCCAATGTGTGGGGCAGACCGTCATCATCATGTGCTTCAGTTGCTAAAGGAAAATAAAAAGACATGTGTAGTTTTGTAATACAGTCCTTATCAGTTACCATTTCACTGTTATCATTGTTTGTAAATTGGATTACGATTTTCCTATTTACTCTGTGAATTATTGTTATCCAGCTGTGTAGTGCATTTAAAAAAGGTAAGTTCACGTCGCGATCGTGGGTAATTTTATCTATGAAGCAGCAAGTAGGTAGTATCAAAACTTTTGTCAAGTTTGGATCTTTGGAAGTTTATAAATGTACCAGAGCTTACTTTTTAAAGAAAGAAAGAAAAGAAAGAAAGAAAGACGTTATTCTTTCTTTCTTTAATAAAAACTTACCCAGACAAAAGAAACCGTTGACCAGAGGTCCCTCAACTCCGGCTATGATTACGGTGATACCGGTCTTTTCTGACACATATTTGTTCACAGGGATCACATCAGACGCTTTTGTCGACGAAACCAATTTGAAGTGAGACATTCTGAATTTATGCCACACTTGGTTTATGTACTAAATATTGTTTAGAATACACTAGAGAGCTATGAAAATTATTAGCCGGCGCCCGCCTGATCTACAATCAATCCGAGCAAGTGATGATTCAGTGAATGAATTGATGAATTCTAACCAGTATTCCAGTAACCACACAGTACCTAGTTCACAGCGCAGGTTATGTCAAAACTGTCAGAGTCAGCTTGGCTGTCAGATTCGAAAAGGAATGTCACCTAGGGATGGGGCGTATCTTACCAGATATTAAAAAATAACAATGCGTACCTTCGGTGCAACAAAGTCAAAACAGCTCATTTTTTAATTTACTATTTGTGACTCTCAGACCAACAAAAAAGGACTGAGTTGTGACTGTTGCACCGAAGGTTCCTAACAATATAACATACCTGTTACTCAAAATAACAGACCCTCAACGTCAAGACTGTTAACGCGGCTGGCGGCGGCTTTTACTGTTAATACATTATAACAAACTAACAGATTACTTGGATCTGTTATATTTTGTAACAGTAATAGTGATAGTAGATATCGTTTAACCTGTTACAATGGCCATCTCTAATGTCACCGCTTCACTTCACTAGTGACGTCCACTTAACAGCTACAAGTGCGGAGATTACACTTTTCACTTGCAATTCCATTTTTTTTTTACGAATCAATTTAATTGAATACAATAATATAATATTAGTTTTAAAGTCAAAGTCAAATCATTTATTTCAAGTAGGCCTTTCCAAAAGTGCCTTTTATGGCACTTTTTAACGTCATAGTCTCGTTTGTTTTTAAATTGTAATAAATTATCGTTTGGTTTTGTAATGCTTATAGATATTATAACGTGATACTAATCGTCAATCGTACATAGTTGATATACTGTAGTTGGACCATTCACGTGTCATTTAGTTTCCTGATTGGAGCCCATAACATGCTGACGTATGTAGTCAGTATTCTGGGTTAAGTATGTACCTACATGGTAATTTGATAACAGGAGAGGATCGATTCTACTAATTTGCAACGTCATATTATGTTCTACATAGTTTAAAAAAACGGTTCGATTCCGATCGCCAATCAAAAGTAAAAAGGTTAAATTCGGGTAAATTCCACAAATTCAACAATGGAACAAAATATCAAGTTACGTCCTTTTACATTTACAACATCACTAGGCAAAATACTCTCATTCATTTCATTCATTCAAAATTACTCATCGACCACTACAGATAACATAAAAATATTGAATTGTTTCTGACGATGCTGCCATCTATGAATCGTTTATTTTAATGTGCAAACTAACAAACCGCACATCATCCTCTACTGATGAAATGAACAATTTTGGAGTACTTATCTAAGTTTTACCATAATGTTAAGTTACATTGTCCTGGCTAGGGTTAGGTTACCTACTCTGCAGACCGTGAGCTAGTCGACCCATGGTCCAGAAGCTACATTGAAAGGCCTACTGTAATTCGAAAATATTGTATAAGCGAATTATCTTAGTAACTGTGGAGTTTCTTGCCGGCTCTTCTCCATAGGGAACGACCAATTGGCAGGCGCGGTCCGAGGGTTCTGGTGGTAATGACCCCCCCAAAATCCTTTAAGCTGTCGAGAGACTGAATGATTTACGTGCTTTGCTAACTTAAAACTGTAGGTACTTGAGCCACAGTGACCCCGATGGGCTTATAAAAAAAAAAGTTTTTAGAGTACTTGTCAATTAGGTAACCATTTCCCTAAAAATATTCCTCGGCACCAATGGTGACCCCCACGAAAATCTTGGGCTGCGACCGCGTCTGCCAATTGGAACCATGCATCGTCAACCCGTCTTGAGCGAGCGTGGTGATCATGCCTTCTCTGTATGAGAAGAGGTCTTTGCCCTGCAGTGGGACAATAATATACGCTGTTATTCATGTTTAAACAACTCATGTTGAAAGCTCTTACTGTTTAACCGTAAATGAGAATCAGTTGGACTTGGATTCGTTGGAGATTTGGTAATGACCTCTACTTAAAAGATTCAAACCTTTAATGTCGGTACACACGGCTACACATCAAGCTATACATTTCCAGCTTATCTCGCATTATATAGGATAATTCCGTAGAATGCCGTTCCGTTCAGCTTATACTGGAAATGTATAGCTTGATGTGTAGCCGTGCGTGTGTACCGACTTACGCTACGCGTGGTGTCCACGATAAAAATAAAAATATTAATAAAGGATTTAATTATAAGATAAGATTATATTATTGATTGTGTTGGCTGTCAGGGATTAGAATAGTATAGGATAGGTAGGTAAGAGTACCTACCTTTTAAATGCGGATCTAACTCTGATTATTCTCTGCAAATACGGGGTGTAATAAAAAGACAAATTCACATAGCCAACTACGCATTCTTTACATCAAACAGTAACATTGCACAAAAATACATTAAAAACTTGCTTTCTTTAGAAAAAGTCGGAACTTTGACCTTCAATATCTCCGTAATCAGAAGGTTCCCAGGTATGGTCCAGAACAAAAATAAAGATCACAATGACGGGATTTTTTTTTTGACTATGGCATCTCGTAGTTGATTTAGGAAATCATGACTACTTAACCGGACTTTCCTGTGGCTGCCTTAAGAACTACTCTCAGGGCCTCCAGCCAGGGGCTTATAACAAACTATTCTAACTATTCTAAATTAATACTAAGTGAACGCTCGCTAAGGGCACCCCCTGTGGGGTACGAACCTCGGCTTAGGGCGTCACTGACGGGAGGACAGCAAGACGGGACAGGCTGGATCAATATCAGATCATCATTATTATTAATCGGGGAATTTAAAGCTACGTGCTCATCTTCGGCGCGGGCTGGCACATCATCGGACAAGGGACGGGGGGACGAATTTAATCGGGATCGCGTTGGTCGTAATGGACCTCGACGGCGAGGTCGGAATGACGGTAGGCGTCTGTTTTTGTATCTCTGTAAGGTGCTGGTCTCCCTACGGCTCTCCTGGAGGAGGGTGATGGGGTCATCAGGGTCGGACAGGACGGGAATAACTAATGACTTTCGGCGTTTTATACCCGTTATCTTGGCTGGTGGTAGGGCATGTTCTTAGTCCGCCTGGCTATCTACCACCATCGTATCTAAGTCGGTCACCATAACAACAATGCTAACAACATTTTTGTGTTTCGGCAGTTAGAGGTAAGAGTAAGATATCCAGTTCCTCTGTGGTTGAGGGTTCCGGGTGAAGCTATAGCTTCCACCTTCGGCCTGATCATCTCTTACCATCAAGTGAGGACAAAAAAAATATCCTGTCTATGTTGTTACTAATTAGTCAACGTAAAATTCAGGGCCGCCGTGTGGAAAAGAGATTTTATGAATGGTTGGTTCCGTTTCTAACTTATTGGGGGTATTAGTTCAAGGTTTAGTCGAAGGTACCTAATTCTGAAAAAGCACACTCACTGGCCTACATTAGTTTTAGTATTCACAGGGGTGTTCTACGAGCTACAGATCTCGTAGCCACTCATAGGCTTTCTAGTCGCTGCTACGCCATTTAGTTAGTCAGTGAAATTAAGAAAATGGAAAATCTATTAAATGATGACTAGCTAAATAAATGTCAATACTTTGGGTAAACAGACTGGATGGGAACAGACGACGTGTATGAAATATTATGGAACATCTATCAGTATTATATAGAACTCTGTGGGAACATCCCTTGTCTGAAGAAATCGTGGACCTAAAAATGTTCTTTTTTTGCAATGATTTTTTGTATGGAAATATTTAAATCGGTATAAAGATACCTCCAGGAAAATGATTCGGTTCATTCAAATCAACATAATGTAAAATGTTTTTGTACAACATGATGTCAGCAGCAGTATGACCCTATACAGTTAGAATGTAGGTATTATTTTAACGTGAAATAATACATGTAGGAATTGCTTTTGCAATGATTCTGAAGTGTGAAGTCATAAATAATGAGAGTCGACGAGTGCTCGACAGATGAGTATCATAGTTAGACAAAATATTCTTTAGATTTACCTATCATTCTTACTTTACGATATTAGGTCAATAATCTGTACCTACCTTCTCTTTATTTTCATTTTCATGTATCGTTTCACCACAGCAGGGTCGTTTCATTGATTCGGAACAAAATATTAATTATATTCACATTCTTAAAGAATCCCACAAAATGAGATCCACCTACCACCACCGCGTCCACCGCTTACAGCGGTGTTTTAATTACTTCAATGTAGGAAAGAGATGAAGCTCTACAGGACGTATGAGCTCCATCTCTGTCCCCCACTGAGTAAGATCAAAATAATACTGCTGTAAGCGGCAGTAGGCCCCCAAATCGGAAAAAAATATTAATTATACTTATCCACATTCTTAACGAATCCCACAAAGTGGGATCCGATCGGAATAGGGCTTTAAAGGGCCTTAAAGCCTCAAAATGATTCTAGAATTGACATCGTGACTTAATGCAACATGATCACGATTCAAGGTACACGATGGGCATTGCCTCACGAGTCCAATGACGACGAATCCGAACCGAGTTCCGAGTCTGGCGGTATCCATCATTACTTAAACATTCTAAGTAGAAAGATTTTTACACAAGATCTACCTTGCACTAATTACTATGTAGGTTAATTATCAAACTAAAAATAAATAAATTCGTGCACCCTCAGCCCTTGACCACTTGGTTTCATGAAGGGTAGTTTAGATTTAGGCCAGATATTGTCCAGTCCATGATACTATCAGATTAAAATACAGTTCATGCACAATAAAAATACTGGTTTCGGAAGAAAGGGCAATATAAGATTAGGGTCAATCGTATAGGTCTTGTAAACAACGTAATTGATTTATAAACAGTGCCTATCTTTAGCTATCTAAAGGTATGCCTGTGCGCTGATGTAAGTGCGCTTTTTATATTGTTATTACCTATCACCATTGTTATTGTATGAAGTATGAATAAATTAATATAAATTATGCTCTGAGGTCTAGGTGAAGGATTTTTAATGTAAGTACTTTGTTTTATTTTTTTATTATAGTCTAAAGACGTATAATATTACTACGTGACTGCCTCGTTGGTCTAGTGGTCGCAAGCGCTACTGCTGAACAGGTCCTGGGTTCGATTCCCGGGTCGGGCAAAGTTTTATTCGATTTTTCCATCTGGAATTGCTCAGTAGTGGATTAGTGTCCTATTGATGGCAATAGGGCACTTTAGTAGTAACAAAACAAGTGTAAGTTAGATTCTGTAAATTCTATTGAAACTCCGTATGCTACCTAACCTAAGTAGGTACTGCGCTGTGATAGCCCAAGGTGAAAGTTTTACCACCACTGCGGCCGACTGTAAAAGGTTTTGTTTTTCTCGCAGGTCATGCCTAGGAGGTTGTTCTGTCGGCTGCTTAGCTATCCTGTGGATGCCATTAGGACATAAACTTGTGACGAAGTCCTTCTCATCCATACTCATCCTATCATTTATTACTGGCAATCCTTTATGGCTGGCCACATCATCATTCCATTTTCAATTTGAATTCAGAACGCCACAAACTCCCGTGCAGTATTTTTCCAGTCTGCTGGACACTTCATCTTTGGACTTGACCGAGCGTGTTACTGTCTGTAATTTGTATATAACCATCATCCTTCTAAATACTGTGATGTACTATATTTATATAATCATGTGTGTGTAACCACAGTAATAAACCGTACCTCCTATCGTCTACTGTGTTTACCTCATTATTCAACGTTGTCCGGTGAGACCCTCACTAAGCGAGCTAGCGGATGGCAGAGGGGTCTCCCAGTAGGTACAAACTTATAAACTAAGCGACTATATGCTCCGAACCTCGGGGTGGGCTACTCTGCCGGGCAGCAAAGGGGCAGGCTGGATAGGATCAATTTACAATGGTAAAAGGAGCGGGATATGGTCGTACATTCGTAGCTGTCGTAGATCGTAGCCAGTGTAGTGCTCTGTGGTTCGTAACGAGTTACTTATTATTTATAGGTAGGTACCTACTAATTAATTAAGGAAAGTAAGTTTTTAAGTTATCAAAAACTAGCTGATGCCCGCGGCTTCGCCGCGTGGATGTCGGTTATTATAATCGACTTTACTCGAAAACCACTCTATCCATTGGTCCAACCACTCTATCAATTGGCACTCTATCCAAACTCAAAAACTACTGAACCGGTACAGTAGTTTTTGAGTTTATTGCGAACAGGACGACAGACAGTCGAGGACTTTGTTTTATAATATGTAAGGAAATGAGCATTAGAAAATGTAGAGCCAGATAGAAAAAGTTGGAATTTAGTACCTAACTCTTCTTTTTCGGAGGTAGTTGATAATATTGCAAAGATAAAATCCATCAGAAATGAAAATAAGGTCAGGAGCGTAGCACTCGCAATAGGCGTGCGCGTATGACCCAGATGTATGAACGTAAACGAGGCAAAAGGAGTATGTAAGGATTGTAGCAGTTGGCGTTCTGGAGTTTCTGCCTACCCCCATGAGAAGAAGGCGTGAGTTTATGTAAGTAAACATGAAAATACTTTGCTCTAAAAACCTGCAGATTTCATAGGTCGTTGTGCCTACCTGTGTAACGACGAGTTGCACACATTTTGGAACCGTCTGCACAATACATTGTTTCAAAATTACAATGTTTGTTGTTCTATCTGCTCTAGTAACTCCGTAAGGCAATGCACAGAAATAAAACATTAATATTATTTAATAGACGTTACTGTCTGTTGTGCAAAAACGTAAATTACATGGCCACGTAATAATTTATTCTTTTTTGTGTAAAATAAGTACTTACAAGGTGAATGTCAGTCATGTTGATACATTGTACAGTCGAACAAACTTTTTGGTAAAATACAATAGACGTAGATATATTTAATAACCTATTCCGCTAAACTATTCTTCAAGAGTCATAAAAAAGCCCTGTAAGAAATCGACACGTTGTTTCACCTCTCAACGAGGCATCCTCGTCATCCTGAAGATGCCTCGGTGAGAGGTGAAACACGTGTCGAGGTCTCACAATGATCAGTTTTTGACAGATACTGACAGACCACTGAGACGTTTGTAAATTAGTAGACTTGGTCCCCCTGTTAGGTTTAAATTACTTTAAATAACACAACATAAAATCACAACTGTATTAGGCAGAAGTGGACCTGATAGTATAGTGCACCCACATTTCGCTGTTATATTTTCGTTTTTTTTAAATGAATCTCATAACATCGTGCTTGTTTCCCCGAAGGGTTAGGCAGAGGTGGTGATAGTAGGTACACCCACAATTCGCCAGTTATGTTTAAGTCCCATGTAATAGGGGGCGAGCCTATTGCCATCAACCGGACACAAATCCAGAATCTGGGCTGCTACAGAGAAATTCCAGATGGAAAAACCCAATAACACTTTGCCCGACCCGGGAATCGAACCCAGCACCTCATGTTCACCAGTAGCGCTTGCGACCACTAGACCAACGAGGTAGTCTAGTTTAAATGATCATGTCTTATATCGACGGTTGGTGGAATACAGTCAAAATCAATCTTGATTTCATTTTGTGACGCACAAGCTATAATGGTTTACTTGCACTACTTAATATGTAAAGTTTTAACTATACAGGGTGTTAGGGTAAACACCGTTATCCTTGCAACCAGTGGTTTGGTTTCATTTATAGAACGTAAAATCAATGGAAAATAACAACTTTTTTTAAATTTTTTTTAGATCTTAATTTTACCACAAGAGACGCAAGTTCGTTGTCCTATGCGCTAGGGCAACGAACTTGCGCCTCAACACGGGCGGGGGTTACGGGATGTGACCTGACCGGCAGCGAGCGCGACCCCTCCCTTAGTCAGTCAGCTGTTTCGCTAGCAAGCACGGTGTCAGATAGAAACTTTTTGAAATCTTTTAATGAAAATAACATTTTTTTTTTGTTGTGTTCGGTAATTTATTTTTATAATGACAAGAGTGTTTACCCTTACATCCTGTATATGGGTGAAATAAAATGTAAGTAGGCAGGTACCTTAGTAGAAAGCATACCTAAGCGAAATATATCCCGGTGTAGGTTTTGAGGTCCAACTCCTGACCTAAGCTAAAACCTATAATGGCTCTACCTATCTCTAAGTTAAGCCTTTAAAGTTTTCAAAGTTATTCTTATAACTAACTAGCTTCGCGCGTGGTATGTCGATAAAAAGTACCCTATGTCATTTCCCAGCAGGCGTAGCATGAGCACCGTTTTGTCGACGGAAGAGTAGACAAAAATGACGTTTCCTGTAGACAGTAGACAGTACGAGACGGCAGCAAAGTAGAAAGAGTCAACTGCACTTTTTACGAAATTCACTCTTTTACATAATTCGACTCAGAATTCTTTGTTTTATCATAGGATTTATCGGTTGTCAGTGTGATTTTGACAGTAAGGATAGAAAACTTTCTTCCGAAATAGTCTACATATAAAAAGACCTAGACAAAGATCGTTAGAAATGAAAGACAAAATGACAGATTGTAGAAAGATTTCTACGGTGGATGTCAAAAATGAAGAAACGAACTGTTACTTTGTATAGAAAAAGCTATGTCTATTCTTCGTAGAGATAGAAAGCGCCATGCTACGCCTGCAGGATGCCATCTATCTCCTTGCCAAATTTTTTCCTTATCTGTTCAGTGGTTTAGGCGTGAAAAGGTAACATACAGACAGACAGAGTTACTTTCGAATTTATAATATTAGTATGGAAGTATGGATAACAACCTAAGCAATAACATAGCTTCAACAAAAACCACAAACACCTATGCAAATCATCTCAGTAGATAAATATGCCACCGCCATCAAACATAAATCATATTTTGTCCACAATAATTATGGCATGTGACTTTCTAGTCGCCAGTGATGCACTGTTTGATCTGTAACATCTTTCCTCTCGCTTTCCAGCAGGAAACCGAGAGTAAAGATGCTGCTGCAATACAAGAGAGCTTGAAAAAAAAAAGGTAAGTTTTGTATTTCGCGGCATACCTTCACGGATCCCTATCAGCAGACCTAGCATGGCGCTTTCTATCTCTACGAAGAATAATAGACATAGCTTTTTCTATACAAAGTGACAGTTCGTTTCTTCATTTTTGACATCCACCGTAGAAATCTTTCTACAATCTGTCATTTTGTCTTTCATTTCTAACGATCTTTGTCTAGGTCTTTTTATATGTACCTAGACTATTTCGGAAGAAAGTTTTCTATCCTTACTGTCAAAATCACACTGACAACCGATAAATCGGTCCTATGATAAAACAAAGAATTCTGAGTCGAATTATGTAAAAGCGTGAATTTCGTAAAAAGTGCAGTTGACTCTTTCTATTTTGCTGCCGTCTCGTACTGTCTACTGTCTACTGTCTTTGGTAAGGAGATAGATGGCATCCTGCAGGCGTAGCATGGCGCTTTCTATCTCTACGAAGAATAGACATAGCTTTTTCTATACAAAGTAACAGTTCGTTTCTTCATTTTTGACATCCACCGTAGAAATCTTTCTACAATCTGTCATTTTGTCTTTCATTTCTAACGATCTTTGTCTAGGTCTTTTTATATGTAGACTATTTCGGAAGAAAGTTTTCTATCCTTACTGTCAAAATCACACTGACAACCGATAAATCCTATGATAAAACAAAGAATTCTGAGTCGAATTATGTAAAAGCGTGAATTTCGTAAAAAGTGCAGTTGACTCTTTCTATTTTGCTGCCGTCTCGTACTGTCTACTATCTACTGTCTTTGGTAAGGAGATAGATGGCATCCTGCAGGCGTAGCATGGCGCTTTCTATCTCTACGAAGAATAGACATAGCTTTTTCTATACAAAGTAACAGTTCGTTTCTTCATTTTTGACATCCACCGTAGAAATCTTTCTACAATCTGTCATTTTGTCTTTCATTTCTAACGATCTTTGTCTAGGTCTTTTTATATGTAGACTATTTCGGAAGAAAGTTTTCTATCCTTACTGTCAAAATCACACTGACAACCGATAAATCCTATGATAAAACAAAGAATTCTGAGTCGAATTATGTAAAAGCGTGAATTTCGTAAAAAGTGCAGTTGACTCTTTCTATTTTGCTGCCGTCTCGTACTGTCTACTGTCTACAGGAAACGTCATTTTTTAATTCATTCATGCTACGCCTGCAGGAGTCCGTACGGAGCCCGCTGTGCTTGCAGTGGAAGCCCGGCTTTGACACAATCACTGGTACCCGTACCCGTACCTCAGTGTTGGAGTACTCGGATCAGCCGCGGAGTCACGTTTCCGCTTGCGCGATAGCCGCGGTCGCTTAGTCCGCGTTTGCCCGCGTTCACTAAGTAGCTAGCCGGCACCGCGTTCGCCTGCGTTGCGTTGTCGAGCTCTTGAACTATCGCAACCTCGACACGGTAAAAGTTGTAAATGAAAAAAGTTTTCGTAACTAATAATTTGCGTAAGATTTGTGTGAAATATTCTGTATATATATCATTCCGGATCAGTGCTGAGATTTTTTTTGTTGGATTTGAATGGTAAGTGAAATTATTTAAATTTTTTAGTTTTATGAATCAAAGTTAAGTATTTTTTTATAACATTGCCAAACCATCCAAAATTGGCCGATATGTAGGCCAAGGTTAAATCAAAATATACCTAAATAGACATGCCTTTAATAAATTAAAATTATTCTCGCTTAAATCAAACTAATATTTTATTTTATTTTTTGATGCTTTGTTCAATGTTAGGATAGTTGTATATTTAATATGAAATGTATATAGTAGGTATCTAATGCACGGTATCATTTAAGTGTAGGTACAATCAAAACGTTTATAGCTGTAACTAGGTAGGTAGAAACTTAATTGAATTTCAGTTTAAATTACTTACAGTAATTTTCAGTACCAGTTCCTAAATACTGTGGTGCTTAGCGCTGGACATTGGAACTTTAAAATATTTTTTCCATCAATCTGCCTAGCCTTTTCCCAACTAGGTATGTTGGGGTTAGCTTCCAGTCTATCCGGATGCCAGTATTTTACATGGAGCGACTGCCTATTTGACCTCCACAACCCAGCAACTGGGCAATACGATACCCCCTGGTAAGACTGGTTGTGAGGCTTTCGGGCTTCTGACGACCCGTAACGACTGTCAAAGATCCACGAATGACAGCCGGGACCAGCGGCATAACGACGAGCTTTCTGAGGTACGGAGGAGTCTCGGTATGTAAAGATGGTCACCCATCTACGGACCAACCCGGCAATCGTAGCTCAACCTGACGGACCGACCCATGCGGCTTATTAAAAAACGTTCTTTAGAGTTTATGACGACTTTTTCAAGTGTTAGAAATTCAAGTTAGTTATTGTAACATAAATATTTAAAATAAGAGAGAGCTAAGTAACAAGAAAAAACATGAAAGTAATTTCTTTGGTTCGAAATAATTTATTCAAATAAACAATAAATTGAGAGTATTTAATTTCAGAACCTTGTATACCTACTTACCTGATTTGGAGTCGGTTACATAATGAAGGCATTAAATATTTTTTCCAAACTACTTTTAGAAATCCTCCAATTTCGAAAAAAAACTAAAAATCCTATGTGTGTGTGTAATCCTACCTAAATGGAAGTAATATCAATAAGTATCAAGCAGAGAAAAAAATGTTTTTATTAAGCCATAGATACTTATTTAAGTACGCAACCGATCGCAAAACAATTTTATCAGGTTTTTGATTACATATCGTATTAATTACGTAAGTAGGTACTCTATCAACAGATAATTGAATAATTATCTAATTACCTATCTATTTGCAAAAAAATTTTTTGACCACGTTTTACCCCCAGTCATTAACTATAGATTATCAAAGACATTTTATATCAAATCTATGGATTACTACTTATTTATTTTATTTTTATCTTATAATACCTAGTACTTAACTACATTATGCAAATATTTCTTGTGAAATGTTGTTTATAGGGTACCGTACTGAAAGGGTAAAACGGGACCGTATTACTAAGACTCCGCTGTCCGTCCGTCTGTCTATCTGTCCGTCTGTCACCAGGATGTATCTCATGAACCGTGATAGTTAGACAGTTGTCACCAATGATGTATTTCTGTTACCGCTATAACAACACATACTAAAAAACAGAATAAAGGGCTCCCGTATAACAAACGTGATTTTTTTTTCCGTTTTTATAGGTAATGGTACGGAACCCTTCGTGCGCTAGTCCGACTCGCACTTGTTTTTTTCTTACATAGCAACGATTATCTAATATTTTAATTTGTGTACCTAATTGAATACAAAAACTACAAGATCATTAATTCAACTGCCATCAGAAGTTAAAAGTGACTATTATAAAACAAAAATACATAATTAAATATATAATTAATTAATGCTTACTTAATGAGGAAAGCATCATTTACACACGAATATATATCAAGCTATACATTTCCAGTACCTACCTATTATGTAGATCTCGCATTGTATAGGATTTCCGCACAATAAGAGGTCAGCTTATACTGGCTACCCAGCTTTATCATAGCCGTATAAACTTAATACATTCTTTACACATACATATAAGTAAATTTTTTATTTATTTTATACTGACATAGTTTTAAATAAAATATACAATCTAACACTAAACAATTTTCTAACTAAAATACAATAGACGCTGATATATTTCGTAACTTATTCCGCTTGACTATTCTTCAAGAGTCATAAAAAACTGCGTCCAGCGCTCGGTGTGGTAACACGTCGCGTTTTGGTTTGCAATTGGTCAATCGTCATCCTGAAGATGCCTCGTTGAGAGGTGAAACATGTGTCGATTTCTTACAGGGTTTTTATGACTCTTGAAGAATAGTCAAGCGGAATAGGTTACTAAATATATCTGCGTCTATTGTATTTTATAATGGATTTCCGCAAAGTCACGCCTGAATCAATTAACAATTTTCTAACTAATATTAAATAAAACTAACTGTACAAATAAACAACTAAGTAATATTTAAAATATGGCGTCGAAAAATTCCTCCGCATCGCTGTCGGCTGGTAGTGTACCCAAGAGACTGGCGGCATTGCCACGTTGAATGGCAAAGTATAAGTAAATGTATACTATAAAGTAGACCTATATATGTTTAGTGCTCTAATTTGATGAAAAACAAGAAAGCACCATTTCATGAGGCAGTTTTCAAAGGTACGTGTCCATTTCTCACCCAGGGAGATATTTTATTTACTTATTTATTTATTTATTTATATACTTACATCTAAATAAATAGGTAGATAGGTACCTGCTTAGATACCTAGAACACAGACTATATTAAAAACTCGTCAACATAGAATTGCAATCAAAATATAAAGGACTTACTTACCTACAAATTCAAATTCAAATAATTTATTTTCTGTTCACAAATAAAGACATGATAAATTATATGAAACAAGCTTATAGTTTGTGAGAGACTGGTGTGTGCACTTTTTATAGCAGATCACCATAATTTATTAGTGATGATAATTATAGTAAATGTAGAGAAGTTGAGCATTAGGTACCTAACATAAAAATCAATGATAAAAACAAATCAAACTGAACCTACTAAAAGATAGAAAGATATTGACAGTATTATAAAAGCATCCTTTTACTCATTGACGGTAAACAAAGAAAGCTATACACACAAAGCGTTGTATTTTTGACGTCATGGAGCCTCTTTTCACAGAATCTTGCGCACGCTGCGTTGAAGCTGCAAGATGAACTTTAAAAATAAAACTATCTACCTACGTATGCACGTACATAACCTGTAACTGTCGGGTTATTCCATGGATAATTCTGACGGAGGCTGCGCCGTTGCTGGGATATTTATAGCTAGGACATTATACGGAAAAACATGAGAAAAAAAAGCAAAGCCAACGCACAATGGAATATTATTTCATTCGTTTTAAAACTTAAGCAGTTTAAACCTTTCCCAGTCCTACAGTATGGGCCATGGTCATTAAATTGTTTAACTATTCTGCGTGATTCGCGGACAATGAACCGCATCTACTTAATAGAAATCGTAAATTCATTCAATCACTGACAGACAACGCACCAGCCTAAACTGTTGGGTCTAGAAGCATGAAATTTAGCACAAGAGTTCCTTTTATTACGAAGGCCTTTTGAAAATTCATCCCCTAACGGTTAAATAGGGGATGAAAGTTTGTATGGAATTTCGTAATTTTTAAAGTTAGAACATGTTGGTAGTTAGACTTCTGTTTTTATGTAAAGGTAAGTAGGTACCTATATACACACCTTTGCAAAAAAAACGGGCACCTTAACAGTAGTTGGCTTTTGTATGGATAATATTAATATTTTTACTATGTCATTAGCATAAATGACTAGTAATTTGTTATAATCAATAAGAATATAGTTTTTTGGCTACACCCCTCTTCCAGCAGCGCTACAATTTTACTAGCTCTTATTGCTTTTTCTGCCATTACAATCAACACAAAGATATCACTTCTAAGTCACAATAAGGCTGGATTATGCGACAAACATAAATTATTCTACTAAAAATAACGAAAAGTTAGTTTTAGTTGCCAGGATAACCTTCTAACCGCAAACCTGCAAAATGTTAGTAAAAGTCACAAACGGAAAACGGGATTATTATTGTTTTTAAAAAGTTTCGAATTTGAATTAACTTTTTTTCTTCTTTATGCCAGTAACATAGTTTGGCTATTAAAACCTCTTTACAACTAAATTATTACCAATAATGTACAAAAATCAAAACCGCCCGTTTTTTTTGCAAAGGGGTGTATAAGTAATTCTTTAAACCTGTTGATTACGAAATAAATCAATTTAATTAAACTTATCCTATGCCATTAAATGAGCAATATTTGTGTGTACATAATTATATATACATATTATATATTTGTAATCACATTCTGGAATAAAAGGTGCAATATAGGGGTTTACGGGGCGAAACAGCGATCTAGCTAAGCTTAATATCTGGAAAGTTCGCTTTCTCTGTTTTCACAACCTCAGCAGGCGCGGTCGCAGCCCAAAATGGGGGGGGGGGGGCAACAATGGTGCCGAGGAATACTTTTAGGGAAATGGTTAATTGATATGTACGTAAATCATTCAGTCTCTTTAGAGCTTGAATGATTTGGGGGGGGGGGGGGGATCAGGCTCCGAGGGGCGGGTTCCTGGGGGTCCCTAGGCCCTTCCCTCGGACCGCGCCTGAGCCTCAGGAATGTGATACAAAGTTGGTTTATCTGGACGACATGTTTATCTATTTTCACCGGAGCAGCGGAGCTCGGTCGACCAGGTACTGATTATTAAACTCAAATTCTAAGGTTGAATGTCACTTACAAATCATAAAACGACAAGGTCTAAGTGACACTGTTGTCAAAATTCGTGAAGAAATTACGATGTATATCTTTCACCTCAGGTAATTGCATGTAAGTTTTATGAGGAGAAAGATTTTCAGAAAGCATTATTTTCTTTTATTCTGAAATAATCAATGCACGTGGGAAAAACTTTAAAGAAAGTCGTGACAAAGATCTGGAAAGAAGCTAAGTATTGTGTTGTTCATTATTTTATGCTGTATATATACCTAGTCTTGGTTTCAGTATAGTTAGCCTTGAATATGTGGTGTGTGAATGGACCGATTCATTATTTTGTTCTTCCCACAGAAAAGCTTATTTTTCGCACTATATTATACTGAGTTTTGATAACAATTAAGCATTTAATGCATCATAATTTTTGTAGTCATGCCAACTGGGTTTATTTTATTTTACATACTTATTAAGTATATTTTGTTTGTCAGTATATTTTTAATAAAAAATATAAGTTGACAGCGTAGCTTACGTACTAACCTGCGCTGTTATACTTAGGTACTTATAATTTTTATATTTTAGCATTTTTAATGTAGATATATCATTTTCTTTAAAAGCTACTCAACTATACCCCATTTGAAATAAGATTAGACATTGAAACAAACCTTTATACAGTCCGTTCAACCGATTTTGACTTCTATACCGTAGGCATAAGGATGGCATTAAAAGCAAAAAAGGTTACACAATACCAACTGTCTACTGCAGCTGCCATTTGTCATGCGACCAACGCAATAGAAGTCAAAATCGGTTGAACGGACTGTAAAAAAGGTTTATTTAAACGTCTAATCTTATTTCAAATGGAATATAGTAGATACGAACAAGTTTTGTGATTCAGATTAATGTTTATTGTTGTGGGTCTAAAGAATGATCTACGTCATATTTTAATGATGATGACGTCCGTCCAAGAGTTTTTGTCAGCTTTTGGATTATAATTGTAGGTGTACATGAACAAATCTGTTGCGAATTGAGAATTAGATCTTAGTAATACTCACATTGCTATTGATTTAGTAAAGAAGAGTCCGGGGAAAGAATGATCAAAGTCACCCCAAACAATTTTTTGAGAAAATAGTTCATTAGATGCTTAGCTTGCCCCCTTGCTTAGGGGTATCGTATTACCCAGTTACTGGGTTGTGGAGGTCAGATAGGCAGTCGCTCCATGTAAAATACTGGTATTCAGCTGCATCCGGTTAGACTGGAAGCCGACCCCAACACAGTTGGGAAAAGACTAGGCAGATGATGAGATGCTAAGCTTACCTACACCTAGCTTCAATCAGAAAAAGGCTAATAACGTTTAAAGTCCCGAAAAATTAACTGTTATTTTTTGGCATAAAAGTTAATAGTGATCAAAGTTCACACCTTAAAAGTTAAAGACGATCAGAGTCCACAAGACTTTGATGTTTACCTAGGTACATATATATCTATTTACTCTATATACATACCTTTTATAAAATAAAGTCACTTTACGTGTCTGTCTGTGTGACCGCTTTGTACAGAGAGATGAGAGTCCGTCCCGACTGTCGGATTCATCAAGGTAGAGCCTTACTACCACCACTGAAGCTGGAATCGATAGGACAGGTTCAAAACAAATCTGTATTTTATTGGGAAACCAATGAAAATTGGTATTCTATTTAGGTGTGTGTCCGAAAGGGATACCGGGACCTTGGCAACAGGCAACTGAAGGAACACGGGTGGGTTTTAGTCAGTAAAAGTCTGACACGCCCTTCCACTCCGCCCAGAGCGGGAGAAGTCATTGGACGATTTACCAACATCAAAAAAAAGAAAAAGGTGTGTGATCAAAAATCTTGAAACACCAATTTCAGGAATTCCAAAATTCTTCCAAATTCGTTGAAACTCGGCATGAAAGTATGTATGAAAACCCATGATATTTTTAATAATAATTATCACACAAAATATTGTTTTGGGGTTTCGATAAAAAAAATATGATACTAAGTCTTTCGCGATTTTTGAAAATCCTAACTTCCCCAAAAGAGGGAAAATACGGGGTGACAATTTTTAAGAATAAGTCAGAATTTGCGGACGAAGTCGCTGGGAAAAAGCTTTTTACCAGATAGATATACCTACACAAAACATCTCGGTTTTCTTTGCTTCCTAATCTGGACTAACTTTTTCGTTAGGTCTTTCAGATATTTAGGGGATTATGTCATTTAATGATGGGGATTATGATATTTAGGGGGATGCGCTAGGGTGGCCCGCGAAATTCAAATTTTCTCAGTATCAGGTTGTATGTTGATCTAAATATTATTAGCGCTCGTAACAAATATGGATTTACTGAATTATAAACATTAAAATCAGCAATACAACTCTCTAAGCTCATGAAAGTGTATTGAATGACTATTTCATGAAATCATGACATTTGGCACTTTCATGAACTTAGACTAACCTCGGGGTTAGTCTACCGTAACCCTACTAATAATCACGTGTATTTTTTGGTACAATGTCAGTACTTAAGTATATTACAAAAAATCAGACTATTTTATCTTTACATACAGAGATATAATCGTTGCCTGGAAATGGCGATTCAAGGTCACGCGCCGCTTTTCGGTTTAGAAATCGCACGTTCAACGAAAAAATAAATTACACGTGGTGACAGTCACTACACCCCGCCTGCCCCTTGTGATATTTCGTGATTTTTCCGAACCCTCTCCCTCCCTTTCGAGTATCACGTGATTAATGGATGATCCCTAACACCGACTAACACGTGTTAATACTTAAATAAAAATATTATAAAATCACGTTACCATGGGTCACCGAATTTTATATTTTTATTCTTTATATAAAAAGTACTCTGTGATTTGTATTTATGACTCGATCGATTGGAAACTGGTTGTTAGGTAGGTACAGAAACCAAAAACTTGTTTGCAAAATTACAATGTAAGATAAGACACAATATTTTTAATGTAATTTTTTAAACCCTAGGGGCTCACAGCTAGAGGGATTTGGTGTGTAGATAATCTACCTAATGAGTTGGGTAGTAACATTCTAAATTTTCTGATGTTTTTACTGCGCAAGCGCAATGAATCTTTCATCTTGATAAATGCATTTCCAACGACTCTTATCTGTATCTTCCCAATAAAAATAATATCGTAACATTATGTGCAGTTATTTCAACACTTTATTATTTAAAAATTGATAGAAATCTATGATTTCACATTCTTAATCTTCGAGTTAGCCGTGACGAGTTCCAACAAATACCAGTGGTATTAGTTTTTGGTATTAGAATGGAATAACTCACAGAATAGTTTTAGAAGTAGGTAGGTACTGTATGTTGCATCAAAATGATTTCGTAACTTTCGAATGCAGTTTCAATCCTGGTATTTTTTTTTCGAACCAAGCGATAAATGTTGTAGCTATTTATATTTTTTTGTATACCTACTCTCTGACATTTAATTTCCAAGATAATATTTGTTAACTTAATTTGAGCTCACAGTCTTAAAATAATATGTACAATTAAGTATAATTATAAAAAAAGGAGGAGAAAGTATCATAGGGCATCAAAAAATTCGTCCGCATAACGCTGTCAAGAGGAAAAGTGCCCAAAAGGCTGGCAGCACTGCCACGCTGCCGTTGAATTTAGAACTCATAAAGTTTTGCGCGTTAACTTGTAGACGGCCGAAACCTGCAAAAACATAATGACGTTTTGTTTAAATAGGTACTTAATACCTAGACGTTCAGTCATTAAGTTTCATACGTAGTAAAACACCTGCAAGAAGTAGAAATAATTATTTCAGTTTTGTTTATTTCTGTAGGTAATGTTTTTGCTAATTTTATTTAATGTTTTTGTCGCGAGTTACCGTAATTTAGTCTTGATTATCTTTATTTGTACTTGCTGTTGGTTCCCACGGGGAACTGGGCTCAGGGTGTTTGAAAATAAAATCCTACTTGGGTAGGTATACTGTACTGGGATTCACGGTTAGACTCAGAGTGAAGGATTCATTCATCTAATCTTTATGTAGTGCCCTGCTCTGTCATTTCCTTAGATTTCTTATCATATTTTCACACGACTAATATTCTAACGGGATTAGAATATTCGCCGTGTACGTCGTCGTGGCGAATATTCGAATGAAATTTATTATAAATTAGAATATTCGAGACATGGGAAATTTGACATTTTTGGACATAAGTTTGACGTAAGCTGTTCCGGTTTATGTCCAAGTCCAAGTTGCGGAAAATGCCAGTTAAACTAAGTATGAATGTTATGATGAAACATAGGCGTGCGCGCGCGCATTAATAGGTACGTGCATGCATTGTTAGTGGCGCTTGTGAAAATAATATTTATTTATTATAAAGATAAGATTTATGTTTATTGAATATTTTATTTAGTGACTTTTGAACATTTTGAATACCAGCTAATTTTAATAACCAAGTTTTTAACACTTTTAATGTTGGTGTCCTTGATGGTTCGACTACTAGGTAGACAAAGAGCAGGCAAAATATTACCTCACAAATATAAAAAAATCACTGGTTGTTAAAAAAATATGTAGTGACATCACAGCTAAAGAAACTTCTGTAAATAAATCAAAAATACAAAATGAATTTTATGTTGGAAATTAATTTGTTAAACAAAAGGGTCCGACGCGTCATTGGGCAGTTAATTACGAGTTACGACTAGGTATATCGTTGTCTAAGCGACATGACGCCCTCAAGGCTAGGATGTGCCTGGCACAATGATTGAATGGTGTAGTAGTACTCATGAGTCGGTGAGACCCCCATTACGTTTGCCATAATCGTCCAGCAATGCCAATGTTTGTGAAACAAAGGACGTGTTGTGAGTTGAGGGAATCGTACGATTGTGTTCCAAACCCAACTTCCGATTGAAATGGTTCTTGTGTTAAAACAGTTTTATTAACGCTTTCCTTTTTTATTGCCAACATTCAGAGTAATATAGTAGGGCTCGTGGAAGTCGCTAAGTACTACGCGGATCAATCCGCGGCCATTACACATCGAGGTTCCTCCGTGCCTCAGAAAGCACGTTAAGCTGTTGGTCCCGGCTGTCATTTGTAGATCTTTGACAGTTGTTACGGGTAGCCAGAAGCACGGCTTCGAGTCTAACTGGATACTGATTGAATACCTACCAGTATTTTACATAGAGCGACTGCCTATCTCAACTCCACAACTCCTTCGTTACTGAGTAGCATGGCACGATAACCTTTGTCAAGACTGGTTGTTAGACTTTGGGCTGACCATATCAACTGTCAAAGATCTGCGAATGGTTGCTGGGATAAACGGCACGGAGGTGGATGGTTACCCATCCATATACCCTCGGCTAGCGTAGCATCGATCCATATCCGTGTGGCTGTTATTACTTAGCCACAAGCCCCATTTTTTTAATCTTGGCACAGCAGGAAGTATAAAACGTCAAGAGCATAACTGATCAAATAAAAATAAAAAATCCTCATGAGACCGACTTCTTATTGTTCTTATGCCTTTTGTTGTCTGCTAATTATGGACCTGTTTATAAACTCGGAGAGCATTTACGTAAGTAAGTATTTCATAAACCATTTACAGGCACAGTACCTACAGTTTTATTTTTAACAGTTAAGGAGGAAAAAGGTATCAATATAATAATATGCAAAGCACAAGAATGGTCAACCATAAGCTGAACACGCTTTGAACTAACCATTCAAAAACCTCAGAAATGCTTGATACGGTTTAGTCACTAGTCTAGGAATTACTACTTCGCGAAATGACTACAGAGTCTATAATTGACCAATACTTGGAATGTACAATTCTATAAATGACTGATTCTACCAATGACCGATTCTACCAATGACCGATTCTACCAATGACCAATTCTAACAATGACTGATTGCCTTGTCTCTATCTCTAGTGTTTTTCAGAAGATTTAACAATATCTTTTGCTATTCATCTATTAAGAATTAAATAATCAATATAGCACTCAAACATTACGAAGTATGAAACGTCACGCACGGTATTTATGTACCTACCTATGTTAATTTCATTGTGTTGAGGTAATGCAAAATCTCCGAGTTTGTAGAGCTATGAATAATTGGTTTGTCTTTGTGAATTTTTTTGGCTCACCAGAAATTTTCGCATTTAACTGCAGCTGTTAAAATTATGTATTTTATTGTTGTTCTTTAACAAAGTATAAATGTTGTGTTCTGAGGTAGGTAGGTAATCTCCATCCGCATAATCACTTTCTACACACGAGCACGTTATGACAATATAATAAATTACAATACTCGTATCGATAAAAAAGACAAATTAAATCTGCTACCGATAAGATAATGATAACATTAGGACCCTAACAGACGAGGGACACGGTCATGGACAACTGGCGCGCATCTGAGTTGAGAAATAGTTCTCGTCTCCAGTCACAAATTGACCGCGTTATTCTCTGTATCATCAATTTGTAGGTACACACGGCTACACATCATTAGCTATACATTTCCAGTATAAGCTGACTTCGAATTGTACGGAAATATTATACAATTCGAGATGGAAAACTATACTGGAAATGTATAGCTTGATGTGTAGCCGTGTGTACTTACTAGGGTGCTGGGTTCTAGCTCCCATACTAGAAGAATTCACGAATGTTTAGGTACCTGAAGGACCATGAAAGATGGGTGTCAGTAATGTCAGTTTTTAACGAATAAAGCATGCGCTGGGTGAAAAGTAGTACCTACCTAGTACCATATTCGGTAAGCTGTTGCTTAACGCAGCTCTCGTCTGCTAGTACCATAATATTTATACACGTGTATTAATTTTGTTTATTACCTATGTACCTACATTTTACAAATTAAAGAATGATGCTCTACAAAAACATTTTCCCTACCTACCCAGCGCCATCGAAAAAGATGAATCTAGGATACTTAAATCAAATTAGGTAGGTACCTACTCTGAAGTCTGACGATTATCTTTTTGTAGAATCAATCAATCAATCTGCCTAGCCTTTTCCCTACTATGTTGGGGTCGGCTTCCAGTCTAACCGGATGTAGCTGAATAGGTACCAGTATTTTACATGGAGCGACTGTCTATCTGACCTCCACAACCCAGTAACTGGGTAATACGATACCCCTTGGTTAGACTGGTTGTCAGACTTTCGTGCTTCTGACGACTCATAACGACTGTCAAAGATCCACAAATGACAGCCGGGACCAACGGCTTAACGTGCTTTCCGAGGCACGGAGGAGTCTCGATATGTGAAAATAGTCACCCATCCACGGACCAACCCCAGCAAGCGTAGCTTAACCTGATGGATCGACCCGAGCGGCTGTTATTACTTAGCCACGAGATCTTTTTGTAGAATCATATATGATTATACTTACCTTGTTATTACTATGGGTAGGTAGATTCGTGCGCTTGCGCAGGCTCTCGTTATGATAATTGTACGTACATGCATAGGTACGTCTACGTATTTACGTTCAAGAACACTGTTCAGTTATCGTGCAATGATAACGTTTTCAGAGAAAACGCGGGTAGGTGGAACAGGGGGCTTAAAACAGCCACTTTGGCAGCATCACAATAGGAAAATATTTTGAATCATCGTAAAATGTTACAAACTGACAATTCATATTATGATCTGCGTGCGATTCATAATATGAAATAATTCATTTGTTTGACAGTTTTCTATGGAGATTCGTAAAAAAGTCCACACATTATGAATTGCTTTTGTGTCAAATTAGAGGAATTGCTAATGACAGCTGGAAATTCAGGAAATGAATAGCTTTTAGAGGAATTTCTAATATGGCCGTTTAAGACCCCTAGAAACGTACGAGATATTGCCGTAAATACGTAGGTAATTTATCAGTTTATGACACAATTCAGGTAAAGATCGTATATGGCATTGATATTTCAAGAAGGTCAGCGACTCATCATCAATCATACAACATCTATCTTAATACAAACAATTTTCGAAGAAAAAATATGGAGATTTAATAAGCAGTCGATCAATTGTTGTTTTTAATTACTTAGAAACTAACAATAGGATAAAAACATTAAGTAACTACGTAAATAAGCAAAAGGACTATAAGACAGATGTGCGCATGCGCAATAGTATAAGTTATAGGTAGATAGAGCAAGACTTGCGTAATTAAAATTTAATAATCCCTGTATCAACTAGCATTTTTTGTTTTTGTTTTAAGTAAGTAGTTATTTTTATCTGCTACCTATTAATTATTGGATATCATATAAACGATTAAAGTTTGGTCTGTGTTTTGGTGTAAAAAGCTAATTAATTTGACAGACAGACATAAGATTTGCAATAATTTTACGAAGTCTGGAACTAAATAGAAAGAGCTATATGTCATTCAAGGACAAGTTCAAATAAATGCCCTCTCGAAACTTGGCTAACATTCTAACAACGTAACGCGATATTTGCATAAATAAATGCTATAATTTTTGGTGTTACTACACAACGTTACAAAACTTCACGGACTCTGTTGGCTGAACACGATAGCCCCCTTC
The DNA here is from genome assembly GCA_947522985.1 of Lithophane socia. Lineage (NCBI taxonomy): Eukaryota > Metazoa > Arthropoda > Insecta > Lepidoptera > Noctuidae > Lithophane > Lithophane socia. The sequence continues at coordinate 7,026,236 of OX383256.1, forward strand.
GCCTACCGTGACGAAATATATCATTAGGTACATTACCAAAAAATGCATCTATGGTTATATGGAAACCTACGGTTCATACGAAATATAAGAGAGGGATATGCTGGCTTTGTTGACCGTCTAAAAGGGATGTGCAGTCACGTTTACAAAAATCATAAATGCTTTAGTAAATAAACAAGGATAAAGTACGTGTTTTTAATGCCCTTAGCACATACGAAAAATCCTAAATCAATACATTAGCAAAGTAATCTAATCAATCCCACTTTACCAACCTTCATTTTTAATACCTGTACCATGCCTATCGAGTAGGGTCCCAATGAAAAATACATTTAAAATATCTCTGCGATTACATTTCTGATATTTAGATATCGAATTTAAATTAGGATACAACAAGTAGGGACAAATTAATGACAAGATTTAAGTGCCTAATCCTCAATTCAAACACCCATCCAACAAGTAGAGACAAGATTTAAGTGCGTCAACCCACTTGAAGAAAAAGGAATGAAGGAAGCAGCTCTTTATTTTGTTTAATTTTGATTACTTTTGCATAAATTTTGTTTGCACCTTTTGAGAAAGTGAACAGCACCCTAATTGCGTAACACACGATCAATCACAATCTGAATCATTTTGTTTGGTTGGCTAGACAAGGCCGCTAGCACCATCCCATTTTTGCCTGACAGTTGTCACAAGTTGCCGAATCACTGAGCTCTCGCATCACGACCCCTTCCGCACCGGGCCGCTACCTCCTACCTACCTGAGTGAGAACTCAGGAACGGACTCAGCGGTCGGCCTATAGATAGAAATACCTTGCATAATTGATTTACATTGTGGGTATAATTTACATAACATGGTGCGTTCTCTCGCTCTGCAGCTTGTGGTCCTGGGTTCGAATCCCGAGTCGTGAAAAGTGTTATTAGGTTTTTCCATTAGGAATTTCTTAGTAGCAGCCCGGAGTTTGGAAGCTGGCCGTGCCTCAGAATGCACGTGGTCGTGCGTCTGATTTCTCTCCGGTCCTGTCGGATTGCCGTCCCATCGGACTATGAGAGTGAGGCAAGAGTGAGTGCACCTGTGTATGCGCACAGACTGTATAATTACTCCCGTGGCTGGTTTCCGCTGAGATTGGCCGCCATGGACAAAAGGTCTGAAGGACTATTACTACTATTATGGTGTGTTTGTATGGTGTGAGCAGTGATAGCCTAGTGGTGTGACCGTCAGACTGCCAAGTCATAGGTCTCGAGTTCGAACTCGAGGCGCGCACCTCCCGACTTTTTGGATTCATGTGCGCGTTGTATAATGTATAATTATCACTTGCTTCAAAAACGGTGAAGGAAAACATCGTGAGGAAACCGACCATGCCTGAGAGTATTTCTCGACGGCATGTGAAGCCAAGTCAGAGGCCCATGGGCGGCTTTAAAACTGTGACATCAGTTAGTCACTAACCACAACATAGTCACTAAACGAAATAGGCAGAAGATGGTGTGTTCTGTCTTTCAGTTAGGTTTTTCCCACCCACTGCCAGCCTGGCTTTGTCTTCGATACTAGTGAAGAGAATCTTTAATTTATCTTGGCTTCATAACACTTTTATTTGTCACTTAAGAAGGTACCTACATTAACAGAAACACGTATGAAATTACCATGTTAATTGACAGTGAAATGCTGGAGAAAGTGTCATAAAACACTTAGTACCTACCTACTTAAGTAACTACTCAATTAAGGCTGTACCCTACCTCAGATTTTATCTCGCTCGTACCATACTACTCGCGAGCGAGACGGAGAGCGGAGACGAAGTTTAGGTAATTGCTTTTTACGGTGAAAATAATGGAAATAAAATATAAAAAAACATAAGACCTGCTTTAGAGATAGTTCAGTTATTATGCAAAGTTTCATGATCTAATTTGAAGTAGTTTTTATACCAGCAGTTTATAGTTCTGTCTAAACAAAAACAAAAAACAAAATTTTCTATCGAGAAAATTTTACGTAATCGTGTTTTGGCCAAACATAGGACCTAGCATCAATCCTCAACTTTAACATATATTTATTTCAAAATTAATGCTGCAGTATTTTCGGCATAACGGAGGCTCATGCTAAGCAATTTGAGGTAGGGTACGCCCTTAAAAGTTAGTGAAATGAAAAATATTCCTCAAGTTCAAAAGCCTTAATCATGACACATAAATTGCCTTCGGCTGTCCACAAAGACTTGTAGCAACAGCTGGGACCTGTTGCGCATATCAACTAACCTGAGGTTAACGAATGTGACTAATCTTGGTTTTGCAACTGCCCATGAACTTAGTGAAGGTGTACTGCTGACGGTCAGTAACACCGACAACGCCAGGGGAGCAAGTCCCGTAATTTTTAAGAATCGTTTCTCAATAGCAATCTGTCAAAAATACACTACATTTTTGACAAGTTTGACAGATTGCGCCTTGAATGTGAACATTTTGTAAGTACGAGAATTTTATTAGCCTTCTGAACCATCCGGAATGTAAGATCATTTAGAATCGTTACATATAGAAGTAATTGATACTTAGGTAGGTACTATTTATTTACTTCTTTGATAAATCTACAGGCGCGGTCGGAGCCCAAGATTTTGGGGGGGCGTCACCATTGGTGCCGAGGAATATTTTAAGGGAAATGGTTACCTAATTGACAAGTACTCTAAAAACTTTTTTGTATAAGCCCATCGGTGTCACTATGGCTCAAGTACCTACAGTTTTTAGTTAGTAAAGCACGTAAAACATTCAGTCTCTCGACATCTTGAATGATTTTGGGGGGGGTCATGACCTCCAGGACCCCCCCTCGGACCGCGCCTGAAATCTACACACTAATATAAACAAGCTGAAGAGTTGTTTGCTTGCTTTTTTGTTTCAACGCGCTAATCTCCGGAATTGAAAAAAATCTTTTTGCATTTGATTTTACATAGCCCAATTTTTGAGGAGGGCTATAGGCTATTTAACATCACGCAACGAACCTTAGGGGCCGAGCAAAAAGAAACAACGAAGTAAAAGCGCGGGCGGGCAATGCGATGCGATGCGGTGGGTTGGGGGCCGAGGGAGTTATATAAAAATATGGCTGTTATTTTAGTATATTGTGTATCTTATAAGATACACAATGACTTTGTTACCGTCACGGGCAGAAGCCAGTGCCTAAAATAAATATAAAGCGTGTTTTTACCTGATTGCCCAAACAGCAGGGTATCTTTGTTAATCTAAGTGTATTTTGTAATTCTAAGATGGTAGCCATATTTTTTCCTGTACAAAAAATGCTGATATCACTTACCTAACAATAATCTACGGTTCATTAAACTCAGCAAATTGATAACAATGAATACAAAGTCCGTACATTGAAATGAATTCACTGCAAGCATTATTTCAATAATATGAATGACTGGAAGCTTTCACTCGTAAGCTCGCAAAATGATTCTACTTTCACCTTTCCGTACAAAATATTGACAGCGTCTGTATCTTTGACAAGAAATAATGAAATAATCCGTCTTGTCATGCTTATCATCATTAAAAGCCTTTTAGTTGCATTGTAACATTCATCAAATAGAAAATTCAATATTAGTTTTAACATTGTATAATAATGTACCTATGAAAAGTTAAAACAGTATATTTACTTTAATGCTTGAGAGTAATTTTTACTAAGTAACTATTTTTGTATCTGTTCATGTTAAATACATAGATCCTATATTTACTCAGTCGAGTACCTAAATAATATTCACAGTACATCCGCATACTTGTATACTTGTGAGAAAAATACATAGAGAATAACTGTTGAAGGAAGAAGGTAAATATTTTACGTATAAACAAATATATACTTATGTACATACGTGGGACAAATTTTACTTATTTACCAAACCATGTGTAATTATTATTCAGTGTGAAATATAAGAAACAAATGACAAATTAGGGTCATTGATCAGTGAAGATTACACCTCGGCAAATATTGACATAAAACTCTATGAAAAAAACCTAATCCTATTATGGTTGGCAGAAGCCGCCATGAAAATAGAAACTGATATCAAATGATGTGGTTTAAAGATTCTTCATCATCATCGGCCTAAGGGTTGTCATCGGTTCGGGTTTCCCCGGATTTGTCCTAGTTTAGAGGGCATCGGGGGAGCGCCCGGGTGGGGTTTCATTTAGTCGGGAATCTAATTACGTAAAGCACAACCAATAACAATCTGTTTCATTTTGACAGTTCAACAACATTTATTGCGTTATTTACGATAAATACTGAACAGACCAATTTTTCGAATATATGAAGGAATGGATTAGCACCCTTCAAAATTATTCAGATTTTGATTGATCGTGTGTTATGCAGAGATCCGACGATCCGCGATTTTGCGGACGGACACGCACGGCAGACGACCACAGACAGCCACGCACCGCGCACTGAGGACTCCTTATTTAGTCTTGTGCCGAGGAACTTCCGATGTCCGATACTGCGATACCTCGTACGTACACCTTCCCACGGTGCGTCGTGCCGGCTCGTCTGTGTCCGTCCGCAATATGGCGCACCGTCGGATCAACCTGCAAATTGCAAAAATCGTAAGAAAAATTGAATTGATTTCGCGGGCTACCCTGAGATAGTTATACCAAAAAAGTATCTGTAATAATGAGGTCGTCACTAGCCATTAGTGAAGCTAAATATTTATTATATTATTTGGATTACGTACATAATATGTGCTAACGAGAAAATAACATCAAAACATGATTATGATTTATGCATATAAGTATTGTTTATGCACAAGCGAAGGTGGAAAACGCTGTTGCTAATCGTAGCTGTTGTATTGAATACGAGCTGAGCTGCGTATAGAAACAGCGTAGCAGGCGTAGCAGCTGCGTAGAAGCAGCGTATACTTACAGAGTAGAGGCTGCGTAGACCCTCCGTAGACGTCGCGCGAGCTCTACCAAATGAATACAGTCGTGGAAACACGACTTTTAGCACGAAAACGGTTGGTCTTAGATCTGAGCTATCATTAAGTAAATCCTTCCAATATGTGGGTTACTTTTACGCCGGTAGCACACCTCTGCCGCGAAACCGCAATAGTTCAATTGTACTGACTCACGTCATGTTCCAATATCCGAATCCGATTCACGTTTCGCGAGGTGTGCTACCGGCGCGGCGCGGGCGGCGGCGCGGCGTTAGAAGTTGTAATTACTCATATCAAAACGTGGCGAATTATGATTAATTTATACAGACAGTCTCCAGCAAAGAGGCTTTATAGTCATATGGTCTCCAGTCTCAAGCAAGAATTACATAAGAATTCATTTTTACATATTTTTAAATAACAAAACGATGTATGCGATGTTTGTCTTTTGACAAAGTCACCTATCCAGTGTGTCCGGGAAGAGACACTGGATATGCGACTTTTTTAAAGTTCAAGGTAATAAAATAATTAGACATGTTTTTATTTTAATGTTTCTTTGGAGATTTCAATCTGATATTATAAGTTGCTTTAAAACTCGTCGTAGCGAGTCGCCTGCGCAAACAATCAATTTTAATGTCACTTCTGGGCCCTCTGTTTTGATTGCCTAGCGGTAAATAAGTAATAGAGGACTCGTACTTACAAAAACCCGACCAAAGATGAATGAATGGTTAATTTTCATCAGTTTTCTTAAGTAACTTTATTTTTATTTTATTATGATAAATATACTATTTATTATAATAAATATACTTGTGACCCCTTGTGTCCCCAGTAAGCCCTTTCATTTGATATGTCACACCGCCACCGTGACACGGTACAGTGTGCAAAACTACGGTGCAAAATAATGTTTGTAGTGCGTCCACAATTCCACATTCAGAATTCGCGTTACATTACACGATAAATTACATTACACCTTACACAAGTCGTACACGCCTTTCATCCGTTCGTTACCCTCTGTGTTAGTGTGACATTCTTTAGGAAATCTTATGTCAACAAACAATGGATATTTACAGTTACTCATCCGTCTAGGTTGAGAAGAATAGAAAGAAAACGTACCTTTCCGATGATTGTATATCGATCGTCATATGAACGGGTTTTATCCTTTCTTGTATCCCACTAAATTACTGGTTTCAATTCTTTAGAAGTAAGGCGGTCGCACGATCAGATGACTGTAATGTTCAAAATTCTTAGGGGGATTATTGATGTTCCTGATCTGCATAACGAAATCTGCAGCCTATTTGTCCCAGACAATTACTGTCGTAGCAGGAAACACCGCTTACTGGCTGTTCCAACTTGCCGTACTGTTGCACACTCCAAGTCACCTATTCCTCGGACATAAGCCGCTATTAACGCTCTCCTGAACTCAAACACAGATATTGATATGTTTGCGGATGAATGGAAGATGATGCTGTCAGAATGTTTGAATTTTTGTGAGAAGAATGCATGACTGTGTTAAATAAATTATGTTTAAATAGTGTAATTGGCTTCGGCCGTTCTATTTAAATAAATAAATGAAATGGTTAACGGTACTTATCTACATTAGTAACATGTACGTATATACTATTAGCTGCGCCCCGGTTTCAACCGCGTAAGTCTCCATCCCGTGAGAATATCGGGATAAATTAAAAACCGGCCAAGTCCGAGTAAGACTCGCACACGAAGGGTTCTGTACCATTATCTATAAAAAGGGCAAAAAAATCACGTTTGCTGTATGGGAGCACCCCTTAAATATTTGTTTTAATTTAATTATTTATTTTCAAAGTGAATAATGTACCTAATTAAATATTCTGTGAATATTTCAAGCATCTACCTGTTGTCGATTTCAATATCGAGCAAAAACGAGCAAACAAATCACGTTTGTTGTATGGGACCCCCCTTAAATATTTATTTTATTCTGGTTTTTAATATTTGTTGTTATAGCGGCAACAGATATACATCATCTTTGAAAATTTCAACTGTCTAGCTATCACGGTTCATGAGATACAGCCTGGTGACAGACGGACAGACAGACAGACAGCGGAGCCTAAGTAATAGGGTCCCGTTTTACCTTTTGGGTTCGGAACCCTAAAAAGTATCCTATTTCCTATTCCAGGTCATGGTCTACCCCTGTGCCAAGATCCGTTCAGCCGATTTACCTTGAAAGCGTAACAAACAAACAAACAAACACTATCGCATTTATAATATTAGTTAGCATAGTTACCCGTATTAGTTAGGATAATATACAGGGTCAAATTAAAATAGCGAAACTTTGCAGACGTGATAGGTATCGATAATATCTAAACATGATAAAATAAAAATAAGTTAATTTGATGGATTTTTGTGGGGTCAGCGAGCGCAGTTTTGTAGTCACTTGAAATATCAATTTAAAAAATCTGTTTTTTTAGACGTGGATGGATTTCGAATTTTCGATTTCTAAACACGAGAAAAAACAGATTTCAATGTTATCTTTTACAATCTGACTAGCTGCGCCCCGCGGTTTCACCCGCGTAAGTCTCGATCGCGTGGGAATATGGGGATAAACACTTAAACAGTATCCTATTCCAGATAATGGTCTACCCATTAACCCATGTGCCAAATTTCATCTAAATCCGATCAGCCGTTTTAGCGTAAAGCGTAAAAAACAAACAAACAAACCAACAAATAACTAATTTTCGCATTTATAATTACTATTTAGTTAGGATGTACCTATGTAAAAAACAAACAGTAACACACCAACAAACAATACACTTTCGCATTTATAATATTATCACTTAGTTAGACCTTATTAAGTACTTAATACATCAGATTATAAATAAAAAATCAAGTAATAAAAACTAAAACCCAACTACGACTTAAAAGGTATAAACAAGACACCACAGACAGACAAATTAAAAATCCGGAGTCACACGTGTTAGGGCATAAATCGAACAGATAACGTGTGACTCCGGATTTTTAATTTGTCTGTCTGTGGTGTCTTGTTTATACCTTTTAAGTCGTAGTTGGGTTTTAGTTTTTATTACTTGATTTTTTTTTTAATTCTTTTGGGGTTATAATATATATATTTTTGAAATGTGCTCATTAAGCCCTTTCATTTGATACCCAACATGGTACGATTACACCATATTTGTTTTTAAGTTCCTCACTTTATGTCCTCTAGAGGGCGCCATTTTTAATTTAATGTGACTTCACATAGCCTATAACCAGCGGACAATCACGACGCTTCTAACGATACCTCATTTGTCTAATTGTGATAAGTGGTTTGGACGATAGGAGGGAACAGATGAACATACATACATACATACATACATACATACATACATACATACCGGTCAAAATCATAACCCTCCTTTTTTCTTCGCCGTAGTCGGGTAAAAAATAACATTGAATTTGATTCGGTTTCGCTTTCTTCAAGCCAACCTACCCATTATGTGTTTATCAAAGGTCGTTGACATTCACTTTCATTTGTGACTGAGGTTCCCATTGAATGCGTACGCGTCGGTAACGTGCGATCATCTTTGAAAGGTATTTGTCACCTTTATTTTGCAACAATAAAAAGTTTATCATCATGTTTTTAGGGCTCCTTACTCAAAGGGTAAAACGGGACTCTATTACTAAGGCTGTCTGTCTGTCTGTCCGTCTGTCACCAGGATGTATCTCATGAACAGTGATAGCTAGACAGTTGAAATTTTCAAAGATGATGTATATCTGCTGCCGCTATAACAACAAATACTAAAAACAAAAATAAAATATATATTTAAGGGGACTCCCATACAACAAACGTGATTTTTTTGCTCGTTTTTGCTCGATATTGAAAACGACAACAGGTAGACGCTTGAAATATTCATAGAATATTTAGTTACATATTCACTTTAAAAATAAATAATTAAATTAAAATAAAACAAATATTTAAGGGGGGGTCCCATACAACAAACGTGATTTTTTTGCCGTTTTTATAGATAATGGTACGGAACCCTTCGTGCGCGAGTCCGACGCGCACTTGGCCGGTTTTTTCAACCCCAACGATACCGGAGTTTTTCATGCTGAGTCAATCTTGATACTACTGATATAATCTAATTTTGTTTCATTTTAGTTTCATTAAGATATACTTACACTAGCGACCCGCTCCTACTTCGCACGGTTTTTAGGACTTGACAAAACATCGAGATTTCTTAGTTATATGTAACTTTAATAATAACGTATTATACACATAAACCTTTTGTTAGTGTACACACGGCTACACATCAAGCTATACATTTCCAGTACAAGCTGACCTCACATTGTACGGAAATCCTATAAAATGCGAGATCAGCATAAACTGGAAATGTATAGCTTAATGTGTAGCCGTGTGTACACTAACAAAGATAAATTCATGCTGAGATCCTGTCAAAGGGAAATGGAAAGAAGTATTTTTAAAATAAGAAAAGTCCAAAAAATTAGAAGCGAAATTATTAGAAGCAAGACGAAGGTAACTGATGCGTTAAAACATGCACTAAAAATGAAGTGGCAATCGGCTGGTCATGTTGTTCGTCTAACAGACAACAGATGGACCATAAAAACCACAAAATGGGAAGGACCAGAAGGAAAGAGGAAAGTTGGTAGACCTAATAAACGATAGATCGACGACAAGACCCAAATAGCAGGCAAAAGATGGATGGAAATAGGAAAAGACCGAACTAAATGGAAAATGCTAGAGGGGGACCCATGGGGAACCCATGATGGGGTCCATATCTCCAACCAGGGTCCAGAAACTTTAAACTAATAATACTAACAACTAGATGTAAGCAAACTACTAAACCAAATACTAACATTTATATTTTTCTTATTATTATTATGTAAACAGTCATAATGAGATATGGAAGAAATAAAGGCTTATTTATTTATTTATACACATAAACCCTCCGGAATAAATTTTTTAAACGATGCCGATGGTGAAAACCTCATCAAAATCTGTTGCGTGGTTAAGATCAACGCGCAGATACAGACAAACTTGAAAAGCGACTTTAATTTATAATATGTATCTAATAGATAAACTCATGCCTTCTTCCCATGGGGGTAGGCAAAAACTACAGAACGCCGCGTGTCCTTATAGATAAGTACCTACATAATCGATCCTAAATCCTTTTCTTAATAATAATTAAACCTTATTATTAAGCCTTATAAGTCTTTAAGTTAAATAAAAGTTAGATAATGATGATTATAATTCAGTAAACCTTATTTAAGTTTTATGTTTTATTTATTTGTGTAGTACTTAAGTATATTGAATGTAAATAAAAGCAAGTTGGACTCGCTCACAAAGGGTTTGATACCACCGCGTTTTTACTTTAGTAAAAAACACGTTTCTTGTATGTAATAAAAGGACGATGTTCATATATATGTCCAGATAATTCATATATGTCCAGATAATTCATATTTTTAGGTATTCTTCATTAATTCAAACAAAATTTTTGATAATAGTCTATCTAGAGATAATCAAAGCTGATTGAATAAAAAAAATCAAGTAATAAAAAATCAAGTAATAAAAACTAAAACCCAACTACGACTTAAAAGGTATAAACAAGACACCACAGACAGACAAATTAAAAATCCGGAGTCACACGTGTTAGGGCATAAATCGAACAGACTACGTGTGACTCCGGATTTTCAATTTGTCTGTCTGTGGTGTCTTGTTTATACCTTTTAAGTCGTAGTTGGGTTTTAGTTTTTATTACTTGATTTTTTTTTAAATTCTTTTAGGGTTATAATATGTATATTTTTGAAATGTGCTCATTAAGCCCTTTCATTTGATACCCAAGATGATACGATTAAACCATTTTTTTTTTTAAGTTCCTCACTTTATGTCCTCTAGAGGGCGCCATTTTTAATTTAATGTGACTTCACATAGCCTATAACCAGCGGACAATCACGACGCTTCTAACGATACCTCATTTGTCAAATTGTGATAAGTGGTTTGGAAGATAGGAGGGAACAGATGAACATACATACATACATACATACTTACATACATACATACATACATACATACCGGTCAAAATCATAACCCTCCTTTTTTCTTCGCCGTAGTCGGGTAAAAACTAAAACCCAACTACGACTTAAAAGGTATAAACAAGACACCACAGACAGACAAATTAAAAAAAATCAAGTAATAAAAACTAAAACCCAACTACGACTTAAAAGGTATAAACAAGACACCACAGTCAGACAAATAAAAAATCCGGAGTCACACCTGTTAGGGCATAAATCGAACAGATTACGTGTGACTCCGGATTTTTTATTTGTCTGACTGTGGTGTCTTGTTTATACCTTTTAAGTCGTAGTTGGGTTTTAGTTTTTATTACTTGATTTTTTTTTTAAATCTTTTGGGGTTATAATATATATATTTTTGAAATGTGCTCATTAAGCCCTTTCATTTGATACCCAACATGGTACGATTAAACCATTTTTTTTTTAAAGTTCCTCACTATATGTCCTCTAGAGGGCGCCATTTTTAATTTAATGTGACTTCGCATAGCCTATAACCAACGGACAATCACGACGCTTCTAACGATACCTCATTTGTCAAATTGTGATAAGTGGTTTGGAAGATAGGAGGGAACAGATGAACATACATACATACATACATACATACATACATACATAATACATACATACATACATACCGGTCAAAATCATAACCCTCCTTTTTCTTCGCCGTAGTCGGGTAAAAATGCGGAGTCACACGTGTTCAAAGGGCATATATCGAACAGATTACGTGTGACTCCGGATTTTTAATTTGTCTGTCTGTGGTGTCTTGTTTATACCTTTTAAGTCGTAGTTGGGTTTTAGTTTTTATTACTTGATTTTTTTTTAAATTCTTTTGGGTTTATAATATATATATTTTTGAAATGTGCTCATTAAGCCCTTGCATTTGATACCCAACATGGTACGATTAAACCATTTTTTTTTTTAAGTTCCTCACTTATTGTCCTCTAGAGGGCGCCATTTTTAATTTAATGTGATTTCACATAGCCTATAACCAGCGGACAATCACGACGCTACTAACGATACCTCATTTGTCAAATTGTGATAAGTGGTTTGGAAGATAGGAGGGAACAGATGAACATACATACATACATACATACATACATACATACATACATACATACATACATACCGGTCAAAATCATAACCCTCCTTTTTCTTCGCCGTAGTCGGGTAAAAATAAATATTATTTGTGGTTTTTCGATTTAAGTGTAAGATTACATACAGTTAATTCCGTTCATTCGGTTAGACTAACCTTGTTTTTGAGGTAGGATAACGAATAACTATGTATTTACGGTTCATGAGATAAAGCCTGCTTATAAACGGACGGACAGCGGAGGTTTAGTAATAAGGTTCCGTTTGGCACCCTTTGGGAACGGAATCCTAAGAATAATATTAAGCCATGAGGAAGGCCATGTCCAAAATAAACTTGCAAAAATCTAACAAATGAAGTTGAGCAAAAAAGCTTGTAAAAACGTAGGATCTGTTATCGTGTGTTATTGGTCTAAGAGTGTTGATGTTATATTGCCTAAATTATGATACGTCATCGTCAAGGTACTAATTAGGTATGCTTCTAACTCTAGGTAATTATATAGCTAGGTAGGTCTATTTCGGTTATTTGATCTGACAACAGCCGGTACACGTACAACTCAAATGTGGTCTAGAAACGTAAACCTTACTGCTTTTGAAGCTATTTTTATAGTTATATTATTATAATTTATATCTTTTCGGTTTTATTTTTCGGGCGTTTTAATTTGAGTTTTTTCATTCTTTTTTCCTGAACCCCCCCAGTGCAGAGGAGAAAAAAACAAAATAAAAATAAAACAAATCGGTCGTGCAATTAGTATATAGGATACCTCAACCTATAAGTGGGGAAACGAAAAAAAAAAGTTTTTTTTCTAAATTGAAAGCCAAAATTACCTAAATGTTTATGTTGATCACATTTTCCCATTGCTTGGGTATCAAAATTATAACCACAGTTTATTATCGTAATTATGAAACATCCTGTTATTAAAGAATTTACACGAGGATCCCACTGCGGGCACGCAATTAATATATTTCTCACGAATTCTACAAAAATCGTGAGATAATGTGTCATTTTGTTTTTTTTTATAGTTTCATATCTACTTGTTCCAAATAAAAAATAAACATTATTTTCGTTTATTTTTTCAAAAACAATGTTGTAAACAAAGAACGAAACAAGTATATTTGACATTAGTTTCTCAGTTCTCTTAGTAGATTAAGTACTTATAGCAGAAGTTCAACCTTCACAGTTTTTTATGTTCATTTTAACGTTTTCCTAAACTAAAATAATACACACGTGAGTTTGAATCTCAGCAGTAATATAAGTAATATGTATGACTTCAAATAATCTATAAGGTAGAAAGAAACCGCAATAATTTATCTGTCTGCCCTTGTCCCAACTATGTTGGGGTCTAACCGGATAAAATATTGTTGGGGTACCTTTTAAACCTACTCAATCTGCCTCTATCAATTTGCCTTGATTGCCTTTTCCCAATTATGTTGGGTTCGGTTTCCAGTCTAACCGGATGCAGCTGAATACCAGTATTTTTTAAACCTAGTGCAGGTACCTTCCTAATAAAGCCCCATCTACTGTTTACAACTTGTCACAAATCTCCGTTAGTAGGTACTACACAAGGTCTACGCAATCATCTCATGAATGGAAGTGGGTGAACGAATCCGACAATAATAAAATTGTAACTAGGTGTACAATAGGAGAAGGAAAAAACATCATTAGAGGTACTATTCCACTTAGCAACATAGGGTTTTTTTCTGTACTTTTTTTTCACTTGACTTAAGTTAAGATTCCTAGGTATAAAAGTCAAGTCACAGGTCTCGAGTTCTCGAGTTCGAACCCAAGCCACACACCTCTGACTTTTCGGATTCATGGGCATATTGTATAATTATCACTTCCTTCACCGCCTGAGCGATATTTCTCGATGGCATGTGAAGCCAAGTCAGAGGCCATGGGTGACATAAAAACTCTGACACCAGCACCCTAATTGCGTAGGTAATGCACGATCGGTCGATTGGAATCGGTTTGAAACAAGTATGTAACACATTTCCGTAAACGATTAAGATTGATATGTTTCATTTTGACAGTTCAATAACATTCATTGCGTTATTTACGTTGTGGAGCAGATTCTTTTTTCGAACTTATAAAGCTTTGGATTTGAAATCTGTTTCAAAACGATAAAGCACCCTAATTGCGTAATACACAATCAATCAGAATTTGAATCGGTTCGAAAAAAATGTCATATCCATTGCTTCATAAGTTCGTTATTACGAAAATATTAAAATTTCATCGTAAAATGTCACAAACTGACAATTCATAATATGACCAGCATGTAATTCATATAACGAAATAACACCTGTTTGACAGTTTTCTATGGAGATTCGTAAAATGGTCCACAAATGATGAATTGCTTTTATGTCATTGCTAATGACAGCTGGGATGAACTGCTTTTAGAGGAATTGTGGATTTCGCAATTAGGGTGTAGGTTAGTCACTAATGAAAAATAAAAAATAAACACGAAAAATAAAAAATAAAGAATGCCCTAGGTGTTATAAAAATAAAACTTCTATTGTGTCTCGGTCCTTGAGTGCTTTTAATTATAGTCTTCTCTCATTTTGGCACTACTTTACTAAGCTTATCATGTTAAAAATAATATTAGCCAGTCAACAAGATGGTACCAGAAATAGGTAATTAACAAACCTACTTATATGTAGAGTCAATAATATTTTGAAACCGCAGTAATTTAGTCCTTCAGTCTGATTTACATAGTTCAGCTATGGGTGAATCATAAGTAAATATCATGGACAATTAATTTCTTGAATCACGTCTCATAATTACCTAATAGGTATATTTTGATTTTGAATATTTGTCGGGTATTTTTAGCAAATGTAGGTACCTAAGGGAAATAACCGGAGGAAATCTATGTTGATGTGAACACATCACATCTGACATGCCGCTTTTTCACGATGTTTTCCTTCACCGTTTTAATGTATACAAAGTAAAGCGCCTGTTTGGTTTCGAACCTACGACCTACAACTACTTTACTTACTGGTGTGCCAATGAATGTTAGAGCAGTGGTGGTCCATATTATTATTTTATTAATTTACTAGCTGCGGCCCGCGCTTTCACCCGAATAAGTCTCGATCAATTGAAAATATCGAGATAAATTCTATATCCTTCTCCAGGTCATGGTCTCCCGCTGTGCCATATTTCATCCAAATCTTTTTAGCCATTATGTTAGCGTGAAAACGTAACAAACTAACAAACATTATAACACCCGTTTGGATGATATTATGATTACTATGACACTGGCTGTTTTAATGTTGAAAATAAGCTAACTGTTTCAGAAACTTTTATAGAGGATTTATAGCATGGGTGTAGATAAAAAATTAAAAAGCCCCCGACAAAATCGAAGACAACCATCTAATAAACGTATTTTTATAGCTAAGAACACTCTCGATCAAGTCACCTTTCAAACAAAACCAAAAAAATCAAAATCAGTTTAGCCGTTTGTCAGCTACGATGGCGCAGACAGACACACAGATCAAACACACGTCAAACTTATAACACCCCTCTTTTACCGTCAGGGGTTAAAAATCAAAATTAATTAGATACCAATAAAAAAAACAAAAAAACTGAACTTGAGTATGTAGTAGATACTGATTAATAAAACATATCCTTATTACCTATTAGTAAAAGCTAGGATCGCTTCAAACTTCAGCTGCTACGGCGTAGCACGTGGTACGCTAGTTATGGATAAACTGAAAATTAAAAAAAATTGTGTACCTACGTGTCAAACTCAATGGCGGCTCTGAAGTTCGCTACTCACTGCGCAGTACCCCACCCCTCACCCCCGCTGACACATGAATTTATATAGACTCGCCTCATGTTCCGAGCCGCCCCGTAAAGTTTAACCTAACATAGCCAATGAAAAGATAGAAAGCGATACAAAATATGTTGACATACATGATGATCATGTGTAGGTTACAATAATACGTGTGCAAGAGTTTATCTCAAACACAATGGCACAATCGTGATGGTGGGCACAGGAACACTGATAACATAAAATTATGGCACTGATACTCTTCACATACTCGGATTTGTATGAAGTATGAAGCAACCTTTGCTATTGTTTTATTTCCGACTGCAGATTACCAACATGGCGGTCAACAATTACTTCAAAAGTGTAGTAACCTATAGGATTTTTAATACTTCCATTCAGTGTAGGTGTACTTATATGGACAGGCCAACCAGCACTTATTTTTATTTAATTTTTTTTTTGATCTTACTTTAATGTAACGTCAGGCGTCAGGGAAATAACCTTTTAAGTATACAAATCGAATAGGTCTCAACTTAAATTGTCCAAATATATTCATATCACAACTGGCATACTTTGATAGAACTATCAAAGTATGCCAGTTGTGATTTGAATATATTTGGACAAAAGTACAATCATTTCATGCAACTTTGCATGAAATGATTGTACCTAATTCATAACATAGATAATTGACGTAGTGTGTCAATTTGCTTAACAATTAATTTCCCTGAGTGTGCCTACCTAGTTATTTAGTTAATTTCATCCGTAAATAGTTATCAGCTAAATATTTTTACCAAGCCGCACTGGGCCCTTGTGGTGTCGTAGATTACGGCCCACTCCCTCTTACCGAGAGCAGACCTGTAGCCCAGCAGTGGGAACATTAGAGGCTGGTTATGCTTATACATGTTTCCAGTACGAATTTATACCGTAATACCTACCTCAATTTCTAAATGGGGGCATAAACCGGCCACATTAGCAATTCCTCTAAAAGCAGTTCATTTCCTGAATCCGAGCTGCCATTAGCAATTCCTCTAATTTGACATAAAAGCAATTCATAATTTGTGGACCATTTTACGAATCTCCATAGAAAACTGTCAAACAGATGAATTACTTCCAAATATGAATTACACGCAGATCATATTATGAATTGTCAGTTGGTGACGTTTTACGATGATTCATAAAATTTTCATATTATGATTCTGCAAAAGTGACCGTTTTAAGCGCCCTGGTTTATTTAAACTCAGTGAGTATTTGATTTCTTCTGATAATAATTACGATAAAATATTACAATATCAGATAATGATCATTAGGTAACAACACGGTGCATGTTACGTGTTAATTATCTTAATTTAATAGATACTGTTTTTTTTATCAGCGATGGCAATACTTGTAATATAACATTATTAATGGTGATGAAGTAATGAGAATTAATTATCAGATTTATAAGAAAATATCGTAATAATGTGTGCACAGGCACACGTTAATTATTGCGATTGCAAAAATTTATAAGTTCGA
Source organism: Lithophane socia (assembly GCA_947522985.1). Taxonomy (NCBI): domain Eukaryota; kingdom Metazoa; phylum Arthropoda; class Insecta; order Lepidoptera; family Noctuidae; genus Lithophane; species Lithophane socia. The sequence continues at coordinate 7,043,528 of OX383256.1, forward strand.
AACGTGGGTACAAGACTCCTATTTACCTTGCTTAAGGCTTCGTAGAATATAATACGTGATCTACAAGAAATACGAAAAATCTAAAATTAAATAGTCTTAAATTAAATGTCAGGAGTTCATTTGTGAAATGCAAACACAAATAATGTATAGAATCAATCTACTGCGTTTGCAAACAGGCGCTTCGATCTCCGTGTTTACACTTTTCTACGTAACTATTAAGAAATCAGACAAACATAAATCGTGTGACTTATGTCTAGACACATGTCAGACCAACGAAAGTTTTTACATATCTGTTGCATCATAATCTATGATACAATTCGCGTAATTCATGTGACGGATTTGATAGTCTATTAGTGCACCGGCATTTAAACACTATGGATTATGATAACGACTATGTAATAGAAAATAAATCCATGCAGCGCATGTCTTGTATTTCCATGCCTGCTGGGGGCGATGACCCTTTCAGTCTTTCAGTTAATTACGTATCTACTCCGTACTTAGTGGTAAAAGCGTTTCTATATCTCTACGACTCGGATCCGATAGCCGATCTCTATCGGTGTGATGTAGAATAGAAATCCATAGATTCTTTTAGCTTGTCCACTAACTGTAGTATTGTTGCTGCTTGTCGGAGAAGCGCAGGTGTCGAATCGGAGTTGCGGAGAAGCGCGGGTGTCGAATCGGAATTGGGGAAAAACATCCCTTTCTAACTTGAATTATTTTAATTATATCCCTCAATTGGTAATTACTTTGATACCTTCAACTCTTGAAAACGATTAGGTACCTACATTAAAACAAAAAAACTTTTATTTCGGACAACTTAGTCCATATTAGTACAATTGGTTTTTCGAATACTTAAGAGAGTAAAACAAATGAGATCTATTTACGTCGTGGACGAATATAACACTATGTACTGAGTACTGAGTAAATAATTAAATAAGAAAACAATGAGATCGTGGCCAACGCTCTGAACGCGTTGTTGTACTGAATACGTACAGTCACGGACTTTAATTGATGAGCCAACTGGTACTGTTCGCATTTTAGCCGTGTAATGCAAATCGGGTTTATTCGGTTCCCGACACGCAAAGTCATATGTCTTCGTATTAGAAGAAGAAAATTATATATCTTCACCGGTTGGCTAACCTGAGAGCAGAACTACAAACTTGACAGCAGTGACTACTCAAAGTCAACCAATTGCAGGTCTAGCAACAGTAACCTAGCAACGATAAACAATTGTTGCTAGGTTACTGCTGCTTAGTAACGTTAGCGTACGGAGAAATTCTCTGACATCGATATTTCAACTGTCACTGTCTTTAGTTAAGTTTTCAGAATTATTGAGTTAATGAGCTATGATTCAAAGGAGGTCAGTATCAAATAGATTGGATAAACTTAATGCAACAATGTATTTATTTTTATCATTAAGAACTTATTAGTCAACCTCTATGGATAAGACTATTTCCGATTAAAAGTAATTTATTTGTCATCTTGATATTTCAACTGTCACTGTCTTCAGTTATGTTTTCATAATTATCGAGTTAATGAGCTATGATTCAAAGGAGGTCGGTATCAAATAGATTGGATAAACTTAACGCAACATTGTATTTATTTTTATCATTGAGAACTTATTAGTCAACCTCTATGGATATTTCCGATGAAAAGTAATTTATTTGTCATCTTGATATTTCAACTGTCACTGTCTTCAGTTATGTTTTCATAATTATCGAGTTAATGAGCTATGATTCAAAGGAGGTCGGTATCAAATAGATTGGATAAACTTAATGCAACATTGTATTTATTTTTATCATTGAGAACTTATTAGTCAACCTCTATGGATAAATTATTAATATAAATTATTATTATCTCTGAAGGTAATTTATTTGTCATCTTGTTTACAAGCGTGCGATGTGAGTTCGTGTAATCTCGTAAATGTATGAAACTGCAAAATTGAAAAGTTTGAAGGTGGCTCATCAATTAAAGTTCGTGACTGTACCTAAGCTACCATTTTGTTTCCACAAAAGTGCAATATTTATTTTTCCTTTGATTGAAAAAATAACTTACTCATTATGTTTTTCTTTTGTTTCAGTTTGTCTAACCAAATAAGGCTTGCTTCGAAAAATGGGCTTTGCAATCATATAAGGAGGATATTATTACCTAATTTTAAATATAGGTGAATAAATAAAATTAAAAATGTCTAATGTCGAGATGGTCGTCGACAACAATATGAACAAAACGGACATCGGCAATCACAAGTTTGAGGTAAGAGATCACATAATCGTGGACAGTGCTGCAAGGATCCTTTGGCGCTTGAAGGACATTGCCAGAGGGGGTCCTGTTCCTGTGTGCAAACATTTGTGAAATTGTATTGAATAAAACAAGATGGCGGCATTTTGATTAGAAAAAAAATCTGCTGTTCTATACATTTTGTCGATTTAAGTGAACACAAATGTATGGAACAGCTGATTTTTTTGTCGCGATTTAAAACTTGGTCCTGTAGAAAAAGTTGTTCAAAATGATAAGTACAATGACCCCTTTTCGGGTTTAGCATAAACAAAAAATTATGTGGTTGTAAGTAGGTATAGATTACGTTTTGGTAGACAAGGAGGAAACAGGAAAACCACTTGAATTTAATTGTCAGTCGTATTCTTTACTGATCACGAAATACCATTGTGACGGAGTTCTTAGTAAAAATGGTAAAAAACAAGTATTCTGACGTCTAAGATTTTATTGTTAAATTCTTAACAAAACCAAACGAAGAACTCCGAACCAGAACTCTTTAATTATTGTTGTGCGAAATAAAACTATGCCATGTGATTATTTTAATTACCCGACTATGGCGAAGTTAAAAGGGGAGTTATTTTGACTGTCTCATTGGTCGAGTAAGGGCGCGTTCACACTATGTCGTGACGATTAATTTATCGTTTCATTTTGGTTGAAAAAGTCGTGGACGACAGGTCCTATAATGTGAACACTGCCATTTAAATACACAAGCCACGACGCTTTAAACGACACGATAATCTGTCGTCACGACATAGTGGGAACGGGGCCTAACTCGAATCAAATAGCTCGACTCGCACAATGTTTAGTTGTCAATAGACTCGCTCCATATTATTGGATTTAGATATAACATAACTGGCAAAATGTGAGCAACACACATGTACAGACGCCAGCAGGTCAAGCTACCCGAAACTGTCAGATTTTCCCAATCAACCTTGAACCTTAATGCTTTAGCGATAAAGTTGAAAATCTATTAAAGAAATTTGACAGATTGTAGTAGCTTGATGTGCTGGCGTCTGTACACACGGCTACACATCAAGCTATACATTTCCAGTTTAAGCTGATCTGGCATTGCATAGGATTTCCGTACAATGTGAGGTCAGGTTATATTGGAAATGTATAGCTTGATGTGTAGCCGTGTGTACATGATACTTAGGTACTTACATTTATGTACCTATTTTCACACAACCCATTTTCTCGTGCCCCTGCTCTCTCTAGCCGTGTAGACATGGCTGCAAAAATAATGATCTAAATGCTGTAAAGCTATTATAAAATTAAAAATTAGCTTCTCATACTCCAACACATTATAGCACATTGTCTTGGTAACTAATGTGGGACCTCGCTTTGCCATTATGTTTATGACTGCACTGGCATACTTCATTAGTTTTATCGTACTTTCATCAGAGTTATACTCGTCTTGCATACAATATCTATATATAGAAATCGCTTTACGTGTCTGTCCGTGTGAACGCTTAGATCTTCTAAACAATGGATATTGATGCGGTTAATTGCAGTTTTCGACATCTTTTTCAGCATTTATTACGGAATCTGTATGTTTGTAATACATTTATATTAAACTTAAAATAAGTAGTAAAGAAATCGAAATGTTTTGTCAGGTTATAAAATCCAATCGAATCAAAAGGTTCGGTAGTTAATCTATACAAATAAATAAAATTGAAGTGTCTGTTTGTAATGTAAAAATAACAGCTTTTAACTAAATGCTTATGGAAGTATATAAGTACCTACGGTACATAAAACAAAAAACAATTTTTAATATATTTTACGTCTGTTTGTTCCGGCTAATCTCTGAAACGGCTGGACCGATTTTGACGGGACTTTCATTAACCGATAGCTGATGTTATTAGAAGTAGGTAACTATAAGGCTACTTTTACTTTAGAATCAGAAATAGGGTTCCGCGCGAAAAAATTTAAAACACATAGGGTACTTTATAACCCGATAGTACACACGGCTACACATCGAGCTATACATTTCCAGTTTATGCTGATCTAGCATTGTGTAGGATTTTCGTACAATGCGAGGTCAGCTTATACTGGAAATGTATAGCTTGATGTGTAGCCGTGTGTACCTACGTTCCCGTGGGATATTTTCCCCCAAGCACGCGGGCGTAGCCGCGCTCAACAGCTAGTTACTGTATAATTTCATGTCATGCCTGAAGTAAAAAAAATATATATATTTATTTCAGACTCATGTGTCCATATTTTTGTTAGTAATAGGTATCTTAAAAGTTAGAAGTCACAGACTAATTACGTACGTGGTCCCTTTGAGAAATCGCATAGAATAAAGGGTTCATTATAACCCATATTTATACATAAGCATGACTCCTATGGCAAAGGAAATATTATGTACCTATTATGTAAAAGAGCGTTTTTATATCTGTCTTAGAGTAGGTATACAAAGTGCAACTACGTGTAACTCTGTGCAACACTGTCCCTTCTCAATAAAAGATGTAATAAATTAAATGACACATGTCATGTCATACAAACAGGTTATTTATGAATAGGTACGGTCAGCGAAAAAAGTTGAATTACACTGCTAGTTTAACATAATAGGTAATTATCATCTAATTTGACACAAAATGGTTTGATACCACGATTAAATTTTAAAAAAAAATATAAGTACTTTATAGCTTTTAATTTTACTTGTGTTCCGATTTGAATTAAATATCTAATAAAAAATATAAAAAATTGCCCGTTTCGTCCCAATGCAGGGCAAAGGCTTCCTTTTCCTTTTCCCACTCAATTCGATCCTGAGCCAATATGGACCAATCCCTCTTATAAGCGTCATGTTCGTTCCGCCGTCTACGCCTGGGTCTTCCGCGATGCCGTTGGACGTTTTCAGGAACCAGTGGTCCTTAGCCCACAATGTATCCGAAATGCGGCAAATGTCCCAAGTTCAAAGCGGCCAGGCAGTCCCACTTGAGCTTAACTGCTTTTTGGGTGACGTCAGCGATTTGTGTCTGTGTTCCGTATCCGGTTGGTAAGTTGAACTACAAGGATACCGAGCACCATCACTCGCGGGAAAAACTCTAAACAAAAAAAAAATCTAGCCCAACAATTAATATTAAAAAAAAAAACTGAAATTTTAATCAACTTTTGTCGCTGACTATACCTCTATATAGTTACATCTTCTCTATAAGTAAATTAAGTATGTACGTACGTGTTTACCTTTTTGATATAGAATAAAGGCTAAGTATTGCCCGCGGTTTTGCCGGATTATCGCACCACGGGAACGTTCTGAGGTTGGAAATTATCCCACGGAACGTACTATCGGGATAAAAAGTATCCTAAACCAGGCAATGGGAATACGTGTGTCGAAATCCGTTCAGCCGAGAACCGTAACAGACAGACAGAGTTACATTTATAATACTACTAGCTGCGCCCCGCGGTTTCATCCGTATAAGTCTCGATGTGTGTGAACTTTTGTGTTGCATATAGGTATGACAGTTTATACGGTATTTAAATTTCTCTTTCTGTTTGTTCCGGCTTTACTCTCCGAAACGGCTGGACGGATTTTGGCGGGACTTTCACTGGCAGATAGCTGATGTTATAAGGAGTAATTTAAGTTACTTTTATTTTAGAAAAATAATTAGGGTCCACGCGGGCGAAGGTGCGGGCAGCAGCTATTCTTACTTAAAATTAGCATCGAAATCATTGCAAAGTCCACTAAAATAATCCGCAGATAACCCGACAATCTTATCTTAGGTATATATCTATGGTACAGTCATGAATATTTTGTATATCCGATAAACCTTCCGTGAGTCGGTTACTATCGGTCGCGTAGGCGCCTCGTTCAAACGCATTTTTATTTTCAGTTGAAGAACGGGGACGCTGATTTGGAAAAAGGGAGGAGTAAAAACGTGAAGGCGACTTCTAACATACCTTGGAGTAAGGTGGTAATGGGGACGTTTGCGGTTGGCGTGCTGGTCGGCGCGTGCGCAGTCACATGGGTGTTCCAAGACTGGAAGGCCAGCCTCCTGGTGCTCGCTATCCTCTGTGTGGTGTACCTCATAGCCTTCTACTGGAGATGGATCTATGTCGCCCTCAGAACTGCGCCCAGAGATTTCTCGTAAGTATTTATTGTTCATATATTTTTTGGTTTGTCTACTGTATTTAAATGTTTGTATACATTGTGATTTATGGCAGTTGGTACTTGGCATTGACACACAGGTTAAGGCTAAAGTTAGTCAGAGATTATTTAAATCATTTTGATGAACCATTGAAAAAAGATGCAACAGTACTGCCTCCAAACTGACAAGATAACAAATCCTTCCCGCTACGTCGATTCCTGTTAGGTAGGTATCGACTACAATTTTATGTATTTCATTATTTTTATTACGCCTCTAACGTACTCGGAACGAGATACCTATTACATTTATGCAACTGTTATATATTATAATAAGGTCATCACCATCCTAGCCTAGCCTTTTCCCAACTATGTTGGGGTCGGCTTCCAGTCTAATTGGATGCAGCTGAATACCAGCATTTTACATGGAGCGACTGCTATCGGACTGCTTTCATTTCATTTCATTTCATTTCATTTCATTTCCAGTAACATAATAATAATTATAATTATTGTTATATAATAAGGTTTAATACCTAATTATTTACAGTTGCATACAAGATTTTATCTACACCCATGATATGAATCTTCTATAAAAGTTTCTTTGCAATACCAATATCGAACAAAAATGGCGCGGTAAGACGTGAATTCGAATGTGTTTTGTTTTAAATTACGGTGCTTTGTTAGTGAAACGCTCGTGAATGACAATGTTCTTTTTTTGAAATGAGTTGCATTATGAAATTCAGTACAACATTATAACACCCGTTTGGATGATATTATACTATTACTATGACACTGGTTGTTTTAATGTTGGCAATAAGCTAACTGTTTCAGAAACTTTTATAGAGGATTTATTGCATGGGTGTAGATAAACAACATTATGGTCTTCATCAATTGTTCAATTTTCCTTTACAGTGCCCTATATTGCTATATCAAAATCCTGAGGCTTACAAAGAACTTCACCAAGAAAAATTGGTCCATACCTGACATCTTCCATCAGCTGGTCAGCAAACACCCTAACAAGGCCTGCTTCCTATTCGAAGATGAAACATGGACGTTCCAACAGGTAAATCTAACTATCTAACTTCTAATCTAATAACTAATATTATAAACGCGAAAGTTTGTAAGTATGGATGGATGGATGGATGTTTGTTACTCTTTCACGTAAAAACTACTGAATGGATTTGGATGAAAATTGGTAAACAGATAGTTTATAGCCTGGATTAACACATAGGATACTTTTTATCCCGATATTCCCACGGCATCGAGACTTACGCGGGTGAAACCGCAAAATAAAATCAATGTTATTCCCTCCAGAAGTTTCCTGGAAAGATAGGTTTGTCCTATTCCTTACTTTACAATTCTAGTTAAATGATGTATTTCGTAATTGTATCCTATGAATAGCATTGTACGAAGCCCGAAAGTCTGACAACTGGACTTTCATTGCTGACCGTACAATGCTATTCACCACCTGCCTACCCTTTTCCCAACTATGTCGGGGTCGGCTTCCAGTCTAACCAGATGCAACTGAATACCCGTATTTTACATCGAGCGACTGCCTATCTTACCTCCACAACCCAGTTTCGACGCGTAACAACTGTCAAAGATCTAAAAATGACAGTCGAGACCAACGGCTTAATGTGCTTTCCGAGGCACGGACGGGTCTTGGTATGTAAAGATGGTCACCCATCCACGGACCAACCGAGGCAAGCGTAGCTTAACCTTATCGATCGACTCGTGCGGCTGTTATAAACTGAAAAGAGAAAAACAAATGTTATTATCTATTGCTCTTTGTTTTTTGTAAGGTCGTATTGCAGGCCAATAGCCTGACCTGTGTAACTTTTGTTTGTCCCCCGCCTGCGATATCTATAAAAAACAAAGTTCAATAGATAATAATGCTTGTTTTTCACTTTTCATTTATGTGTTACTAGCTGCGCCCCGCGGTTTCACCCGCGTAAATCTCGATCCCGTGGGAATATCGGGATAAAAAGTATCCTATGTGTTAATCCAGGTTATAAACTATATGTTTGCCAAATTTCATCCAAATCCATTCAGCCGTTTTTGCGTGATTGAGTAACAAACATCCAAACACACAAACACACAAACTTTCGCATTTATAATATTAGTAGGATAGTAGGATTGCAGTCGGGTTATTTTTTTTTAATAATTTGTTTTTTATCTAGCTTTTTAGCTTATTTGTGTATGTGGAATTGACTCATTAATAGCTTTTGTTTAATACCAATATTGTTATAACTTATTTTTTTTAAACTTGCCCTCCCTTTTTGTATTAATTTGCAGATGCAATAAATAAATATTTTATAGCCTATGTCACTCCCACAATTAAGACAAATCTAACGACAAATCATATATTAAAATCCATCAAGCCGTTTAGGCTATACAGCGCCACAGATATTATAATACTACCAGAGCGTAGCGAGAGCCAAAGAAATAGACATTCATACACACAAACATACATAGGTATTCTCGAAAAACATTAGCCTCCTTCTGGGACAATCGGGTAAAAACTCAATATGTTATAATCGACTTTCGTTGCTGACTCGTAAAGATGTCAACCATTATGAACACTACATAACATTCTGCAGGAAGTTTACCAGTGCGTGTTATGTAGTGACAGTCGTTTAGTGTGTTGATGTGACAAATGGTTACGTGAAAAACGATGTAATGTATTTCTTTTTTTAATTATTTTTTAATTATGGACTTTTATACCCGCAATGCGAACGAATGACAGTCCCATTATTTATTTATTTATTTATTTATTTATTTATTTATTTATTTATTTATTTATTTATTTATTTATTTATTTATTTATTTATTTATTTATTTATTTATTTATTTATTTATTTATTTATTTATTTATTTATTTATTCACATACCCTAAATAAATAATAACAAAATACACCCTGCTAAGGATTAATGTAATGTTGACTACAAATACTTTGTGATCTTTGTGCGATTTAACAGCTCAATAAAAGATAGGCACCTATTCTCATAAGAATAAGGCACCTTAAATTATCTGGAAATTATATCCCATCAATAAGTATGCAGGTGTAGTTCTATAATCCCCACTGCATGGGTGATATAAACATAGCCAATTTATTATGTAGAGTTGCCAAAAGGGAGCTTTGCCAGACGGGAGTAACCCAACTTTCTGAAAGTTAAGATAAGATAAGATAAGATAAGATATTTATTTTGCAAATATGGGTACATAATGGTGACATAAAATAAAAAATATATAATAGCAATCAACAGCCATATTTAACCAAAAGGCATGCAAAAGACAAAATATACTAGAGATGCTAAGTAGATAATAATAATAAAGATTTACAATGTCAATACTTATCAAGATTGATTAACTATAGTTACAATTACACAATAATTATTCTACACTCAACTTATTTTGTATTGGAATTACATAAAATATTAAATAAAATTAAAATTAAAAATTAAATATCATATTTTTCAAATGTCCAATCGTTGTTATAAAGTATCTTATCAAGAAATTATTTTCTCCATTAAAAATTCCGTCACACTATAATACAAGCGTATTATAGTGTGACGGAATTTGTCTGATGTCTACTAAAAAATTATATCTAAACATACATATCTATGTTGTTTAAATATAACAATTTGATCAAATAATGTCGCAGTTCTCTAGCAATATGATAAACACTTAGCAATAAAGTAGGTATCTGCTCGATTTTATTATGTAGGTATTCAAAAAGTGTTTTTTTTTGTAGGCAGCGGCAGCACAAGCGTGTTTTTAGTCACAAGCCTATTTTTATTTTATTTTGCATACTAGTATCTTCTTGTTATGCAAATATTATATAGTCAATTCTTGATCAAAAAAGGACAATTTTGGATTCAACAGCTAGGTAGTAGACGTATAACGAACTTTCAGGAATGCAGAATGTTATGTAGTCAGCTTCACTCAATCGAATAAGAAATAAATAAAAACGTAAAGTTAATGTGATCTAAAAACACTGCTGCGTGCGTGGCGTGATTGAGATCACTCTGCTATATTTATTTTTTCATAAATTTCCGTCATTTGACTTTTTAATAACGTCCGCCGGAAATCAATACCTATTGGTGCCTTTTATTAAAACGCAATTATCACTTTCATTTTGATCTCAATCTGAATGGGAGCAAGCAGGTTACTTACCTCAAGGTTCACACGCCATTTCTTTTCTTTTTATTAAGGTTTCCGGCGAAAAGAGGCCATTAACTCTTAGTGTTACTTATAGAATTTTATAGCATATCAGCGTCGGTAATATTTCTAAGCGCTAGTATCTTACCAGTCAGTAGAGAGTCAAAAACGCCAGATTTAATTAAAGGTTGTCTACCATGAGTCATAACTTCATATGTTCCTTGTATATTTCACATGTTTTTATTAATTTTTTGTGACTGATGACAGATTATGCAATAGAACCAAATTGCTTAGTCTAGAGAAACTATGCTATTTCATCTGCAGCTCAAAGACTTGGGGATAATCCATGACCTATACTTACAGTCTTCAAAAACAATAATTCCACCACCTATCTTTTTCAGGTGGAAGAATACAGCTTACGAACGTCAGCAGTCCTTAAATCTAAAGGCATCAAGCGTGGAGATACGGTTGCTGTGATGATCGGCAACTGTCCTGAGATGCCCTCCATCTGGCTGGGAGCCACGAGGATTGGCGCCGTGTGCCCGCTCATCAACACCAACCAGACTGGCAACACGTTGCTCCATTCTATCAACATCGCCAAGTGTGATGTCGTCATCTACAGCGACGAGTTCCAAACTGGTTGGTCTATCTTCATCTTTATTTGTTAGCCTACAGTCTAATAATATATAGGCTTCCTTTTATAATATATATACGTCGTCTAAAATATCTTCATAGATTAGATAAGGGTGGGGGGGGGGGTTTCCTATCTGATTACTCTGAGGAGTAATACCGAAATAAACTCAGAGGGTACAGTCACTTTTAAAGCCTAGATATTGTCTTCGTCAGATCATGTATTGTGAGGACTATGCAGATTCTGCAAATTTTCTCTAATCGTACGTCACAAAGCTGGATTCTAAGTCTTTATCATTACCAGCCATTCCGCGAATCTCGTTGATGCATCTAGCTAGCCCGAGTGCGTCATAAACTACTTAGATTGATTCGCAGTTTTCACCCTAAAATATGTATGACCCAACATCTATAATTCTTTGCTACCGTCTATCTTACACTTTTTTATTAATATTGGTGTAGGTAACTGGTAAAACTGGTTACTTACTTTAATTTTTGTTCCTGTTCTATTTAGTGAGGTCATATTCAAATTATTATTAAATAAATACCACTATTAACTACATAATGATGCAGATGGAACAAAGCTGATTCTAAATTAGGACATAATTTCGATTAACATTAAAAAGCTGTCTTCAATTTTATTGCTAAACCTACATGAATTAAATTTTTATAAAATCTCGAAACGTCCTAAACAAAACCTTTCTCCATTTCAGCATTCCAGGACATTTCAAAAGAACTGAATCCGTCCATCAAGCTGTTCAAGTTTGTCCGTCGCCCCCTCAACACTTCTCCCAATGCCGTGAAGCCAGTGACATCTGAAGATGACTTCACTTCAATGGTGGAGAGCACCAACCCAGCTCCCTGGTCACAGTCCGACGGTGAAGGTTTCAATGGGAAGCTGCTGTACATCTACACCTCTGGAACTACTGGATTGCCGAAAGCAGCTGTTATTTCGTCGTCAAGGTAAGTCTTGTGGTTCTTACCTTTGTAACCATATGTTCCTTGAGAACCGTTAATTGGTTATGTAAATCGGATCGTGCGTGTTATCAACTAAATAGGTAGACATTGACGAGGTCAACTTTATATTACAACATGTAGCGGTTTATGTAGTACCTACCTACCTACGGACGAAGTTAGTTAATAAACCATGAATATTAATGTTGTAACACGCAGTTAGATTGACCCTCAAATCAATAAATATCCATGACTAGGTCAAAATCTGTCCTCATAAGTTTATTATATTTTTTTACCTTTTCCAGAATGGTGTTCATGGCATCAGGCGTCCACTTCCTCGGCAGTTTGCGCACAAACGACATTATCTACTGTCCCATGCCTCTGTACCATTCCGCTGGCGGCTGCATCACGATGGGACAGTCATTCATCTTCGGATGCACCGTTGTTCTCAGGACTAAGTTCTCAGCATCCAAATACTTCCCCGACTGCATCAAGTACAATGCCACGGTAAGCGAAAGCTCGGTGAAAGTAGGTATGCCGTATAACACTGCACTAATGTGCCACAGTGTAGGCGCAGGCTGAGATGTAGAGAAATCAAACTTTATGCGCAAGCGCTGCATGGTCAAATGAATTGTTGACTTTGTTATTGAAGTGAAAGTGTGTAATTTGATGTTTGATTTTAGCTTTACGGGGTATACCTACCTATTATTTATGTGTTTAAAACAGCCTTGACCGACCGGTATTTCGATCGAATTAAAGAAATATTGCCTCACTTACGTATGCTTGCCACGATCGATGGCTGCGATGACATTCGTACCTACCTGTTAGTAATTACACCCCTACGCAACTTCTGTATCCCCAAATTGTCTTCTCCACGAAATAATTGGCCAATCAAGACCTCTAACAACTCACTCTCTCTCTCTAACAACTTGAAGCAGACCTATCAGTTTAGGCTTAGGTATTTTTTAGGGTTCCGTACCCATAGGGTAAAACGGGACCCTATTACTAAGGCTCCGCTGTCCGTCCGTCCGTCTGTCACCAGGCTGTATCTCATGAACCGTCATAGTTAGACATTTGAAATTTTCACAGATGATGTAAAGTATTTCTGTTGCCGGTGTATCAACAAATACTAAAAACGGAATAAAATAAATATTTAAGGGCAAACGGCAAAATAATCACGTTTGTTGTATGGGAGCCCCATACAACAAACGTGATTTTTTTGCCGTTTTTATAGATAACTAGCTGATGACGGCTTCGCCCGCGTGGTTTTAGTATATATGTAATAACCGACATTATTACATATATACTAAAACCTTCCTCGAGAACCACTCTATCCATTGTTGAACAGTAGTTTTTGAGTTTATCGCGAACAGGACGATAGACAGACTTTGCGGCGGAGGACTTTGGTTTTAAAATATGTAAGTACCTAAGGGTGGTACGGAACCCTTCGTGCGCGAGTCCGACTCGCAATTGGCCGGTTTTTTTGTTGTGTGCTGAGGTTCAATTGCACTTTCGGCCCATTAGATTTGGAAACAGCCAATCAAGATCATCTAAAATGTTGAAAACTTGTACCTAGCTCGTTCATACATAAAAAACGCCCCTGCAAGATTTGCAGATTTAGCATCTCGAGCTTTCGCCTCTCAATGTTTACCAGGGCTGTGATTCTGTTAGACCTCATTCTAAACTTCGAATCTGAATCCGCTGTGATTTTCTTGATTGGCATTCTAAAAACTCGGTTGATACACTAGCACTACCCTTGCGAGCGTGTCAGCGAGTTGAACTAAATTGACCGTGAGATTTGACAGATAAAGTATGAGATGACGTAAGAGGTGGCATTCAGTAAGGTGATTCCCCCGTCACTTCGACGCTCACTTCGCACTAGAACCCGATTCAAAATTCGAAGTTAGAGTGAATAGCGATGTGAGATGCGAGTTGTTGTTTGAATTTTACAGAGTCCACGTACAGTTCTCATTTCTTAGAACTGATCAATTTATTATATTCTCCAGGCTGCCCACTACATTGGTGAAATGTGTCGCTATGTGCTGACAACACCGCCGTCTGCTGCAGATACGCAACACAAAGTGAGAACAGTCTACGGCAACGGAATGAGGCCAGCGGTAAGATTGTTTTTTTATGGTGAATTCTCTGATGTAGCTAAACCGATCAGTAAAGTCTCCTACAGCTGGGCGAAGATCTCTTGCCATCATAGTATCATAACAGAAGGAAGTAGAGATGGGTTGTAACAGGTGAAACACGATATCTGTGATCACTGTGACTGTGACAAAAAAATAACAGATCCAAATATTTGTTATTAAATCACAGCCTGTGATTTTTGTACGGACGATAAATACGTATCTCAATCGAATATCATCTTTATTTATTTTCGTTAAAGTCAAAATCGTATCCGAAGTTTTAACAGTAACAGTCTTGAGGATCTGTGATTTTAAGTAACAGATATTTTTCATCGTTAGGAGCAATTGCTATCTGCTATTTTATAATATCTGTGATTTCTATCTGTGACGATAAATACGCCTCAGTCCTAGAAGGAAGTGTTCCAGTTCTGGTCGTCAAGGTCAGATCATAAATTCAGATTTCTTCATTGTGTGTTTGGTTTCAGATTTGGCCCGATTTCGTCAAACGTTTCAACATAAAGAAGGTGGTCGAATTCTATGGTGCTACAGAAGGAAATGCAAATATAGGTAAGTAACAAACGACGGTAGAACGAAATAATTGTCCTACTTAGTTTGTTTGAAAATGTTTCTGAATAATAAGAAAAGAAAGAAAGAAATAAAGAAAAGAAAGAAAATATTTATTCAGCACAGTTAAGAGGCACACAATACACATCAGATAAAATAAAATTAAAAAAAAATACAATAAAAAAAAACAAATAAAGAGTGTAAAAGTACGATGTAGGACATTACCAAGGGAGTGTGCCTCACGGCTGCGCCAAAAAGGCCCAGTTCGGCAAAATGCCAGACAACTAGTGCCTGACGCTGGTTTTCAACCGGACCCGAAATAATTATGTGTCTTGGTTTCAGTCAACATCAACAACAAACAGGGCGCTATTGGTTTCGTGTCCAGAATAATACCAGCAGTGTATCCTATCGCCATCCTCAAAGTAGACCCTGAAACTGGAGAGCCTATTAGAAACAATAAGGGTTTATGTCAGGTAAGTCGTGTCCTTTAACAATAATAATCCAAAGCTCTGTATCTAAATTCGCTAGCGAAACTCCAAAGACGCCCACCCGTCTTTGGAGTTTCGCTAGCGAATTTAGAAATCGTGGTCCAAACAAGATAAAAAAACAATAATCAATATTTTGTTGAGGTCAACGACCGCAGTTTTATTTTCAATCAAGTCTGGGATTGGAGGGTCACTAGCTAATTTAATTTGATTAATTACATGTAGGTCACTAGCTAGCTAATTCTAGGGTCACTAGCTAATTTAATTTGATTAATTACCTATAGGTAGAGTTGAGAGAAAAGTTCAACAAAATAATGTTTTTCCATTTGCAGTTGGCGCAACCCAACGAGCCGGGAGTGTTCATAGGTAAAATTAAACCGGACAACCCATCAAGAGCGTTCCTGGGTTATGTGGACAAGTCTGCATCTGACAAGAAGATTGTAAGAGATGTGTTCACTTGCGGAGACTCGGCGTTTATTTCAGGTCAGTATTCGGCAAAAATAACACGGTTGATGTATGAGAGCCCGCTTAAATATTTATTTTATTCTGTTTTTTAGTATTTGTTGTTATAGCGACAACAGAAATACATCATCTGTGAAAATTTCAACTGTCTAACTATCACGGTACATGAGATAGGTACAGCCTGATGACAGACGAACAGACAGCGGAGTCTTAGTGATAGGGTCCCGCTTTACCCTTTGGGTACGGAACCTTAAAAAAGTAGCAACAGTTTACATTATTTTTTTATTATCCTCATTCTGATCACCAAGTTTGTCGTCCATAGTCGTGGTTGCGTTAAAACAGACACTTTAGACACGAAGAGCCGTAACGTAAAAGTAGTGTCTATTGAAAATCTCCAAAAAACTCTTGTCTCCAAAAAATCCATTGTTTGGTCTTAAATTACCAAAAGGAATTTTTGGATACAGAGCTTTGAGCTAATCTTGTTTACTAGATTTATCCATAAGGTCATTACTGGTAAATGATAAGTTGAATAATGGTCTCTTCTACAAAGTAAAAACGTCCAATAAGGCATCGGTCCATTTGAATATCTATCGACTGACTATAGTCAACTCCAACTCTTAATAGTGGTTTAAACGGGTTTTTTGGAAGAATCTCCAGAAGCAGAACATCCCAAGACCCAATAAAGATATCAATATTGTTGCAGGTGACATCTTGACGGCAGACGAGCTCGGCTACCTGTATTTCATGGACAGAACAGGTGACACGTTCAGATGGCGCGGAGAGAACGTCTCCACTACTGAGGTGGAGTCTTCCATCTCCAGGGTCGCTGACCAAAGGGATGCTGTCGTTTATGGTGTTGAGGTGAGTAAGGTTTTTCTCTAGGCGTTATTGTCCCACTACTGGGCAAAGGTCTCTCCCAAGTCCTTCTAAGTTGGTGTACTCTTTTCTCGCGCCACTTCGAACCAGCCCTCAAAATTGATACGAGTAGTAGGTCGGATTTATACTGCAAATTAGTTTTGTGGGGTGTGGAGTGCATTACATCTTGAGTTGAGGTTGAAATGCAATCTGAAATGGACTTTTCAACGTGCAATGAGACACAGACAGTTACTCAATTTGCCAGCAAGTCATTGGTGCTAGGGGAACCACTTTGAGCCGTTTTTTTTTGAGGGTGGGAAATCATCCAATGACTTCTCCCGCTCTGGGCAAAGCGGAAGGGCGTGTCAGACTTTTACTGAATAAAACCAACCCGTGTTCCTTCAGTTGCCTGTTGCCAACCAACCACTTTGAGCCCTAAGCCTGCTTTACGTACTTGAAAACGTGCTAGCATCACAATTTTTTAATGTTTATATATTACTGTAGTTGTTTATTGAGTCACCGGTTCAAGCTTCTCTAAGTCTAATAACTACAAGTTAAAATATTTTGCCGGTTACTTTTGTAGCGGACCCTTTTGTCCAATTTCCTTTTGTCCAATTCCCTTAATCTGATTATTTTATCCAACAGATACCGAACACTGACGGTCGAGCGGGCATGTGCGGCATCGTAGATCCACAAGGAACCCTGGACTTGGACAAGCTGGCGAAAGACATTGCCAAAGACCTGCCCAAGTATGCCCGGCCCGTATTCATCAGGATCATGACTAGCGTCGATATGACTGGTAAGTTTTACGTCTTCTATTGAATAGATTAACGCCATTATTATGAATATAAAAGTAGCCTATTGTTTTAGTGTGTGGATCGTACGATTATAGCTGGTAGGTATGTCCATTGCCAAGAAACTGTTGAAACTGTTTGTACTTCCCGTCACTTGTCACTAAAGGTTCATTAGAAAACCTGCAGCAGACAGTACCTGTCTGGCATTAATGCTGAAATGAACCATTTTGGCGCAGCCGTGAGGCACACACTATTGTTGTCAAAACATTATTTTATTTTGTGTTTCACGAACTGTGTCAAAATAAACGTTATTCTTTCTTCCCTTCTTTCTTTCAAGAGTACCTACCATACCGAATGCTTACCACCATATTTTTGCAAAACATGACTGTGGTAACTATTGGATTTATCGAATAAATTTTATAATTTGAACTTGACCCTGCTAGGCACTTATATTTTTTATTATTGCTAGACCTTTCGACCTAGTGCTCTCCCGGCAATGGTACTCATCATCGTCCAATATAGGCCTCCCTTAAGCGTCACTACATGGAATCCTCGCCCGGTTTACTGCTGTTATTCGTGGTTCATTTGGACGCTAACACGCAACTCCCAAAGTTGGCTGACTACTACCATTTGAGACTATATTCTTGTTGTTTGCAACAAGAGACCGTACCATAATAGGTAGGTATGGCTACTGATCCTGGGCCCAAGCATAGTGCGTCCGTCTCATCTTTAAGAGACAAGTCATTCATATTTCCATTTTTTCACAGGAACATTCAAAATGAGGAAAGTGGATTTGCAAAAGGAAGGCTTCGACCCGTCGTTAGTGAAAGATAAACTATTTTACTCAGATCCAAAAACCGGCAAGTATGTGCCTTTGGGAAATGAAGAGTACGAGAAAATTGCATCGGGACAAATTAGACTGTGATTTTAATTTTATAAACTTTTACATGAGGATTTAATGTGCCTTTATTGTGTAACAAATATTTTGTGATACTGTTAAGTGCAAGTACTTGGGACAAGTAATTACTACGTAGGTTTAATTTTAAATGTCTTACTTATAGATTTTTTTTCGCGTTGAATATTACTTTGATATATGTGGTTATTTTTGTATTTTGTACCAACTTTTATTGTATCAATATCTTATTGATAAGAAGATTGTATTCTTTTATGCTGGTTTAGCATGGGTTATTATTATTTATATACAAACCAGCAGTTGTTACGTTATCTAGTTATGCGTCCAGCTCATATCATTAGTATTGACAAGTTAGTATACTTAATTAAATCAGTAGTTATGTTTTTGTCTACTACTTAACGGTTTTTTAGGGTTCCGTACCCAAAGGGTAAAACGGGACCCTATTACTAAGACTCTGCTGTCGGTCTGTCTGTCATCAGGCTGTATCTCATGAACCGTGATAGTTAGACTGTTGAAATTTTCACAGAAGATGTATTTCTGTTGTCGCTATAACAACAAATATTATAAAACAGAATAAATAAATATATAAGGCGGCTCCCATACAACAACCGTGATTTTTTTGCCGATAATGGTACGGAACCCTTCGTGCGCGAGTCCGACTCGCTCTTGCCCGTTTTTTGTTATACCTGTCTTTAACTAACAATTATTATCATATGTAGGTATAATTTTTTAATGTCCATTGTTTACACAACGCTAAACAAGCGAAATATGAGTCCAGCTCAACTAAATGACAAAATAGTGTTTTAATCCTAGTAAATTATTTAAGTAATTATAAGTTAATTTATTAAGCTACCTACTGTATTTGTAGGTATTAGAAGCTACTTTTTATATTTCCCGTGAAACTAGTAGATCTTAGTAATGTAGATAATTGTATTATTATAAGTAGATTAAGTACATACCTACTTACTTTATTATGTTTTTGTACTTAGTCTAAGTATCAATGTTTATAATATTATGGACAAACGGTGTAAGTAATAAAATGTTTTAAATCAAGTTTCTTTTTTATTTATTATCTACTTGATCAATAAGGGTCAACCAAAACGTGCTAAAACCATGTTAGAAACTGCCCGCCTAGTATATATAGTAGTCTATGCTGCCCGCAAGCACCCGTATTTATTTCTAAAGCTAAATGTGTAGGTACAGACGGCTACACATCAAGCTGTACTTTCCAGTTTAAGCTGACCTCGCAATGTACGGAAATCTTAAACAATGCGAGATCAGCATAAACTGGAAATGTATAGCTTGATGTGTAGCCGTGTGTACTATACCTACCACTACTACTATTGATTGCCTTCAATTCAATAGGATAAACAAACTCCGGTTATTATAATACGCTGACCCCAAGTAGGACAAGGGCAGTAAGATGATGATAACAAACAATTTTCATGTCCAACTGTAACAAAACGCAACTGTCAAATGATTTGAAGGTGACACTGACATTATAAATTGACAGACGTCATATAATGCCGAAAAGGCTTGTTCACTGTACATTGCGTGCTACCGAGCGACGTTTTTCAAGATACGATAGGTACCTAGTGTACCCGTGTGCCCTCCGTAATGTTTGTTTGAGCCGATCATTGACCGACGACGAAATTATATGGTTTTTGTAAATTCTAAATTAATTTCTGAAGGAATAATTTATAGCAGCTGAGTACAGGAACTCGTTTACAACCGTAAAGTGCGATAACTATCACGAGTATGAGCACGATTACAGCTATTGTCAAGTGGATATAAACTGCTTAGCTTTGAGAGGTTCTCGTTCTCGCAAATAGTGCGAGTGAATGAATTAAAGCTAGTAAACGGGCGCACAGCGCGCCACAACCACAGTGGTTTGCCGTTCAGCAGTTAGACGCGTTTCGTTGCGAAAGGCGGTCGTGATGGTGCTCGTGTTGGCCGCTATTGCGGCTGCCTGTGCCGCTGTTTGGCTCTCCCAAGGATTCCTTTGTATGTTTGTGGCTATTATAATTCTTTGTGGTGTTTACGTCGTTGCATTCCATACACACTGGTGTTACATCGCACTTAGGACTGCTCCAAGAGATCTCAGGTGAGGGTTCTAAACTGGCACGTCATCGTATGGCATTTGTTATTCGATTGCGTTAATCATTACACAAATAATACGAAATCAATCAGGAAGTATTAAATTCCATACAATTACTCTGTAGTTTGTGTAAATTTTTCAAAAAACAACTTGGTTAAAAAGTTTTTATGTCAACATGTTCATTCTATAATTGAGTACTAACAATAATTTATTTTAACATTCTAGAGCCTTATTATCATATGTAAAGATCCTTTGGATAACCAGGAAGTTCAGCAGCAAAAACTTGACATTACCAGATGTTTTCCACGATGTTGTGAACAGGCATCCTGATAAGCCATGTTTCTTGTTCCAAGATGAAGTCTGGTCCTTCAGAGAGGTTTGTAATCCTTTTTACCATCTTTGTCAGTAGAAAAATTTGTAAAACAAGCACTTCAAAAGTAAAGTGTAAGAAACATTGATAGGCAACATGCCTTACCTACTATTTTTTTATTCATCATTACAAATTCACAAGTTGTACATACACAGGAAATAATTTCAACACAGTAGAAAGTATATCATCAATGTTATATATGCCTATTGTAACTGAAAAACATAGAAAATGATGGCAAAATGAGAAGAAAGTCAAGCAACGCCTTTTGAAATTGCTCATGCATTATAAAAGAGAAAGTCATCTCTCTCAGTCTTATTGTAATAACTTTAATATTTAAATCTACGTACTAAGCCGGTCATGGTTTCAATATTCAATAGTTTCTATTGTCTTTTTCTTGTAATTCATTACAATCATTACTTACAGAATAATAAAAATAAGAAAAAAAAAGTATGTTTTTTAATATAATTAAATGATGAAGTAAAATCGAGCTCTGAATTAATTCCCACAATGAAGCATGATATTTATTTTATTAATTATGTTAACCTTTTTATGGCCAACTGAATTGCAGTCATAATACATACAGTTTACGTCATTTGCAAATCATTTAAAAATTAAAATATTAAATAAAAACCTAATGTTACTGTCAAGTGACAGTTTGTCCTTTAGGAAACTGTAATTCATTCTGTTGAATTTGTTTGGAACAGTCATTAACCATTGTTTAAATTCATGTTTATTGTTTTGGAAAGATTAATGTCCTCTTAATGTGACATTTAAGTCACCTATGTCACCTAGTCTTTTACTTTTTATTTAAATGTAAGTCATAGATCAAAATTCAAATGTTAGCATAAATTAAACCAAATGAATTACAGTGCAGTTTAATACAATTTGATATTTTTATTGTAAAAGTATATTAGTAGGTACAATTTAAGAAAGTGTGCCTTATATTATTTAAATGAAATGAAATGAAATTGTTTATTCTGTAAATAGGATATTGGAATCACTTTTACACGTCATATTAAAAAGTTGTAAATATAAGCTAGATGAGGTCGGCGTTTCCTATCTGACTACTCTGAAAAGAAAGGTCGAAACAAACTCAGAGGTCACCCTTTCCTTTAAAGTCCAGACATAATCTTGGTCAGGCCATATAAGGACCATGTAGATTAGAGTCTGAAATGGTCTTTTGAGAAGAATGGTCTTTAAAGATATCTACAGCCTAAGATCACCTTATCAGAGATTGCAGACCTGAGATAATACTGATATGATGTTAGCTGAGAATTCATAAGTCCTTGAGAAGCAACTGTTTCCCCGACTGATATATTATGGCTGGTATATTATGACTGGTATATACTTTCACATGCATATACTTAGTAAAAAGCTGTTATATTGACATTACAATCAGACACTTCAATTTTATTTATTTGTACATATAGATTAACTTTTTCCCATATTTATTATTTGACGCTAAGCTTGTCTTAACTTTTAAATAAGATATTGTAAGGAAAATAAATTTTCTGTACAGTGTTAGATATGCGCTAAGAAATGTTTATAGAAACTATATTTCTGAGCAACAGAGGGTGAAGTTTTATGGAACCATTGCATACCTACAAACTTTCTACCTTTCTTATTTGTTATTGTTAGTTTGAGGTAAACAAGTAATTTACTTGTTTACCTCAAACTCAATATAAGATAAGAAAGACTTCTAGATAAATATTGCCAGTTTTTTTTTAAATTTATTGTTGTATTTTCATCTCCACATTGTATATTAACTACTACCTTCCTCCAGCGGCTTCACACGCGTGATATCTTTATAAATGATAGCCTATGTTACTCAGTGATAATATGTATAGCAATATACTGATGAAAGAATTTATAAAACCGGTCAATTAGCTTTTGAATTTATTTATTACCAACAAAAATACAAATGTTTTTTCTTTATAATATTAATATTATTAATGTTCCTACTTACCTAGATGTAGATATACCTTATACCTACTTCCTATTTGTTTCTGTATGATTAGTAAGAAGGTGTAAACTTCTAAATGACACAATACATATTAGCCGCCTTACTAATAAACGTTGTACCTATAGCGCCTGTATAGTTACACAACGCTTTGTCTTCTTCATTCAAAAGTCAAATTACTTTTGAAAGAAGAAGACAAAACGTTGTGTAACTATACAGGCGCTATACAATGATTATTAGTAAGGCGGAAAGTGTTTTATTAGTCATGTTGCTAATAAAAAATATTTTTTATAATTAAGTACTAAGTTTTTGTTTTAGGTAGAAGATTACAGCTTGCGGGTGACAGCTGTGTTAAAGGCACAGGGTATAAAAAAGGGGAATATTGTTGGGTTGTTAGTAAACAACTGCCCCCAACAACCAGCGCTATGGATGGGCATAGCCCGCCTTGGCGGAATCACACCTCTTATAAACACAAACCAGCGAGGCAACGCTCTCATACATTCCATCAATGTCGCCAAATGTGACGCGTTGATATTCTCCGATGAGTACCAAGCCGGTAAGTCACTTAAACAGGTTTTTTGTACTATGTACCGAAGGTAATTACAACACCATTGGTGGGGTTATAATCGTGCTAAGTCTCTGTCTGTTTTCGATCAAATAAAGTTGAAGTATGCGTTTACATTGTAAATTGCTATATACAAATTACTGACTGGCTCAATGTTACTTACAAATTGCTGGTTGAAAATGTATAAAATCGTCAAAAAGTTTAGGCACTAAGGCTGCCATCAGACGGACTGCATTCGTGCAGTTTGAATGCAGTTTAGTACGACTGCAATACCTACTCGTAATGTACTGGTAACTGCATTCAAACTGCAAATTTGCAGTTGTAGTGCAGTGGAAATGCAGTCCGTCTGATGGCAGTCTAAAATCTTAGGTCTCAAGTCATGATAGTGCTTAAAAATGGCATACAAAATAAAAGAACTGGTTTCCCAAGTTTTACTGCGTACCTACCGCTTTTAAATGACCGTCGAAATAAAAAGTAGATAAGTGTAGGTAGGTACCGAATCCGTCATCCGCCATAATTTCTGAGAAGCCCACAAACTACGCATTATTTCGTTTTAAGATTTCGAATAATAAATTATGCCGGGGCTACATTGTCGCGTTAAGGCTCTTACATACTGGGGCGATTCGTCGCGCGCCGCGACGCCGCGCCGCCGCATTGTTCGCCGTGTAGTTTTCTCAGAAATTGTTTGGTTAAAATTCGCGTCGCGCGACGAATCGCCCCAGTATGTAAGAGCGTTTATCACGAACTTTACTTCGTGCGCTCTCAGTTGCTCAGCGAGACGTCGAGCGGTGTGCGAGAGAGAGCGCGCGAAGTAAAGTTCGCGATAACACGACAATGTAGCCCCGCCCCGGCATTAGAGCAACGCGATTCAGAACTATTTCCTATACTTACATGTAAGTAAGTACGGACCTAATATTTTATCTAGTTGTTGACAAATAAACGTACCTTGAACCCGACTGTCGCTAACTAGCTTACCGAGAAAATAAGATGTCTTTTAATATAAAAACTGTTTCTTATCATTTTATTTGTTATCACAATTTGTTTTCAAGAATTTACGTCTCCAAAAACACTTAACGTTCAATGTTCATTTCCGCGGTTTTCTCATACCTACCTACCTACTAATTTATTGTCCCGTCATTGTCGGCTACACACGTCTAGAATTCAAAATTGAAACTAAATTAGGAAGCCGGTTTAACGTCACCTAATTCGGAATATAGGTACCTACCTAGCGAGTAAACTAACCAGAATGATAATATGGAGATTTCGTGCCCATATCCCAATTTATTTAGGATCGGCGCAGTTTCTATTCATTTTTTTTTAAATGGCGAGCATAGCCGATGTCGACCATTCCATCAACCATCACATTCACAACCATACTGCCAATGTCAAAAGTGAGTTCGAAAATCTGCGCAGCTAGTCTTTTTTAGGGTTCCGTACCCAAAGGGTAAAACGGGACCCTATTACTAAGACTCTGCTGTCCGCCCGTCTGTAACCAGACTGTATCTCTATCTCATGAACCGTGATAGTTGGACAGTTGACATTTTCACAGATGATGTATTTATGTTGCCGCTATAACAACAAATACTAAAAAACAGAATAAAATTAATATTTAAGGGGGCTCCCATACAACAAACGTGATTTTTTGCCATTTTTATAGATAATGGTACGGAACCCTTCGTGCTCGAGTGTGCGACTCGCACTTGGCCGGTTTATCTCTCTGTCAGACGTCATCTGAGTACTTAATTCCCAGTACTAGTAAACTCTCTCTGGATAATGTTAGTAGCGCATAGATGGCTGCGACTAGGAAGTAGGAACCACACATTGTCGAGCAGTTTACCTTAACAAGACCAAAGTATGATTGATAACCAGAACATTCTGAATCATCGTTGACCTAGTTATCCATTAAAGCAGCAATAGTCCTGAGCCTTGGACTTCGAACTTAGGTTGAACTGATGAGCAGGGGGCTTAAAACGGTCACTTTATTATTTAATATTAAAATATTATGTATCATCGTAAAAGGTCACAAACTGACAATTCATATTAAGATCTGCGTGTAATTCCTATTACGACAGATAATTCATCTGTTTGACATTTTACGATGATACATATCATCGTAAAATGTCACAAACTGACAGTTCATATTAAAGATCTGCGTGTAATTCCTATTACGACAGATAATTCATCTGTTTAACAGTTTTCTATAGAGATTCGTAAAATGGTCCACAAATTATGAATTGCTTCTATATAAAATTAGAGGAATTGCTAATGACAGCTGGGATTCAGGACATGGAACTGCTTTTAGAGGAATAGCTAATGTGGCTGGTTAAGGCTGATATCGTGATTCCGATCCTAAAAAAACGTTTCACTATTTTGACGTGAACCCGTAACTAAATACTACTACGAAAATATTAATGCTAAATGTATGGGGTCAAACTTCACTGCTACACAAGTACAAATCAAATCAAGTCATTTATTCAAACACATTATCATTATTTTATTCATCATTTAGTCATTTATTCATACGTTTCTGTTAAAAAAAAAAGTACTAAGTATAGCAAGTACGAAAGGCCAGTAGGAACGTAAACATATTAATTAATATTAAAGCATACTTTAGTTTACAATTTTAAAATAACGTAAAAAAAACCATTAAATAATAGTTAAATTCCATTAGGTAAGATTTTTACGATAATGTTACGATGCTATTCTAGTACTTATTTGTACTTTTTTTGTTGCATAAATTATTTATGCAACAAAAAAACTTTAACAAAAATACTTTAATATTTTTCATAAATATTAAAGTATTTTTGTTACAGTTTTCTTGTATCATCAATTCACCATGTAGTATCTAAAATCGCTTGATTATTTCTTCAAGGCCAATTTTTTTATCTTTTATGCTCTCATGGAAATATGACTAGATATTATTTATTCACAGATTTCTAATTCCATCTAAATGCCTAATTCCAGCTATACAGGATGTAGCTAAAGAGCTGAGCCCATCTTTGAAGCTGTTCAAATTCTCCCAGCGTCCTCTGAATCCGTCGAACCCAAAGGTAGAAAGCAGTGGTGATGATATCTCAGACTTCACTAATTTGGTGGAGACCACGCCTCCTGCACCCTGGACGCTGGCGGACGCTGAGGGCTTCCAAGGAAAACTTTTGTATATCTACACGTCTGGAACTACAGGACTGCCTAAAGCGGCTGTTATTTCAAATGCTAGGTAAGCGCACTCTAATTCTTTTCATTAGAGTATGTATATTGTACCTAATCTCGATGCTGCCTTGTCACATGCAGTTAAAATGTTCACACATTTCATCTACTCATTTTCCAGTGGCAGGATTATTTATTTTCTTCTTATTTTTGCCTCTTGGACAATTCTTTATATACAAACGTACCATTTAAAGGTCTTATAACGACAAATGTTTAAACTATTATAGTAAGTTAGTATTGAGTTTCCCAAGTGAAAAAGTATCCCGGATTTTTCTCCATATTTTCAGATTCGTCTTCATGGCAACTGGTCTCCACTACATGGGTTTAGAAGGAAACGACGTCTTGTACTGTCCCTTACCGCTCTACCACACTGCGGGGGGAGTGATAAGCGTCGGCCAATCACTGATACTTGGCTGCACAGTGGCGCTTAAATCAAAATTCTCAGCTTCACAATACTTTCCTGACTGCGTCAAATATAAAGCCACGGTATGTGAACATAATTAAGTTTTGGATTGGATTGGTCAATGAATAACTCAGGTATAGTACAACCATTTTCTTAATGTCCCTCGACAAACTTAAACTATAATCCACAACAAACGGAACGGCTGAACGGATTTGGAATTAAATTTAGCACACGGGTAGAACACGAACTTGGATTACGATTACGACATATCGGATACTTTTCATCCTGTTAGCACGTTTGTTATGTTTATAGTTTAAGTTTGCCGAGGGACATTAAGAAAGTAGTTGTACTGTAGGTTCCTCTACTGAACATAGTTTTGGCGGTGTTTTTTATACGTCAGAATTATTTAGCTACGCTTAGTAAAGCACGGAAATTGGTGTTCATTACTCTATTCGAAACTGCTATCAAAAGAGTGAATTTAATCTCGTCTAACACATAGCGAACGTGATGGATGTATATGATCAGTGTATTTCTGCACTTTTTATGATGATTGGTATGACACAGCCATACAAAAACAACCTTTTACGCTGTTATTACGTTTCGCGCAGTGTTAAACCGAAATCGACCATTCGGTTACATTCGATTTATGTTACGCCACAGCTCCAAAATAGGCGAATTGCAATTGTGTCATATATGAATTATCTAGATTCGGCTACTCTCATCCAACATCGACCTGCTGGCAGCTGACTCAAATGGCGTACGTTTGGAAAAGCATATGCATATGTCCAGCATCAGACTGCTACAGGCTGCTGATCAAAATAAAAGATTTTATCATAAAATGCACAGAAACTCGAAACATGACCAGGCTAAGGTGTAATTATTTATAGACAATATTATCCAACGATTCTATTAATAATACAAGTTTACAAGGTCAATAAGAATGCCTTATCTACATAATAGACATTACTATTGTACCTACTGTGTGTAATTATTTGTACCATCATCGCATGGTTGCCGTTGTGCAAACAATTTATTGTGAATATTTTAAATCATCAGTGAGCCAGTCAAGTGAATAGGGCAATCATGTCATTAGGTTTAAATAGTATTTAATTTAATTTATTTTACAGATTCTCACATTTACAAAATATTTTATTTTGTAAATCTTGTTGTAGCCTATTTTTTTTTTTTTTGGGTGGGAAATCATCAAATGACTTCTCCCGCTCTGGGCGGAGCGGAAGGGCGTGTCAGACTCTTACTGACTAAAACCCACCCGTGTTCCTTCAGTTGCCTGAATGAAATGAAATGAAATAAATTTATTTGCTTTGAATGCAGGTATTTACAATTTGGTGTTAGAATATTATTTACAGGGCCTTGTACATTCTGCCTATTAGGCATGCAAATTTTAAACTTAATTTACTTAATCTAACTTTAAAATTAAACATCCGATAATTTACTTAAGCTAAACTAGGTATAGAAGATATAAATTAAGCTATCGCTACACAAGTTAAATTTTATAGTACTCTATTATTTATTATTGACCGTCGTTTTGTGTTCCTTCAGTTGCCTGTTGCCAGGGTCCCGGTATCCCTTTCGGACTATTCCGCAACTTTTAAACGATTTTCTATTTTGTTAGTACCTGGTACTTGTTGACAGGCCTACACTATCCTCCCATAACAATTAACACTGTAATTTGAAAACATTATGAAAGCCATTTATTTTTAAAGAGTAACCGTAGAGTTTCTTGCTGGCACTACTCCATAAGACACGACCAATTGGAACCGTGCACCTAGCTTCTGACGTTTCATAAGTGCACATGTAGGTTTATGTGAAATAAAATATATTGATTTGATTTGATATGGGCAGTTTATTATATTGCATGTTGCGTAATTTAATGTTTACACTGCACTGAATAGTAAATGTAAGTCCCATGTAATAGGGGACGAGGCTATTGCCATCAACCAGGAACAAATCCAGACTCCGGGCTGCTTCTCAGAAATCCAGCAACATAACAGGCAAACTGTACTATAGGTACACTTCAGGCTCGGTCGTAGCCTAAGATTGGGGGGGGGGGCGTCACCACTGGTGCCGAAGAATATTTTTAGGGAAATGGTTACCTAATTGGTATGTACTCTAAAAACATTTTGTTTGTATATACCCATCGGGGTCACTGTGACTCAAGTACCTACAGTTTTTAGTTAGTAAAGAACTTAAATCATTCAGTCTCTCGACAGCTTGAATGATTTGGGGGGGGGGGGGGGGGGGGTCATGACCTCCAGGACACTCGGACCGCGCCTGGTACACTTCTGCCTATCACTTCGGGGAAAAGAGGCACCTGTTATATTATGTTAAATAGTAAATAAAATCTTTCAATGTAGAAGCGGATTCAGTGAATGTTATTGGCCAAAATAAAATCTGGTCTTTAGTCGTGTGGATGTCGTGAAAGGCAATCAATCACCGATATTTTCGCCAAGTGATTCTAACAATATTTAAACGGTCTTTTGGCCCATTAACCGCCTCAGTCGGATTAATACGACAAATGTATTCGTGCCCGTGCCGCCTCAGTCGTATTTATACGACTGAAAGTCGATGCTCGTTTTTTATTATTTTGCACGACCCTATTCGTTGTCGGTAGTTATTTGTTGCTTTATGAGTTGGGCGCTAGTGGCACGGCAATTGGTATAAAAACAAGCGGTCCATAGGTTAATATATAGGTACATGTTTGTAATACAAAGTTAAAACACAGATATATGATTTTAGTAAAATCTGTTATTACGCCTTCCATTTATGACACCTGTTTTATGTATTTCCTTCTCTCTAGCTCAAGGATTGTCTTTATCATATGGCATTCTTGTTTCCTCGTTATTCATTTAACCCATTCACATTGTTTGTTTATTTGTCACACAGGCTGCCCACTACATAGGCGAGATGTGTCGCTACGTACTAGCCACGCCTCCGTCGCCGGCTGATACTGAACATAAAGTACGCGTTATTTACGGCAATGGGCTAAGACCACAGGCAAGTTAACCTAGCTATACTTATAAAACAGTTCCGTGACAAAACACAGCTCAAACCATTGAAGATTGAAATGTAATAATTATTTGAAATATTCGGTGTCAAATTAAATTAGCTAGCGAAACTCCGCATACGTGATGGGTATCGATATCTAAACTCGATAAAATTAAAATGATTTGGTATTTTTTATTTTTGGAGTCAACTGCCGCTTTTAGTTGTCTAAGGTACTTGTAGTTGAGACAGGACTCGGAAGGGAATGAGCTCGTGGCTAAGTACCCAGTTTTACCAAGGGGTATCGTATTACCCAGTTACTGAGTTGTGGAGGTCAAATAGGCAGTCGCTGCATTTA
The DNA here is from genome assembly GCA_947522985.1 of Lithophane socia. Taxonomy (NCBI): domain Eukaryota; kingdom Metazoa; phylum Arthropoda; class Insecta; order Lepidoptera; family Noctuidae; genus Lithophane; species Lithophane socia. The sequence goes on from OX383256.1 coordinate 7,073,795, forward strand.
AAATACTGGTATTCAGCTGCATCCGGTTAGACTGGAAGCCGACCCCAACATAGTTGGCAAAGGGCTAGATAGATTGATTGTTTCATAATGTTTAGATGGCGAAACCCATCACGTCTGCGGAGTTTCGCTAACTAATAAAAGCTACCACAAGCTCACTTCACCTAAGTTTTCACAGATTTTTACTTTTACAGAATAAACCAGCTGTTATAATGCCAGCTGTTAATCGACTTTTTGTGATAACTAAATCTAATTATTCTCTTATCGTATAATTTTCGTGACTCGTTGGTTTACCAATTTTATTAAAAAATATTGATGGAGGCATAATTCTGAAGTAATACAGTTTATAAAAAAAAATACTTGACCCTTCCGCTCCCTATTTCCACTTCCGCTTCAGCTTCCACAGAAAAAAAAAAAGAAACATACAAAAACAAAAAATTTAAAACAAACTCATACAGGTAACTTAACAAATTCTTCTTTAAACAAAACAAAATAAATTCTTCTTTAAAATAAAACAATAATATTTTGGAGTTTATGTATCGTAATTAGTATCATATAATTAAAAAAAACCAGTAAAAAAGAAAATATACACGTATGATAAGTGATAACACATTAACATGAAATATCGAATTATAATTAGTGCATTGAACTTTAACCAATGTCAAGACAAAATGTTATTTACGTTTATCAACACACAAATGACACAGGCATTTGTATTGGTTTATTAGCCACTAACCGATTTAATTATGCATGTACGTAGGTAGAGTTTATTTCGTTGTACTTTAAAAGCGATAAAAGAATAATTACAAATATGTTTTCTTTCTTTGACGATGAGTTGGCGATTTATTGTGGTTGTTGTCGTAAAAAAAATCGTAGATCGAGGAGCTCGTGGCTAAGTAATAACAGCCGCTCGGGTCGATCCGTCACGTTAAGCTACGCTTGCCGGGGTTGGTCCACGGATGGGTGACCATTTTCACATATCGAGACTCCTCCGTGTCTCGGAAAGCACGTAAGCCGTTGGTCCCGGCTGTTATTTGTGGATCTTTGACAGTCGTTACGAGTCGTCAGAAGCACGAAAGTCTGACAACCAGTCTAACCAAGGGGTATCGTATTACCCAGTTACTGGGTTGTGGAGGTCAGATAGGCAGTCGCTCCATGTAAAAATACTGGTATTCAGCTGCATCCGGTTGGACTGGAAGCCGACCCCAACATAGTTGGGAAAAGGCTAGGCAGATTGATTTTTTGTCGTAAAGGAAATGATTATTGCTGGAATTATCATTTTGGATAAGCATAGTATACAGGGTTATTGGTAAAACACCAACAACCTCTTAAGGAGTAAATATGAAAGCGCGACAAAAAACAGCTGTTCCGTACATTTTGACGAGTTATGCGAACATAAATGTACGGAACAGTTGTTTTTTTTTTCGCGATTTCATATTTGTTCCCATAGTAAAAGTTGTTCGTAATGATGAGTACAATGACTCCTTAAGAGTTTGTTGGTGTTTTATCAATAACCCTGTATAGAGATGACGATGCCTCTTTGGTCTAGTGGTCGCAACTGCTAAACATGAGGTCCTGGATGGGTTCGATTCCCGGGCTGGACAGTGTTTTCTAAGTATTTAACTGTTCCTAGAATTGAAGCATATTTTCGTTAATTAATTTAAATTAATATGTAAATATTTAAGTATTGTGTAGCCTGGTGACCCGTAACACAGGTATCTTATGCCATTTTTGGGTACAAGTCTCTCACAAATGTTAACCCTATTTTTATAGATTAAGCACTTAAGTTCTATTGGGTTTTTCCATCTGGAATTTCTCAGTAGCCGCCCCGAGTCTGGATTTGTGCCCAGCTGATGGCAATATCCTTGCCCTCTATTACATGGGACTTAAACATAATTTGAAATGTGGGTGTACAGTCACAATCACAAGCACTAATATGTATACACTTAGCAACTTTTAAATGTGATTTTCTCCTACTGTATTGATTGTAATTTTATGTTATTACGAACATAGTATTTTGGAACCCCGGTTGATATGATATAGGTCTCATCTCAAAGCTGTAATCGTTATTCTACGAGAAAATCGCTATTGAATTTTGCTGAGTGTATATATATTTTTTCTCGTGACTGTACTATAGGACTTCAAACCTTTCTTTCCCCCACCCACCATAGTTGTCGGTATAATTTTATTATATTTATTTATTTAATACTTTAAGTACACAAATGTACAGAGGCGGACTTAATGCCATAGCCATTTTCTACCAGTCAACCTTTGGCAATTTTCTTTAACAATATTCCTAGATCACTTTTTTATCACTTGTTTTGTTATTTCAGATCTGGAAAGACTTCGTCAAAAGGTTCAACATCGAGTCTGTTACAGAGTTCTATGGAGCGACAGAAGGAAATGCCAATATAGGTATGGAAACTTAATTATATTTATAGGATACAGGGTCTTAGCTCTGACATTAAACAGGGTCAAATTAAAATTATCTAGCTAAACTCTGCAGACGTGATCGTTATCGATAAATTAACTCGAAAAAATAAAAACAAAAAAAATAGATGTTCTGTTTTGGGGATCAACGACCGCTTGTAGTGTTAAAAAATACACCCGAAAGTCTGACATCCAGTCTTACCAAGGGGTATCGTATTACCCAGTTACTGGGTTGTGGAGGTCATATAGGCAGTCGCTCCATGTAAAATACTGGTATTCAGCTGCATCCGGTTAGACTGGAAGCCGACCCCAACATAGTTGGCAAAGGGCTAGACAGATGAAATACTTAAGTGTACTGTAACTGCATTCCGTTAGCGTTTATAGTTATTTATGCAACTGTTATATAATAAGGGGCATTACCGAATACCTAATTATTTACAGTTCATACAAGATTTTATCTACACCCATGATATTTGGATCTTCTATAAAAGTTTCTTTGCAATGCCAATATCGAACAAAAATGGCGCGGTACAACGTGAATTCGAATTTTTCGAATTCGAATGTGTTTTGTTTTTAAATTACGGTGGTTTGTTAGTGAAACGCTCTTGAATGACAATGTTCTTTTTTTTAAATGAGTTGCTTTTTGAAATTCATTACAACATTATTATTATTAATATCATCCAAACGGGTGTTCCGTTTGGATGATATTATGGTTACTATGACACTGGTTGTTTTAATGTTGTCTATAAGCTAACTGTTTCAGAAACTTTTAGAGAGGATTTATAGCATAGGTGTAGATAAAAAGTATTTGAATCTGCTCCTGGTAGATGCCAGTTGGATAACAAAACAAAATGTTTATTACAGCTAACGTGGACGGTACGCCGGGTGCCATCGGATTCGTATCACGAATCTTCCCGAAGGTCTACCCTATCGCCATCATCAAAGTGAACCAGGAGACAGGAGAACCCATTAGAGACTCACGGGGACTCTGTCAGGTAAAAATATAGTATGATGTTGGTACGAAATATTTAAGTACCATCGCGGTCACGCATATCTAACCAATTTGAAAACAAAATCCCGTGCACACGTTGACCACAATTGTTTATCGCTCCTTTTTTTTGTAGGTTAGCGTTACTATTTCGGCCGAGCGCTGTAAGCAGAGTAGTGGTGACCCAGTGGTAACAGCCACGACTTACGAGTTGTAGGTCGTAGGTTCGAACCCTGACACTACTCTCAAAACGGTGAAGGAAAACATCGTGAGGAAACCGGCATGTCCTAGAACCAAAAATTCGAAGACATGTGACATCTACCAGCCCACACTGGGCCCGCGTGGTGGATTAGGCCTGCTCCCTCTCACAAAAAGGAGGCCTGTGTCCCAGCAGTGGGAACATAATAAGCTGATAATGCTATGCTGTAAGCAGGAATAGTCCTTACCTTACGGTGATCAAATATGCGTGATCGTACATCGAATATTAATCGGCGTGTAGTAAACCAATTCATGCTATACGGTGCCTTAAGGCAAAAGCTTCAGGGTAGCCCGCGAAATTCAAATATGCTTACGTTTTTTTGCAATTTGCAGGTCAGTATCAGGTTGCTGATTCTAATGATTATAATTCTGTAAAATCCATATTTGTTACGGCCGCGAATCATATTTAGATCAACATACAACCTGATACTGACCTGCAAATTGCAAAAAAACGTTAGAAAATTTGAATTTCGCGGACTACTTTAACACATCCCCTTTAATTATAAGAGGCTCAATTTGAATATTATAATATTCTTTAGAAGAAGAATATTATAATTTACTATTCTGATCTTCTAAAATCATTCGCGACAAACCGTGACCAGCGCAAACTGGTTGCTAAGCTCTTGCTCTCGTAATAAAAAAAAACTTCCTGGATCAGACACAGAGACTTACCACTACACAACTTTCTGAAATCATTCTAAACACTGGAAATCGTTTTCAGAAATCATCTTGCTCAGATAATTTTTGTCTACCCAAACATAATCAAACTATTGTCACTACAGCTAGCGGACCCCAACGAGCCAGGCGTGTTTATCGGCAAGATCCAAGCAAGTAACCCAGCGCGCCAGTACCTCGGCTACGTAGACAAGGCTGCCTCCGACAAGAAAGTGGTCCGAAATGTTTTTCACTTCGGCGACGCTGCTTTTATATCGGGTAAGTCCTGCTAGACCAACCGCCTGGTCGCAAGCGCTATTACTGACCATGAGAGACTGGGTTCGATTCTCGGGTCGGGCAATGTTATTGGGTTTTGTCATCAGGAATTTGTCAGTAGCCTGGAGTCTGGATTTGTGCCTGGTTTATGGCAATAGGCTCGCGCGGCTAGCAAAATGTGGGTACTCTGCCCAACCATTCGATGAGTACGCGGCGGTCGGGCCAATTCAGTGAGTGTAACGTACGTAGTCAGAAGATATAAGAGTTACGCGATAGATAGAGAGGCAACTTCTAGGTACTATAACTGTAGGTAATTAGCGCCATGCGACCTAACTTGCACTTTATTGTGTCGCATTTTTTAAATAATTTTTTTTGCGATGTAAACAATCTGTATTCATCTGTGGCCGTGCCTAGAATTTATTATACTGAAACTTCAATCAAATAACACACTTCATTTAGTACTATATACCAGTCTTTTCGCAGTTATGACTTTATGACAGTAACTTTTTTGCAACGAGAGTAAAGATCGCTGGGATGCTAAATCAGATGTTAAATAACTGAAAGAGAAGGAGTGCATCCCTGACTTTACCATTTATTTTGATTACCATTTTAACATAATATTTTGTCAAGTACTTTTTTATTTTTTATTTGGCTAGTCATCAAATGACTTCTCCCGCTTTGGGTGGAGCGGGAGGGCCTGTCAGACTTTTACTGACTAAAACCCACCCGTGTTCCTTCAGTTGCCTGTTGCCAAGGGCCCCGGAATCCCTTTCGGACTTTCCTGCAACCGTGGCAGGCATCGGTCCAAGCGGATCCCGTCAATTGTGCTGACATCGCTTTAAGGCGCGCGTGGACCACAACGCGCTGTTGACCTGGTCCTTATCGGACGGCGAGTCTGTAAAGTCCTGATGTTTTATTATCAACTTCCTTGTTCCTAGGTGATATCCTGGTAGCAGACGAGCTCGGCTACCTGTACTTCCGCGACAGAACAGGTGACACGTTCAGATGGCGCGGGGAGAATGTCTCCACCACTGAGGTGGAAGCTGCCATCTCTAGGGTGGCTGACCATAGAGACGCTGTCGTTTATGGCGTACTGGTAAGGACTCATAATATATGATTTTCTTTTATTTTTAACGGCAGGCCAGAATTTCTCATACGGAAAATCTCCCTCATACGGAATTAAAGCTGCGCATAATCAGCTAGTATGTTTATTTTTTAAAACAATGGCATTCCAGTCTTTTAAAATGAAAAGAAATCTTTTATTGTCCCGATAAAAATTCTCTTGCAATTAATACACACATAGATCACGTAATAAACATACAATACTATAAATATTACACAATCACATTACATACGTTATGGCTCATTTTCATTAGTCGATATACAGACTCCCCGCAAGGCAAGCGGGGTAATGCCTAATGGCTTATTTTTACCGACTTCAAAAAAGGAGGAGGTACTACGTTCGGATGATTGTTTTTTTTTTTTTTTTTTATGTATGTTCGCCGATTACTCCGCCGTTTGTGAACCGATTTTAAAAATTATTTTTTAGTTCGAAAGGGTATACTCCCGAGATGGTCCCATATAAGTTTTATTAAGTTTGCTTGCGTAGTTCTTGCGCTAGCTTCAATATTACGTATTTTTCCCACAGTCTATGTAGACGATATCATTATTAGACTCCTTCACTGTTATTTACATAGCAGGTAGTAACTTGTATGGGGTAGGTACCACCACTAAAAAGTGAAAAATAAAAACTTTTTCCAAAAAAAAAAACCGACTTAAAAAAAAAACACTAAAAAAGTGAAAAATAACTTTAATTTCGGAAGTCGGTGGCAAAAAACGAAAATTAAAAAGCAAAGACACCGACTTCCGAAATTAAAGTTATTTTTCACTTTTTTAGTGTTTTTTTTTTAAGTCGGTTTTTTTTTTTGGAAAAAGTTTTTTCTTTAGTCGATAACTCGGTCGATACACAGCATGCGGGGAGGCACCACAGGCGGGGTAATCATTAATGAAAGTCATAAAGTCAATAAGACGGTCGGTACACCGTCTGCAGGGAATTCCCTTAGCGGGCGTAGCGACCAGTGAAATTAATCGGTCGGTAAAAAGCGTGCGGAGACTCACACCCAATGAAACTGACCAATGAGCCTTCAAAGCAACTGCCAAATATGCGGTGCAGGTTCTCACTATACCGCAATCGTTCCCTATCGTCTAATGAAAACGGTTTTCCGAATACGGGCCCTATGGCATGCTTTACAGAAATCTCTAGCACCCTACATGCGGGCCTTATCGACTAATGAAAATGGTTCCCCGCATACGAGCCCTATCGACCAATGAAAATTAGCCTTTATTTGCTGCCCAAGTGGTAGTGCATTTGGTAGTTAGCGTGTGGTAAGACTGTCACCTTGCCACCTTACAACCTTTCGATCGAAAGCAATTCTGTTGACATTCGAAGAAAACAAAACACAACCTATCACATGATGACTGACCGTGTGGTAGGTACAGTAGTACCCAACTGATATGGCTTACCGATGTACCTGCGCAGAAGATGAATTTTCAAAGCGCGGCAAATGCTATTGACCAATCGGCGCGCTCCACGCACCGCGCTTCTTTTTTCCTGCACCGCTATTGGTCGGCAGCTGTCGCCATGTTAGCGCGCGCCGCGTGGCATGTTAGTCAGCCGCCATACTTGCGAGTGAGATGGGAACTAACAGCTGCAGTGTATTATGAACCTTATAGTATTGATCTAAGGTTGATTGTAAGTTTTAAGTTCTTTCGTTAATCTTCGGGGCCATACTTTCTTTTCTGCGCGAACGATGATTCACGACGTGCCTTATCAGTTGGGTACCACTGTAATGGTTAGTGTAACAATACGGAGCCAAGATAAAATAAATAATATATTATAGTCCCGTCTAACATTTCATCACGCCACAGAGAACATGTATGTTATGTGAATGAAAAACTATTCTCTGCCAAGAATTACATAACAGAGCCTTCATTGACGCATTGTGTATCAACATTGTAGTATTTACACGAGTAAATACTACACTGTTGAAACACACGAGTGTTTACTGATACTGCCGCGACGGTCTATTAATTGCAAACACAATTCCTGAGCTTTGGTTCAATTATGGCTTAAGACATTTATTTCTCAAAACAGAATACAATTATTCACTTAGGATGAGAAACATTGGTTACATACTTAAAAACGTTCATAGGAACGAGTATCGGAACGGTATTTTTGAAGTTAGTAGTAGATACAATAATCGCTAATATTTAACATTATGTTAGTAAAATAAACTATGCTAAAAAAGATGGAGTTTAGAAGGTATTTTTTAATAAATTTATCTTGATGTCAATTCCTGGGTCGAATAAAGTGTTATTTGGTTTTCGTTTAGGAAATTCTCATTACCAGCCCTCAAGCCCCCCGATTCCGGATTTGTTTCCGGTTAATAGAAACAGGGGGTGGGTGTACGATCAATCATTGTAACAACTTCACTTTCAAAGCGCCGTTATTGCGAAGTAGTAAAGGCGGTTTTGGTAGTTCAAGTGTCTGACGTTTGGTCGGCCGGCCGACCGTCCTTCAGGGAAGGTCCCTGCTCAGTATCCGTTTAGACTGGAAACTAACCCGTTGGAGCTACGCAGATGATGATGATAATGTTTTATGTTATGTTTACCTATAGGTGCCAAACATGGAGGGGAGAGCGGGCATGTGCGGTATAGTGGACATGGATGGAACTCTGGACCTGGACAAATTGGCGCGAGACCTCGGAACAGACTTGCCGGTATATGCGAGACCTGTGTTCCTCAGGGTCATGGATAGTTTAGATATGACTGGTGAGTTAAAATGCAAGCTTTTAAAATGGATCTGATTGTAAAAATCACGGGTACTTTATTATTATGAGCCTGTACTGTCCCGCTGCAAGGCAAACGCCTCTTTTTCCACTTTTCACGGTCTTCTGCAATTTTGGGACAATCCTTTAAAAAATCAAAACCAAATGTAATTTATTCGAAATAGGCTGAGAATCAGCACATAAAACTAAGAACATTGACATTCCAGTGCATTACATAATAATTAATGCAACTGTGCCTACTTCGAATAGCTATCTTAGTTTCAGAAATCGTCTAATATTTTAGGGACAATGAATGGTAATGGAATTTTGAAAAGCAGTAATTTTTTTTTCTGCTACCGTGCCCTCAAAGAAAAGCCAAACATTGTTTTGCCCAAAATTATGTTGTTTGAAAAGATTCTTAATTCACTGACAATAGTAATGGAAACTAAACAATCATTGATGTGTTTTAAAAGTATCGTAACCACAGTATAAATAAGTAACAGTATTCTATAATACTTCATAATTATTAAACGGCCGAAACGATGCGCTTCGAAATCTCAGTGTATATCAGTACGCAACAGTATCGAGTGCGCGGCAGGTTTATGTACCGAGCGGCCGTAGGTGATTATTTTAAAGTTAACGCCGAGACATAATACTGGTACTTTATTATACTGTGTCTGAACCGTCATCATTAAGTAGTAGTTAATTAACGACAGCTAAACAATAACATTTACCTTCCCCAGGTACATTTAAAATGAAGAAGACTGATCTGCAAAAAGATGGTTTCGATCCAAAACTGGCCAAAAAAGACAAAGTTTACTATTTAGATCTAAAACAAGGTCGGTACGTGCCCCTAGGGGTCGAGGAGTATGAGAAAATCATTAGTGGACAAATTAGGCTGTGATTTGTTAATAAATCTGTTGTTTCAATGTTGTTATAGTTATAACGAATAGTTCAAATGACAGGTTATGTCTTGAAAATTAAGCTGTTTTAGCTGTTTTTTTTTTTTTTTTTTAAAAACAAAAAGCAAACAAAAGCTGTTGAAACCTTACCAATATAAGTTGTCAAAAAATTAACGTTGCAAAGTTTAAGAGGTGGTTTAAACCATCGAACTAAATATGCGACAAACTTGGGAATCGCGTAAAAAACTGCTGTTCCATAGTAAAGTTTAATACCTACCGTTCTAAACTATAAGTGACAGCTGCTTTTTTTTTTTCGCGATTTCAAAGTTGATCCCATGGTAAAAGTTATTCAGTACATTTTTTAACATCTTATAATAATATAATGTTCGTAAACAAGGTCTAAGACAAGTAAATTTTTTGAAAAAAATTAAGGATCAGCGCTGATCAAACGAAACCTTTTTGTGATGGCTCATTCTAGCATTATAGCATTCTAAACCCGGTATCAGACGCTTTTCGTTAATTTTTGCCTTATATTCGGGGGCATCTCTCACTCGAAGTGAAGTCTGAATACAAAATGAATCAAAAGTGAATAATTGTGCAACGATGTTGAATTTCGGCATCCTTCATTCGCCTACTGAATATTCCAAAAAATAAATTAAAGGAGCAGATGAACGTTCATTCCTATATAATTTTGTCAATGTCGTGAGACGTGGACTGAAAAAAAAAAAAAAACAATCGACTGAACCGTTCACTCCAATAAATTTTCTGATATCCTTAGCTTGTTGGGCAAGCCAGAAAATTCTCCAAGAACTAAATGATGCCGATTATCGTACTACTTTGCACCTTAAAGCATTGAGAATAAAATTTATAATTCGTTGTCATCATAAAATTTTCTGCGCTGAGAATAAGCCGTTGTTGTCCTTTTAATATTTAGGATGCGTATACATTCTCTTCTTCTTGCATTTACGCTTTAAATAAAATGGAATTGTGAATCTTATTACAGAATTTAGTAAAGCGAGAATTCTGCAGTTTCCTTTTTTGCCGCTATACTTTTAATAAGTCAGTAATTTTATCTCGTGGGTAAGTAATCATTCAAACTCACTACAATGCATATTATGTGTAATATTTTTCACATACACTCAAAGCGCGTACCTACCTACACCGCGCCATGTTACTCTTCACACTATTATGTTAATTTTAGCATTTCGTCCTAATCATGCGCAGGGTATGTCATCATAAGAAGTCTAACTTTAAATCGTAGCTGTATGTGAAGCCTGTGCTTGGCTTCTGAAAGGCTGGCAATCCTCTTGTCAACTGCCGTGGTTGATTGAAATAACGACCGGCAATCAAATTAACATGAGAGAAATACCGACAAATCAGAGAGAAAGAGAGATATTTGAGAACAGCTGGAATGCATAAGGCTTTTAGGAACCGGGGTTAGGTATAATAAATCTCAGTAGGTTTTTAGCCTATTTGATGGCTGCAAATAGGTTGATTTTTGGTATGCTTACTTTACTAGGTAAATCTCTTTCTGTGCTCGTACAATATAAACCATCTGCAGTGTGGTAAAACATCACGTGTATCTATTTTTATAAGTATCTATGTATCGTAATGTAAACCTATTTTAGAGACCTTACATTCCAAAGTGATATTCTAAAGCCTGCTTCTTCGAAAAAATAACTTTTGATGAAAATGTATAAATCTTTGGCATTAAATACTATACGCCAACGTGCGTGACAGCCGCGGTCATAAAACGCGGGAGCGAGAGGACACGAGACTCTGTTTTAATATTCATTCACCGTCCTACTCGCACGGATTTTGACTGCCACGAAATCTTGACGTTTCTTAGGTCGTGTATATAAAGGAGGCGGGAATCTATGAATTTATTAAAATTAGCATTTTTGATGGACTGATCTGGTAGGCTGACGTAGAAATATTTGCATTCAGTTATTTGTTATTGGAAATTGAAATCTCAAACTCATTCAAATGTTATCTAATTTATTAGTCGCTACGCTTAAACAGCATCAAAAAAAAATTAAATGCGTATCATTTATGAATAATATTTTTTTCTATCATCATCAGATTTATACAGATTTAGCCTCAGTATATTGGTTATAAGGTGTATTTTTAAAGGAGCTCCATGGTAATTAAAATGTACGTACCTATTATAAATTATAAGTACCTATCTAATGCAATTTGTCATAGTTACTTTTAGTCACTTAGCCAACATTATATACCTCATACTTCTTCAAAAAAGGTAGTTTGTTCAAAGGACTCTATTAGGTAGCTCAAAAACAACGCTTTGTTGAAAGTATTGTACTTAAACAAAAGACGTTTATATCTGGTGTGGGAATATTTCTAATTGAATTTGTTATCCGCTAAATCAAACTATAGTTAAGTTAATCTAAGTGCCGACACATTGTTATTATGTTCAATCATTAACCAAGAATTCTCATTATTATTATTTTTTATAATTTATCTGTAAAAAATTTAAGAGCTTTTACGTACAATACTTGCCTCGATAATACTAAAACCTTTTTTTTATAATTTTCCTTTATTAATTAATATTATACAATTTCAAGGTATTCGCATGTTGTTTTTTTTTAATTTTCCTTTATTAATTATTATTATACAATTTCAAGTTTTCTAATGTTGTTTTTTTTTTAAATATCCTTTTTATAATTATTATTATACAATTTCAAGTTATTCTAATGTTGTTTTAAGGTTAGGTGTTTCTTCTTTGACATTTTTGTTACATAAAATTAGATTGTAAGATTATTTAATGGTATGGGATATGTTGAAAAAACTACATTAAATGTATATTTTCATACACGGTGTTTTTGAATAATATTGTTTTAGTATCCCTGTTTAATTCGGTCAGCGATGTTGAAGGTGCATCCACATGGAAATTACTTTTCGTAGAGCAACATTTAGGCGCCATCTCTACGGGCGAGAGAATCGCGGCGATAGTGTGGCCGTCGTGCCATCAAATACTCGCCGTGTAGAAATTTCTCCATACAGTTTCTATTGAATTTGATGCCACGACGTAACTATTGCCGCGATAATCTTGCCCTTGGAGATGGCGCCGAAGTTACTTAGTAGAAAGTTTACAAAATAACTTTATATCCGTTGTTGCCCACCAACACTTGGTAACGTTTCTCCACAAAAAGTAACTTTGGTGTGGATGTATGTTTATCAAATACGACCCTTTCTAGCTTAGATTTTTGTGTGATTAACGCAAGAAAAATGCAGTACAAACGTTTTAAAACAATGACATCATTGGCATTGTCTAAGCGCTAAAGTTTGATTTGCTTCTTATTCTGCAAACATCATAATATACTAATGATCACGACTTCCAGGCTATCGCATTTTTTAGCGATTGACTAAATGGGGCTACTTGTTTTAGTTTTGACTCCCAGATGTACCTACACCAAAAGGCCTAGGTACTGTATGATAATTATGTTCAGGAGCAACTGATGTTCGGTCTGGCTAACACCCCTTCAGGATGGGAAGACTGAACCTATCCATATACGATTATGAGTGGAAATTATCAAGAGATACCCTGCCTACCCCCAAGGAAAACAGGCGTGAGTTTGTATTATGTACTAGCTTTCTCCCGCGGCTTCGCCCGCGTGGTATGACGATAAAAAGTAAGTTCTTTCTCAGGCTCTTGACTATCTGTGTACCAAATCATTTAAATCAGTTCAGTAGTTTTGGCGTGAAAGCGCGACAGACAGACAAAGTTACTTTCGCATTTATAATATTATAAGGATGTGCCATGAGATTGACTTGAGGAATAGGTTTATATACTTAGTAGCCATTATATAACTATGGAAAATTACAGAACGCCACATGTTGGGGCATCTTTGTATAACAAACCATGCAGATTATTTCGTTCAAACCTTACAGTTATTACTGATCTCCAATCTATCACTGGTAATTTTGAGAAGGACGAAATAACAACTACCTATCTATAATTTTCTAATCAGTAGCCGATACCTAATAAGAGTTTCCTTCCTCATTCGATCGTCTATGTGGCCATGACCGTTGTCATTATATAATGAATAATAAAAAATTCCGAGCGTGTGCATCGTCCTGTGAACCATTACACTGTGGAGCACCTGTCACGTGCTGGTACAGGCATCGGCTAACGGTGCAACGTGGAACCACTCAGGCGTGTGAGTAACCATCCGAGCTTACTCGATACTCCGCCGTGATTGACAATGAAACAGCATGGAAATAATATTTAGCGGCCGATCAAAACAGTTGGGTATAAAAAAACTATATCATGAGGATTTTTTTATCAATGGATATACCTATAGCCTCTTTAGTAAGGGTTACTTGCTGCCTCAGTATTTTTTTTTATTTGTCTATGACGTTAAGAAAAAAATATTTGAATTCGGAATATGAAATATTTATCAAATAATGTGAAACGTCAGCTCTTCAGCGACATCCGCGAAAAATTTTATAATTGTGATATCCTATATCGGTATTATTTTATACACAAGTTCAGATGAGTTAACCGGCGTGGGTGACATAGCGCGCCTACCGTTCGGGGATCAGCTGTTGTCGGCGCATGTGCAGCTGGCGCGAGGGGGGCTCGGAGCCGGCGCTCCGCCATTGACGCGGCCGCTCGCTCGGCACACGCACCGCTCCGCGTCCTTCCCGCATTTATACGAAACTGTTCGGTGTCGATGGACGCGCGCGTCCCCGGTGCGTAGTACTTGCGCATCGTACTCACACGTACTGTTTATCTGTTACCGGTGTATAGTTAGCCGCTGTGTGCCCTACTGGGCCGAACGCCAGCATGGACGCTATACTGGCAGCGCTCGTCGCTCTCATGGCACTGGCCGCCGCGATGGCCGCCGTGCTCAGTACACTCTCTAAGGCGGCGATATTCGTCATCCTCGCTATAGCGCCCTGCGTCTACCGATATAGGAGGCACATTTACGTGTTCATCAAGACTCTTCCGAGGGACTCCAAGTAAGTACCCTTCTATTTATTATTGTCCTTCCCCAGCTCTAAACGAAAGCATGTATGGAAACACCTGCATTAACAATCACTGCGTCAAAAACGGATCGGTCTTAGGTCTCAAGGAAAACGAAATAGAATAAAAACGTATTTTTAATTCATGAGACGATTAATGGAATTGTTTTGCACTGAGTTAATTATTTCCCTCTTTATTATCGGCTAAACCTACTGCGCCACTGTGCAAAGAATAATAACAACAATAGAAGGGACAGACGTTTGTATTTATTTTCATACATTGTTATTTCATAATTTAACTGCAATACATATTATTATTTAACTAACAGCTTTGCGATAATGCGGCTAATAGACGAAGGTGGGCCATTTTGCACCTGAACGTTCTCTGTTCTCAATTTTCTCGTGTTGGATTTGTAATATTAGTTTTAATTTTTAAATATCCGCAGTGGAAGAAATGGCTGCATATTATTATTGATAACTTGACGCCAAAGAGGATGGTAGTAAGGCTCCTCGAAGGACTGCTGACGTCCTTTGAATAAATAATGAATTGCTAGTCTCAGCGTAGCACAACTTAATTATGTCTGTTGTCAGACGTTTATGGTGATGTCCTAAACTAGCGTATAATGTTTATTGAGTTAGTTATTTAATTATCATGTTAAATCTAGGTACCATGGATTTATCTACACGCTGATACGATTTATTCCTATGGCATGATAAGATTAGATATTGATAAAGCGATAAAAAGTACTCAGAGCAATAACAGAGCAAGAGATTTGTAGAAGAGTTAAATATTTTTATTTTAATATCCGGTAAAGGAGGCATCGGCCTGCAGTCGCTTTGTTACTAAAATATATTTATGAAATGAATCATTCATTGTCCATATTGTGAGTCCTGGCGAGCTTTTAGTTTACATTCCTATAACGCACGCGTTCATGAATTGCTTTTATACATAGTACGTCTACGTCACGTAGCAATACTACGTTACTATGCACTGACCTAGCTCAGTTTTACATAATTACTTATTGATCCTGTCATTTTCATTAGACTTGACGTTTTATGTTATTGCTATGCTACACATAACATTACGTTGGCTACAGAATATATGTACCTATGTAATAGGTCGTACCTACTATGTATATTGCTACGCGGAACATTGAGAATTGTTTCCTCATTTTAATATGATTGGCATTAGAGGACTATGTATGAGTACTATACTACTATTGGTAGACAAAGCTTATGTTTCAGTAGGCCAAAGACGAAATTCACGTCGTTAACAGACATGTCAATGATGTCGATACCATACTTTTTCTGACTTTTCTATTAAAGTGCTTTGTCGTCGATGCTGATAACAAAAATAAACTGTTCAAATTTCATCTGAAATATTGGTCCTCTGAGCTTGAAATATATGTACCTATATTTCCTTTGGACTGTAATTGCATTATCAGTCATGTCTATTTTATTATAAACTAGCTGATTCCCGCGGCCCGCGTTGGTGTCGGTTATTTATTTACTAAAACCTTCGTCGAGAACTCTATCCATTGGTGAAAACAACATGAAAATCGGTGCAGTTTTTGAGTTTATCGCGAACAGGACGACAGACACGACGGAGGACTTTGTTTTATAATTATTATGTAAGGATAAGAAAATCAAGCACAGCATGTATATAGTGACCCGTAGCCTACACAGGTTATTCAGTAAATGAATGCAGCCCATTTTGGATAGGTAGGTACTGAAGATGTTCATGATTCCTGCAAATCCACACTTTAAGGCGTTTTCCGACTTCGCGATGCGCAAGATTCGCAGACCGTTTCAAGTTTACTTTGCTATTTCGATCTCGAGCCTTTTTTCGAGACTAAATTTCATATTCGTATGAGACGTTTACTTAGTAAAGTAAAGTCAAAGTACGTTCTGTGAATGTTGCTAGAAGCCTTTTCTTTTCTTGACCCCCAAATCTTTTTCCATTTTCCCTTGTAAGATTGTAACTGAAGGCTTTATTGTCTAACCTTGCTAACACTAGGCATAAACCTATCTACTACTTATAATATCGATTGGATACTAACTTATTTATATGGGTACGTGGAAACATGTCTGGTATATTTATCATTCATGTTTATTTCCTTTGCAAGTAAGTATGTGTTGATATTGATATCACGTGATGTTTCACATACTAGCGCAAATATAGATGTAGACTGAGTTTGTTTAATATATTATGTGTAGAGCAGGGCAGGTGTGCAACTATTTACAATAGCATTATGAACAAGTTATGTAAAACAATTAAATTCATATGCGATAAGATAAACGGTAATAACAATTTTATTTTCATCGTAACTATACTCCATTTTGAAATAAGATTAGTTAAATAAACCTGTTTTAAAGTCCGTTCAACCGATTTTGACTTCTATTGCGTTGGTGGCATGACAAATTACAGATGCAGTAGACAGAGTTGGTATTGTGTAACGTTTTTTTGCTTTTAATGCCATCCTTATGCCTACGGAATAGAATTCAAAATCGGTTGCTTTTTGCAAAATCTTATTTCAAATGGAGTATAGTATGACCGCAATTCAAAAATTCAACTGCTGCTTGAGTAAATAAAAACCTATAAATAACAATAAAGGCTATTTACGAGCGCATTCGTGACTTCAAAGTTACATACTCAGTTTTATAAAGGGTTATCATTAAAAGGTAGCCTGCGGCATCAGACCCGCGTGGTTTCGTCTGAGAACAAAAGTATCTGCAGGAATCTGGCAAAAAAATATGTTTGTTGAAAAGAATCTACATTAATTAGGTTAGGTTTTCGCATATTTTAACTTAATTCGAGCCAAGTTTCTTGAGTATAGCGTTTCTGAAGCTTTCTGTACCTTTACCTCGCTAACAAACTAGACTGGATAACATAAACATGAATGTTAAAACTTACATGGAAAATGCTGGCTGGCTCTGAATAATTTATAAGCCAGCTTTCATGTTTGTCATTGAAATGAAGACGTAGCCACAGTAAAAATAACTAACAGTATTATGTCTTAATAGAAAACGACCGAAACGACGCACTCGAAATCTCAGTGTATACGTACAGTACGTACCTAAAGGTCTCGAGTGCGCGACAGGTATGCATGGACGCGGAAGTTTTATCTACCTTAACTCCATTTGAAATAAGATTCGACATTTAAATAAACCCTTTTTACAGTCCGTTTGTCCGATTTTGACTTCTATTGCGTTGGTGGCACGATAAATGGCAGCTGCAGTCGACAGTTGGTATTGTGTAACCTTTTTTGCTTTTAAAGCCATCCTTATGCATAAGGTATAGAAGACAAAATCTGTTGAACGGATTGTAAAAAGGTTTGTTTAAATTTCTAATCTTATTTCAAATGGAGTATAGCGGCGGTAGGTAATTATTTCAAGTTCACTGCCGAGACATAATACTGTAACTTTACTATACTGTGACGTAGCTAGTAGCTAAGTAGTCTTAACAAGACTTGAGGTGCTAGTTTAAGGCACAATTAAGGTCTGTACCGAGGACCGAGCCAGAACTTAAAAACCATGTTACGATTATCATTAAGATTGGCTATATTTCGTTATATTTATAGCCATGGACATATCCCTAAACAAGTGTAGACACTTTTGCGATACTCCTAGAAAAGGAGCATTATTCGAAGCAAATAGATAGCTATTCCATGTATTTGTGCTTCAAACCACAGTACTAATATGTACTATGTACTATTATTATCATCAAGGTATCTAACCTGTCAATATACTATTTTTTACCCTCAATAAACGTAGTAGCCGTGACAATTTAACTACTTACCGAGAATTGTCTGTGGATTAATGGCACGTGAATCGGTTTGTCACGTTTTCGTCTGCGCTGAGAAAAAACAGACATTCCCAGTTTTGTTAACAAGCTAGGCAATATTGTATAGTATTATAGACAAATTCTAAATAAGTACTTCATTGAAATAATTATCGTCTTTTACATAATAACGAGACGTGGCATTGAAGTGGCCGACACCCGAATATCGATCCATTTCAAACGATTTATATTTTTCTATCCGTTGTTAGGTGGAATTAATTAGAATGAATTGTTAGAAACACCTTTTGTCTATTCGAATGATAACAGACAGTCTTTGGACTTTGAACGCGCGGTTACAATTAAGAATGTAAGTAGACAATGCTCCTTTTTTATTTAAATCGACAAACAATGATCGCACAATTATAAAAAGTCATAGGCACTTAATTGCGTAAAACCTCTTCTTTCACCGCATCATATTCATCATACAATTATCCTGAAAATAGTCGGGAAAAGCGAAATATTTTCGCAATAATGGTTTTCTTCTGAATTTCAGACTCTTTGAGAGCAACACATTCTTTATTCAACGGCTTTTAAGTAGAAACTGAATTATTTATGAAAACCACGGTGTGCGGTTCAATCGTGGAATATTGTAAAAAATACTTTTACATTTTAGCTCGACACTACTAAACCGTAATACACGAGTACACGACATAGATTAATGTGTGTTCGTGCAACCTAACTTTGTATACCTAATATAGACTTAGGCACTGATTAGTAGTAGACTATTAGTATTAGGTTCGTGAACAATAAGTACAAATTTGTAAAGCGTCTTCACATTAGACGAGCGTAGCACCCACGTAGACGACGCGTGCTAACTGCTACGAGATTACTACGCGGGTGCTACACTCGCTACGAGCCACTTAGACATCGCCGTCGCGTCGCGTCGTCGGCGTAGCAGTCGCGTAAACGTCCGCGTCGTGCTAATGCTATAGTTTCTATCGAAATACATTTTGTTGATCATTATGTCGGAAACGACGGGGAAATAGTGCAAAAAACGAAACAGGTAAAATAAAAACTGGTGTTTCCGGTCACTTGACTGAAATTATTTTGTTCGAAGCGGTATCAACTTTTAACCAATGCAAAGACAACTTTGTTCTACTAATGTTGTACCAGACTACAAATCAATCTGCCTAGCCTTTTCCCAACTATGTTGGGGTCGGCTTCCAATCTAACCGGATGCAGCTGAATACCAGTATTTTACATGGAGCGACTGCCTATCTGACCTCCACCACCCAGTAACTGGGTAATACGATACCCCTTGGTTAGACTGGTTGTCAGACTTTCGTGCTTCTGGAGAAGATCCACAAATGACAGCCGGGACCAACGGCTTAACGTGCTTTCCGAGGCACGGAGGAGTCTCGATATGTGAAAATGGTCATCCATCCACGGACCAACCCCGGCAAGCGTAGCTTAACCTGATGGACCGACCCGAGCGGCTGTTATTACTTAGCCACGAGCCGATTCCTCGTACGAGCTAATCGTACCAGACTACAAAAATTGTTCCAAATTCATTCGTATAAAATGTAGTATACAACGTTTATGCCCAATTGAACTTTCAGCATGGCAACAGAAATACATCATTTGTGAAAATTTCAAGTGTCTAACTATCACGGTTCATGAGATACCGCCTGGTGAAAGACGGACAGACAGACAGCGGAGTCTTAGTAATAGGGTCCCGTTTTACCCTTTGGCAAAAATAGACTCAAAATTACCTCTTCTATGATTTATTAATTTATTTTCTTCATAAAGGAATCAAACATGCACTTTTCTCGTAGGTTTAATGAACTTGGATAGGTCATCATGTTCTCATTTCGTGTGACCTTACTTAGGGTCACCTGTAATCATATGATAACCCATTTTCTGCTCATATCAGGCTCGTTTGTCTTCGTAAATAATGACTCAGGTCCCCAAGATACAGGCACTGCCTAGTTTGGGGACCATCGCTTTAACAAAATGAATGTTACCAACAGTTACAGTATTATTACTTTTAGTGGAATCATGTAAGTATAGGCACCCCAAACATGTCCTATACTTTTGATTTACCCGATGACGGCGAAGCAAAAAGGAGGATTGTTCATCTGTTCCCTCATATCTTCTAAATGACTCATCACAATTTGACAAATGAGGTATCGTTGGAAGCGTCTTGATCGTCAGCATCCGGAGTCACACGTGTAATCTGTTCGATTTAGGCCCTTACGTGTGACTCCGGATTTTTAATTTGCCTGTGTGTGATGTCTTGTTTATACCTTTTTAGTTGACTTTTTGTCGTAGTTGGGTTTTAGTTTTATAACTTTTAATTTTGTAGCCTTTATTGTCCCACAGTAGGGCAACGGTCTCCCTTTTTTATACACTTTGTAATAGTGTTCCCTCCGTACTTTTAATTTATTTCTCTTATATATATGTGTCTGTGCCCATCCTAGTTTACCCATCCGCTGTATTCACCCCTGTTCAAGGCCACGTTACCGCTCCAGCAGGGTTGACACTGACTGAAACGAAATATGCATAATGTTTCGAGATCACAAATATTTTCTAAGCCATTTCCCAGTGCAGTGACCGCATTGGCGACTGTTTAACTGTCTGCTTTACAAAGAGTGAAAGCCTTGACATAAAAGTCAATAGCGAAGTACACATAATGAATAGGCCAGTCACTGTAGATGCAAAAATCGCGTTAGGTCGCAATAAATTTTATTGTACTCAAACTGCATTGTACTAATTTTTTGGGATGTTGTTATGTATGATAGATAGGTACCAATAGTGTAAAACCCAGTTAGCAGCTTGGAAAGACCTTTTTTTTTTTTTTTTTTGCCGGGGTGGAAAATCCTCATGGATGTCCTCCGCCCTGGGGCGGGCGGAGGGGTCTGTCAGACTCTTACTGACTAAAAACCACCCCGGTGTTCCGACTCACACCTACGCCGGGGGTCGCGGGAACGTAAAAATCTTCCGCAACCTCCGACTGGTGCCGGCCCGCCATCGCGGGCCTCCTCGGGTCAGGGGGGGGGAGTGAGGTGTTTGACTCCCCCCGTGACGTCTAAGAGGGGCGCGCGTGGAACACTACGCGCCGCCACCTCGGGTCCTGATGTTTGGGGGGCGACGGACGTCCCCGAGTCCGTCACCCCTGGACACATTTAGGGGGGCTGGAAGAGGGCGTTATCCGCCCTCCGCCGACGCCCGGTGCGCCTGCTGCGGGCCGGGTGAGTGGACGAGATCTCTCTCTCCCTTTCCGCAGCCTCCTTCTGCGAGACGACTGTCTCACAGTAGGAAACCACCGCGTCCCAGGACTCCTCGCTGTCGACCATCGACTCAACGACGGCCGGCAGCGAGAGGTCACTGCCTACTTCTGAGATGAGGGCAAGCTTGGAAAGACCTGTGCTAACTGCGTAAGTGGTGGAGACGACAATACGACAAAAAATAAAACTCGACGTATATCTAATGACGTTCTCGGTCTACATACAAATAATTAATCTAATATATCCAATAGTTTAGTTACGATAGCTAGTCAAAGATCGGCAAACCCCATAGTCGGACCTTCACTACCTACTATTTAGTTTGTTTGAAAAAATGACTTTTAATATCGATGTTAGGATTTATTTGATCGTTCCAAAATACTCGTATGCCAGTGTTTTCATTTATTGTTGAATCTTCGTCTCCACATTGTAGAACCCAAGATACAGCAATTCTAAAAAGGTCATATTTAAAAAAAAAATCTTCGACGTCATTCATTCGCAGAAAAAAAACCAGAAGAAGTCCTGACTGAAAAAAACTGGAACTCAATAAAACGTGATTCCAATCCATAATCAGCCCTGGACATGACGTGACCTACATTATTGTTTGGGAGGATCGATGGCACAACACGCCGCGCAGTCTGCGATATGATGGCAACTGGCAACCTCTAGCCGAACTATTGCAAATGGGATTCGATTGCGTCACACCATTGCCTATAGGGCTTGTTTGTTACTTGCGAACATTTCGAATAACTCGCAGTGTTTTTATTCTTACAATGAAGGACGTTCGCAGGGCACTGAATAATAGATCGAGACTGAGTTACAACGGCGATGTTCGGAAAACCAGAAGTAATTAAAAAAAAACCTTTGTTCTTATCAAGTTTTAAACTGGTTTCTTTATACTTTGAAATATTTGAACAAATATATTATGCTGAAAAGAATTGATAATTTATAAAAAACGCAAGCTCTTGCTGGGACGCCCTTGCATCTCCGTTAATAGATACCTAAGTACACCTTGTATATACCTACAATGCGTTTAAGTGAAACCGTAGTTTAACAACATGCGTGCCAAACCATTATTAGTTCCAACCTAAACATTATCTTCATGTCTGTGCAAGTAACAGAATAATTTTGGTAGGGTTTCACGATTTCACATTAAAATCGGTGAAAGCAAACGCACATTGTCATAATGTCAAACAGTCTGGGCGCTAGTTAAGAAAATTCGCAATTTATATTAGTTCTTGGCTGCAGTCCACATGAAATTTTAGGCGCTACCAAAAAAAGTGAAACAATGTATGATGGAAGAAATGCATTTATATTTATAAGAGGATGCAAGTCGAGCCAACTTTGACCGTGTAAGATTGTCAAGACCAAACAAAGATGCTAAATTGAAAACGCGTCCGCGTCGTCAGATAAATGATCTTGACCTGTCGAGATGTCGCTTAGCTAGGTAGAAGGACAGAGGGTCACACAGTGTCACTAGTATTTCGTTTCGTTCTTATTAAGTTAATTCAGAATTTTACCTTCAACATTTTACTATATGACGAGTCCTTAGATCTTTTCGCTAGTACTGAGCTGAGATTCCTGACCACTGCTGCACGATATCTGGAATCCATAGCTGCACCTAGTACCATCTCATTGCATTAGTTAGATTAACCAAAACTACTATATTTATATTTGTACACTAATTTCAATTGAACACTATTTCATTCCATCCTAATTCTATTGTATTTAATTTTGTAGAATTCTATTTTATTTGTTGTTTAATTTTTAATTATTCTATTTAATTTTGTATAATTGCGAGTAAATTTAGTTTTGTTTTGTTTTAATTTTATGATTGTCTCTTATTGTTATTAGTGTATAACTTGTGTGTTTGGTGTCTTACTACTGTTAGTGCAAGTTGGTGATTAATAAATAAATAAATAAAAATAAAAAAAGAATATACCTACCTATTAATGAAATTAATGTGTGTTATTCTCGGAGTGCATGTTTGCAGAACGTGAATCTCTTCCTGCTCGGGTGAGCCTTGTGCCACATCTATTTATAAGTGGCTATCGTTTCGGACGATTGCTAAGGACTAACAAAGACCGTTATACGACGTATTGTGTTAGGCTAGGTTAGGAAGTCTAATAATATGCATGAACAAAGATTAGTCGATTTTCTTTGCTTTGTTCAAATAAAGGCTAGGAATTCAAAGAAAGAAAGACAAATAAGTTTATTTGTCACAGAAACACGCGCATACAAACATACGCGTATACAAACATACGAGATACTTATGTTAACTCGAATAAAAATAAACAAAATAGATTCAAGTATTGCAAAAAAACAAAAAACTGAGTAGTACCTACGCGTCTTAATATTGTCGTCGTCTAAATTGAAGTATCTAATATCATTGCCTTCTAACATATGTTCAGACTGAAAAAATTTAGTAATTCGACAAAGTTATCAAGGGTACCTAATGCGAAAAATCGATATCCTTGGATCTGTAAATATCCCCATGCATGTTTATTAGGTTAGGTATGCAATTATGCATACCTTATTCACCTATGTATAATTTCGATGCCTGAAAACACGCGACCTTTTCAGAGGCAGCTATCGGTCTTGCTCGTATCATCACATACATTGTTTACACTCTCGTCCGCGCGGCTATTTTCGACTGAACTTTAGACGAAGTACGTTTATACAGTGCGATTAGGCGAAACAAACCGTTCACATACGCGTTTAAACATATACCTAACTGAACTAACTACGCCTTGCGGTTTCAGCCGCATAAATGTCGATCCCGTGGGAATATCGGGATAGAAAGTATCCTTTGTCCTAACCCCTAGGTCATGGTCTACCCATGTGCCAAATTTCATCCAAATCCGTTCAGCCGTTTTAGGTTGAAAGCGTAACAAATATTATATTATTATTTTATATAATATTATATATATAATAAACAAACTCATTTTCGAATTTATATTATTAGTTAGGATGATAGTTAGGATTGGGTATGCATTCTTAATTAACTGTTTATACATAGCGCTTTTATCAGAAATGTTTCTATAGCACCAATCCATTGTTCGTTTTGACAATCGAGAAATCATCATCATGTCGTGTTTAGATAATTTAGGTACAATGGATGAGTTGAGTCTTTTTTTTTTCATAACAATTAAACTGTTTAAGTACCTAGGTATAAAGAGCTACACGTTATATAGTTTTAACGGTAACAGCGTAAAATATACAAGCTTCAATATAAAGCAAGTAAATTGAAGCTGTTAAGCACTGAAATAAAGGAGTTTTAGTTTGTCTTTTCTGTCGGAACGAAGAAATTTTTGTTCAAATCCATAGGTACTTAGGTACTAATATTAAAAATTTGAAAGTAACTCTGTCTGTCGGTCGGTCTGTCTGTCTGTCTGTCTGTCTGTCTGTATGTTACCTTTTCACGCCTAAACCACTGAACGGATTTCGATCAAATTTGGCAAGGAGATAGATGGCATCCTAGGGAAGGACATAGGGTACTTTTCATCGACATACCACGCGGGCGGAGCCGCGGGCGGAAGCTAGTGACAAATAAACGTTAAGTTCATGTTCTGTGCTTGAATTTTTAACGAATAAAACAAACCGGATCCACGATCCGATATTTAAGATAATTTTTAATCTAAACACAAAGAATTGCGTTTTAATTTTGTGCAGATAAAAACATCAATAGCAAATATTGCTTAAAAGTTTAGTTTAATTACAATTAAGTAGTTACACGGTGTTATCTTTACTAGTATTATAATATCTGTGTCTTTACACAGATCGTTAGCCATTGCAGACATTTTAAGTTGGACCTGATTTTTTATAATCGTTACCGAAAGCAATTACCTGATATCCTTTAATCCCTGTTTGCGCATTAAACACTTACGTTATCAATTCATTCAGCAATTATCGTAATGAATATATAAAGTTACACTGCATAAGGGAAAACCTAGGTAATGTTTAGGAAAAGATATACTTATTATCAGTTATCAGCAACATTGTAGCCTAGCTAGGACCCCATACAAACACCGTTGACATTCGTCTGACAAACGGTCGGTTGTTGGAGCGTTTCACAAGTTATTGGATACTAAAACTAACAGGATAATCGCTATAACTTGTCAACGAATAGACTAGTACGTTACTAGAACATTAATAAATTAATACTACCTAACACAGAGCACTGCTACCTAGTATTACCTACTGTGCGGAAATGATGTTTATTCCTTCGCGAAATAAGCAATTTATTTACTTACTAGAGACCCGCTTCTGCTTCGCAGGGTTTTTACGACTTGACAAAACATCAAGATTTCTTAGTTATATGTAACTTTAATATTAACGTATTATACACATAAACGTTCCGGAATAAATTCTCTGAACGACAGTGAAAACCTCATCAAAATCTGTTGCGTGGTTTAGAAGAACAACGCGGACATTTATAGACGAACACGAAAAGAAACTTTAATTTATATTATGTACTGAAACATTCCACAATCTACACTAAGATTTTATAAAGAAAAGATTGTATTTTCGTTTGTAATTAATAAACTCAAAAACTACTGGATTGACTTTAAAAATTATTTTACCATTAGAATGCTATATTTTCTCTGAGTAAAGGCTATAATTTATAAAGATATCACTCGGGCAAAGCCGCTGGCGGAAGCTAGTGCCAGATAGAAGTGGAATTTTGGACATTTTAGTGGAAAGACATGTGTTCCGAATTTAGTAGAATGTTTTATGAAAAATTCCACAAAATCCGTGCCAATCTTTGCAGAGGTTTAGGTCGCTAAGCTTCGAGAAAATGTGGTTTGAAATTCTGGCATTTATATTAAAACACGCATAGTGAAGATTAGGCAATAACCAAGATAATAATTCACTAACATTACTTGTTATTGAGATCGCTCTTAATATGATAACCAGCAATAATCAGCTTCCTTTGTCCTCTTTGTTTTATTGTCTTTGCACAAATATGTGCGCACCCGCAGTGAGGTACAAAGGTATGTCTGTTAATGCTACCAGATAATAAATATATCTGTTGTTATTTTGTTGAACTTACTTGTATTAACGATATATGAAAAAAGTCTTAATTGGGTGTTTACTTGTTATTTATCGTCATTTTTAATAATATAGGCACTAACACGAACCTTTATGGGATCAAAGGTAGCAAAAGTTTTGTCATATTTCATACAAAAACATAATCAGTCGGTTTTTCGTGAATCCGGTGTGGATAAACTCTTTTTCAATAAATATGAAACGGTTTCAACAAACATGACATGAAACGTAGGAAAGGCTAAAAACTGTGTGGTTAAATAAATTGACGTGTCAGTTAAAATCCCGTACAGAATTTCCCTACTAGCGGTTGCGCGAATGTTAAAAGAAAATTTGGCATTCTCCATTGGCCAAGCTCTGTATACGCAATGCTGTAGTTTTCCTGTTACATAATTTACCAGGATTTCCTCTAATACTGCCTTTTTGGCGATATGTTCTCAGAAGCGGGAAATGTTTCTAACTTTGTTATCACGAGATTGTGAGAGCTTTATTCAATTCAACATAGGTACTTTATCCGTATTTTATAGTAGCTAACAGATTTGTTCCTGGATTTCTATTTATAGACTTCCCTACTCTCCCTTTTGCTTGATTCGTTTACTACCAATCAGTAGACAACCACAGAGCGTTGAGGGTAGATTATAATGTATTATGTTATTTTAATCTCATTTACGTGTATGTGGTATTTGTCCTAAAATTCTTTATTTTATCACTATCTCAAACGCTTCAGAAAAATGTCATTGCTCTAGAAACGTTATTCGATACAAGATCAGAGAAAACGTAAGAAAACGTAGTAGCATGCTCTACTTGTTCAATCACGATGACTTTGTAGATACTGAATTCCTGTGTCTGATAAAACATGATGAAATGATTGTGATTTTGTTGGTTTTGTGTCTCTGGTTCTGTACCTACAGTTTCCAGACATAATGTTTGATATCAGTCTATTTATTTTCTGTTTATATCTAGACGTCACCTTTTACAATGAAAACCATGAAATGTTAGTAAAGGTACATTGTAACATCGAATCAACTTTCACGCCTCTCCAAATATTTTTTGATATTCGGGATTTTTATACGCGGGGGATTTTTAACACACTTAAAATGTCAATTGATTGCAATGGGTTTCAATTTGACAGTTCAGACATCAGACACCTTGATTGCGTTATTGATTTTATTGAGCTGGGGAATTTTTCAAACCTATGAAGAAGATAGATTAGCAATATGCTTCAAAACTTGAACCGGATTGTGATTGAAAGTGTGTTACCCAATTCGGGTGAAAACCTTACTGATTTGGCAATTATGACGATGCAGAATTTCAGTTTTTATTAAGTCATCGAGGTACACACGGCTACACAACACATCAAGCTATACATTTTGCAGTTTATGCTGATTTCGCATTGTATAAAATTTCCGTACAATGCGAGGCCAGCTTATACTGGAAATGTAATTTATTACTAATAGAGATGGAGAGTCCCAGTTACTCCCACGGTTCGGTCGGACCATTTCTATTTCAACATGTGCAATTTTTTACCATTCTACCTCCTAATCAATTACACATCAAATAATATTGGCACAACCTGCTATGATATTGTATAATACACACATTGCCGATGAGTTAGCAATGGCAAGCATGTGTAAAGGCATCTTAAGTCGAATAACCTTCACTTTACCCATAGAAGGAAGGAGAATTCAAGTCAAACCGCTGCATACTGGAAGGAAATTTTAAAACTTCCAATGGCTAGTCATAAAATCGTTTGATTCCAAAGTCACTGAACCATCATTTTCTATACCGCATTCGGAACTTCCATAACTAGCGTTAACGGAAAAGAGCGTGACCGTACGTAATAACTATGTGAACTGTTTGAAAAATATAAGTATTCTTAATGGAACATTAACTACCAAGACGAATGCCCCGTCGTCGCTTTGAAGACACAAGGTGAACGTCTCACAAATCCGCTGGCACTTACATTTACATAAAATATCAATACAATATCATACTTCACGATTCAATCGACGTTTCAAAGTCGTAAATTTTTAGGACCTAATATTCACTTACCTGCTGGTATAGGTAGGCTACTGTTATTTAGTACGTAATTAAAATAATATTACCTACTTAAACTACACGAATGAAAGCGCGTGAAAATTTCTCATTAACCTCTTTACTTAGCAAAACAAAAGAGTAGCCTAATGTTTTCCATTTCCTAGCTAGCTACTGTTTTGCTTTGCTTGACACGATGAACAAAAAAAAAATCAAGTAACAAAAACTAAAACCCAACTACGACTTAAAAGGTACAAGACACCACAGACAGACAAATTAAAAATCCGGAGTCACACGTGTTAGGGCATAAATCGAACAGATTACGTCTCATTTGTCAAATTGTGATAAGTGGTTTGGAAGATTGAGTGTAGGAAAGAGATGAATCTCTACAGGACGTATCTAGCTCTATCTCTTTCCCCCGCGAAGTAAGATTAAAATAATACTGCTGTAAGCGGTGCGGTGGTGGTAGGGCCCCCCCGTCACTTCTTTAGTCATGACTATTTATTATCTTGAAAATAATTTATTCACTGTTTTTACCCAACTACGGCGAAGCAAAAAGGTGGGTTATGATTTTAACCGGTATGTATGTATGTTCATGTGTTCCCTCATAATATCCTCATTCCTCATTTTTGACAAATGAGGTATCTTTGGAAGCATCTTGATCGTCCGCTGGTCATAGGCTATGTGACGTCACATTAAATTGAATATTGCGCCCTCCAAAGGACGTATTGTTAGTTAGTTAGGTACAAAACTTAAAGCTAAGCTCACAGACAAACAATAAGTAGGTACCTATTCACCTTATTTTTTATTCCGTTTTTCATATTTTAATTTACAGCGATGTCTATTTAGAATGAATCGTTACAAATCCTCACGTCACAACGCTAAATCTTACTTCCCAACTATTGATGTAGTGTTATCTGTCACGTTGTTTTATATTTAAAAATATTTCTAAGGCTGTTGGGTACGAAGGTCGCGTTATAGTCATTTAATTATAGGATTACGAACACGTCAAGCTGTTCGCGTGACTGTTGGGCAAGCTCCGCAGCCGCAGTGCTGTTTATGGCTTCCTCTATATTAGCGTATTCTAGCTCGCCCTACCGTGGATTGTACGCTAGCATGCACAATATTTACGTAGCCAAACATTATGCTTACTGAGCACTGAGCACATTAGCAGCACTTTATTAACAGTTTCGGTACGGTATGCCATGCTTATTATTAATACAGATCAAACGTGACTATTACCTACGCCATTGTGGGCTACTCTCTGATGTATAGTTGTTTAGGAATGTTTATAAAAATCAATACAAAACATGTCACGCTTATTGTATCGAATGTCTATCGAGTTTATTCTAAGATATACCGTTCAATATAATTTCCTCGTAGAAGCTGCGTCTGGTAGTCTAATCCCGCGTTATTGTTTATTTTATTACCTGTCGTTTGATGCCAAAATTGCACATTGTTCTGTAATAATGAATTATGTTTGAACATGTTACCTGCAAGCAAGCCGTTCTTTTAATACCGTTCGATTTATTACCCTGATGAATATTTAATGAGGGAATACTGTCCATTAGTGGAAAAAGAACGATGAAAGACTGCGAAACAATCGATATTAACCATTAACTGTATGGAATCCAACAACTGGAGCTATTAAAGTCCTGGACTGATTTGTAGGTACGATCGATTCGAAGCTAATTATAGCATTACTGAACCACGATATTACTTTTCTACGAAAAAACTAGATTGACGTAGGTATGCCGCGTAGGTAGCAAGTTAATATCTTGCTTCAAGATCTACTGAAAAAATTACTACCTACTTATAAATTTACCCAAGACAAATTAGTGTGTTGACTCCTCAAACTAATCCCCGGTTTTGACCTCATCTAGTTTTAAAATAAAAATACCTATATAATTTGCCTTGTACACACGGCTGCACATCAAGCTATACATTTCCAGTATAAGCTGACCTCGCATTGTAGAAAATTCTATGTAATGCGAGATCAGCATAAACTGGATAGGTATGTATAACTTGATGTGTAGCCGTGTGTAAAAGTGTTTTTTTTAAACCCAATTTACAGACATGAAATAATTAACATTATAGGTCCTCAAATCTTTGATTGGTTGTTTTTTTTTTTCGACCAATATTTTTTGTTATATGAGTTTTGTCAGCTTTTGTAGATCGTCATGCAGGTTTTCAAAAACCGGAGTTTAATTTTATTATACTCCTCCGAAAATATTAACTGTGTTAACAATCTAATTTATAATAAAAAATCAAAAAAATCAAAATCAAAAGTCATTTATTCAAACTAGGCTGAGAATCAGCACTTTTCAAACGTCAAAGAAGGACGATAAGAATCTTGATTTATCACTTATTCATTCAGTCCAAAGTCCAAGCTATGTTAAGGCGGGACAGACAGGCGCAACGCGATTCTGCTAAAACAATTTTCCATGAAGTTTTCATAGAAAGTTTTCTACGACAGTTGCGTCGCACGCGCACCTGTTTGGTCGAGCCTTTACTCGGACTTTGATCTACCGGCATTATTGTGATGAATAAAGGTAGGAGTGATACTGATGAGTCACTATCCACTTAATACCAAACTAAACCGTGTTTCTGTGGAGTTGCTCAACCACTTCCTTTACCCCATTTCAAACATTGGGAAGGATGAAGAGTTGTTGATTTTCTGGGGCTACCTTTTGAACCATTAACGATTTTATGGTTCAGTTATGTTGAGTTTGACAAAAAATGCAGTCCATTTTCAAAAAAGTGTGCGCTTTTCTAATGTGGCGATATTATCGTGAATGCCCACGGCATCGCGATAACACAGGTATCTAAGTAAAATGTATGGACATATGTATATAAACACGCTTTTAAATTTCCGTCCACGATAACGTTATACCGTGCACGGATTTCCATATACTTATGGACGTAGACGTCCACGATAATACCGTCAAGTTAGAAAAAAGCGCACAATCTTGAATATTGATATTTTATTGTTTGTCCCCCAGATTCCTATGGCGCTACGCCAATGGCATGGTCCGGTCGAAGCGATGGGGGCGCCAGGACGCCACCGTGGCACAGTTGTTCACCCAGCGCGCCTTGAAGAACCCCGATGCGCCATGCTTCTATGTTGTCGGTGACCGTGACTGGACTTTCGGCGAGGTTAGCACCTTAGCACGATACCTTTATTATTTTAATGATAGCTCTTTGTGAAGGCGGTCATCCAGACCACAATACTACCACGTCATCCTCGTGGCCGGGGCCAAGCAGCGCAGCTAGGTTCTGGTTTATAAGGTATGAATGGGATGGGGGTACACACATGAGGCACATGAGGCATTTCAGCATTATCTATGGGATGGCTATGGGAGGTACCACCAAGAGTACCGGCCGACCGCTTATCGTAAAATTTTGATCATGTCAGATAAACGCACTATAAAGCTGGTCTCGGGGATAGAGTATAGGCTTACAGTTGATACTTTTAGGTATATGATGTGATGCCCTAGCAGAAGTAATCTAGGTAATTCTATGGTTCAAAGCGAATCAGTCTCCGTGAAATTAGTCTGACGGACGTGAAGAGGCGGTTAACCTCTGTCTAGCTACTAAATATATACTTACATTATTTGATATTCACTTAATTCAAAGTCGAAGAACTACATTCTAGAATCTAAATTATGCAATTTACCAGAATGCAGAACTTGTAATGACCTTCACCTTTGAACGGACGTCACCATTACGCCGTTGTTACAGATAGGTTACATTTATGTTTTTTTTAAATCAGTACTGTTTGTTTACCTTCATTATTATCAGGAAAGTTATCACACCTAAACGTAGGTGCTATATGCTACTTCAATTTTCGAGTACCTAATCGAATTATCCAATTTGCGAATACATACCTAATCGGCTAAAAGCCGAAGCGCAGCTTCTCCCTTTTTCTGTGTAGTGTAGGTGTAGGTAAAACCTACTTAGGCGAAGTAGCACTTGTCTATATGATTTACACGAAACTAACACAACAAAGTCGAGGCAACATGACAACTAGAAAACTCTAGAAGAAATACTGGCCACAACAATTTGTAAATGTTGGTTGAACCTGCATTAAATAATTGTTAGAATTTTTTAGTGTAGTTTACACCACGGTTTGTCTGGCAACCTACCTTTAGGCTGATATACCTTGATCATCGTCAGAACAGGTCTTCGGGTTTCATCTGGAACAGAAACATCGTTCACATTAATATTCATAACAATGCATTTCAACCCACAGATGGCCGCAAACTCTAACAAGGTGTCTCGCGTGATGCAAGAACACTTGGACCTGAAGCGTGGCGACGTGGTCTGCGTGTTCATGCCTAACTGCGGGGAGTATGTGTGGACGTGGCTCGGCATGGCCAAGGTTGGCGCCGTCTCCGCGCTCATCAACAGCAACCTGCGCCATAAGCCGCTACTGCACTGCATCCAAGTCGCCAAGGCTAAGGCCGTGGTGTTCTCGAAACATCTTGCTGACGGTGAGTAATAAAGTATTCAAACACAAAGATATTCATTTGTAGGATATGGTGGTCATCTTCATTATAATTTCTCCGAAAGACGTCCACTGCTCTGAACATAGAGGCGATAGGCCTCTCCCAAGCATTGGCAAATCGACCGATCCTTTGCCTACTGCATCCAACGCATTACCATGACCTTGAAATAGTCTTCGGTTCACTTTGTGGATGGATGTATGTATTGAATGTACCTATATTATAATTATCATCCTAAATCTTTATTAATAAAAGCTTAGTCTTAGTTTGAATTAAACCCCACAAACCCGTTTTCACAGCTGTTGGTTTCGTAATGACTAAGATTCTCTCCCTTTTGTTTGATTTATTACTGATGAGAACACTGAAAATACCTCATAATATTATCGCCTGTTCATTTTGCACCTGCAGACTGTTTTCGTTGTATCAGACAATATTTACTTTCCGTTTCATAGTATATACTTACTTAAGTAAATTGTAGCAGTTAAACTATGAGTTGTCTTGATCTCTTTACAAAAACCATGAGCAGCTGCTCCCTCTCCCCTTTTTGGTAACATTTCAATAATATCTGGTTTGTACAATGCCTTATTTTGAATGATTGACAAGACATGATGTTAGACACGATGTTTTGTTAAGCTCAATGGGGCAGGGGCGAGTTTAGATTGGCGAAAGTATCTTATGTCTGTTTGTTCGTTGTTGTATGCTTTTTTTTTTTTTTTTTCATTCGTATTCTTTATGGCACCTCTTTAGGTCATGAGCTATCGGAATATCAAACAATATTTGGCCTAGGTCTTAGGGGGAGGCGTGAAAATTGATTCGCTGTCACAATGTATTGTAATGTCACAATGTAACACGCATTACGTTATTTATAACTAGAAGATTAAATAAATATTATACTTAATAACAAATAACATGTGCTCATGTGGACTTAGGACAATCATCTGCCTAGCCTTTTCCCAACTATGTTGGGGTCGGCTTCCAGTCTAACCGGATGCAGCTGAGTACCAGTATTTTACATGGAGCGACTGCCTATCTGACCTCCACAACCCAGTAACTGGGTAATACGATACCCCTTAGTTAGGACAATATAATATACTTATTTATTGATAAAATGATTATGAATCACCTACAGTATTGTTTGAGACAAGTCATTTATTACGTACTAAGTCTTAAAACTTTGACCATACCTACTTACTCTGTTAATTAGTGTCACAGGAAAAGCTTAACCGAGTCAGATATCAAATAAATAATGTAGTTACTAAAGTAAGTTTTAATAAAATTATGAACAACATTTCTTTGTCTTTACACCAGATCCATCGTAAGCTCATCACTGTTCAGCGAAATCTCGTTACGAACCTCACCGTCTTTTGTGACAGAAATCCGATAATAATGCAGCAATCAATGCCGCCCTCACAAATTCACGCTCGAATCGGCAGACTATTGTACTTTCTGCCAATTAGCTCTATAAGTTGAACAATGCAGATTAAATTAGAATTTAATTATTAGTCCGTTAGTACTTCTGTATTCCAATCTTTTGTCATGCGAACTAAAAAACTGTCATCTTAAGCTTCCGTGCCGAATCGAACAGCAATCAATGTTATCGAAGGAGTCCTCTAAACGCTGTGTACAGTTCGATTCAAACTTAATGGCGGCTCGGAACATGAGGCGAGTCGCTGCGCAGTAACAATTTCATGTGACAGCGGGGGTGAGGGGTGGGATACTGCGCAGCTAAAAGCTAACTTCCGAGCCGCCATTAAGTATAAAACGATCTGTACACGCCCGAAACCCGACAATATTGACAGTCTGTACCAAATAGACGACCACTATTCTTCCGACCGACGACGGCTATTTGCGGTAGGGACTAGGCAAACCAGGTACTTAACTGAAAATGTGTTTTTGTCGACTCGGAAGCCCGTCAAATGAATGTGATTGCATGAATTACCTCTAGAACCCTCGAGATTTTTTGTACGCCTCTGTTGGGATTTGGAGCAGCCGACCATATTTTTTGTCTGTTTTTAACAACGTAATGGTAGATAATGATCCTAATTTCAAACAAAAAAAAAACAGGTAGCCTAATGCAGTTTAGGCGAATTACGTTATGAAGTCATATATAAAGGCTTGGGCTATTTATTTATTAAAACTTTATGAACATGTAAAAATTCCTGAACATTGGTGAACTTAATTAAAAGCATAATAAACGAAAGAATTATCACAGTAAGAAAACAGGATAAATAAGCTATACATGTGGTCCGCAAATTTTCTGCTCATTTTATTTAAAGTTTCCTACTTTTTTCCCACCAGCTATATCTGAGATCCGCGAACAGCTACCGGAAGATCTGAAGCTGTTCCAATTATACGGCGAGTGTTCTCCCGGAGTCTTAGATCTGGGTGCCGAGATGGAGAAGCACCCGCCCGAGTACCCGATCGTGACCGATAAGCCGCGGTACAAGGACACCCTGCTGTACATCTACACGTCTGGCACCACCGGCATGCCCAAGGCCGCTGTACTGCCTAACTCGAAGTAAGATATAACTTTGACTGCTGCTTTTTTTTTTTTTGTGTTTTATACTGTGGGGCATCTTTAACAAGTCGCTGTCTGCACGGTTGTCTCCAAGAACATGCCAACGGCGACTGACAATAACCTCCAATTTAAATTTTGCGCGTTATATAAAGGTCAAATTCGTATGTTCTAGTTAAATCTGTTAATACAATAATTTATAAATGCAAGTAAACGGTGAAGGAAAACATTGTGAGGAAACAGTCTTAGAGATATTTTGAGTTTTGGAAATTTTCAGTGGAGCTAGTCTAAAATTGACGTAATAGGTAGCGCCCCCCCGCAGGTACCTGCTGGTGGTGGTGGCCACGGTGCACATGCTGGGCCTGTCGCGCGCCGACCGCGTGTACAACCCGCTGCCGCTGTACCACACGGCGGGCGGGCTGGTGGGCACGGGCGCCGCGCTCGTGGACGGCATCCCGTCCGTGCTGCGCGCCAAGTTCTCCGCCTCCAACTACTGGACCGACTGCATCAAGTTTGACTGCACGGTGAGTGGCACTGCTACCTGGGCTTGGCTGGAGCGAGGCGACCCTCGGAAGTCCGTCAAGAAGGGGTTCGTCTTGGGGAAGTACAATTGCTACAACTAAGCTAGAGTCTGTCAAGCGAATCATGTCCACGACCATTTAGCTGATTTCTTATAATGGCAATACTATTATCTGTCAAACGGATTGTCATTTGTCACAAGTTCTAGTCTACAACATTTTGATACTTTTAGCTCAATTACCGAATTTTATTTAGGTACATATTTTACTGTGATGTGATCACGATTTCGGATTTAGATTCAGACATCGTAGTCATGACACTCTTAATCATGAATATAAAGTAAGGGACAGGATAACTGAAACAGAGTTGGAACCCTTCATCATTTTCTGTGCGTAATGACTAATGATGATACTTACAGTGATTTCTCTTATGAAGGCATTGAATTTCTAGATTCTGTTTTTAGTTCTGATTGTGATTAATAAATACCTTCATCCGGGGACTTACCGGGGATGTAGGTACTTGTACCGTATATTTGTGTCTTCGGGATTCCAAACCGGTACCTTGGAGGATGCGCTTTTGTAATTTATCCCAAAGATTTATTTTTCTACAAAAATTCAAGTATCAAACCAGTTTTAAGCGTACTATATCAGTGTTGACCCCTGTAAGATTTTTGAATTTACCGCCTTTTTCATGGGACAAGACTCGCTTGACAGACTCTATGTCTACCCTTGACATTTTCCAATGAATCGCCTACCACTTAATATGAACATTTCAGATGTTTGTAAATGACGATCAATACCTAAGTACTATCGATCAACAACTTTTATGAGGACAAGTAAATTGCTTGCTTGTCGAGGAAATATCGACAGGCATTAGAAACATACCTACAAATATATCTAAGCCTTTGAATATCACACAGCACTTAAAAAATAAGTATATTATAATTGCCAAAGGCTTTTTTTTTCTTGGCCTTTACGCTATGTAATAATGTAACACTAGCCTACAACATTATTGTACGCAGGTGGCCCAGTACATCGGCGAGATGTGTCGCTACCTGCTGGCCCAGCCGGCGCGGCCCACAGACTCCCAGCACCGCGTGCGCATCATGGTCGGCAATGGCATGCGATCCGCCATCTGGCAGGACATTGTTGACAGGTACACACTTCATTTTAAACGACATTATTCTGGCTATTATGTACAGGTACACGATGCAACTTTCTTGCGGCATACAATAGGATTAAAGCAACTGACTTACATCGTCTAAACAGTGCTTATACGGTTATTGTTCAAATTTCTACTGTGCAAGGGCCTCTTCTATAGATTTCAGATCGACCTAACCCTGTTCTGTTCTGTTCTGGGCTCTACGCATCCAACGACGACAAGCAATCTTTACTTTAGCTTCCATTTACCGGGTAATATTGTCTTTCATTAACTTGAATGTGCCCTGGCGGCTGGGAATGTCATGCTCACTCAAATGTCTCGCTGATGGTGGCGCGTGTGTTGGATCATTTAGCTCCCTTCAAAGTGGTTGAGCTGAATGATGCTGATCCATGCGTCATGTTCGTGACCGGGCGCAGTCTGTTGTGACTGGTCATCTCTTATAGTAGGGGAGGCAATGATGCTAAATGGGGATTTACTCGAGCGTCGTGGGGACCTATTGGATTGTGAAGATTAGATGCCAAAAAGAAAAAAAGTTTATGTGAAGTATACCCTTTCACTGGTGGGGGGAGCGTCTATGGTAGGGGAGCCCTAGCGGGGATTTCGGGAGTTACTCGAGCGCGGCAGAATAACATACGGGGGGCAACCTTGTACCTTGTGAAGTACTCCCACCATACCTGAGCCCTGTACATAGGGGAAAACGCCTAGGGCAGCCGATCAGATTAGTAAAAAAAAATCGATCGTTAGAAAAACTCGAGCGCGTCAGATTAAGGTAAGGTAAGTTGGTTACATGCAGAAAAGTGTGCATTTCAATAATCTGACAATTTAAGCGTGAAATAAGGAAATGGGACAGTTTTTACTAATCTGATCGGCTGCCCTAGGCGTTTGCCCCTATGTACAGGGCTCAGGTACGGTGGGAGTACTTCACAAGGTACAAGGTTGCCCCCCGTATGTTATTCTGCCGCGCTCGAGTAACTCCCGAAATCCCCGCTAGGGCTCCCCTACCATTAGCTGACATGGCTTATTTTGCATGCAAGCGACCGATGGCGTATTCGCGCGACCATCGCTTTAAATAGGACGCGGCCGTAGTCGTCATTGGATCCGTCTGCCAATTTAACGAGAAATGTCCAACACTTGTATTTCCATTTCATGGTTGCCATTCAAAAATCTTAATTAAAACATGCTCCACGCTCGACTAACGCTTCAGAATCTTAGATAAACCCACTCTTGGTGGTTTTAACTTCGACGATAACTCGGTAGCGTTCTGCTTCACCGCTGATGCGATACGTGTCAATAACATTTGCTCATAGCACATTAACCTTTATACAGTGCTAATTGCATTACTATAATGACAAATAATGAATTATTGTCCTATCTTAGGTTCAAAGTGCCACAGATAAACGAGATATACGGAGCAACGGAGGGCAACGCAAACATAAGTGAGTGAAAGTTTAATTCATACTAACATACAAGAAACACACATTAACATACAACATGCAGTGTGCTGTGTGCCGGCGACACATTTAACTTTGTAATTGTGGGTATGTGCCGACCGGGTCGTGTGCCGTTTTGATAATATTGTTATTTATTGCTTAATGCTTCCTTTAACACGATTAATGAATGGACTCGTTTATAAATTGGCTTTTTTTATACTTTTTGTCAGTATTCTTCGGTTGGAATTTGTCCTTGGGTCAATTTTTTAGGGTTCCGAAGTTAACAAGAAACCCTTATAGTTTCGCCATGTCTGTCTGTCTGTCCGCGGCTTAGCTCAGAGACTACTTAGTTAGTTACGTTAGTACTAGAAAGCTGTAATTTGGCATGGGTATACATATTAATCACCCCGACAAAGTGGTAACCCCTACCCTCCCCTACACGTAAAGTGGGGATGTTTTTTTTTCTCGTCTCTCCCAGGGCGTTTTCAAATAATGTGACTTTGTGAAAACCATTATTGAATTCAGGGATCCATTTGCGAAATATTAAGTTTTAACATACTTTTTGTTACTCAAGTGGAGGATACTTGACTAACAAAAAGTATGTTAAAACTTGCCAGCTAAATGGTTGGTTCTGGATATGTGAAAAGAATCACGGCGATATCATTATAACGAAATTAAAAGGAAAACTATATCAGCTAAATAAGATCTACAAGTTAACGAGAAAAAAATCGACCAACTTACATTTGCAGTTGTTGAAAACATGTTCTCCGATACATTCCGAACATATTTTTCAACTTCAATGTTAAGTTTTTGCTTGGAATAAATTCATCTCAACTACGGAACCCTTCATTGTGCGTGGTCCGACACGCACTTGGCTGGGTATTTATAACTAAATGCTTCGTAAATCACTTTAAAAGTAGGTAAGTACCTAATTCTCAACTAACTCTTGTTTTAATTATCTACAATAGGCGCCTATTTATTATAAACTACTTGCTTCGCTAGTTATTATGTATTCATAATGCATTGTCTTCTTCGTCTTCACAGACATACCTAGCTAATATTTTATCTGCTCAATAAGTATTAAAATTGTACCCAATGAGCATATAATTGTCTGAAACTAAATATATTTCCATAGGTACCTACTGTAAATATCATAAAATTAAGGCTCCCACAAACAGACGCGAAATCGCAGGCGCGACAAGGGTACCACTGCCTGTTGCGCCCGCGATATCGCGCCAGTATGTACAAACCTTTACTGTTGTTCTTGATCAACTTTTAATTTAATATTTCCCTCTATGCTAGTGTTTTATTTCATTGCATGACTTTATTTAATGCTTGAATCTAGACTTCAGACTTTGATCGTAGTAGAAAAAATAGCGAGGTCATTTTTCTAGTTCATTAGAAGTATAAATAGTTTGTTTTGAATCAAACCGCTGACTGATTTACATCATGTTTTACGCATTGACGATTTCCGCAATACCTACTAATCATTTAGATTACCTATTATTCCTGTCATCCTCCAAGAACTATAGTATTTTAATAAAAATTTAAAAGCAAGCTTATTATTATTAACATCCTAACTTATTTAATACTTATTATAAATGCGAATGTGAGTTTGTTTGTTTGTTACGCTTTCACGCTAAAACGGCTGAACGCATTTCTATGAAATTTGGCATATGGATAGACCACGACCCGGAGTAGATTTTCCTCCTAGATCGCAGACAGTCGCGGGCAACAGCTACCTAGTTACACAATATTTTTATAGTCCTCTCCATGCGCTATAACTGTACAATTTTCTCTAGCTGATGGATATTCTAATTTGAGCGTACCCTTGCTCCATTTTATCAGTTTAACAACACCTTCATCTGCGAAGTAATTGCGAAACGTATGTACAATAGCAATGGCTTTCATTTTGATAGTTCAACAACATTCTTTGCGTTGCATAAATTTTGACCAAGATGTAAGGTTCGTAGAGTTTGGCTCTTGATAAGATCTGATAACATTTTAACAGTAAAACTGTTATATACATCTTGGCAATCTACTTCGGGAAGTTAGGTAGAAGTGGTTTTGATGAGTGAATGAGTCAGTCAGTGACGAAATTGACATACTTATTTGCTGCTAACTACATCTTACCTTGGGTATTTGAGCTCTCTAGAATTTTCCAGACCGGGGTTTGAAAATACGACGAAACGCTTCGAGAAAAGGTTGATAGTGGAAGCCAAAAGAAGCAGGGGCTGCTTTTTTTGGCTAGTTGGCGGGGGCACTACCGTGCTCTCAGTTACAGAGTTATACTACATGTATAGTTGATTCCTAAAAAGTAATAGGTACCTTTCCTCCATAGGAAACTTAGCCCTGCATTAATCCCCTACGTATATTTCCAGTAAACGTGGACAACACAGTGGGCGCGGTGGGCTTCCTGCCCAAGCTGGTGCCCACGTGCCTGCACCCCATCGCGCTCGTGCGCGCCGACGAGCGCGGCGCGCTGCTGCGCGGGCCCGCCGGGTACTGCATACGGTGCAAGCCCAGTCAGTAGCTGCTGCAGGCCCACATGAGCCGATACACTATCCAATAACAAATGACGATTTATGAGGAACTCTAAAAGTGGCACCGGTGACTGAAAAGTTGAGTGGAAAGTCATGGTGTGGGTATGTGATGAATCGTCGAGAGGAAAGCGTTGACTACGAATGTGGATGGCTATATGAGTAGAGGACGACTAAAGAAACGATGGATGAACTGTGTGAAAGATGATATGGCTAGAAAGGGGGTAACTCGTGGGGTGGGGTGAGATGACGGTTAATAGAGAAGTATGAAAGAAAAAAGACATGCTGTGGCCGACCCCTAATAAATTGGGATAAAGGCTGGAGATGATGATGATTCGAGTCTGTTCTTTAAGTATCTGATAAAATTTTAAACAAACCATGTTCAAGTTAAATTCTTATGCAATCAGGTTTCAACTTTATATCTCGCCCCTTTTTTCAACAATATTTTTTTTATCTCACTATTTTTTCAACAATTATTTTATATATAACACATTAAATTGTAATTGAAAACTCATCGACGAAAAATCTTTGTAGCGCCATAATGTGATGATAAAACCATTTTCACATGCGCATAATAGTCGGCGACATAGTTCAGAGCTAGAACTGCTTTATCACTTGCGAGTATCGACCTAATTATTTTTATAAACAAAGACTATTCCTATTTAATACGATTTGTTATACCATGACAGACAGACTGATCGTCCCTGACCTATCTTCGTCACAATAAATTTTATATTGTATTAAGAGCGGAAGATCCTAATATTTGGTGTTTCCGCTCTAAATGCATCCGTTTCATGAGCGCACAGCTGATAATGATGTCGGTACGCCGAGCTGTAGCAATGGTCGCTGTGTTTCAGATGAGCCGGGCATGTTCATCGGGCTGATCGCTCAGGGTAACGCCTCCAGGGAGTACTACGGATACGTTGACAAGGTATGCTACAAGACTATTGTATATGTTAGAAATATTGTGATATCGTAGACTTACAATGTTTGTAAATATGTGAGCGCCATGTATCTATCACATACTTTAATTTATTTGTCAATGCTCCATTTTTAATTCTTTTTATCTATTGTGGTACAGTAATCGTATTCTAGGTGCATCGTATTCACATGTAATTATTTAATTGATGTACTTATACAAAATATTGTAAAACATTATTTTCAAAAGAGTAACGGTGGAGTTTCTTGCCCATTCTTCTCCATACGAAAACTACCTTTTGGAAGGTGCAACTAGGTAGAATCAGTTTCTATTTCTTTGTTTTTGACGTTCGAAAGTGCCTTTAATGTGCCTACTTGAAATACATTATTTGACTTTGACTTTATTATTAATCAACAGTGTTCAACAATGTTCGATTTATTGAGGACCCAAACCAAGCTTAGCTAGTAACCAAGTTATGTTGGAAACAGTACCCTTTTTTGCGTAACACACGATCTTGTAGATGCCGTGTCTCCGTTATTTGTGATGTTTCGCCAAATCATTTCAAAAGGCCCTGGATAGTTATAAGGTATTTTTAGCCACTATACTAGCTGGGAACCAGTGTGAGGATATAAATGTATCTAACACAGTCCAGACTCAAGTAGATTTACTTTATTTTATAATAGAGGCAAAATAATGGTAAGACTCATGGCGAGTTTGCAACGTTGACCTCAGCCGTGATAAAACATTATACGATTTTATTTAGGTAGTTCCAAAAGCTATGTATTCAAATCTGTCCAAAAGTTTTAACTTCGAAATCTAACCCATCATTTTCTGAAATTAAAACTCACATTCCATCTGTATCTTTCCAGGATGACAGTAACAAGAAGTTAGTTCGCGACGTGTTCTGCAAGGGCGACGCGGCCTTCGTGTCGGGCGACATCCTGGTGTCGGACGAGCTCGGCTACTTGTTCTTCCGCGACCGCACGGGCGACACCTACAAGTGGAAGGGCGAGAACGTCGCCACGGCCGAGGTCGAGAACGCCATGTCGCCCTGTCTGCAGCAGAAGGCGTGTGTCGTCTATGGAGTTTCTGTTAGTGATCACTGTTTATATTTATTCATCCATACTAATAGTCGTTACGAGTCGTCAGAAGCACGAAAGTCTGACAAGCAGTCTAACCAAGGGGTATCGTATTACCCAGTTACTGGGTTGTGGAGGTCAGATAGGCAGTCGCTCCATGTAAAATACTGTTATTCAGCTGCATCCGGTTAGACTGGAAGCCGACCCCAACATAGTTGGGAAAAGGCTAGGCAGATGATGAATCCATCCATACTAATATTATAAATTCGAAAGTAACCTCTGTCTGTCTGTCACCTTTTCACGCCTAAATCACTGAACGGATTTCGATAAAATTTGGCAAGGAGATAGATGGCATCCCGGGGAGGGACATAGGCTTTTTATCGACATACCACGCGGGCGAAGCCGGTGGGCGCAAGCTAGTTTACCATATAGAAGAAATTTTAATCTGCTTTCGATCGCGATTTAATCGGCTTTGAAATAACCATCTAGCCACTAGACGGCCAATTTGGGTCGTAGATAGACAGCGAGTCTCAGTAAGGTATAGCAGAAGAATACCACCCCCTTACGGATGAACCTTTATAGAAATACTTATTTCAGTAGGATTTCTTGCAATGTGACAACTTGTACAACTATAACTTTCCCTGGGGGGGAATCGTGGTCGCCAAAATGAACACCTTCTTTCGGGCATAGAAAGAATTATGGCTGGCACTAATCTACAAGTCTGGCGACGCTTCCGAATAATTGATCACCAAAGTCGCCATACAATTTTGTCTTCGGTGCTGGTGATGAAATCACCCTTTGATGGCGAGCTTTAAGTATTTACGTAAAAGTTTGACTGGTAGAAAATGGCTATGGCATTAAGTCCGCCTCTGTACATTTGTGTGCTTAAAGT
Source organism: Lithophane socia (assembly GCA_947522985.1). Taxonomy (NCBI): domain Eukaryota; kingdom Metazoa; phylum Arthropoda; class Insecta; order Lepidoptera; family Noctuidae; genus Lithophane; species Lithophane socia. The sequence continues at coordinate 7,117,818 of OX383256.1, forward strand.
ATTAAATAAATAAATAAGACTACTAAGACTAACTAAGACTGATTTTCCTCTGACCTCTCCGACAGACAAATGAGAGCCAACAAGTTTATGTGGATGTACTATAGGAAATAAATGCTTTGTGTTTGAGTTCACCTCTGCCTAACCTTTCGGAGATTATCGGCGTGAGGTTATGATACGTTATGTTATGTTATGTTTATCTTCATCCCAGATCCCCATGACAGAAGGCCGCGCCGGCATGGCGTGCATCGCGGACCCGGCGCGCTCGCTGCAGCTGGCGCGGCTGGCGCGGGACCTGGACGACTCGCTGCCGAGCTACGCGCGCCCCTTGTTCCTCAGGCTCATCAACGATATTGAGATTACTGGTCAGTACCACACATAGTTAAAGGAGTAATTAAAGTTATGAGGGACTCGCCATAACTATAAAAAAAGCAGTCGGGTAGCTGCGCGGTGCGGGAGGGGTGACAGTTGTCACAAGTTGACGTGTCCCGTCCGCACCGCGCAACTACCTCAGGAACGGTCTCAGTCAAGGGGTCGGCCTACTACGGTAGTTGAAAAAAAATATCATTTTTTTTTTAAGGATTACATCAGTTACCAATTAAGTGTGAGGAGTTTCGCTAAGTAATTTAATTTGGCCATACATAAAGCAAAATGTGCTTTATGTCAAATTACTTTCCTTTAATCATTTTTGCTTACATTTCCTAAACAAGGCTTATTATCATTCAAAGTTGACCTACATAGGCAATCAAGTGCATATTCATGTTAGATAGGTCGATACTTGATACTTATCTTGCCCCCCACATAATGTTCTAGTTACATTGTGATTAGATAACTAATAGCAGAGGTCGGTCATTATACAGATCGGGTATTAGTAAACAACTTACCTTTATTTAGATCGATTCTAAATAATCCTTATCACAAAAACTTAGACACTTGTTCAACGCTTGTCTAATGTCAGTTTTATATCAAACTCTTTACAGAAATGTCATGTTTAAAAAAGGTATACGCTAAACAACTGATAAACACGGTTTTGGTGCTAATAAGGATAGTATTATATCGATTTGTAAAAACCTGTTCAGGTAGAGATTTACAGCTGACTCCGCCCAGCACGCGTAGCATGACCGCCATACGCGGCGGTTTCTATGCCGTATGCGGAGAAACGGGTTTTGTCGACGGAAGAACAGACAAAATGATAGATAACAATCACAATCTGTCATTTTGTCTATTCTTCCGTCGACAAAACCCGTTTCTACGGTGGTAATGCTACGCGTGCTGCAGTGTAAATGCGGTGCTAACAAACAATGGGACACCAGCGTGTCCTGTTGTCTGCACGTTACTGGAATTGATGGACGCTACTGAGGGTCCCTATTTAGTAACCAAATTCTGGGCGGACTCTATTTAGATTACCATCGACACGCTAAGAAGATGAGGTCTATAATATCGTGAGCCCTAAAACTTTTTTTTTTTCATTCCAGGCACATTCAAGCTGAAGAAGCTGCAGTACCAGAAGGAAGGCTTCGACCCGGACGTGATCAAGGATCCGCTGTACTTCCGCTCGGGGCAGGACTTCGTGCCCATCACGCCGCAGCTCTACACGGACATCTGCACCGGCAAGCTCAAGCTGTAGGCACGCACCGCTGTTAGGCAAACAGACACAGTACAGGCCAGGACGGTAGACAGGCAAGATCTCAGAAATCATCACCTGAAAGATCAGCTTCCAATCTAACCGGATGCAGCTGAATACCAGTATTTACAAGGAGCGACTAGCTATCTGACGTCCGCAACCCAGTTACTGGGTACCTAACACGATATCTATATAAGAAATAAAGTAAAAAGGCTTGTCAGTCCCAAAAGTACGGTGCTCGATTTTTTCATAGCTTTTTCTAGTGCATCTCAGGTGCTAATCCTCGTTCAATATTGCTGAAAACATAATTGATAGCGAAACTTCCGTCCTGCCTGTACTATGCGTCGGTCAATCAAAGTAAATCGTTATGTGAAATTCTACAAACATTCGGTACCGCTCAAGCCAATGATAATTGGCACATGTGATACACGAACTGTCAAAATTTTCTGTTATATTTTCACCCTTGATGGGCCGATGAGAGATGCCTGCACAGGCAGCATAGTTATAGCTAGACCAAATCACATTTTGCACTAAAACGCCGGCAGTATTTTGTTCTATCCAGCTAATTATTAGCAATTTTAGGTAAAATTTACATTAAAATATAGAATTCGTAAATTGTTGTTCAAAACATTTGTAGTTAAGGTAACGGTGGGCCGGGAGTGTGAAGACACTATTTAGTTAAATTTTCATGTGTATCCTTGAAAGGAATGTGAGAATACCAATAGGCTTATTTTTTTAATAAATAACTATCAGTCGAGCCTCGTTGTAAACAGGTTTGACGTGTAGTGTGCGTGTCGTGTCGGTGTCGTGACGTCACGTGATCCGTGTGGCTGTAACTTGAAACACTTGAACAAGTCGATGATAAGAAAATTGTTTAGGCGTAGAGGAGGGGAGGGGAGGGGGTAGACTCTAGCTGTTGTTTCATGTTTTCACAGTTGGAAACTAAATAATAATAGTTCTATGATTCCAGTTTCAAAATCGAATCCTATCCTCTAGCTTTTTCCTTTAAAGCAAAATCATTATACACAAATCCATTCTAGCATTAATTAAACATTTTTTTCAGAAAATTAAAAAAAAACTGTTAAGAAAATACATTAAATGTATGTAGCATATTAGATGACATTCCACCATCTAGTCACATAAGGTGTTCTATTCATTTATCTTAAAATGTATGAGTTCCTAAGTATTGTTTTTGGGCACTTTAAAGTCCTATTATTAGCGAAGCAGATACCAAATAACTTAAATCCATGGCAATTAATCGCGATACGGACTTTGTATTTAGATTTTTGTGCCTTGAAACGAAAATCGCTGCACAGTAGTGTAGACTAGGAAAACTTCGCAGTTTACTCCTAAACAAAATTATTACGTAAGTTGTAAATAATATAATAAATGATAAAATGTCGAGACTGGTTTTATTTTACTTCCCACAGGCATATTACTCAATACAATACGAGTGGGTACATTCAACAAGCTAACAAGCAAACGTCGTCAAACGTTGCTCCACAAAAAGTAACTTCGGTGTGGACGCACCTTTACCATTAACATTAACCACACACACCAAATACGGATTAGTAAAAAGCACGCTTCCATAATACACTGCATTATGAATCTAAAAGCGGTTCAATAAGAGCCACTTTACGAGCAAGTGTGTTGAAAGATTTTATCTACACCTATCTATGCAACTGTTATATAATGGCAACATTATAACACCCGTTTGGATGATATTATGGTTATTATGACACTGGTTGTTTTAATGTTGGCAATAAGCTAACTGTTTCAGAAACTTTTAGAGAGGATTTATAGCATGGGTGTAGATAAATAACTATAGAAAGCTCAAAATGGGCACAATAATAAGGTCGACGGGCCCGCTAGGCGTACGGACACTTTACTAAAATAAGAAAATATATGACTTACTGTAACTTTATTCAAATTTACAATAACAACACAAATATACATTAAGAATTAAACAAAAAATAACAAATAAAAATATATTCATCGTTCTGTCACATATCGTACAATGTTTATTTACTAAATTACGTGATAAACATCTTGTTAAATAAATAATTTGAAAATAAGCGAAAATAAAGTTCTTTGTGACGTCGAAATAAATAAACTCTCTATGGTAATATTTAAACAAGCTAATACTAGAGAATGTACATTATATCAACAGATCCTGCGAACACATATCTACATACATTACAGTGCCTTCAATTGACAGTGCTGCTGCTCGCTAATTATTACGAATGTTTTAATTTACAAATAGTTAACTATCATGTCCTTTAAATTAACTACTAACCCTTTGTGTGAAATTTTCGCAATACTTCGTATCTTGTAAAGCAACTAAAATCAATTTTCTATGAACCCAAACTGCCGTTCATATTTAAATGTTTTCATACTTTGTCAACATCACAAAACTTGTGCATTCTTTTATTATAAATTCGTACAAAAGTGAAAAATGGTTAGATACCACCGATCCTACCTAGTTTGTATGCTGCCGCGGTGCCTAAGGCGTACACACTTGTTCGCACACTTGGCAGTATTTGTTGAAGATCAGAGCCGATTCGAAGCAATTACTATACACAGTATACACGGCGATTTTTAATTCACTGTTGACCTTTCTGAGCGTGAAAGTACTGATGATTATGAGCAACTTTCCAACTCTGAAATATCGAAAAAATATCAGCAGTTTCATACAAAAATGTAATATTTACCCGGTGATAATGTATGAAACAGATGTATTTTTTTGGCTGTTTTGTATTATAATCATGAGAACTTTCACCCCTTAAAAGGTTAACAGTGGATTAAAAATCACCGTGTATACAGTTGTCTCAGAAAGGTGTGGTCAAAATTGAGGGTGCGGTACCTACAGTCCATCAAACTGGATATCATCGTAATAGTAAAAAAATAATCAGTCGTCCCAATTCCCATACAAAACTTTAAATCTACCTACTCGACCCAAATGGATGGGAATATTGATATTTTTTATTCACGATCACGATTTTGATCTCATGAAGAAACTTGTTCACCTTTACCCTTAATTTTTGACCACACCTTCTTGATACAACCTTTATATTCGAATTTCCTTCCCGGCTGTGTCGGTTTATCCGAACAAGCGTGTAGAACGCCTTACAGTTCATTCATCCTTGAAATAACTAACATGTTACACAAAATTACTGAGCGGTTACTATTATTGCTATGTTTCCAGTTCAGTAGCGTAATTTAAGAGAAAATGATGAAGACACAAATTAACAAAGAACTTTTAGTAATGCATCTAGACAATTTTCTTGTATTGCAACTTTCATAATTGTATCTTCACCGTATCCCTACTAACCTGTCGAAAGCTTAGCTAATTGTACAAAATACAAAGGGGCAGTGTGTAGTAATTATTTTATCATTTGAATATATTCCTTTACATTTATTTAAAATTTCTCTAAATTATTCAGACCATAATTCTAATACAACTTGATGAAGCAATGTCACATTTGATGCATCAACAACATAATTATGTATAACTTTTGTCATTATTGCAAAATAATTGACAACACAATACGCATACAAAAAATAACCATTTACATCATAAATATAATATAATCAATTCTTTAAATAATGACTAGCAACTATTAAGGCAACTTTAATTAAATTTTCATAATTTATATTACAATAATGTTGTTCAAAAATACAATAAGATTACAATACTTACAGTTACGCGTAATACGACATTTGCTTATTCGGGTACCTAATACAGTTTAACCGAAACCGCTGTGTGCCTTAGGAATGCGCGGCGGGGCGTCGGGCGTGAGCCTGTGACGCATGAGCGGCCTGCACTGACAAATGAGCGGCCTGCACTGACAAATGAGCGACCTGCACTGACAAATGAGCGACCTGCACTGACAAATGAGCGGCCTGCACTGACAAAAGAGCGGCCTGCGCTGACAAATGACCGGCCTGCGCTGCCTCACTGCTTATATACCTAAGGCGCTGTACAGCGGTTTTGGTCAAACTATAATACCAATACTATGTAGATTAATAACCTAATTATCATATTCTATAAGTTATCCTGTCGACTGTCGAGCAACTTATATCTTCGCCATTCAATGGGATCTCAAGCTTTGATACCTTGTCATAAGCATACTGAGTTTATTGCGAACATCAAATCTTTGTGATTACCTCAATATAATGTGCAATAAGAATTTGATACCAAATTCTTGACTAAAACTTTTGCTCGAATACAATAATCATCTAACTAAAATGTAGTCATAAAAACTAAGGGTACTTTGTTTTATTTCGTTGATCGCCAACTACAATAAATTAAAGGAATACCAAAAATAGATAACAAAATAAATAATCGAGAACTGCGGTACTAATATGTACTATGCACGTCTGTGGTAACATAACCAGTATAATTATGTTGCCGTCTTATTGTATTGAAACTCCGTACGACGACGCTAGGCCACCTATTACTATTGGCGGCTTTATGTTATTTAAAAACTAGTAACTACTAGTTACTAGTTTTTAAATCACATAAAGCCGTACTAGTAACTAGTAGCTGTGACGTTAGTAAAAAAAATCCATGTCATCCATCCATCCATCCAATCCATCCAAGATACCATGTATACAAGACGTGGTTCTTTTGGTTCTTTCTCTGCTCCTACAACGGAATGTTATACCCCTCAATGGAGATTCTCGAAACACGCAATTGTTCAATATTAGGACAATTTGTTCTTATCCCTCATTACACGCATATTGATATAATACAATCGACTGCAGTCTTTACTAATATTAAAACGTCCTTGCAACGAAGCGATATAGGCATATAATGTGTTCGACTAATCAGAGTGAAGTAAGGTACAGCTCCAATGCCCGACGGCGTAACTCACTGTTTTTGTATGTCTATGAATATTTGTGTAATAAAAGATTAATTCATCTTAAAAAATAAGAAAATTCAATTACAGCACTAGTAAAAAAAAACCTTATTCTCGTTCATGTTCTGTATCGTATTTACTTTCCGGCGTCAACTATTACGGCAATAAAACCCATATCTTGTCACTAAGACTGATATTACTTTCCGAACCTGCACATGTTTTATCGTATAGCTTGATACGTTCTTAAATTAAACAACATAATTAGACGCACCCGTAGAATTTAAAGCTTCGAGCACACGATGTGTGACAGTTGACGAGGCTGCTGGCATTATAGTTGAGAGCTACCATATTATACGAATAAAATCCAGTCAAGATCCAGGGGGCCTAGACAAGGGAAAATCGTTTCTACAACGACTTTCAACACGATTGACATAAGCTTTTCGATAGCTTATGTCAGTCCTATACATTTTTGCTTTTTCCATCATCGTTATCGCTGATAGAACATCACTTTGTCTAAGGCCTCTGCTTCGTCAGATGCCAACATTCATGGCAGTTGCGTTTATAAAATGTTAGAGCGAGACTACACAAGACTTCGGAAGTCCCGTACTTAACATACACCGTCCTGCTCGCACGTTTTATGACTTTCTCTGTAGCGAGGTTTGACGTTTAGTATGTAACAGACATGATTTGAAGGACATTTTACTCGATTTGTACGACAAATTGTGCCGTATGACGAGATGTTGTCGATAAATTCTGACTAACATACAATTCAATTTCCAATTCAAATCGTGTAGTCTGTACTAAGCATTAACTGTACGTTGGTAAATCGACGTCTTTCTACGAGTTATTCGGATAATAGCTGAGTTTAAACAGGCTTTTGGCTAATCAAATGCACAGTATAAATAAGTAACAGTATATATCTTCATAGAAAACGACGTGTTTCGAAATACGTATTTGTATATCAGTACGCAACAGTATCGAGTGTGCGGCAGTTACACACGGACGCAGAAGGTTTATCTACCTAGCGGCGGTAGGTAATTATTTCAAGGTCTCTGTCGAGCCATAATACTTTTACTTATATATACTGTGTCAAAAGCTTGTTTAATCTGTATAAAGTTACTTATATTCTATGACAATTTGCAAATAACATGGCATTGATACAAATAAATAGAAGCGCTGCTTGCAAAGGACTTTTGACAAAATATATACAAAATCACAATACTACATACAAAATGAATACTGTATTTGGCTACATTGCGTGAGCCAGTTGCTCATTGTCATCCAGAGAGAACCATCCTCTTATTTCCATAAAGGTTAATACGTTCCTATGATCTGTTCACACGTTCCTATGGTCGGTTCAGACGGATCAGGTGTTGAGAGAAGGGAACCATGCGGCCAGGCCAGTGCGGGGTGGTAAGGCTGCCCTTAGTAATGCTTCCTCGTGAGCCGATAGGCGTAAGAGAGCGGCAAGTGCGCGGGTGAGTTGTCTTGCTTCCAACTCACGCGCAGTTAGGAAACGAAGCACCACGTGTTTCAAATACCTGGAAATGGAGAAATGGAGGTTGTTATAGTCATGTGAAGTATAAATAGGTGAACATGATGAATTATAGTTTGTTATTTATGTGATAATTCGTCTACAGTAAAAAGGCGTCTTAATAAAAAAAAAGGAAGTAAAATTTCCGCTCATCTTAGCACATTCAAGACGAGTTCATAGGCAATTTATCTAAAGTAGCTGAGACCGCAAGATGAAAAACAAAAACATAATATCTCAGAGCTACGCGGCGCCGGCGCGCGCGGCTGCGGTGCGGCGCATGGGCGATATTCATTCGTATACACAAACATGCGGTCTGGCGTCGTATACAGGAAGCCTTATAAAGATAAATTAGTGTTAATGGATTTTGGATGGTTAAATACATTAATCTCGGCCTCTATCACATACAGAAAAATGGAAATACCTATATACAAAAACAGACGTAATAAAATGTTCAATTAAGATGGATCCAGTCTTGTATCCTATACTATTAAATGAGCAATATTTGAATATAATTTGTAATCACGTTCTCGAAAATGGCTCCAACGATGTCGATGAAACTTGCAACATGGGTTTGTTGACGGGGGCGAAAAATCGATCTAGCTAGGTGTCCTATCTGGGACAATTAGTTTTTTTCTATTTTCAACCGAGAAGAGCTAGGTCGCCTAAGTACTTAATATTTTAACTTTGTTGGCTTAGTTCTTTACTTTATTGTGCATGCTGTGGTCTCCTGTAAGTGAAGGAGTAAAGTTACTTACTTGATGGTACCCATTATATATGTGTTATGTATTGTGTAACTACATATCTTTTTTCGAAGATCTATACAAATAAATATTTAAGCGTCTGTTTGTAATGTCTAAATAACTGCTTTTTACTCAATACATATGGAAGTATATATATTACTTAAAACAAAAAAAAAATGTTTCTTTCTGTCTGTTTATTCCGTCTCAACTCCGAAACAGCTGGAGCGATTGTGACGGGACTTTCACTGGCAGATAGTTGATGTTATACGGAGTAATTTAACCTTTATTTTAGAAAAAAAAAAAATGAGTTCACGTGGGCGCCGGGCGAAGGCGCATTTAGCAGCTAGTCGTAAATAAATACACATATATAATAATATCTTGTACCTTCTACTAATATCTTGTTCCTCGGCAGATGAGAGGTCAGACTTACTGCTCTGTAGTTCACGTTGCAAAGTTTTCTTCATATCTGATATCCTGTTGTCTAATGTTTTTATTTTCTGAAAATACAATACGAATAAGTTATAGGGTCTTTTTCACTAAGTACTAATGGCGCTATCTACAAGATATAGTCAAACATGCAACATAATAAATTTATAACCGGGGTTGGGTTAATCCGGGGGTAGTCCGAAAGGTCATATTTTAGTCTATTAACAAAACTTGTTGTTTTTTACAAAAAGATTCAAAACTGCGCCTTGTTCTAGAATGCATGCAGTATCCAATATTTATTCCAAAACGACATTCCTTTTCCTTGAAAAAAAAAGTAAGCACACAAGGAAAATAGTCGGGTGGTGTAGTGGCAGCAGTGGTGGCCCAGTGGTAACGGCCGCGACTTATGAGTTGTAGGTCGTAGGTTCGAACCCCGACAGGCGCTTTACTTTGTGTAAATAATTTCATCACCACTGCTCTCAAAACGGTGAAGGAAAACATCGTGAGGAAACCGGCATGTCTTAGAACCAAAAATTCGAAGACATGTGACATCTACCAACCCGCACTGGGCCCGCGTGGTGGATTACGGCCCACTCCCTCTCATAGAGAGGAGGCCTGTGTCCCAGCAGTGGGAACATTATAGGCTGATTATGTGTATGTGTGTAGTGGGGTAATGTGTATTCGCATTAGACATGTCCATTTTCCTTAAACTTGTTTATGACGTGGGAGCGTGCGGCTATACATTGATTTCACTATCTTTCATAATTATTATAGCATAATCAGCCTACAGTATGTTATTTAACGAAGGGCGTTCCCGTTAACCTGCAATAGTACAGCGCCTATAAATGCTAAAAAAAATATTACCATTAAAAAAAAAGTTTTTTTTTTTTATACATACTAAAATATTCACAAAAAATATTAAATTGATACGGGAAAGAAACATTCTGTACACGCACACTTGGTGTTTCTTTTACGTATCAATTTAATCGTTTTGTGTATATTTCATGAATAATTATTTTTAAAAGATTTTTTTTTTCTATTGCGGGTTAACGGGAACGCCCTTTGTTAGTTAACATACTGTATAATGTTCCCACTGCTGGGACACAGGCCTCCCCTTTTCAAGAACGAGTGGGCTGTAATCTACCTGCGGATTGGTAGATATCGCATGTCTCCGAATATTTGGTTTATAATTACTACTGTTTAGTTTTACAACTAACCTTATTTTTATCACAGATTTCAGTTTCTAAGTCTTGTATAGTCTTTTTGAGTGCAGTCTCGTTTTCTATTAATTCTTCCATTTTTTTCTTCAGTTGTTCGATTTCTAGCTTCCGCGCCTCCTCGGTTTCTTTTATTAACATACACGCGGCTTGATTCTGAAATTAATGACAAATCAACGTCAAATCGTTTGTTTCAATTAGAAATATACGAACAGTTTAAGGGCGCACCCTACCTCAGATTTTATCCCGCTCGCACCATACTACTCGCGACCTGGGTGAGAACGAGACGGAGTGGGGCGCTAGCGGCTCTAAAGCGTCGAAAAGTTTAGGTAATTGCTTTTTACGGTGAAAATAATGGTAATTAAAAAAAAAAACAGATAGATAGTTCAGTTATTATGCAAAGTTTCATGATCTAATTTGAAGTATTTCTTGAATACCAGCGGTTTATAGTTCTGGTTAGATGTAACTTTGGATTTTTTTTCTATAGAGAAAATTTTATGTAATCGTGTTTTCGTCGTAACAAAGGACCTAGCATTAATCCTCAACTTTAACATAATATTTATTTCAAAATTAATGCTTCAGTATTTTCGGCATAACGGAGGATCATGCTATGCAATTTGAGGTAGGGTGCGCCCTTAAGTTGGTAGTCTATTTGCTTAACAATTAATTTCCCTGACGTCACATAATATATACATGTATTACTTCTTTATGTTGAGCGATGAGTCCCTCCAGCTCCGTGATCTTACTCTTCAGGTCCACTATCTCGCCCTCCTGATAGCGCACGTTGCATTGACTCATCTCTATCGTCTGGGACATGTGTGCGTTCCTCAGCAACGCTTCGTCTTTCTCTCGTTTTTCTCTGAAATAGAGCAATTCTTTCTTTAGTATGTATAAGTTAGAAAATAAGAGTCAGTTCACACCGAAACGTGAAGCGACGCGCTCTTTTGTATGATCCGATACAATATCGAATTTATTTACTACACAATAAGGTACACGCGATGCGCAGCACCGCGCATCTCAACGTACTTTGACACGTACCTGAAATTATACCTTTTCGTGAAGAAAATAAGCAGCAGTCTGAGCTAACCCTAAGCAGTTTGTGCCCTTCTGTATTTTTTTTTTAATAACTAAATTTAAGTAAGTAGATTTCAGATTTGTCCAATACTTGACTTGACTTTTGGCTCCCGGAAAATTAACTACCACTTTGGCGTAATTTTCTAGCATGGCGTCCTTTTACCAGACTGCGTTTACTAATCATGAGTCTTGGTTATATAACAACGTGCGTTCAATTGTGCTATCGACACACTTTTTATCTCGAGACATAACTTTGTTGACAATGCCACCTGATCTACAAATATGGCTTGACCTTCGGAATATTGGTTATGCTACAAGTGCTGTAACGATTCATACCGATACATGTGCTACTGCCATTCAAGGTAATTAAAGCAATTGCTCCAGTTAATATCGTGCACAGAGGCAGTTAAGGATTGTTATAGTACCATAATATTGATAGTTTTCACCATTCAATTTATAAGAGGAGGTAGGCACGATTGCATTTAGATTTTTCGAAATATCAATTTATGGATTCAGTAAAGAAATCGACAATATTATAGGTGGATAAGTATAATGACTGTTTTACTGTATGGTTATTATTGATTCTACATAAATATAACTTAATTTTTTTCATTAATATATTTCTACCTATGCCAGTCCACGGCAAGACATGTTGGTCATAAGCCTATCATTAAGATTATTAGTGTACCACGTTTTAATGCAAATACAAATATTCTTATGTTCACAATAATTTTTCTTTTGCAGCCATATAACTACATCGTCGATAGTGCCGCACAATCCCGGGCCAGACCTGTCAGGCTGCTGGATGTAGGCCTCAGTTTTTGTGTACGTCAGAACGTGACGAAATGTTCTGGAACACTGAATGCCCGGAAATTCCCACAAAATGTCCAATTCAAGCAAAATTGTCTTCGTTCCTCGGGAGATACTAAAACCCGTTCGGTTTGGACGAACTGAAGCCAGAAGGCATTCACCTTGATATTGTAGGGATAAGACCCGGAATTTATTTATTATTTGGTAAAATATATGCATTTAAATTGGGTAACTTATTATACTACTTAAATTAACTAAAAAACTAAAAGGACTAACTAACTATACCAATAAATATAAAAACAAAGGGACCCTTAGGCGATGAATTATTCGTACGCATTGCTGTCATCCGGAAAGGTGCCCAGAGAAGACTGGCGGAATTGCCACGTTGAATGGAAATGCTAATTCTTTGGCCAAAGAACAAGCCAGCCCTCTGAAGAGATAAACAATATTATCTATATTGTTTATCTCTTCAGACGACTGGCTTGTTCTTTGACCCTAAATATTGTAAATCAAACACACTTACTTGTCAAACTTCCTCTGTATATCCAAGAAGTCGTGTTGCATGTCCGTCACCATCGAGTTGAGGTGATTGACCTCTGCCTTGCTCTCGTCACATAGCAGGTTTGATTTGTCCACCTTTTCCCTTAATATCTTCACCAGAGTCCTCTCGTTCTCCAGTGCCTCTGACAACTCTTTGTTCTCTTGCGTCAAACTTTCGATACGGTTTTCAAAATCCATCGTTTTGTCCTGCAATATGTACCTAGATTTATACCAGGAGAATACGAGGCTAAATTGCCCTTGTTTTTAAAACCCGTGAAATTCCCATTAGATCTGGTAAAAGCTGAAACTATTGTTGATATAATAAAACTCAAAATATCTTGGTAGCAATTAACTACAGTTTAACCGGCCTAATAAAGAATAAAGCGACATAATATAGGTACCAATTTATTTTCCTCGTCTATACAAGTTCTTCAACCTCATTAGCTGGCTCCTACTGTGTTATAAATCGTGTTGTTGACTTTATCTGGCATCTGATATTAACCATAAGATAACTAAACACGTGATAACTTTGTAAACATACTTAAATGTTTGTGTGTTCCTAAGTATGCTCTACTACCTCACTCTTGGAAAGTAGAGCAGTCTTTAAGCATGACAAACACTGTTTATACTTTCTATATCTGAAATATTAGTTTTTTTTAAACATTTTTTAGCTTATTGTGTGTAATAAAGGACATGACTGTTTTCATGAGTCACCGCCGAATTTGTTATGAAATGTACGCACCAAACGAAGTGTTTCACGATAAATACCTAAGTATATTCACACTGCTTTTGTTCCAGTCTTTATATAAAAACAGTAAACTGCACTGAATCAACACATTTAGGCACTAATTTATCTAAAGTTTGTTCTTCGAGCACTGAGAGATTTCTAAACACTGTTTTATAAACTATTTTTAGCGGTCCAATCTTGTAGTCACGTACTTTCTAGTAGCCAGTCACACAAGCGCTCGCCTCTACGGGCAATGAGGCACTAAGGACCTGAGTGTAAAAGTGTAAACATTCGCCAATAGTACCGGTTCTGTTGCAATTGGTACCTACTGTATTATTACCTCCATCCGATAGTTACGCCACCCAACCGTGCAAAGCCATTGAAAATAGTCGCAATGTCAGTCACTACAATCACATGCTAATATAAACTATAATATCATAATATAATACGTAATCACTGGCAAGCTAACGGAACTGATATAAAAGTTCAATGTTAATTTCTTTAGAAAGAACTGTTATTTTTTAGGTACAAACGCGAAATTTTATATGTATTTGGCTCTAACGTGTGTGTAGCAGATAAGATAGGATTATGTATCAAACCACTCAATTGATATTACTATTTTATGTTAAGTCATCTCATATCAAGTACGAAGGTTCAGAAGATCCCAATCCAAGATTAGATTAGTATTAAGTAACATGCACACACCAAACTAGCTGTTAGCCAAGCAACACCCATGCAAAATGAGGGAAAAATCAAAAGAAACATTAAAATTTGACCAAAAATAATTTATTTATACAAATCCGTGCATCACATCAAAACAAAATTAACAATGTGTAAATATAATTTAAGTAATCATTTATGTACTTTTATGATATAAATTGTTTTTGTAAACTACTTACTTGGAATGGATATGTATCACTTATAGTAACTATACTATGTTCGAAATGTTACGCCCGTTTCGGTAAACAATAGGTGTACCGTCACCTGTGCAAAGTGAATGACTAACCATTCGTAAGTTTTGGTCGTGAATCATGACAAAAATCACGTGTGGCGTAGGTACATAATCAATATCAACGCGACAGTCTCGATAACAAAACAAAGATATTGATACTAACCCGCATTGTGAAGCAAGCGATGTGCTAACTATACCTTTGTGAGATGGCCAATTGCGATTCAATATAATAGCGAGAAATTTATAAACATTATCCTTCAACAACGGATACGAAATTCAATTTAAATTCATAATTTTAACTCCGGTTTCTGGAAGCCTATTCAAATCAATCTGTCATCAAGTCTTACATGCTGTCATTTTAGTCAACCAATAACGCCAGCATTACATGAGTTTTGACAGCAGATCCACCAATCAGAGACTTGAACAAGATTACTAAAACCGGGTGTACTCCATAATCACAATTGTCAATACAGCTGCATAGCAAACTGAGCCAAACAAACAACTCACCCCCTTAATCACAGAATAATTAGATCTGAAAGCTACCATTAACAGTTCAAAATATTGCTTGTACACTGATCAAAATAAGTTTTGCACCAATCTGCGTTATCCACACAGGTTTCCAGGCCTTCCGATGAGTGTACGATAGGCCGCGCCATAGTACAAACCCGGTATAAGCTGGCCTCTTATTGTATTGAAACTCTGGACGGCGCTATGCCAGCTCCAGGATAAAGTGTAATCCTCGACGTGTGACCTGAGACGGTTCCACTGGGTGGTGGTGGTACAGTCCCGCTGAACAGGACAGCAAATTACGATATGTCTTCATTTATCTTTCTCTTTGAAAACAAGGAAATGCTTACTATTTTAAATTGGTGCAACACTTTTTTTATCAGTGTACCTAAGCTGCCCAAATAACAAAAAAAAGTAAATTTGAAATAACTAACATATTTAGTCACAATAAGAAGAGTTTGTAAATAAAACTATGTTTGTAAATAAAAAAGAACTAATAACTAATTATATAATAATTCGATATAGGAACATAATTTAAAGGTAGGCCCACGATACAGTATTCGCAGTGATACATCATTCATATTTACTTAGGAGGGAAGAGAGAGTGCACCGCTATGTCTAACACACTCGTGCACTATAATATCTCCCGCGCCAAAGGCCGTCCGTTGAGATTGGTCGCCGAAATACGGTCTGGAGGACTATGTATATATTTCACCTACAGTTGTTTCAAACTGATGGCTTTCATAGAATATTTTAGACTTACTATTACATTTTATCACTGTAAAAACTGCAACATTTGCATATCATTTACAGACTTGTTTCACTGTTATTAAAGCCACTTGAAGTAATGAATATTTCTATGATCAACTATAATTATGTATTATAAAACTATGAAAGTACTTGAAGCACAAAACAGTAAAACAAGTCTTTGAAACAAAAAATCTCAATAATTTCTTTTACACACACAAAGCTAGCAAGCTAGGCCAATAGTGCAATTTTTATAATACAGAGTCAAATTAAAATAGCTAGTGAAACTCCACAGAAGTGGGTATCGATATCAAAAATGATAAAACAAAAAAAATGTTTTCTTAAAAATATACCCATCTCGTCTGAGAAGTTTCGCTTGGTAATTTAATTTGACCTTGTATATTATCATAAAGCCATATGCTCACTGTAACATTTATACAGTTTGTTACAATGGATACAGGGCTTTACCCGAAAAAATATAAAAAGTAGAGACACAAAGGTTTGACTAAGTCTTAAGGAATAAAATATCTAAATGCAAACAATATAATGAATATACGACTACATTTATTTTATTCTAACTGAACATGTAATGACGCAATACTAAATTTCTGTAAACATGACCAAACATTTACTAACATTTTACTGGTTTCTGACTATTATAAGCAAAGCAACTAGAATTCTATTAAAGTATGAATATTCTGAAATGAGAAAATATGGTTTCAAATAATAAGCGATAACGCGGGAGTACAGTTAAAAACATTACACTGAAATCGACCCTATTTCAAAATTAAAAGCTGGAATAAAAAAAATTCTACTGGAATAAAAAAGTATGTATTGTGCCTTAGAAAGGCACAATACATACTTTTTTATTCCAGTAGAATTTTTTTAACAGTTATTTAGTTAAAAACCTTACTGAAACAAATCTGTATCGTGTAAATACATATATCAAATAGTCTCAATACCCGCTTGCTACCTCCCCCGCTATCGTCCCTTCCACTATCGTTTACCACTAAACAAACCTACAAGCTCATGTGTACAGCACTAGTAATACGTCATAACACGCGTGTAGGCGTTTGTATAGTTTATACACCTTACTTGTCATAATTGGTAAACAAACACGGTAAGTACTCAAAAGTTTTCGCTGCAATCACACAATTTTAAGTTAAAGCATGAATGTCTTGATCTTTATGGAAACACATGCGGTATGAACTTCATCAAAATTTGTTACGAATTAACGATTAATGACCTGTGCCATTAAAACACGAATAAGAATAGCGTCTCTAATCACTTCCTTGTTCGGCCGCCATTTTCAACCGCATGTCCTGACTAGCTTCTTTATCCTGCAGCAGTAAGGTTTTCGTAGTTCAAGTGTAACTGACTGCAATTGACCGCACCCCATATTTGTTTACCAAATTAGACCACTAAAGGGCAAATCACTATATAGGCGAGACTAGAGTGACTATATGGTGTAAAGGCTGGGACTCACGGCCGCGAGCGACGCGGCGCTGCGAAGAGACTTGACCTCCAGCGCCAACGTGTGCACCTCGCCGTTGAGACGCACCACCTGCCCGACAGATTAGCACTACCTTGCTAACTAGACCACGACTACAACGATGCGACACAATACATAAAAAGACTAGGGTAAGTTTTTTACCCTTTACAAATGATTCAATGGGGTTAAATTCTGAATTAGATAATCATGAGGACCAGCTGATTTTCATAGAATTTAATACTCGATATGTCGTGTTGACCTTGTGAAATTAATTTATGTATTCAAATCAAGTAACACGAGTGCCTTGAAATTAATTTGTTGTTAGTTATTTTAGTATCATTAATGGGGCATGCAAATAGGTCGACTATTGTAATTTAGGTCTCAAAATATTTTCTGAAAATACATCATAAAGTCATAAGTTACCTAACTACATGCAAGAAATTTTAGGTAGACGTCGCACATCACTAACGAAGAATCTAAGAAGACCATTTAGACAACTACGGAGTTAGTAGACATAGGACACCTATACCAAGTACTTCTGGCGATATAACGAACAGTAATAATACACGAACTGTATACCTTAGCCTCGCTGTTGATCAGATTCTGCTTGGTTTTCTCGAGCTCTGCGGCCGCACTTTGCAGCTTTTCTTGCATCTCTTTCTTTTCGATCTCTACTCGTCTCCTCTCTGAGCCTTCTTCTCCCGCCTGCCGTGATAGTCGCGCCACCTATGTGTTATAACTCCGTATCATAATTACCGAAAAACAAGGGCTGTTTAGGTTTTTTTTTATTACATAAATAATGTTTGTTTTTTTCTGGTGCTGTTTTACAATGAAATTATTTAAAATGTCTACCTACCTTAAAACGAAGATTCTGATGTGGTTAGATTTGAAATCAACTAATAAAATAAAATTTAAGCTAAATAAAATACATAATTTCGTACCTACCTATAGTTTATAATGTCACTGGTTATATAAAAAAAATATAACATAATATATTTTCCAGCAGTTAAAAATCGATTCGGATTCTGAAATAAAGTCGCTAAAAATAAATAAACTATATGCTAATTATATATTTACGTAATTATATAATAATATGTACAAAACATTAAATAACTGTTAGATGCAATTATTATTATTAGTGGCTTCAGACAGTTTATTAAAATATAACAGTGGTCATTAGATGGTGTGTAAGTAATGTTTCATGCTTCATGCACACGGCTTTCAAATGCACATATACAGGCAAGATTATAACACAAGTTATGTATGCGAATGATGGCTTATGCACACGGAGATAATCCTAAAGGGACAAAAAACGTCCGCTTTGAAATAAATATAATATACTCAAATGTGTCACGATACCGTCGATATAATAATAAAACCACATGGGTTTGTCTTGGTAATTAAATAAACCTATATTTACGAGTAAATCTATGTTTATAATAATGTATAAATTATCGTTTTTTTTAACTTTGGTCAAGCAGTGTCGTACATGAAATCTAAATTCATTCCCTCGAATTTAGATTTAATGTATTATAAGATTTTTAGGAGTTCCTAAAGGAACAGACAAATCTGAGGCCTTAGACAAAATGACATTCTATCAGCGAAAACGGTGATGGAAAAGGCAAAAATGTATAGGACTGACATAAGCTATCGAAAAGCTTATGTCAATCCTGTCGAAAGTCGATGTAGAAATACGAAACGCTTTCGAAGCGATTGTCACTTGTCTAGGCTCTCTGGACCGCACGACAAACGGAATATAAAGTGATCGTGACATAATCTCATCTATCATCATGATACGCCTATACGCGAATCGCTTTAGCGTGGCAATAGCGGTCATTGACCCACCTACATTTTCTAACGTTCTTTATTTGAAAAACTGAATTAAAGTCCGTTAACGTCCTGAATCAATATTGATCGTGATCTTCAAGATGTTCCAATAACGTTAAACCATACATAGTTTATTGTTTGGGTTTCTACGGAGAGATATTAAGGAAAGGGCAATGACCGCTATTGCCACGCTAAAGCGATTTAGGTATAATCAATATGGTATTACTTATATTTATTTAACGGCCCTAATTAGCCCGACAGTTTGGTCTATGAAAACCTTAACCCATACATATAACCTTGTCAAAAATAAATTGTCAACGACGTAATCTAGATAGATATAAAGACACTAGGTACGTCAATTTACAACTAACAAGTTTACCGTGTCAAACTCGTAACTAAATGAACGTTTTCGATATGTACCTGCGTCTCCAGCGAAGCGATCTGTCCGCTCCATGACGTCTTAACGTCAGCGAGCGCCATCTTAGCTTCTTGCAACTGTCGAGTGAGCACGGCGCGTTCGCGACATACACGGTCGTAGTCCGCACAAGCAGTTGGAGTTACTTCGCGTTTGTCTGTGTTGGTATAAGGAAATGTCTGTAAGGGTCAGTTCACACTGAGACGCGACGCGACGCGCACTTTTGTATGATCCGATACAATATCGAATTTATTTACTACACAATAAGGAACACGCGCTGCGCAACACCGTGTATCTCAACGTACTTTGACACGTGTCATTAACCCTCGCACTGAAATTATACCTTTTCGTGAAGAAAATAAGTTCCATAATTGTTAAAAAAGTGCGCGCAGCGTCGCGTCGCTTCACGTCCTGGTGTGAACTGACCCTAAGTAACAATTTACTGCGATCTCCTTTCGTCTCCTATAAGTAAAGGAGTTGGACCAGAACACCCACCACGGAAAAGCAAAAAATATTTTAATACAAATACTAAGCCTATTATGTGAAGAGGCTCTGAAAATTGTAGTCAGTGACAAAAACACTGATCATTTCCTAATTTAATTTCGGATCCAAGTTACTTTGTTAACTTTGATAGTGATTTAAATTTTGAATGATTATTACTGTCAAGCTGTCAACCCCAAAAGAAGACAAGAGTTGTGACCTAATACCCGCACAGCTATACTAAATTGAGTAGTTACCGTCATCATCCATATGATGGTGCGGGTTGTCGGGCGGCAGCGCGGCCGACACGACGGCCAGCCGGTCGGCCAGGTCGGCGGCGCGCGCCTCCGCCGCGCTGAGCGCGCCGCTCAGCTCCGCACGCTCGCGCGCCCACTCGCGACGACATTGTTCTAGCTCCTCCTATTATATAAGTCAAATCAGTGTCAAAATAAAAACAAAACGTAATAAATTGCCAGTGCGAGGCTAATTTGCATTACTCTACCCAATCCATACTAATATTATAAATTCGAAAGTAACTCTGTTTGTCTGACTTTCTGTCTGTCTGTCTGTCTGTCTGTTACCTTTTCACGGCTAAACAACTGAACGGATTTCGATAAAATTTGGCAGGGAGATAGATGGCATCCCGGGGAAGGACAAAGGCTACTTTTTATCGACATACCACACGGGCGAAGCCGCGGGCGGAAGCTAGTATGTAAATAAATCTCTATCTATTTTGTTATTATTACAAAACAACATACTTCAAAGACTAAATTAATAATAATTCTTAATAGGCACTTTCACAGAGAGAAAAAACAGAGATAAAATAAGTAAGCAGGAAAATGGGTTATCCTTATTTATGACGAATGTTTTTGCCATAGATCCCAGTTGCATATTCGTAAAGTAAAATTACATGACACAGGAAGCGACACATAGTTCAATAGATAAGCCTGTGTGTAACATGCTTACATAAGTGACACTGCAGGAAGTTTCTCTTTAACGCATCCAGTGTGAGTTACATTACCAGCTCATTTACCTTTCAAATAATTGACATTAGCTGTGATTGCGGTGCATTTCACTAGCGCTTTTAACTTACACTTTAGGCATGCGTCAGAGAGCGATGGAGGAAGTGATTAGCGCAAAAAATATATATTTATATTCGCTTTTTGTTATGGCGAGCATAGTAATCGTAATAATGATAAGAATGTTTTAAAATGTTTTTTTATTTTATTTTATTTTAATAAGAATTGAAAGTAATAAATCTATAAGTACTTATAATAAAGTGAAAACTGTGCATTGAATATTTTTGAAAAGAAGTAATTGCTACGAGGTGTGGGAACGAGTCTGATGCCTAAAATATAGTTTTTAGAATTTTTGTTCATTTGTCTATTTGTCTGAATGTGTGTTCCGAATTGGCGCAAAAACACCTGAACGTATTTCGTTGTTGTACCGAGGAATATTTTTAGGGAAAGAGTTACCTAATTGATAAGTACTCTAAAAACTTTTTTTTTATATGCCCATCGGGGTCACTGTGGCTCAAGTACCTACAGTTTTTAGTTAGTAAAGCACGTAAATCATTCAGTCTCTCGACAGCTTAAATGATTTTAGGGGGGGTCATGACCCCCAGGACCCCCCCCTCGGACCGCGCCTGGCATACAGATAGTTTATTTATTAGGGACAAAAAACAGTACAAAATACAGAGAAATAATTAAACTAAGATCTAACAAACATGTAACCCACACCATTGTCCACGTTTTAACTAAAAATTAAAAGAAGTGCTGAAGACAAGTGATAAAATAATAAAAAAAACAATAAGTGATCGCCGCCAATAGTGCCAATATTACTATGTTACTCAGCTGAACTTAGCTAAATTTAACATTTATAACCTGGCTAAACCTAGATTAACACAGGGTAATCCCGGTGATACGTTCCCGTGGGATATTTTCCGACATCCACACGGGCGAAGCCACAGGCAAAAGCTATTTGCTAATAACTATAATATTTATTAGCAAAGAACTTCGTAATATTTTTTTGGTGTAGTATATTTGGTTATTCACCTTTTTAGATTGACACTGTTGAAAGTTGACTTTAGATTAATTTACCTAGAGACAAACTTCAAATGAACTCACATTTAAAGCATCAAGCCTGTCCTGAGCGCGCTCAGCGGCTGCTAGCTGTGTCTTCAGTTCAGTCACTTGTCTCTTGGCTGTGTCTCTGTCTGTAGCTGCCTTTGCCGCCTCTGCCTGTGCCGTGCGTGCTACTGCTTGTGCGGCCGCAGCTTCCTCGCCTGTAAATTAATATCAGGTTAATAAAAATAATTAAAAAGAAAATGGGACCAAACTAAACCATATATTGATTATCCTTAAGACAAAGTGCTTTACTAGATACCACTGAAATCAATTACAATTTCACGATAAAACCTTAAAAGTGGTCATTGCAGTGATTTGAAGTAAAAAAATACATAGAGAGCATATAACTTAAGTGGATACGATCCTTCAATATTGATTTATTTGTCCCTACATACAACCTCACAAGACATAAACACAATCTAGATTTATATTCCTCTTTACTATTTGTCTCATAAATACCATCCACTTTCATAAACCAAAGTATCTATTACCGACTTGTGTAAAAACGATTGGTTAACTGACCTTGTACGGACGCAAGTGAAAGCTTCAGTTCTTCAATCTTTTGTTCCCAAAAGGCGTCCCTCTCTCGAATCTTAGCTTCCAACTGTGCAGAGTACTGTTGTTGTAGTACGGCCTGGTCTACCCGCCCGCCAGTGCGCTCTGATAGGTATGACTCCATTTGTGGAGATATTGACTAGAATTAAACAATTAGAAATTATGTATGTATTGGGGTTTTTCTAAAGTAGAAAATAGTAAACAATAGTAACTTCAGAAATTTAAACAATTGATATAAACTGTTTATTATTTTATCCTTTTATTGTTGGCAATATTTTTAACTGTAATAAAATTTAATTATTATAATTTCACACTATAATCTCAATATGAATGGAGTAGTTTACCTTTTGTTGGAATAATAATTATAAGAAAAAGATGATCAAAATAAAGGGCAACTTACGTCTGATGTAGAATCCCCATGTCCACCTGAACTAGAAGGGCTGGCTGTTGACTGAAAGTGAAATACTTTGTTTTAGATGTTATACGAATGTTTCCGTATATAGAGATGCATATCTACATAACAAATTATTTCAGCTGAACACTTTCGTCTCAATCAGTGAGATTTGAGCAATTTATTGCAGGTAAAGGAGCAATACATAACTTATAATTGCTTTGGTGATTTGTAATAAATACTTACTGAATCGTCCCTAAGCGATAATCTTCCTAAGAAGGCGCCGCTTCGCCAGCTACTGGTTATTTTACTTATGTCACTACCAGTTTCTTCCTTTATCTTACTTTTCAAGCTCGCGAACATTGTAGCTTGTAAGTGATGCTACAAAAAAAAACCAATAAAAGAAAAATGTAACTCGTTTTCCAATGTAAATGACCATGATAACGCTCGATAACTTACCAGTTTCGAGTTCAATTTATTCCAATACAATTTTACGGCAAGTCGAAGTTACATTGTAGTCAGAAAAAAACACATGCCGCAGATATAAGTATAATGTTTGAATAGAACATTTTTATTTGTTTCGCAAGAGTAAGTAAATACCAGAACAAGTAAAATACACAAATTATTCGCACAAAAAGATTACTGACTGTCACTCTGAAAAGAAAGACGATGACAACATGTTTGACAGTTGACAACTTACTAATCGCTACTGAAGGCCAGATAGTACTGTCCAAATTACGTGGAAAATCGTAACATAGGCGATATTTAAGTAAGTTACTAAAAATTTTGGTAAATTTAATTTATATCTAAACCTTGGCTGTATTACTTTATCAATGTGCTTAATAGGCTCTTTGTACAACTACTGGCTAGGCTTGCAGAAAAAATATCGATATATCGAAATATCGATATTTTTTGTTCGATATATCGATATTTTCAGGCGATATTTATTATTTCGATATATCGATGTATCGATATAAAATATCAAGTATCGAAAATGTATCAAAAACGATATATTTTCAATAGCAACACCGTTGTCGCCGCTGACTAAAACCGCTGGAATTCAGAGCCGTAAAAATTATTAGTACTTTTTTCCTAGTTTGGTATTTAAATGATTATAAAACTTGAACTACATAAAGTAATTTTTTTTTTTACTTCCACCGATTTATCGATATTTTTTTTTCGATATATCGAAATCGATATTGATATTTTTTTTAAATATCGATACTGACCTGAAATTGCTGCTCGAGGTTCGGGATCACTCGGATTGTGAACGCCTACAGGAAGACATTCACAGAGTGGTCGAATGGAGCAATGACAACAAACTCCATTTTAATGTTGCTAAATGTTCGGTGATGTCGTTCACTCGCGCGCGAACTCCCTTGAGTTATCAGTAAAAGGTTGAGGATGTGCCGATGCAACGAGTGTCTCAAGTACGAGACTTAGGGGTACTCTTCTCTCAGGAACTAACCTTCCGTGAGCATATCAATAAGATATGTAAGAAGGCATACAGAAACCTAGGTTTCGTACTCAGGCAGTCCCAAGGATTCACCAACATCATGACCCTAAGGGTACTATATGACGCATTAGTCAGAAGTCACCTCGAACATAGCGCATTCATTTGGGCTCCTCATGAGGCGAAGTATAGTGTTATGTTGGAACGTATCCAAAATAAGTTCACGAGGCACTTGTATTACAAGCTGTATGGGGTATATCCATTATACCCATTGATGTACCCTACACTATTTGTGTTGGGTATGGTAGGGTATAACACTCTAAGAGTACGACGGGAGTTTTCGCTCGTAGCGTATGTAGTGAAACTACTACGTGGCGTGGCGCATAACCCGGGAGTGCTGCGACACCTACAGCTGTACGTGCCCGACCGGTACGTGTGGAGGCGGCAACGCCCGCCCCTGCTCGCTGTGCCTGCGGCCAGGACCAACCTACTGGCGAGAACTCCTCTCACTAGAGCCATACGCGTGGTGAATGAAGTTCACGGGAGGGTTGATGTATTGTGGTGCAACTTGAGTGAATTCGCAAAAGTTACACTATATGTAATAAGTTATTTAGATTAAGATATTTTTTAACTAGGTATAAGGTGTAGATTTAGGATTTAGTTATTAAGGCCAGTCTGTCGCATTGGATCATAGATCTGTAAAGATAGTGTAGGTAAGATTTTTATAAATAAATAAATACTTTTTTACACTTCTTGCATCCCTACTACTGGCGTCGCCACAGGCGCCTAGGCGTCTGAAATTTTGACCATAGACTCTCAGTAATTGGGTTTATTGTCAAATAATTTTCGATTCACAATCAATTAATCGACTATTAACTAACGGCAGAGTACTAGAGCAGTTAATTTTCACTAGGGAGATTTTGAAACTGGTAAGCAGGCTGCTAGCATGAAAAAATATTTAAATGTTGCAAGAAGAACAAAAATGGAGTGAAATTACTTCTTTGGTAGGTACAGTCAGGCTAATTGAATCATGACCCACTTGGACGATAAATCGTTTGAAACCGTCAAAATAACAAAGTTGGCAGATGACAAATTCGTTACCAAGGAAATGTATATTTACGCGAATGTCGACCTAATTGTATTTGAATGTCTGTAAGGAGATAAGCTTATGGTGGGTCAGAATTCAATTTTTTCGACTGTACATACAATACGATACGGCCGTTGTAACTTGGCAGGGCTTCTCTCACTCACCCTCGCCTCATGCATGTCACCATATGGTTCATAAAAAATGTTACTGAGCAGCCACGCGAAGTTCGGAACTGCCAAGTTTTATGATTTATCGGCATAAATAATGTCCTTTGGGTAGGTAGGTACTAATGGGTAGGTACCAAATCTTTATTCGTTTTGTTTTATTCATAAATGGAAAGAACTTACATAAACCTAAATCCCAAAAATGGTAATTTTGCTAAAGCATAAAAATGCTGGAAAGTATCCAGGAGCTGCTTACTGCTACTGCGTTCAACAGCCAGTAGGTACTGATGATGAATATGGTATTCAGCTGCATCCGGTTAGACTGGAAGCCGACCCCAACACAGTTGGGAAGAGGCTAGGAAGATTGATATTGACGGACAACCCATAGTATTTTAACATAATTATTTTTCTGTTGTAGGGACTCAACGTCATCGTGATCTCCTGTATTTAGTGGGTGTAGGTACTATGATGCCAAATCGAATGCCAATTAATCGAATATCAATGAATCGACCACTATAACTCGAATATCTAAATACTCGAACGTTCATAGTATCGAATAGTTAATAAATCGAACATTCAATACATCGTACACTCATTATATCGAGTGTTCAAAATATCGAATATTTGTTGGATCGAGGGTTCAACGCATCGCTTATCATTCTATCGAAATATCAATGTATTGAATACTTTTTTTAAAGAATACAAGATAAACACAAAATTTATACAAGTACTAGCTTTGACAATATGCCTCGGACGACGCGACGTTCTCTTCAATGGATAAGGGACGTGGTCGTAACCGCCTCCATGGATCACTTTTTAACCGACTTCAAAAAAGGAGGAGGTTATTGTCTGACGATATTGCGCCATCCGTGAGTTCAGCATACGTGGCCTCGTGCTTAGTGAGACGAGGAAAATTATTTCAGTTTAGGTAACTACATATTAGCCGTAGAACCGATAACCATAGACGTGTTCTTGAGAGGAGAATCGGCAAACGTAAGGTAGGACGCCTTCAGGTTAGGTGGAATAACGATCTTCCCAGTGTGGCTGGTAGCATCTGGATGAGAGTTGCCGAGAACCGAGTTAAATGGCGTGCAATTGGAGAGTCCAATGTCCAGCATTAGACTGCTATAGACTGATGATGAGGTAACTAGGCCCAGGACAGCACGTCAGTAGTAACACTTGAACTACGAAAACCGCCCTTATTGCTACGAAATAAAGACGCAGTCCCAGTCAAACTGTTACCTACCATGGACTTCTTCTTAGCGTGATGATGGCAAAGAAACGAGTGTTGTTAAATTTGTTTGGCCGAAACTGAGCCACGCGAATACCGTTCGCTGACGCAGCCATAAGGTCCTTGCGTGTGCTGGTGCCAGAACAAGCGTGGCAAGATTGGAGGTGAGCCATTGTCTGTGGAGATCGAGGCGCCGCATACACACTGGAGATCTGAGCGGTCCGTGAACCCCCACTTGTGGAGGTTGTCCTCGCTGCAGCCTACTTGGGTATGAAGTCTATTTAAGGTTTACCATGGAGAAGCGGACAAGACGGTTGACCGTACCCATTAACACTAAGCTGAACACGAAAGGTCAATCACAATCCGTAAAAAAATCCTCTAATTTCCATTAACTTTCATTCACTGTCGGCTGTCGCTGTTGAAGAGATTGCAACTAGATAGACTTTGAACGTTTGTAATTAGGTACCCACGGGAATTCGCCTTCTGAACATACTCCTTAGTCAAAAATAACATCAAAAACATCGCAGATAATAAATGCGAGTTTTCTTTCATTGATATCCTCAGTTAACTCCGTTCAAGTGTGGCGCGACCTCAAATTCTTTTTAGGTCGCTGTAATGAAACGCGTAGGTATAGGGTCAAAGGGGGTCAAGGTTGCTTTGAAGGATGCCCTCCACTCGGATACGAATTATTATAGATTGTTTGTGCCCGATAGGTAATAAAAACACAAGATATTGGGTTGTTTTGTATTTATTGTATACATAATTGATTTTGTGGTTCAATAATGTGTCTTTCAGTTTAGTGTGGGTAGAAGAGTGCTGAAGTTGATACAAAACTTTTGTATCAACTTCAGCGCTCTTCAGCCAGTCACCACTGGTTATAAGCCTCTCAAAAGAGTTGTTTGTTCTTTCAAGTGGCAAGATTTTAGATACGTACCATGTATACCATCAGCAAAGGTCAACGCGGCTGTAGGTATACTCAACAAAGTTGCCGGTTTATCTATTTTCACCCTTATGCTCTCAGTTATAAGGTTGAAAACGGGTCAACCGGTGAACTTTGTCGAGTTTTACTACATACATTAGTTTCTATTGATATCTTTATAAATTTTTGAGAAAAATATGTGGTTTAGGTATGTATGAGCAATACATTAGGTACAGGAGTACCTTACCTACCGTTGATGTGGAAGTGTAGTGTAGATAATAGCTGTAAGCTGGATACAGCGTGTTGTAATTGTTGAACCCATTTTTCATAAGTTGATGCATTTTATAATAACTTCTATGTCAATGACATAAGGTTCAATTTGAATTGTTTCTGTATATTCCTCGATTGCAATATTTTGCGTGTATGTTATACTTTTAATTATCGGGTTTCGGGTAATTATGTAGGTTAAATGAAAGACACAAATCACATATTCAGTTGTTTATTATCTATACTGTACTCAAAATTGATCCGAAGATCACATCACATAGTAATTTCATAAATAATATTACAATGTCATGTACTTTCTGTGATTGTTCGTGAATAAAAAAATGTTCACAATATTATCAATACTTTGTTCACTGGACCGGTTTACCTTTTAAGTAGACTGTAGGTACATACTACATAATAAGATACCATTATTTTAGGTACTCAAACAACTTACAGTGTATTTGATGAGAGATATAATAATCAATTATTGTGTTGCAGTTCATTTTTTTGTCAATATATTTACAGTTTTACATTTTTTTTTTGTGATTTACAAATAAATTCTTGAATATTTAATTAGGTCATCATTATTCCATTTGGATTTATAATAACAGTACTTTATAGTTAAAAATATCACAAAAATGAAATATATTATGTGTAAGACACACGCAACATTAAAAATACAACAAAAAGAAAAATATAAATCCACTAGAAACCTTGGGCCAGATGAGTCCCTTCTAAACAGGAAGGATACTTTCGATGTTCTATATTTCATAACGGCAATTTGATACCATAATTATTATTATCACACTAATTAATTATAAAAGTAATCGATTGTCTTACAATAAATGCGTCAGATCATAAAATTTTGATTATAAAAATTATAGGCAACAAATAATTCATGAAACGATAAATTTCAACAAAAAATAAATGACAACTTATATATTTAAGACTCATAGTGCCGTATTGATAAAAGTGAACTGGTCACCTTAGCCACTAGCACGGGACTGATAATAACAATCAACATAAACACAAACGCAACGAGTTACTAATGAGTTTGACTCCGCATCCGATATTCACCTTTTATCGATATGGCATTCCACTTACGTTACGACAATAAATATAACACGCTTACACATTAATCACTTCTTTAATTCCGACGCTAGGAATTATTTCATAATATATACCTAAAAATATAATCACGGCACAAGTATCCCTCCGACTAAATTACTAACGTAGTGTCACTTTATCAGGATTTAGAATCAAATATGTATTATGTATCTTAAATATTTCATTATTAATATATCATTATCAAAATATCCACTAAATGGGAGGAATAAATCAAATTATTAATATTTATTTCTAACATTAATCGCATGACTGATCAACAAAAAGGATATGGACTAGGAATAATATTAGGCATTAGGCTTCCATGCCTTCGGGACGCGCGCGCCGGCCGCGTGACGCGTCGCACTCGCTCGAACATGCGACGCGCGACTTGTGCGTCGCGCGCGACAAGCTCGGCAAGTGCGACGCGCGTGACACAAGCGACACTTGCGATGTGTTAGGAACTCGCGACACGGCGCGCGCGCACCCGCCTCTCTCTCTATCCGCATATCACCTCTACATACATACGACGAGATAAATTTGATCAAAACGTTAATACTGTTTGTGTTGAAAACAATATAGGTAGCTATTTCTTTATGCTGTACTCACCGAGAGGTAATCGGACTCGATCGTCGGGTAATATTTTGTGCATCGATAGACGGGAATCGACCGGTAAAAGAATGATTATCTAGCAAAATCTATCTGGAATAAAAGCCGACGTTCTATCCTAGAATTTAGGTAAATAGCTTGGAAGTATGCCTTCTTCGTTTTAATATTGTCCGATAACGTTCATTGTATTATGAATTTCTGTCCTATCACTCTACGAGTGTCGCGATCTATGCTAATATGTGTGAACTGGGCGACGCCTCGGCGTCGTGGGACGTGGGATGTGGTGCAACGGGATGCTCCGTAAGGGAAGAACGACGTACCGACTAGTCGCACGAGCGGCGCGGACACACGTGCGCGCGCCGCTCGACACACGCGAATTGTGCTCCGGCGTCAAAAGTTTCAGTGCCGAGGGAGAGAAGCGGCTACTCTATTGGTGTTTCATTACTGACTCACTTAATCTAATCTAGTGTAAAACTTGTCATCTAGAAAAAAATAATTTTATAACATACGTAAAAAAGTAACATAATTCTCACAAAAATGCTCACGTTAGGAGTGGGGTGATGCAACTTTTGACACCGGCATAGCCGCCGGCGCAAGGGCCGGCGACCACGGTGCGCTCCGCACCACCCATAAACATTACATCGCTTGCTTATATACAACAAAGTTTACGTGCGACGCCCGATGGCGACCGCACCGATCTTTACAGGAACTCATATCGTATCTTAAAAAAAATAATATACAATAGTAATAAAACATTTGAAACCTCACTAACTACTATTCGACGATCTCGGTACGATCTCGATAAAATTACTCAAACGGCTCCGGCGTCTCGAAATCTATTCATATCACAATCGCATGACCGTGCCTGAGAATCATATCCCGCTACTTATGTACACACTCTTTCCCGAAGACTAACGCAAACCAGGCCCGGGCGAGCCGCGGCGCGAGTGCGCACGCGGCCCGCCCCGGCCGCTAACACTAACCGATACACTAAGATATCACCACCTCAGCCGCGGGAGCGACAGTAGGATACTTGCCGAACCTGCCTTTCCCGAGTGTGCCAGAGGCGCGATCGATATGGATAACGCGGGGCGCGGGCGGCGCGGGGATGGGAGGGTCACGTGGGGTGGGGGGGAGGGGCTAGGGTGCGGCGGTGGACGGGTGGCGGGGCAGGTTAGGGGGGGCGCAGCGCCGGCGGCAGCTGCACGGGGATGTGGTAGTAGCGGCAGGCGGCGCGGCGGCACGTGCCGGCGGCGGCGTCGCGGCACACCACCACGCGACACCCCACCACCTGCAGCCCGCACCCTGCAACACACGCAGCACCGCGTTAGCATGCTCGCACGACAGAGCGTCAACAAGACGCATCAGTCACGATCGAGAAGTAAAATATACACATAAATGGGGGGCAAGGTGACACACGGCTACATTCTGTTAAAGGTCACAAATGTAAAGTCAACTAATTTATGGACAGGTCAAGACCATACTACGTGACAATATGTGCATATTATAGGGTCCATGTACAAACTCTACATAGTATATGAATTGTAAAGCAAATACTGAAACTAGTGAAAACTACATCACTGAACTAATGTTTCAAAATAGTACAGGAGTAATAGAGATATGTATCCAAAACTGAAATATCTAAACTAAATTGGTTATATGTCGTTCAGTCTACTTTCTTTCTACTTTCAAGATAGTAAAACTACGCTATTGATGAAATATAACAAAATGTGGTGATCATGCAGATATACAAGGAAAGGGGAAAGGGGACATTTCTATCCATGATCTGAAAACTTGACGTATTCTTGTCAATTAATTAGTTACACGTTAACAATTATTGTGTTCTGACTATAGTTTGTTACTACGAAGTAGAAGAGAGTGAATATAAAGTTAAGATCGTATGCTCACCTTCACGAATATGAACAAATCTGCAGGTAGGTCTTGTACATCCTTGTCGATTAAAATCTTGGCACACCGGGAGGGTGTCCAGTAACTGCAAATATAACAATGTTTTCATTAGTATTTATTGTCGTTACTCAATTTCATAATCATACAAGACGATGGTCCCACAATGCTCGTGCTCTTTGACACAACATTATTTATTTCTTGCTTACTTTTTAGGCTTGTAACTTGTTGCTAATTGTGACTGACTGAACAGAACTAAAATTATTCGTTGGCTTTTCGTTGTCATAACTTCTGCAAACTATTTCTATTTGCAAATATCAGGAGAAAATGATTTAGCCTTTTTTCTAGGCTTGAATATTTATCATTTAACAACACATTTGCTCAACGACTTTCACATGTCAATCTATAGTATAAAAAGATTTTTATATATTCCAGAAGTGTCACATGTTTGCATTGTGGAACAACTGTATGTATGTTTCTTATAACTATAATCTACTTCATAAACAGTCGATAATTATTTAAGATAAAAAAATAATTACAAACTACTCTTATTTATGATTTGTGTAAATATGAGTGTAAATTAAGTCGACGGACCGACTAGTAACCGACGGTTTATGAATTCGTTATGTTAATAGTGTTAATTCTAAAATCTAGTTCATCACTGATTGGACATTCATACATCTGACACTGATCATTATCCTCATTGCACAGCCGTCTGAAAAATAACGCTGAAATAGTTTTTGTAATATCAAAGAGCAAGGTATCACAAATGGTCCATAACAGTAAACCTAGCACATTGTATTGAATTAAAGTTCCCTACTCGTGTTAGCTTGTTCTCAAGTGATCAATATATACTGGTATATGGAAAAAGTTTATGCGTGTGTAGTTTCTCAGTCGCTACATACAATTAACACAAAACGGGACACACGGAAGGCGAAAATTGCTCGAAATCAAATCTTGTTGCTGCTTCAATATTACAAGAACTTTACAAGATTCGTTGCACAATATGATTGGAGCTTCCAAGCATTCTTTAATTTACGTGCGCGCTGATATCATATCATGTGTGTCACCTTTATATTGTAGTACTGTCAAGATAATAGTATGCAACATTAAACAGAATAGTAAATTAAGAGCCCACTGCTGGAGTTATTCTCGTGAACGAGCTCCCATAACCGTCAGAGAGTAGTGTTAAGTACGCTGCACTATGCACATAGGTATGAATATATAATATCTAAATGGCATGCAGAACGCTTGAAGTATAATCATTATTGCGCAGCCAATCTTATTTAAGCGTGACTATATTTTACAAAAAGCTAAAGCATGATGCTAGACAACTTTTACCAGGGCGAGGGCGTACTAGAGGTTTGTAGCGTCCAAAGTGTACCCATAAATACCAACTGTTGCTATAATAAAGCTAAAAGAGGCTGTGTGGGGAGAGTTACGACATGTGTCTGCTCGGCAGTGATGAATTTAGATCTCCCGATGTTCTCAGTAGAGGAACAGAGGACGTCATGCTTATCGGTAGGTTGGCATGGTTATAATGTAAATAGACAAATTAAATTTATACCTTTAGCTTACATGACAGTTCTGGACGTGACATGTTAGTGGTAGTACAAACTGCAACATAATGACCATTAGAGAGTGCGGTTACTGTACGACAAACAAAAGAAAACCAAGTATATTATTACATCTACGTGAACACTTTAACAAGCGTCAGAGAGGCCTCAACAAGTCGTAAGCGAGGAATTGAAGCCGCAACGGCGAAGCATTTTAAGCATTGTAAGAAAAATCGAAGTGAGTGTTAACGATTACATTAGGAACTACTTCAGGCACATTGGCCCTTCTCTAAATTCACAACATATATTCAAATCACTTCGAGTTTTCATCTTTCACCATCGTCACTTCAACTACCAACTACGCATAAAAAAATAATTGTTTACAAAAGCATTTAAAATGAGTGTAAAAAAACCCCCTTATTAGCAGTTGATAGTTGATATTGGCCAAAAGGTGAATTCCACAGGGAACTAAACAGTTGACTCAGCATTTGAATAATCATTTATTTTAATATGTACATTTTATTAATTAAAATTAGGCAAGTTTATAGTTTTAATTATAAAAACGGCCAACTGTTTAGTAGTTCGTAAAATGGCTTCGTTAAATTTCAAATATTAAAGTGACCCTGTACTGAAACTGCCGAGTTCATTAGATATTAGAAGCATATTTAGAAAAGAGAGCGTTTGAAGTTAATATTGCAATTCCATGCGAGTGACGTGCGGCGTGTTTCAGTATAGGCTCCAAACAGGAAATAACTTATACTGAGGATATTATAGTAAGCTGATTGTATCTTACCGGGTGTAAGCAAGGCAATACTGTAGAGTGACTTCTTCCACATTTCAAAGCAAGTATGTCTCACTATACAAAACTAAAAATCATCAACAAGTAAGTTGTAGCATCAACTGTTCATTACAATATAATCGATACAGTTACAGCACAATGACTAGATGGTGTGATGATGACAGATAGATCATGAGTCGGCTGACAAGCGATGCCACCAGTCGGCCACCGTCAGGGCCGTCCTCGTACCTCCACTGTACCGCAGTAGTATATCAAATAGTTCACCGAATAGATAGTGTCCTGCCTGCCACCTGTATCAGCAGGAAAGGAAGTCCTGTCAGAGCATAGTATGATGTGAACAATTAGTCGTATTCCGTATTGGCTTCCTTCGATGCGTGTACGCAGGTTTATTAAGAAAGCTCAATTCACCAAGCGCACCAATGTCCCGCTGTTGTGAATGGCCCGCTTTAGTGGTGATCGTGTTTGTCTGTTCTTTGCTCATTGTTAACAAGCGTCTGTCTGCCTACTAAGCCCGCGAGAAGCGTCACAAACTAAAACTAAATAGGTACGTCTACAGAAGCCGAGTGAAGAAGCAAGCTCTGAAGTTCTATGCGGAGTCCAAAGTTGGTAGATTTACTTCTTTACTTTTTGATAAATCAATCAGAGATGATGGTATAGGCTTGTGTAACAAGGATATCAAACATTAATATCTGTATGAAAAAATGTATATTTTCGTTTAATCATTACTAAATAAAGTTAGGCCATACATTTTACTATAACACACAATTACAACAACAACAGATTTCTTAGCAGGAATGTCATTCAAAACAGTAGGTAATGATCAATTTATCGACTTCGAGCTTCTGAACAGAACATAATAAGCGGTAGTCGTAGAGGTGTAGGAGGTGATATGCGTTCGATAGCGTACTGGTTAGAGCGAGGCGAGTGGTCGTGAGCCGGACGAGCCGGGGGGAGCGCAGGGAGCGCGGGATACAGTGCCGTGAAACAAGAGGACTGCTCTTTGCAACTAATCTAACTAATTAATGTGTTAACGTTAAGCCCACATCACGCGGCACTTGTTTCGCTGTTTACTGAACGTGGAGACGCCACAGAGTAGTAAATACAATATTATATAAGAACATTCGTCGCTAATTAAAAGTCAACAAACACTTAGCACAGTTGATATACTGATCACCTGCTTGTCACTGGAATATGTGCCTTCTGGCATTAAATAATATAACTGGGTAGTAGTCAATTTGGTCGTGGTACAATTTGATCATGATTGTACCACTTAGTTATATTGTTTTTTTACTAAACTGTGGTATTTCGGCATGTGCATTAGATCAACAAATCATGTGTCGTGGAGCGGGCGGGCTGGTCTCTACGACTGGCCTAAACTGGCGTTAACGTAAGCGACATGCGGTGATGGCCGCGGTGCGGTGCGGTGCGCAGGCGCGGTGCGTCACGCGGCACACGTTACCTGTCCGCGCTCGTCGGTGTACACCACGTAAGGCGCGTTGGGGGGCGCACAGCCTTTCCGTCCCGACACAAAAAGCGACAAAAGATTGCAATGCGGACGCAGCCGAAGCGTCATTCGGAAGGCATGTAACAGAAAGCGTTTAAAATAAATAGAAGGAGGTGCGACCGAAAGAAAACTGCGGGAGTGACGCTCGTCACTCCCGCGCCACTACTGATGAACACGCCGGCACACTTAGCGCACACAGGAGCCACTAGAATAATGAGAATAATACCTGATGAGCCAAACGTATAGGGGTGGTGGATTCTATTCCATGCGAAAATTAGAAGGCGGCTGTGTTAGGTGCGGGCCTGCTGCTGCAAGCCGGTAACCACTAGTAGGTACGGGAGCGACACATCGGCCAAAGCGCACCCGTGCGGAGCTCCTTCGAGAACAAGCGTGTACGTAGCGGGATCGACGGACCAAGCGCTCAACTCTCAGTACGACGATAGGTACTCACGATAAACGACGATCGACAAGAGGTAATAAAAAAACGTACAGTCATGCATCTCAAGCGTTATTATTACCGGGATCGTAGATACGAGAAATATACACGCATAGGGTAATAACGGTAAGTGAGTAGAGATACAGTAGTATATATATATAGCGTAAAACTACCGAGACATCCGCGAGGGCGACGCCGCTCGTTTCGTCCTTACAATAATACAATACAAATGTGACAACACGCCTAGCGCTAGCCGCCCCGACAGGCCGGGGCGGGACACTCGGCCGCACACGTACGAGTCTCTACGCGGAGACCCCGCGTCCCGCGCCCCGCCGACCGCGCGTGTCGCACTCTATGTCGTCTTCATCTTTTTGTAGGGGTTCACGGCCGCCGCAGCCGCCGCCGCCGCCGCCGCCGCGGCCGCGGGCGGCGTGGGCGGCGGCACCGCGTACATGAACGGCTGCTGGTAGTAGGGCACGGGCATGGGCGGCGCCGGCCAGCCGCGCGGCATCATCATGTGCGGCGCGCGCATGAGGCCGGCGTGGTGCTGCATGCCGGCGCGCGCCTTCAGCGCCTGCTGCGTGTAGGCGGCCGCCGCCTGCGCCATGGCTGAGTGCTGCGCCGCGAACGCGAGCGCTGCCACGTAGTTCTTCTGCGCCACCTCCTTGGCCATGGCTGCCGGGTCGGGCGTGCCCGGGTCGCCAGCGGGCGGTGAGGGGGGTGGCGCGGGCGCAGGCGCGGGCGGCGGCTGTGGCGCGGACGATGCGGGAGCGGGCGCGGACGCGGACGGCGGCTGCGCGGACGCGCCTGACGGCACGCTCACGGTCGGCGGGGCGGACGTGGCGGGCGCGGGGTACTCACATGATACGGGCACGAACGGCTGCTGAAGCTGCATCAGCTGCTGGTAGGTCGTCGCCGGCTGGTACACGGGCACGCCCGCTTTGTCGGCGGCGGGTCGCTTGTACGGCACCACGCCGGGGAAGGCCTGCGGAAAGTAGAGTACGGCATGAGTGGCATGTCGGATAGTGACGGACGCGAGAGAAGCGCCAGAGTTATACACGAGATACTTACGAAGTTATCGTAGTAGAAGGATCCGACGCTTTTCATGTCCATCTGAAACGAGAAACAGACGGTTGAACGGAGGGCTCCGGGCGGAGGGCTCACTGCGGGCGGGCGGCGGCGTGGCGCGAGGGGCGGGGGTGGGCCCTGGCGCCGCGCCGCCGCGCCCGCTGCGGGAGGGAGAGGCGCGCGGAGGGATCGTGCGGGCGGGAGGGGGAGCGGAGGAGAAGCGTGCAAAGCTGGCGTTGTACCGGTGGCGGCTCGAGCTCGGTGGGCGCCGGCCGTTTCTTGCCCGGCTCCGAAGTCGCGCTCGCTGTCGGCTGCTGGGCTGCGGCGGCCGTCTACGTGAAGCGAAGCGTCGCAGGACGGGACAGAAACAATAACGATGTAGTAGATGCACAGAATACACCTAAAGCTCGGCGTAAGGTGATATTATGCGATAGATAAAAATAAAATAAAAGTGAAGCGTGAGTGCGACGGAAGCGTGGCGCGAGCCGGCGCGAACTGAACAGAACAAAGCTCTGCGAACGTAAGCGGCGTCGCGGCGAGCGAGACCAAGCGGAAGAACAGAAGCGAGCGCGAGCGAGCGAGGCGAGAGCGTGCAGCCTGGTGGCGTACCGCGCCGCGCGCCTGCGCCTTAAGGTGCGCCTGCAGGTGCAGGGGAGGGTGGAAATAGCGGCAGGGGTCGCGGACGCAGCGGCCCTTGACGGCGTCCATGCACACCGTGACACAGCCGTCGTCGTGCGCGGCCACGGGCGGCGACGGGTGCGCGAAGCGACACTCGGACTCGGCGCGCTTGCACGCGCCGCGCTGGAACTCCCGGCACACCTGCACCACCACACACCAGCATGTCCGCCGCTCGCGCGTCGCGCTCATCTACCCTCTGCCTACTCTCACGCCTGCGCGCCGCCGATACATACTACGCGATGCAAGTGCGCGTTGCAATGCGTCACGTATGTTTGTTATTCATTTACTTTTACAAAGACGCGACCGCGACTTTAACTAGATAGAGGTAGCGCGTGAACAAAGGTCTATGTGTGGCATTATATACTTTGTTTTGTCACATATACAATTTACTTGTATCATTGACCTCGACCGGACGCCGCTTTGTGATTAGTTATTCTAATCGGGAGACTACGTAATATTTTTCTAATCTAACGATTTACGCATCCGTCGCATCTTCAAATTAATTTAGTCGGGAAGGAGTTTCCATAATGCCTAATTCTTGCCTAATGTATTTTATTTACGAATGTGAAGCGTTCGGCACGTCTACACTGTAAGCGCAAATCGACACTTATTCGCCGGTGGTAAACGATAGCTCGTCTCATTCACCTATTTGGCAGATATAAGCGTGCGCGACATAGCCGAGTTTGTGCCAACAGTGTAGGTCCTTCACCAGAGGGAGAAAGCGAGTGCTGCTCGCGAAGCAAACGCAGGCGCACCGGGCCAGTGCGCCCGCGTGCCACAGACACACGGGGACGGGCATACGGCATATCAGCCCAAATTTTGCTGCGGGGACCGACATACTTTTAATCTGATGCACATAATAACCACTCGACAGTTTACTCCTACAGTTTCAGATTTAAAACAATTGGACCTCATATCAATACGATATTAACTGAATTAAATATGGGTCGGTCCCCGGCATAATTAAGTGGCAATATGGGGAAGCACTACTCGAGTGTAGACGGTAAGAGGGTTAATAGTGTATCGAAGTTCATGCTTACCTCTAAGCGGTCGGTGCGCGGCAGTTTCTGCTGCAGCACAGGCTGCTGCATGACGCCAAGCGGCGAGGCGGCGGCGGCGGAAGGGTCATGGCCCAGCACGGCCGGCACCAACTGCGGCGCGTAGTACTGCGCGTACGTGGAGCCCACGCCCGGCACGCCCGACAGGTACGGCGACGTCGCCTGCACACCACACCAACACTAACACTCAGTATACTTGTACATTTACTCATTCGTTAGCAACGATGTTAGTTTCTTATTATCAAAATACGCAATCTCTTATAACTTATTGAACGCATCTTATAAGCCCACTTTATGCTTGCTTCGAACACGACACTCATTATTTACAAAAGCACTACAAACATCAAAAATAAAAAGTTAATATCCAAAAAATCGTTAGCCAAACAAGCAATCGCATGCAATCTTATAGAGACGAATAGAAATATTAAATAAGCATACGGTTTATCCAGTCTAGCTACCCACCGGCCACCAGAAGAAGAGAAAAGGAGGGGATATACCGGGAGGGGGTGAATTAGGGGTTACATTCCTTGGTTAAGAGTGCATTATTGTGCTAAAGGTGTGCCTATCATGTGTGTGGAACAGAAGAGGCGCAGGATGTGAGGGGCCGGTGGTGTCGTCGCGCTCGGCGGCGGCGGCTATTACCTGCGGGGCGAGCAGCGCCAGACTGATCGGGTCCAGCGCGGCGAGGTGGCTGGCTGCCGCGCCCGCGCCGCCCACGCCGCCCACCTCGACACAAAACCACACAAACACGCTACTCATCGTGCGAGGCCAGGTCTGCGCCCGCGCCACCGCCAAACCGCCTCCACCTCACTCCTCGCACCGACTCACGGCTGCGTCGTATCGGCGTGACTATATGATCTCTGACTACTAGATGCGACAGGTGAAACCGAAAGCTTCAGAGTATAGATGCGGTAAGCGCAGGGCGCCGAGGTGGTGCGAAGAGGAAGGTCGAGGAGTGTGTCGGGCCGCGTAGTTAGCGACAGTGTGAACAGTGAGGAGGACGAGGTCCGGTGATTTAATTTGCATTACCGCTTATACCCAGATCATACACATGTGAGTAAGTTTGGAGAATAGTCATGCCACTTAAGGAACGATTCGTACAAACATGCTCAAGCAGTGGGGAGCGATCGGCCTTGGCGGCAAAGTTTAAGTTGTGCCTGAAAATTAGTAGACTATCTATATTCTTAAATAAATACACAGATTACTTCTGTCTTTGTTTAGCAAGTTCACGCACTCGAAGCGAAACTTTAAATTAAAGCGCGGAACTAGTTGCAGGAACGGCTGTGCCGCCTTCAAGAAAGTAAATTACCATTAACTTTCAACGTGCACATGATTAAGTTTCCGAGAAAACTTCACAAGGGAATCGAGTTAATTTACTTACGGATGAAAATATTTTCAATGCGCAGAACCAACCTACGAGTAGTTCCTATTTGGTATTTCTCGAACTAGTTACGGAAACATTTACGAGGCACAACTTAAACCCGATACGTTATAAAGTCTACGTGTTTCAATAATAAGAACGCTTATAATATAATAATAATAAAAATACAGAGTAGCGAGTAACACCGAAAGCAGCGTGTTGCGTGCATACTGAATACCTACATTAGTGTGGAGGTCCGATCGCTCGAAGCTTCGGTAGTAGGAGGGAGCGTAGCTTGGGTGACTCACCACAGCTGGGACTTGGCCAGGGAGCACCTGGCCGGGCGTCAGGCCCATCTGCTGCATGAGTGCGTTTTTGAGTGCTAGGTGATTCCGCCCGTTGATTAACAACTGATCCTTCAGATGTTGCGGTGGATGGAAGTACTTGCAAGGTGGTTTCTCGCGGTTACACCGACCCTGGAATTGATAAATATTTACGTTAGCATGCGGATAACTTTAACAACGCATTCATATACGGTTAACTTCTAAATAATGGTATGTATTAAGGCTCCTCGCCCCATAGATATGTATCTGTATCGTAATGTTTGGTTACGTTCACATTCGAGGGCGACGACGACGCTATTATGGCACGTAAGTGGAAAATGCAATAGATATGAGAGCTATACGCCGCAGGTAACCGACATTTCTGGGCTTTGAGAATAGACGAAAATGGCGGACCTCATTCGATATCATTCCGATAAGCAATATGTGTAGCGGGGCGGCAGGCGACCATGGTTTCGGCTCAATATCGGCCGAATGTGCGGAAATCCCTCCATGCATCACAATTGCCGTGAGCCGGGCACGTAGCCGCCAGAAATCCTCCACTCGATTTTTCCTTATAACCGCGACTTAGGCGGTGTCAAATATTTCTGAGGCGTGTTGGGGGCGGCCGCGCTCCTCGCTCCGCTCATTTTCAACGTCAATGAGGCGCGAGATAATTGCCTTTCGGAATCGAAGCCCTCCGCCGCACCCGTCTATGATGATTTATTTACATCCGTGTAATTAACTGTCGCACTACGTGACGGGAAGAGCTTCGCGGACGTTTTATCGTCGCACGCCGAGCCTCCTGCGCCATATTTTATTCAGTGAAAAAACGGAAAAGCCCTTATCGCAGTTTCAAAGAAATACGTATACAAACAAACGCCATCTGAATATTCAGTACTCCACTAGGGGACTTCCTTGCTGATAATGTCCGCGGAACAGCTTGGAAGTGATTTACCGAGTAACTTTTCTAAAGCATGCCCGATGATATCACTACAGTTGCTTGTGCAGACGAAGCCTAGCTATACGGCTGTATCTCTATGAGTGAACATCGCGAAGTGTGAATCTTTGGCTGCAGCTGAATCAGATGCAGACATGTTCCGAATTTTCTCAGTTATTAAACTTCGGCGATGCGTGCTACAACTAGCTAGTGGAAGCAGTCGGCTGCATTTAGATTAACTTGTTACTGGCAGGCATAATGTTAGTTGGACGGTCCTCTCACAGTTTAAGCTCGGGATAAAGTTATTATTTCCTGTTACTCCGTGCCGTCTACTTTAGCCGAGTTTCGATTCGAACCAACCCGTTTGTGAAACTTGAATGGGTGATCACGTTTCATCATTACTATGATAACTCTGTTGGGTTTATCAAACTTCTATTTATTAGCTGCCACGGTTTGGAAACGTTAGATAAGTTTATTGTTGGAAGCATTCAGCTGCGTTTGTATTCGGCGAGTTTAGTTTAATGTTTTCGTGGTCGATTGTGAGTAATGATTCATGTATTCTATTGACTCTGATGTGGTTTGATGTGTAGTGCCTAAATTGGAGAGCTATCAATAGGTATAATGCTGGTATTATTTATGCGAGTATCGGCGAGTGCAAGCCGCTGCAGGTGTATCGGCGCGGCGATTAGTGTGACGGATGCCCGCGCGGATACAAATGGCCGGCCGCCTCAAACGGATGACCGCGCTACGTTCGCCCACCATACGCATTACGACACATTAATTGCTCTTCGATCACTACGCCTCTACATTTGTTCGTTTCACATCCCTTTTGTTCATTTACGAGCTTTTATTTTACGCTTTAGCCTTGTTTTTGAAATAGCTTTGAAATCAACTGCGAGCTTTTTATCCCAAAAATCTAGTTCTCTATCCAAAATTGAGAAAAACAGAACAAATAAGCATATAAGACGTAACGTAACGCAAGACATGTTTATACATATGAAGCCCCGAAAATTAAACAAAAACTTCCAATATGGCCTATTTGCTCGGGAAGGGCAACGGGAGGGTCGAACGAGCGCAGGGTGGGCAATAACCGCCCAAAACTAATAACATTTTTGTGTGATAGTCGAGGAGCAAACCGAGCGCGCTACCCCCAGCGTGTCCTTTATAACACAACAATGCGCACTTGCAATACAATAAGGGGTTAGCCGAGAGTCAGTTTCATCACTGCCTTCCTTCCTGGAGATAAAGAAACAACGTTCTAGGGGAAAGGAATGTACCGACTGTGTCGAGTACCGAACCCAAACGACACGAATTTAGAGATGAATATACCTCATTGTGACTTGGCACTGGTGCCCGATTAAAGCGAAAACGACATCAATGAAGCGAGACGCTCGTGTCTCGTTAAGGTGAGAGCAGTAAGGCGGCGGAGTGCTCTCGGGAACTATGACGTGTATAACGAACAACCCTCGAAAGTAACGGCGTCCGCCGGCAGTCGGCACGCGCTACACCTTGTTACTCCATCGCGCCAGCCGCTGCCAAATGCAACCTCTTCCATTTTCAAGCCCGGAAACTGTATCAAGAGTTTATTACTGGATAATCTGAATCTCAGTTTGCCGACCTCGCTCATTAGGGAAGTTATGAATGACCTCATTGGCTGAGACTATGATGTGTGTTTGCCAACTGACTATTCTGAGGACTGGAATCTAAACAGGTAGGTTTAAATTCAAGGAACAACATTTCACAATACTTCAACAGTAGTAATACAATTATTTACAAAAGGTCAGCTAGGCACATCAATACAACGAAGCAAAAAACCATTCAGTCGTTTCATTGTACGTATTAGTGTGCAGTTCAATGCAAATGTCTTAATCAAAACAGCAATCAGGCAACAGGACATGAAGAATGCGCCCGTCAGACGAGGCGTGCGGTCGTTAATCGATTAGAACGTTCGATCACGATTGATGTATCGGTGACACGGCGTCGACGCGCGGCGATGCGTGGTCAGGCGTACGCACGAGCCGATCTCGACTCGTCTATTTTACTATTGGGCGAGCGGGCACGCGTCGGGATAAATCGACACACGAGGAAAACAATGAGGTAACGAGCCGATGAATGACACGCTCCCGTCGCGAAACGGCTCGGAGTCCACTTGTACGCACATAAGTGGGTGCCAGAAATATTTGGGGACAGACGGAAATAGAACCGGCCGATGAGACGTGCCAACTCCTGCATCGAGTAGGCAGCAAGCGCACGCGACACGTGGCCCACACATATTGCTGGAGGTTTAACATTCACAAGCCGTTTTAAAATTCTACGTTGACACTTTTTACTTTATTGTGGATAGACTATACTGAAATCAGAACGATGCGATGACAGATTTTACCTTTTGGTTTGGATTTTTTTGCTACAAAACGAAGCACTATTTTCCA
Organism: Lithophane socia; assembly: GCA_947522985.1. Taxonomy (NCBI): domain Eukaryota; kingdom Metazoa; phylum Arthropoda; class Insecta; order Lepidoptera; family Noctuidae; genus Lithophane; species Lithophane socia. The sequence goes on from OX383256.1 coordinate 7,161,748, forward strand.
GGACTTAAACTATCTTACTTGTACTTCTATAAGTAGTTCTTTTACATCAAATCCGAGTTCATAAGAAAATTCGCCAGCAAATACATTTTTCTTTTCGGACAGTTTCGAGTGTGAAGAATGTGAATAAAGCTGTGGGTTTTCTTGGTTAATTTAATAAGTAAAATAATTTGTATGTATAACGTAACAGAAGCCAGATTTCGAATCAGGGTCGGATATCCCGAAGGGAAGAGGTTATTAAAAGGTCCATAGGCCTGAATCAAGTGATAGAGGTAGGTAACACGATCTCGAGCAGACTAAGATCCGGCGCCGGATGCCGCAAATAATTTTTTCGACAAGGCAGAGCGAGGGAAAGGTGAAATCTAATTTGCAAAATTTTGTGGTTGGGAAGGGAATTAGGTAAGCAAAGTCAATTCTGAAAGTAAGTAGAATTTGAATTTAAAATGATTTATAGAGGCACAGGGGAGTGGCTAATGAGGCGTCATGCGAGAGGGGCGCGTGTTTACGCTTGGCGCCGAGCGCAGTATTTTTTATCGCGGCCTCTGGGCGGCGCCGCCCGCGTGTAGCTGACGTAACATCGAACACGCCTACCAGAAGAAAGAATTAGCCAATATCTAATTGACTTCGAATAATCACACATTAATGTTGATTAGAATTTAAATCCTTTTCACCCATTTGAACATCAAATAAGGAGTTATCAGTCATTGATGGCGATATTATTGTAAGGTCAAACGTGTAAGAGCTGCTATTTGGTATCATTAAGACCTATCTATGTTTAACAAAGATTGTAGTGTTATTATAAAAATGGCTGTAGGTACTCATCCCATAACGGGCTAAAATTTAGAACCGCCCAGAAAAGTTATTCTTGGAAAGATAATTTAGCAGTAAACTTTTGGTTATTTAAGTTTTCACAGGAGCTAAAGAACTGATTTACTTTGGGCGGATTGTACCTACACAACTCACTTTTTAATTTTATACAAGTTTCTTCAGACTTTTATCCTTTTAAATAAACTTTGAGCTAGCCGTTAGTAGTGAGTTAATGTAATTAGCACTCATGCTTATTTAATTCTTAGGTACGGTTATATGTATACGTCGAGTAGTCATCTCTCGACGAAAAAAAAAACTTTGTAGAAGCCTTAAAGTAAGAATTATTCAGTCCGGTGAAGTTCCCAACAAGTTTGCATGGCGGTGCCGTAGCTTAACGTTAAAATATGCATTCGTGCACGGAGTTATCTCGGCCACTTTTGCCGTTGCCGCCGGCAAGCGCCCGCCGCACGGTCACTCCTTGTTTATCCCAGCTTTAATATTAGTTGGCCACTTTTAAACGGTAATGTCGAAGCTTAAGGCTCCATACTGTCATAAAAGTTAGGTTTGTAAACAAAATTCTGCATTCAAATGTTAGCAAATAAATGTTTAGTAAAGGGTAGTGTCGTAGGTGTCAGCCGGGTGTTGGAGTCGGCACCGGCCGCGGGGACCACAGGGTGCGAGATTAATGCAACGGAAGCAGGCGCGACCTCTCCAGGTGTTTCATTAAATTGCGCGCGGCGGCGGCGCCTCGGCCGGCTCGCCGGCTCGTACGGCCATTATGAACGCTGCAAGCTCGAGGGCCATTCGCTTTAAGAACGCCCGCGCCACTTTGTAACAGCCTTAATGAATCTTGTTACTTATAGGCTCGCGTAAATTGCCTGTTTTACTAACGTGGCGTGGGGTGAAAAAACATTAGGTCAGTGAACGCTTTCGTGAGGAATGCCTTTAGCGCTCGCTGAGAGGTTTTGTGTTTCAGTTTCACGGCACTGCCAAGTTTTTGAGATGTTATTAGCCAACGGAGAGTCGTAATATTTGCATTAGAAACAGTTTCAAAGAACCACTAGAATGAATCACTAGATGTACTATGACTATGACTTAATAAAAAACGCCAGATTACATAATTATGCACGCATAATTGGTATTCAAGACTTGACTGATCGATTGAAACTGCCGAACAAAGCAAAGTAGGTTTTCTAATATTCTAGAATTGACTGGCCGAAAGAAGTCAAATAGTAATTAATATAAGATTTGATGCGTTAATTCAATATTTCTATTATTAAATGTGCCAATTTCTAAAGACGACCGACTACCGCATTCGCTAATCTGATCTAATGAACTTATTTTTACTAATGCTTACATTTGCTGTGTCCATTTCCATATTCGTGACGAAGAAAACATCATATATTTCAGGTGTATTATGTTAGATATGTATAACAGCAATGTAGTAAGGATTTGTAACGAATGACTCAGACTTTCAGAGTAAAGGTACGTAGGTAAACAAGCGGACCGCGAGCACGTGTTTCACGTGCAATCTAGTGAACTAAGCGGCAAAGTTGATGCGACACGACGATGCGGGACTACCCGGCCCGCCGCCTCGCACCGACTAACCAGTTTAACCCTGCTGCTGCAGTAATTAGTCTAAGCAGCTAGACGGAGCGCGTGATTCCAAGTACCGGTACTCTCTTTGACTTTCTTGCTTATTCAGGGGGTTAACACTCGCCCGGATTCCGGATTTCACCGGTCCGATCCGCACGGATAAACTAAGCCACTACCGCCTAAAAGCAGGCTTAGACTAGTCTCAGCCTAGCCTCTCAATGATAATTAGGTCATCTGATGCTTCTTCATCTAGACGTTCTAAAGATACAGAGAACTAATTACAAAATACGAGCGACACAATAGAACCAGTTAAACACAAGAAGATTTTTGACTTTCAACATCGGTTATCTGTATTAGTAACAGACAACAATAGTTGTATCACAACAAAGGTTTCTAGGACGTTTCCGTAACGGTATTTTCTCTGCTTTTGTACTGAAGTTAATAGAAAACGTTGAACGATATCGGGTTCTTTTCACAAAACCTTGGCGTCGGCGTCTACGATAGTTAGTGTCTATCTTGCTACCACTATACAGCTTATTTGCAGAGTTTCAGATTGCATTTCGACATTAATCCGACTAATATTATAAATGTGAAAGTTTGTGTGTTTGGATGTTTGTTACTCAATCACGCAAAAACGGCTGAATGGATTTGGATGTTTGGCAAACAGATAAGTTTATAACCTGAATTAACACATAGGATACTTTTTATCCCGATATTCCCACGGGATCGAGTCTTACGCGGGTGAAACCGCGGGGCGCAGCTAGTTTCTATATAGTTTTGTTTATAAATCAAGACTTTGAACAGGCTTTATATGCACCTGGGATTATTGTTTGGCAATGAGATTAATAATAATTGTGCTGGTAATGATTGATTTAAGTGCTTCAAAACATTTTGAAACAATTATCTCGCAATTTATATGTAATTGCCGGAAATTTAGGTAATTAGTTACAAAATAATTATAAAACACTGCGTTAATTATTTCGGCTACAACGGCAGATTCTAAGATTGTTATAATTTAGTCATTTATTCGAATACGTTCGATAGCGTCTTTAATACTAATTAAAACTGTAGACTATAGTTATTATTCTAGAGTTTCTAATTAATTGAAACATTACAGTCGCCAGAAGCAATAAAAAATACACATAGCTTATTGAAAAGATTATATGGAAATTGAATACTTATTGGATGAAAAAACTAGCACAAATTAATCAGGTAACCTAGAAAAAAAATAGGCGATCATTATGTGATCGAAGTGGACGGTTGCCATGCTAACCAATGTCATGCCTCGTTTACATTAGCGTCAGCGACTCGGATTCGTTTACTGTCTTCGCAATTGAACTCGCATGCGGCTACTGTTTATATTAGTCGTCGTAACACAAATGCTACATCCGGTACAGAATGTAAATCATAACAATTTTATTTGTAACTGAATGATTGAAAAGGCAAATACGATTGCAGCTATTGAATAATATAAAAATTGCTTAAAAGTTTTTATATCCATTCATCCAGTATTTGATCTATACCAGTCTGTTTATCTACGTAATATTCGTATGTAGGCTCGAATGCCTGGATAATGCAAATTAGTTGTTATTATAAACAGTTGCGATCTAACTCCTCACTAGACACACAAGGGCTTATCACTGAAGCGAGATATAGATACAACTAATAATAGGATTGATCATCATTTTTTACATTACACGATGTTCTGTGAAGAATAAGAACTGTTATTTTTTTCAATCACATCCTGTTTGGAGTATTTATTCATAGAAATGTCGCAGTAAACAAAATCACAACCGAAGAAGAGATAAAAGGCGATAAACGCGGAGAGAACTAACTACAAAATAAAGAGCCTTTACTACGTACGATAAGGGAAGTTTAAGAGGAGTTTTCGGGCTCGGGTCGCACCGATAAATTGGGCGGCACTTAATTATGATCTCGAGCGGCATCTTGCAGGCGGCTAATGTCCCGGACTCGTTTAATGCGCGAACTTGTAGTCTCGGCTCCGGCGGGCGTGATAAATCTCCATCTGTGCCCTGTGCCCGACCCCTACCTTCAACGTGGCGCGACTCGACACACACCCGTCTAGAGACCGTCCAAGAACCACGAAATATAACTTGCTACTTTCAAATATTTATGTGGCTTTGTTCGTTTCAGTTTATACCACATTAAACGAGCCTAATTTCAACAAACACAATTTTTTTTTGGCACTATGAACATTGAGAAATAAATAACTGTAAATAAATTTCTAAGTGAACAAAACCTTTCCTTACGCTTGATGTCCCCGGCAATGAAACGACCCACACAATCTGCTGTTTTCGTGAAAAGCGTAGCAAGTGCTACGAGAGTGCTACGAGCGCGTAGAACAAAGAGAGACTACAATAACATCGCGAGGAGGTAACAATCTGGCCGTAGTTGGTGTGAAAAAATATTTGTACAGTTTCTCAAGACGCCAATAGTTAGTTTTCCTAAGCTTTCAGGAGTCAAATACGACGCACCAGGTTAAATAAAAATATAGGTTCATAACACGTAGGTATATAAAAACCGAATCCAAACAAGGAAAAACATGAGGAAAATGTTCTATTTAAACAAAATAAATGCTAACCAAATCTAGCTGAATCTTCAAGGTCCAAAGATCCAGGTGTCTGGTCTAAAGCGCGTGTTTCCCAAGTATCTCATTCGTAAACAATGTTCGCGTAGACCGTGCGTATTTCATTTACTAAAGCCTTAAAAGCCAGTAAATATGTAGACATAAATCAATTTTCTAAACAGAGTGAAATTATTAACCGCAATGATTTACGATGTAAAACGAAACTTTGTTCCGTTTACATTGCCCTTTTATGTTCCGAATGTGGGTAATATAGGGAATTATTGTGTACGGCCGGGTACATTAGGAAGAGTGGCACTGTGTTATTGCATCGTGTTACGTTAATGTCGCGAAGGTTGCGAGCGGCGCGGCACGGCTGGCACGACGCGGCGCGATATGGGGCGGCAGGGCACAGTCGGCGCCGCATTATCTAGGTATAATTAAAGCGGGCAAGACGACGGCGAGACGTTACGCCCGTCCTAACGACTTTTATGGCGTATGTAACATTGCCGGCACATAAAATAAATGTGCCGCCTCCAGCACCCCGATATAGCACAGTATTCCCAGATTAATCGCCAAAATGTTTGCTCACACGCTATACGACTGCCGTTATTTAGACTATACCTCTACATAATGAGGTAAATATTGGAAAATGTTTTCCTTTTCCCTCACTGACACTAACGTAGAGTCATGATGGCTCTCGAAAGTGTCGGATGAAAGTATTTCCTGAAGTTTATTTGTTAAAGTTTTTGCAATATAAGTTTCTATTTGGAAAGGGTTCAAGAGTTTTTTTGTGAACGAAGGGCACAAAATACAGAGTATAAAAAGGTTGTTTACTGAAAACGTTGAAGGTCATTCATGTCAACTGTTCGGTGTATTTGTACACGCTTGTATTTATGTGAGAGTGGATTTGTTTTTTTCTCTCTCAAGTGTGTTTTTAACGCACACCCTTAAAATTTGTAGGTACTGTAATATCGTCGTCTTGGGTTATTTGTACGTCAGTGAATATGAGAGTATACGAGGTGACCATATCGCCGGATTTTCCTGGCGTCTGCGTCCAGAGGCGTCATTTAAATCTTTATATGTCCACATTAGCTTTATAGGCGGCGGGAGCTTTCTCCAACGCTAGCGGCGCCTGAGTGCACTTTTATTGAGGATGAAATACCGTAATTGCCACTCGGCGCCAAGCCGTGACTGACGAGTTTTGTACGTGCTAATTGTGCCAACTCATCTATAAGGTCGCATGACCGCCGCCGAAAGGTCAAAACATAATTTACTTACTTTCCTAATGGGGTCTACGTTAAATTAACTCTTGAGCGGCGAATTGATGTTTGTTTTGATTAAGTTATAATATTGGAAGTATATTAATGTATAGTAGTCGTTCATTCACTACAGTAACTAAATTCTTGTATCATCGATTCATCGGGCATCGTAAGTCTACATAATATTATACGTAAAAGAAAAATATTCAAAACAATAACCGCTTTTCATATCTCAATCCCCGAACGGCCATAATCTTGACAAATGACGGTCTTTGTAGTGTAGTCGGCACTACAGGCCGCATTGACAAAACTCCAAATAAACTGACACCGACACATAAATAAGCATATTCGATGTTTTATTGAGTGGGGGAAATACGAAGGAAATAGTTTCCTGGGTCATTACGTGGGTCATCAATCAAGTGTGGGCCTGCAACGCTTAGATTTGGAAATTGTACGGCGTGGATCGATTCGTGTGGCGGTCGATTTCCGATGCTTGTGTCGTGGGCGCAGCTGGGCTGCTACGTGTCGGACGAGCTTCGCGTGGTCGTAAACGGCAATAAAGGGTGAAGGCGTGAGGACGGTTGTCGGGCGTCGGTATGCAATGGAGTCGAATGCACGATATCTGCATTGTGGGGCGGCGTCGCGGCGCCGGCGGGTCTGGGCGTCGCGGCGGCGGCGCATACATCAGGCACGCGACCGACGCCCCCGCCCCCCACACCGCCGCTACACCCCTCGCCAATTATCATAGTTTTGTTCCTATTTTTTGCCGCATTAATGGCTGTTTTCAGACAAACACCCTGATTGCTCGTGCTGCATTGCGATTACAGAATAAGGTACATTATAGGACCACTTTTTCCAAATTTTAGAGAATTAACGCACTGATTTTATATTTTCTTGACAATAAATAAAAGAAGGTAACTTCTTGCACAACATTGCGTTGATTACGAAAATCCTGTTATCGTGATTTTTTTAGACCTCAACAATTGTAAATGTCGGACATATCGCGGTCTTTACACGTAAACAAAACTCTACAAAATGATCCGGATAAAGAAACTGGACGTTTCGAATATGTTATACAGTGTAGGTACCAGTTATTAATGTTTTTTTTTTTACTAAATTGCATCAGATTGCACAATATAGCACAAACTCATTCTTGGAGGAGTTAGTTTAAAACCCACATGGGGCTGACGTGTCGTTACGTATGCAGCGAGTCAACCGGCGTCGGTGGCAGGTAGAGTGCAAGGCGTCGCGCACATTGCGCTGCACCGGCGCTCCCCATTATCCTATGCAAATCCGGATTTCCCAAATATCGTGCTCTGCCGCGGGCCACCTCGCTATCGCGGCTATTAATAACCCACCGTGTTACAAATACGAGCCTCGAAGCTCAGCCGTTTAGTCCGTCGACGAAATACAGTAGCCGTATGTTACTTCATACGCTCACGACTCCGCACTAATATTAAGTAGCGCTGCACCGTATTTTCCAATTTGATTAAATCCTTTTTCCAATTACGGAGCCTCGGGTAGGCGTTTGTTTTTATGATCGCTTTAGGATAGGAATTTATGAGAACAGTGTAGTCTTGCATTATAGCTAGAGAAATAATAGACTTTTAGAAAATGGCAGACAATTTTTTATAACGATATTGTTTATAAAAGTAGCTTGATATAAACTCGCGTTAATGATACTTCCCTTTACATAAAATACACAGTTGGATACGTAATACTTGCGAGTTAATTTCTGAATGAGGAAACTGTCTTGCTACGTTGGTAATACATGTTCTCGCGCGGTTCTACCTTTTACTTTGTTACGAGCCGCTGTAATAATTTCACAAAATAACTTTGTATACTTCAGGGGAAGTTCGTTTAATATTCCACTAGGTAAAGTGTTTATCGCGCTAATCTCGTAAAACAGGTTAGCCGAATGAAGGGTGCAGATCATCGCGCCGAGGTCAGAGGATGGGGTCAGGTCGGCGCGGGTCAGCCGTTGAAAATAATCCCTCACCGTTGGGGCGAATTAAGTATAATTCGTTCACTATAAGTAGGTACGTATCGAGTTATGGTGGGATCTTATAATTGAATCGTCAAAAACAATTATCTACACTGTGGTGCGTCAGTGGTCGAGAAAATGGAGAGAGAAAGAAAGCAAACAGCTTGCACTCGCTCCCTTGAAGGTTTTTGAAGAGCGTGAGCGTATAATTAGATTAGATGCCGCTGCAGCCCGAGTCGACGCGCAAACCGACACGAGGTTTTTCTTATTAACTCCGCGTACACGTTAACGTCGGAATATATATTGGGAGTGGCCAATTAGTGAAAATTGTATGCTTTTCAATTGAATTTCGAGACAAAAATATTTCCCGGATAAAGTTTTAACGACGAATTGAATATAACACTTGATGAATTAATATGTAAGGACGTGAATTACACAAGAGCCCGCATTCTAAAAGTTTGTATAGCAAATGTTCATCGTATCCGCGCCTTCGTTAAGTAACACGTCACACGGTAAATAAAAGTAACAATAAAAAATATAGAACCGAATGTATGCTCACCTAATGAGGAAACTAATATAGCAGAAACGTTGGGTATGCATGGGTACACAAGTCGTCCGCACTGAAAGGCTGTAGTCTACGGAATGGACAGTGGCGACGTCCACCTATCCTCACAATTTAATTAAATATGGCTTCAGATTAACTCGGTGAGGCTTCATACAAACTATTCTGTTTCATATTTTTCACCCCCCGATAACAGTATCCCCCCACGCTTTATCCACCCTGTTGACGATATCACACTAATATACATACATACATACGTACGTTTTACCGGATACAGACATTTTCCTCCATAAAATTATATCACAGCACTCTAATAAGATTACCTGAAACAAAAAGATTACACAATTAGTAGGATCAGGCGATTTGTTTACGCCAAAGTCAATTAGGCTAAACAATGTCGCTAATAATAACAATGGCAGCAGGAGTGACGAACCAAAGTTACTTGGGTATACAGTCTTGACTTTGATAATAATGGGTTTGGTTGAGAGGCGCGGGTGGGGCGCGGGGGGCGCGGGGTGCGATTGTATCCGATGATAAACATCGGCCGCCCGCCGCGCCATCCAAGAGTCGGCGCGCTAATTAAACAACAACGGAGAAAATTAATTTGATTGTTTCGGAACTACGCCTCTTTGTTACGGCCTACCAACGGTTTACCTAGGAAAACTGCTTGCCTCTCCACGTCGCGACGGAGACGATTTTTCACTGTAACACCATTTATATTGTGAGGCAGGCGAGCGCGCGACAGGCGCCGGTGACAAACAAGAACAGACTGAAGTCGACTGTTTGACACCTAATGGAAAGCTCCCAAGTGCACCAGATCGATGATACTTTGTTAAAAAGGATATAGACGATGACGTCACGTTAAAGTTTAAATTTGTTGAAAAATTTAGTAAACTATGATTTAATACAGTGTTGTGTATTGATAATGTTTGTGGTTAATGAAGTGTTCAACTTTCAGGAAATGGATCCAAATTGCTTCACAATATTGTATTCGCAAATCCGTAGCTACAAGGTTAATTGACATAAAAGTCACCGTTGTGGTAGACATGTGTGACAAATGAGGAGTGCGTGACGTGACGTCGGGCGGCGTCGCGGTGGCACTGTGGCATGTGTGGCGTCGGCGCCGCTTGTTCCGGCGCGGATCAGGTACCTACCGCGGTGTCGCCTTACATTACGCACACCCCAGTTAACATTACACCACACCGCCTTCCTTCTTATTAATGACACGCGGTAATTAATTAAACCTACGCGCTCAGATATTCTAGTCACTAACATATGTTAACAAGATCCGATACCCCCACTGAGCGTAACAAGATCATTATATTATACCAGAGAGAGACGAAATAATACAGTTATTGTCATCTACACTACTGTAAATGAATAATTTATAGGGTTAACGCAGAGTTCGGAGCTTCGGGTGTCAATTAAGTAAAGTATTTACGAAACGCCCACGCCCTCTCAATAAATAAGTTGGGGAATAGAATTCGGAAAATTAATCGAGAATAGGCACGGGGGGTCGGACAAAAACTTTAATGCGTGCTTGGAAACCTTTCGGCGTGAAAATGTGGAATTACATGCGGTATCCGAGTCCGCCAACTCGTTCCGAACGTGTGAATTATTTACGCGGTGCCGAATGCGGGCGAGAGCGGCGCCGCCCCGCACATAGATTGGAGACGACTAACTTTTAGTTGATCCACAAATAAGTTGATTCGATTTAATTTGACCAAAGGGTAATGTTGCTGAACAAATTAGCGAACTTTATAATGCCAAAATATACATGGAGGCAACAGTTTAGTGTTTATTAAACAATTAGTTTAGAGATCAACAATTACAGTCATGTTTATCGCTCCTCTACCCAGTATGAAATTGGATTGACTGCAAAATGAAATCGTCCTAATAGGATATGACTAACTTCGTCTTGACTCTTTAGGTATATTTTACTCCTTAGGATAAAAAACGCTTTTATAATCAAGCTAACTAAAATATTTAACCGACTTCTAAAAGGAGGAGGTTATCAATTCGGATGTTTTTTTTTTCAACTTTGTTTGATCCATCCCTATTGAGGAAAAAAGTTCCGATTTACTATTTTTGGAACTCGAACCGAATCATCTTAGAAATCTGAATTTATATTTCAAAATTGAAATATTAAATTAGCTCTGAAGTTTATTGTAAGTATGTAGTAAAGTTCATAACCAAAATTCAAATGTGAAAATTCAAAGTGAAAAGTTTAAGAGTGCATGAAATGTAGATATCCGAAGGGCACAGAATTCGGGCCGTGCGGGGAGCGACTCATTAAAGGATGCGCGGTTCATCTCATTCGGGCCGGACAAAAACGGGCCGCTGTCCGTTACGGTGTGGCTCGCAATTAAACACGAGACCGAACGACGACCGTTCATTGGAAAAGCGCTGAACAAGCGAACAATACAACAGCTATCTAATTACTTTGTGCCTCTACGCCGCCTGTTGTCTCTACATTGTAACGTCACTGTAAACTTGTTTGTGGTTTTTGCCAAACGTACAAGCCCCTTGTGAACTTTCTGATGGCCCGATCCTTACGCTACCCTGACGAAAACTAATTGACAAAAAATACTATATTTAAATACGAAATAACGTTTCAAGTAAATGTTTATAAATTATGATGATACCTGATTTCCAAATGTGACAATAAGGTCTATGAAACTTCGTTATTATTAAGAGCCCTTTCGGGTCATTAATTGGAGCCGAAGTGGGGTTTAATACAATCGAAATCAAATTAAGTACATTCAGTTGCGGTGGAGAGTCGGGTTCAGTTGATTCAGCGGTATGACCAACACGTGCGGCGAGGCGCGCTGGCTTCTGACTTGGCAATAAGAATAAGAAGTAACGTACTATCTTGTCGTGCATCGTTTTATAAAGCTTTTATGTAGAAAGTGAACATTTTGTATTTTTATTGACAATGCAAACAATATTCTTTAAAATTAAATGTTGTTGTTTGTGAATATCCCGGCAACAGGAACAACACGGCTGCGACAAATGAAGTCGAGACTGGCGATTATTCCGCTCCATGTGCACCCGACGAAACTTAATGCCGGCCGCCGACGCGGCTCCACTGGAACGACCCATTAATATGCAAAACAAAACTTGCAATTAATTGGGCTTTAAAAGTTAAATCGTCACTACAGGCGAAAATTGTTCTTGTGAATCAAGATTTATCGCTGAAAACGTGACAGAGTTTGTCGGTGATTCAGTGGGATCGTAAGAGGGACTCGACAGCGACTAGCGACTGGCTGACTATACGGATCTAGTCGCGAACAGTGCAGCGCGACATCAAGTAGTCGCTCCCTTGACGTATTAGACTGGAAGCGACGTCCTGGCGGGGGTTATGTTATGAGGTAAAGCGGCGCGTAGTTGCACGTCGGGAATGGATGGTCGAATTAATTGAAATATAGCGTCGCGCCGGTGTGCGGTCGTGCTGTGGCGGATTGGGGGATTAAAGTTGCAGCAGTTCAGGGCTGGAGCAGGTGTGGCACGTGCGCAGGGTGGCGGGGGGCACTGCGGCGAGTGCCATCGGCTTGCCGAACACGAAGGCGAAGCGTTGAAAAATTGCGCTGAACGTCTTGAAGCGCCCCCCACAGCGGAGGCGCGCTACATACAAATAAGTCAGGGCTGTTCGTGTCGCTCCGCAGCCGACGTCGACGTCGCTATCTCTACATCGCATCGCTCTACCGCGTAATCGACGAAAACTTCATAATTTATCACGAACGAGGCCAAAGTTCCAAGTATCGACGTTGCCTTTTTTGATAATAAAACAGTTGGAATAAACCTCAGCAGGGTCAAGGCCCACGGTCCTAAAGTATTTTTAGCTTTGTGAAAAACGTCTTCAATATGAAGAACGAAAAGTTAAAGGAAACCTATCATGAAGAGACCTAAGTATAAGATACATTACTAAACTACATTAGTCACATTCAAAAGTATGAAACAATAATTCGTCTACACCGCAAATGATATCTCAAAGTCTCCGACCCGAGTACGGAAAGGTCGAAGTAGAAAATATTGCTGCAAAGCTAAGCGCAACTTTTGCAATGACTCAGCGATCTCGCGACGTCGCAAGGCACAGGGTATCTACTCGAAATATCAAAATAAGATTATTTTATTTTGTGTCTGCTCTTATCGAGCAGCAAAGAGGATATCGTTTATCTGAAGTGATCGGTGATCGACTAAAAATTCAGGATTTTCTAGTGAGATATAAATAGAAAACAATTCAAATAATCGGGCCTAAATCCGTAAGTGAGGGTATAAGCGAAAGCTAAACTTTATTAAAGGTCCGACAGCGTCAAGGGCCGGGGCGGCCGACCTTCATAAAACAAACTTTATGACAAACAATAACATTTATTACATAGTTGAGTATTAATGCGCACTCCATTTACAGCTGGGCGGGCGCCGTCGCGGCGCCCCTGCATTGTTGCTCGCGCCGCAAACATCTTTTTAGGTTTAATACTCACCCCACGATACGGGACTCCTTGCTTATGAAACGTGAATAATCCTAATCTAGTGCGCTATTACAGCGCTCGCCTTTGTAGCCACTCGACCATATCGTGTAGGTGTACGTATAGCAACCTAACCCCTGATGTACTGATGTTTAGCATGCCAAACTTGCCTTTACAACACTTTAAAATCGTTCTTCAACGTTACAACACGTTGATAAGCTCATGTCTACTTATAGAGGCAATAAAGGAAAGCGACATTTAATAAAAATACAAAACGTTCTGGAAGCAAGGAGTGGACAACGACGCGCGTCGGGTTGTTCTTGTTCTAGACTGAAATAAAATTTTATATAGGACATTATACGTGACAAACGACGTGAACGACACGAATATCCTCTTTCGAGTTACGTTTTGGGTAGCTATTCTTATTTTACGTACGTAAACGTCTACGTTTTATTGAAAGTAAACAGTAATATAGAGCTAAACCTCTAAACAATTAAATAGTTACATTTCACGAACTAATATCACAAGCAATAACCATTGCTCCTTGCAGTTACTAGCTATAAATGTCAAGAACTCTTTGTTCATTAAAATGAACGTGTTTACTTGCTGTTCGAGTGAGTCTGAGTGCAAAATACTGATTGTACATGAACAATACAGTCAATTATAACAGGATAAATGTTCGTATGAACAGTATTTGTATACAGGCGGTAGATAAGAATTTAATGTGTCATGGATTCGGTGGACACTAGACAGGGGGTTTGTGTAAAGCCAGTGGAGGACATGTGTCAACCGAGAGCTCTGCACGGGGAACGTTTTTATACGCAAGAGCCGAGAATATCGTGCGGGTGAACGACACGATTTAGGGAAATCTCAATTTTCCAACCATTCAAATGTAGCGGCTTTTGGACTTCACTTTTTGTTAGACATAGACCCTAACAATGTTACAATATCAATATAAAAGTTACTAAACTATCTGTTTGTTTCATAAAAAAACAGAATATTAAAGTATTTGACTGTATTCTTTTTCTCGATTTTCATTCCTTCTGAATCATTCATGACGATCAACCAGACGAGTATCGGATATTTATGACAGAGTTTTATTTATTTTAGTAGTTCTAATATTATTCCGAGGACGATCACCACTTTCGCGTGTAGCACGTCATTAAACCATCGTATGATGTAGAGTCGCTGTATTGTGAACGATTCGGAAAATTCTTTAAAAAGTAAAAGAAAATCCTCAACGCATTTGGTTATTTATGATTAGTGTGCACAAGGCTACATGAAACGCACGTGTAGGTACGGCACGCAGCATCATTCGGTGTAATGTGTACGCGTAATCGCGATGGCTGGTTGGCGGTACTTGTCGATGCTCATTTGCGTATCTAAGTGGGCCCGCGGAGGCCATTAGCCCACGATCGAAGGCGTCATTACTCGCGTAGTGGCGCGCGATAAGGACAGACCGCCACTACACCCTTAACGACACAGCCTGCGGTGGAAGTGGACAGCTACGTACCTTACACCCTTCAGATTGCTATTAGAAAAAGAATTTAAGCAAATGTTACGGAAAATTGGGTCAAATTTTATGCTAAAAGCTTCTGGTTAATTGAAGTTTTATAAAAATTTACGATTTAATATATTAGTTCATTTTTGCCTTTTTTCCGGTTCAAAAAAGGTGCTCAAAATATATTCAGCAAAAATGAAAGTTAAAGAGGTGGTCCTTAAAAATGCATAAGTTTCTGTTACTCATTCATTTTTGTAACTTTGTCTAATGAGTGGTGCAAGACATTTTAGTATCCATTTTGTTGGAATAAACATACTGTTAGGCAATCTCAGTACACGTGAAGGTTTCTGAATGCTAAACCTTCTGTTTATCACAACAATAGAAGTTCAGAACATGACAACATCGTTACGGTGTTATCGCTATTAGCGGGAGTTACGTACAGCTTATGGTACAAGTGTAACTACTTACATACTATTAGGCGAGGCATGTGATTTCATAAATGGTCGTGAAACGCCAATGCGGAGTTTCCTCGTAGATTTTAACGAGATTGCCGGTAGTCGCCGGTGCCTGTAGCATCGAACTTGCGGCGAGAACCCTCCAACACAAGTTTACAACTTATTAAAGAAGATCTCTCCGAATTGATATTAAAATCCGGGGAAATACTTTCCGTTTCTTACTTTTTACGAAGAATCTTAAACTTCTTGCATTAAATATGTATTTTTATTGCAGGTAAAGATATTCTTCAGTAGAACAGCAAATTATAATATTTAAAATTTAATTTCTTCATAACTTTATCATCATACCTACAACATTTTTAGTATTCAAAGCGTTACTGGTTAGCGGTCCTCCTGAATTAAGCTGGTAACGGAATTTAGAACATAGATGCTAAATAAATTAAATTTCAAACCTTCAAAATTGCCGTAACACGAATACTCGTCTCGTCCACTGACCGCTTTGAAGAATCTGATTATACAAATTTATCCCTTCCTTATTGTCTTGAGACTAGGCAAGTCACGTTTCGCCAAGAGGAAGGCGGGAAGGCCTCGTTTATAATCAATGTCAAGATAATACATATTATCAAGAGATTGGTTAAAAATTGTGTACACATTGTACTTTACAATAGAGGCTTGGTGTTTATGATAGGCTTATCTGTTGGTAAGGTCGGGCGGGTGACTAATGTGTGAATAAAATATAATCCGGAGTGGCGGGCGATAGTGATCGATTCGACCGTAGCTGGATGCGGAGGTGAGCTGCGAGGGCTGGCTGCGCTGATCCAATACATGTATTTATTATTCAGGCGGCGAGGAGAGGAGCCGCGGCTCGCGAGCCGCTCATTACAATACGACTATACGAGCGCCACGAGCTCGCCCGGCGCCGCCGTGCCGGACAACTTCTGCGATGGCAGACAACGCGACCGATTAAAATTTCATCTCTCTTTGTTCGGGAACAGAGATAACGGATCGATGTGCGCCGCTAATGCCCCTGCACGCTCCACGCCAATCTAAATTGAATTCATCGATTCACTGTCCGTACGCACCTAACTATACTTCAGATATATCCAAAGGTCAAATTGTTTTAGTGTCTTTGTCGCTAGTAAATAATATTCGTTTTAATTTATATTAAGTAAACAAACAAACATTGCATGTAACGTTCGGTATTCTGATAACGTGTGCCTGTGTTCGGTAGTGCAGCAGATAGCGTAGAGATTAGAGAATATATTCGCAAAACAGAGCATGGTGTATGCTCACAGGTTTATCAAATCCAACGACGAAATTGAAACGCGCAACACGAATATCGGCTTGTTTGTTTAAGCTTAATGTTTTGTTACAACGTACGCTTCTAGACTACAACATTTATTTATAGTATAACATTCTTGAATGGCATAATCGAATGCACACTATGCTCGATAAACACGCGTTAATACATCGCTGTAAATTATATTGCAATTGAGACCTTTTGTCTACAGCACATGTAATAAAGAGGTTAATGTGTATTGGTTATTGAGAACCAAATGTAATTTGCATTTCAATAAGGAATGCTAATTGCCGGCCAGATGTTCTGTCAAAGAGTTTCGAGGCACAGCTACGGCTACGACGCGTAGCAATATTTCGTAGACAAGTGTCGTAGCAGTAAACCCGCCTTAGAGCGCTACGTAATTGTCATAGAAAGGGATGACTTACTTTGTAAACAACATTATGTGACTATACATTATTTTATAAATCTGTGAAATTTTAAGAGAAAAATCTTAGTGCACTAACATTGATAGGGTAGTTCCCATTGAAGGGTATTTGCAGAGAACTCGATTCTTACCAATTATCGAGCGGCGATTGAAAGCGATGCTGGCCTATACCAACCGAGACTGCAAAATAAAGGCGAAGTGCAACGTTCTAGAAGCTCTTATTTTTTCCCGGCCACTTGGTTCTGTTAAAACGGGTAATAAATAAATTTAACAGAGGACATTCTCGCAACCTTCAGCCATCTGAATAACGCACGGACGTCTTTGCAACATAACTCACGTATCTAAAATAAAAAGACGACAAAGAAGGCCATTTGTTTTGGTATTACGCTATCGGGGCGCGCACGGTGTGGGCTACAAGTAGAACCAGTGAGCGTGGACGCTTCTTTGCGCGTTCGATTTTGCAAACAGACGCCTCACGACGTGTACCTACAGTCAAAACTGTAATAAATAGCTTGCAATTCGTATCGGTTATTTCGGTGCAGACAAGGGCCGTTAGTCTTTTCAATCGTATGTTTACAGGGTGCATTTTCAAAACTAAGAAATTGACCCAAGTTACTTCAAAGATTAATTTGAGAAAATAAATCAGGCTTGCTTTGTATTCCCGTCACAGCCGACAACGGAGCCTTAGAAGCTATTACAGTGGCCGTAATGAGATTTAGAGCGCTCATATAAAGTTATTTATGTGCAGAGTGCGGCTACCGTGAACCATGGCAGGGAGTGGAGACAGTGTGGCTCAAAAGCTCTATAAAGAGCAGATTCATTAACGTACAATCACATGGTACGAGTTCATTATGCGAGAATTAAGTCTCATTGATGTATCATAAAGTAGAATGAGTGCCGTTGGATGTATGTCAAAGAGGTGAATTGTTCTATAGTGGTGTTGATGTGTGGCACGCAGGGTGGGGCGGCCCTTCTATGATCATCCATCAAACTTGTCCTGTATAGTAAGCTAAAATGATTGAGCTTATTATGTGGCGGTGAAACACACTGACATTTCCGTTTGAGGAAAATATTTACTCATTTGGGTAATACGTGGGACATTTGTTTAGAAATCCGGATCGTGCATATTGGGTAAAGCGTGCACTTTTTTAATATCTTACGAGACTGAGCACGAGAAACATGAGAATTCTTGATCATTGAAAGTATAGCGACCTTGGGTCTCACGATAATTAACAAAAGAAATGGGTGAATGGCGTAGGTTTATGGAGTATTGGAGTCCCAGCATAATAATGTGAAGTCAGTCGACATTACATCAAATAGCTGAAAGTATCGCTGACACGCACGCCTCGTTTGGACAATGGCGCCGGCTCTATTATTTATTATTATTTTTATTCGAGGAGGTGAATGATCGATAGTGTAGAGGGCTCGCGGAAAAGGACTTCTTTGTTCGGCGAGATTAATCACACGCACTCACTAGCTATGATGGAAACGACTGGAGATATTAATTAAAACAGCCTATCGCTAAAGCTGCTGCAAAATTTATAGGGAGACTATATTAGCCTTTGTATATTGTCTGGAACTACAACAAAATGAATGAACGATTATACACAAAACTCGATTCGTTCGGCAAAAAATATAGCTTTAAGCGCCCTATACTTATTGGACTGTCAGATAAGAAGGAACTATTCAAAATTGTGGAACTGCGCACTATAAAGGATCATTAAAGCTCAGTTCACGTACGGACTACAATTTATTCCCAGGCAATTTAAGGAAAAATTTCGTGGCAGCTTTACCTTTTCGCATGGGAAGAGGAAGAGCAAAATCGGAATGTATTTTAGACGCCGTATGACGCCATGCTGACTTGGCATTTGGGTGGCTTTGCACGCGCCTACTCGATACTGCCGACGCCGACGTGGCGTTTTTACAAATACAGATTATATATTATTATTTATGATTTCTGTTCAGAAAGGGTTTATTTATGGGGTTATGTGGGGCACTGTACGCAATGGAGACGGTTGTTCTAATAGACAAATGTGTTGTGATTTAATCCTTCAGTACTACAGCGACATCGGTTACGGCGTCGACGGGGCGGCCGGCGCGCCGGCGGGTGCGGTAACGCGATATCGCAAACAAACGCTTGGACACCGCGCCTCGCGATGTCAATTAAGCTAATTAAACACACAGCGGGGGAGAGAGGACGCTCGCCCACAACCCGCGCCCTCCCACAATGTCCTCAACTGACGCATCATTTTAACAACAAAAGCCATTCCTCACAGAAGCGGAAAACAATGGCCCAACTATATACAGATGAGCGAGTCGGCGCTTGTTAGAATGCAAACATCACGTTTGTAATAAAGAACCAGTGAAATCTCCGAGAACTACTCAATAATTAGTAACTATCAGCAAATGGTCTCCATCATCATCTGAGTTTAACTTTATTTAGGTGAAGTTTACAATGCAAACGACGACAAAATATGCAAACACAATGAGAAATGCTCCGCGTTAGTGGTAAGTAATTACTCGCCGATGAAATTATGGAAATGAGCGGTGAAAAGACAAATAATAGAATGAGTGCTAACAAGAGATAAGACACGGCTTAATTAATAAAGTTGGCGCGCTTGTCTTGGGGAGAGGCGCGCCGGAGACGCCCGCGATTCTGGATCCGAATCGGATAATCGCATTCGGCTAATTGAGCGTTAGATTGACGCTATCGGGCCAGAGAGTCAACCGGCGGCGTCCCGTGCACCCCGTCGGCTCTTTGATCCACCCGCTAATACGACCAAATCATAGGATCAGGCTACAAAAGAAACTTCGTGGTGAGAATTCGACGAGAAATAAAAACTGCGATACTTTAACAGATAAAACGTGGAATGAGATTGAGTCGAAGACTGTGGTCGTCTAAGTAATGGGGGCCGAGGAAAATGACACAAAGGGTTGCAAGCGTGCGTCATATTTGGGAAAGTTTTAACGAGAGGGGCCGCTGAAGGGGGTTGCTTGCGTGTCACGCGAGCTTCCATCAGAGTACTTTGAACTGTCATCGTTTGTCGACAGAACGTATAACGATTATAATATTTTTATGTCTAAATAACTTAAGATTTTCGCCGAGTCTGGCATTGTTGAATGTAAATATTGCAAGACTTCAAGGAAAATGGATGAAACTGAGCGTGGAAGACAATGCACGTGTTATTGAATGGTCTCCAGTCAAGGTCAGTAACTTTCGTTGCTTACACAGGTGCGAGGCGAGCGCGCCAGACGTCTGTAGGTACGTACGTGCGTGTCAGACATGAAACGGTCGTTTCGAGCTCGACCTACGAGTACGACGACAGGAACGCTACTTCTACGACCAGTGCAAGCTACTGTTTACTATAGCTTGCAGCTCGCTATGACTCGGTCAGTACCTACTGTTTACACGCTAAAATTTCTCATAATATTTCGCAATGGTACAAAATAATGTAGTTTAGTCTGTGTTTATAAATCAGAATAGAGTTTTAAAATATTCCATATCATACACGTAGATATTCCATATCAGGCGGAAATGCAAGCAAAATTTAATCAGAAATTAAACAAGTTATGTTTCAACATGTAACTGTGGTAAACGATGTCTAATTAATTCGTGTTTGACTTTATTATGTTAACATCGTCGGTTTCAATTTAGACTTGATGGTTTTTGGCTGAAATAGCAAATATATTTGGTGTTAATTAAAAAAATTGAAGCCACAGAGAAGGTCCTTATTAAACGGGAGTATTTTTTGAGGGGCGACAGAGTGACTAAGTACATTATAAAAAGTGTATTTACACTCGACCTCACGCGGCGGACGGAGAAACTTTCGTTTCGGGCGCTTTATGGGCGGAAAAATTGAGAAAAGTTGGAGCGTAACGGCCGGTGGCGAAGAGGAATAGGGACTTCGGGCGACGGCGAGTTTAATATAATATGTAAATCGAACGGCAACACCGCGACCTCACGGTCGGAAGATACACGCCGAACTCATATCGCCTGGACGTATTACATGGGGAGTCGTAAATTATCGTGCAAAAGGCAAAGCAGCAGTTTTACGCTGGAGCGCTGCGGATGAGGCTGCATAAGCGGTAGAAGAGCGAGGAAGGGTTACGAGCCTATGAATGCAAATGAGCGTCGCCGCGCGGGTGGAGGTCGGTTTATCGGCGGCCATTTACATAAAACCGTAGAAGCCGACTGGTGAGCACACTTACCCGCCTATTGCTATGATCATATGCTGATTATAAATACCCGAAACGACGGAGAATACCTTTATAATTTTCCCGAATTTCGCGCTACCCTATGACCCTAAATCTTAACAAACATATGTGGCAAACAAAGTTACTAATGAAACTTTAAATATTTAATAAAGGGTTTATAAACAATGAATGCGATAAAATAATATTTTATTATTAATTAAAACCAGCTTCTTAGTCATCTATTACGAATCCATTGTAACTATTTATGTGGACGTGACCTTATTTACATTTGTTACTACATACGCACGTGTCTTTTTAATACCTATGATGCCCGATTCTAATGCAGATGCGTCTATTCGAGCCATTCATGTAACAAGGTCATGTTAGTCTGGTATTAAACATTTTCGCCAGCTCTTTCTGCATACACATAGAAAACGTTAGTGAGTTTAAACACGGATGACTTTACGCGCTGTTTATTCCCTGCCGTCACTATCTACGCTCGAGATCAGCTCGTAAAACCGTCGGGTTCGAGCATTGTTTTATTATCGGTCCCCGCTGGTGTAATATTGCACAATGACGCCGCTATAGTACAATCTGACGCCATTCATTAAGTCCTACTGACCGAATGTAATCTGAATCTGTGGCCAATTTTGAAGTAGCCACCTATGTATGTATGAATTCTAACCTAACCGGTTCAAGCAAATTTTGAAAGAAGTCTTTTAATCTCGCCAACATATCTGAAATGATGGACAGAGGACCCAAAAGTTTCCTGTTGCGATGTTTACAAGGCTTCCAACTCTACAAAAACAACGATACATCAAAAGTGAGTTACAAGTTAACTGGCGCTATCCGCCGCGGCCCACGGCGAAATTATGCTGAGCTATTTAAGCTGACACGGGTACAGACCGACCGCGCCTGGGTTCTCCTTGTTGACTTCCCTACGACACTTTTCAAGTTGCTCACTCCATAGAAGTGACCTCCTCAAAACTATACCTCCCAATGTCCTTTATAAAATAACGCGACATAATGACGCTTTACAGACCTTTTCTATTATATAGTTACTATAAAGGAGAGCAGCGAATCATACGAGTCGTAAATTCATAAGCATTCAACGTGTCTGTTCAACAAGTAGGGCAGCAAAAGACGAAGGGAGGAGCGTTAAGAGAGGACAGACGAAGGGCGGAGCTTTCTGAAAAACCAGTAGCGTGTCCACAGCACATATGAGACTTAACGGTCTCTCTGTTGTTGCTAGGAGATTACTACCAGATGTTTGTTTGTTCGTTACGTGCCATCGGGAAACCATTTGTGAAGTCCTTAATGTCCGTTGAACGTTTATTATGTGGAAACTTCAAAGCGATGAAGTTTACACACTGCGATTTGTTGAGAAAAGTAGATGTTTAAATTTTACGCAGATAGACGAGTCCCACGAAGACAATAAAGAACACAAAGTGCACAGTTTAAAACTTTTGGCGAGGCGAAACACTCCGGCGCGACGCTTTCAAAGTTGCAAGACGAAGCCGGCGGCGCGGCGGAGGCGCGCAACACCTCACCACCGCGATCCCGCTGTCAAACTAAGAAATATTGCCGTTCCAAAGTAGCTCCCACAGTTTTGTCCATCCAACTCGCAAAAAGCGTTTAAACTAGCCAAGCCGATGATAGCCACGCTAGCCTAGGGATATCTTTTTGTTTTTTATTTCCGTGAATGAAACAACAATATTAAATCTGAAATGTTAACATTTGAATCAGAGCAGATATTTGAGCTCGTGTGCAAATTGTGCATGTAGCTCAGCTTGTTTACAGAGTTGTTACTACGTTGTTGGAACCAGACAATTACCTATCAAAATACAAGAGGCGGTAATTTTAAGAGCGTCGGTACTTTGGATCAGCTCAGTAAGCCCGTGATCGCATCACGGCCCCCGCGCCGCTCGCCCCTTTGGCGCTCGCTAATCCTATTCCCGCGACAAATTAATATGCTCATCGGCAGCCGCGTCACTAGATTACAGCGCGTTCATAGCGCGATTGTATTTTAAGTGTATTATCCAATTTGGTGGATATTGTGCGTGTGGTAATCCGCGGTCGTGGAGCACACGCGAACGTTTAGTCGCGAGTCGCGGTAAACTCTACAACGCTTGCATTATCGCACGCCGAGCTGGAGCGAGCTAGCGCACATAATAGATTTTGTTGGTGCTGCATCCGACGCGGTCAGCCTATTGCAAACTAACGGGATTAACGCCTGAATATGAGTTTAGTGCGTTAAAGGAATGAGTGTATTTGTGTGTGTGAATGCTGTAACATTCTGTGTAGCGTTTCATTCCGTTTAAATCCAAGGGTTGATGGTTACGGTAAAGTCTTACAAATCCTTTGAACTTCTTCGTTAGACATCAGAGCTAGGTCCTGCCAGTTCTCTTGTGTTGAAGAGCGCTCGTCCCGAGATTCCGACTGAGTGTCTCATTTTCTTGGATAGGATTACTTTAAATATAAGCAAAAGTAACAACTTCACTGATACAAGTAATTTCACAAACACTACAGTACATCTGAATTTTAAAACAGACTAGACTTGAAAATAATAAACCTCGCTGTTACAAAAACTTATTTTACACGTGTACTATATTTTAGCTATTTTGCAGATAGGTACGAACTAAGTGAGCCAAAAATGGCGAAAATAATTAAAATCGGCGCATACCATTAAAAGCGCAGTTTATAATAGGAGAGTGCACCGTGAAGTGTCCTTCATGTAGGTAGTTAAAGAGTTGGAGGAGCGCACTTGAGCACGAGGACGTACTGTAGCGGCGTCACCTCGCGACTAACGAACCTGCCGACAAAAACTCAGCTCTACTGTGCCGCGATAATTCCGACGGTGAAACACTCGCTTTGTACTTAAAAAAATCTCATCGAGTTAATTGTGTGCAAACTTGGGGCGCTGAATAATTGATAAATTACTCCGACCTGTGGAATTATTTTTAATTACGATGTTTGTGAGGTAAAATTTTACTCCGGAGTATGTAAGTAAGTCAAAGTCAAAGTCAAATAATTTATTTCAAGTAGGCACATTAATACTCTACTCAAATAAAGAAACATGATAAGTACTCATGATACTCTAATAAATAAACATTCTATTCTATTCTATTCTATTAAAGGCACTTTTGAACGTCAAATACATAGAAATAGAACTGATTCTAGTTGCCCCTTCCAAAAGGTAGTTTTCGTATGGAGAAGAATGGGCAAAAAACTCCACCGTTACTCTTTAAAAAAAATGTTTTACAATATTTGGTATACATCAATTATATAATTACATGTGAAAATAAAGGAATTGATCAGTTTTATAAAATGGAAAACTTTTTGGTCTACGAAAAATTGGAATGATTTATTGAGAAGAACACTTTATTAATGTTCACTGTTTATTCGATGAATATAAAGAAAAATATTCGCAACGAAAATAATCAAACGTCAGGGCAATGAACCTATTACTACACACATACTTATCGGCAATAATGACTTTCTCCAAAAACCGCTGAACAGAAAATGGTAGGACAATCGAAAGAGCTATTAATTTTACGTTGTTCCACAAGAACCGTAAAAGACAATAATGATCAATAGCACGCGATCCGGCCAGGGTCCAGATTTTAATATCGAGATTGCGAAACGATCGCGATGTCATTAAACTGGTTTCATTTGTAATTAAGTAGAATTCTAAATGTTCAATGCAAAAAGTTGGCTACGGGCCTACGGCTAAGTATTTACATAACTGGATCAGATACCTCTCAAAGTAGATGCTCAAAAAATATTAAAAGCATGATCCTCAAATCTCAATAACACTCAAGAAAGCTTCCGTGATTCGGCCAGCGTTCGGAAACAGAACTTCAGTTCATAAAAGGTGAAAAAAGGCAACGAAAACTGTAGTAGAAGTGTTGCTAAATAATGAATGCTCACCACTTAACAAGAATGGTGGAGCGGGCGCGACTGTCAGTCGGCACTCATCCTCGCCTCGCGCTAATTGAGTGGGGCATCTCACGACGTAACACGACAACGCCACGGAATGTAAACACCATCGTAAAAACGACACTGTCACATTATTTCGGGTGCTTCATCAACGACTTCCTCGTGTAACGCGATTTAATCAAACGATTAAAAGTAAATCTTCAAACTACGTTTCACGTACAGCAGTTTATCTAGTTTATGTTTTCCGGAAACACGATGTTGGAACGAACGATCAATGGACGATAGCAGATATTTTGCAGGAAATTGTAAATACGATATAGTGTTCATGTGGTTATGTTAAAAAAACCAACCAAAGCGATTAGTTTCTTTTGAACCATTTTTACTGCCAGTC
Organism: Lithophane socia; assembly: GCA_947522985.1. Classification (NCBI taxonomy): domain Eukaryota; kingdom Metazoa; phylum Arthropoda; class Insecta; order Lepidoptera; family Noctuidae; genus Lithophane; species Lithophane socia. The sequence goes on from OX383256.1 coordinate 7,187,210, forward strand.
TGCGTAACACGTGACATTTATTATAGATAATGTGGGGGTATAATGTGTCGTGGCTAGTTAGTTTGTAGTGAGGTGTGATCGGCGGCAATACATCACGCGCCGTCGAGAGATATATGGGCGTTGTCGTCTATCGGTCGCTGGTCGCCGTGAACGGTAACACATTGTCCGATGCTTCACGTCGTGCTTTTTGCAACATAAATAATGACACAGCTCTTGTACCATAAAGAAGTTTCAAAAACGACCCGTAAGGATTTCTGTTTTTTGGAGATCTGATGCTCATTATTTGTGAGAATGGAAAAAAAAAACATTTTGCGCCGACCCCTGGGTAACATGGGACAAGGGCGCGCAGAAGTAAAACGCAATAAATGGGTTTGCCATTGCACGAAATTTGAAGGGCGAAGGCGATGCATCGATTTTTAGGTCTAATAATAGTTCGGTCTATAGTTAAATGGAATGGATGGCGAAGATTTTACACAGTGAAAAATTCAATGCTATGAAAATAATGTTTCAATCTGAAAACAGTAACTTGGAATTACGAATTGGAATACATAAACGAGGAGCATAGCATCAAGATCTAAATCCCGCCATCGTAACTAATTAAAATGAAAATAGAGCAAATGTAGAGCGCGTTTCAATAGTAAAACCGACAGTTCGCCGCGTGTGTGCATACGTGTAATAAGTTGGTACAGGCGCTAATCCGACTTAGCTCACACGGCTGATCATTGCATCGATTTGTAGATGTACATAATATAAAGTTCTTTGTGAATACACAAGTTGTTAAATATGGGATTAGAGAAAAGACTGCGTCTGGCTTGGAGTGGGCAAAGCGCACGATGCGAAACGAAACCGGTTGTACTTGTTTATTTTGCACGCATTCCAGGCGGCCAGGCGGGAGCGAGCGAGAGGCATCCCGGACGGATCAGGAACTCGATTCCTACGGCGCGCTGGCCTTGAATCTCAACTCTTCGCAGTGGTTGGTAAAATATTGTGAAGTTGTGTAACGTGTGCGCCAAGAGATGTAAACTAACTACCATTACAATCTGCGTCATTCGCAAAGAACTGCTTGTGATTTATGTTCCTTTAATGCCTTATCCTTTCCTGTATCGGAGAATCTAAACAATCACCATGATGTGTTCTTAAATTTACTACTTGAAGCTTTGTGTGGCTGTGATTTCAATTTGGATACTTGTTAAAATAACGATCGACTTGCTTACTGCTTCTAGCGAGTAGCGATTATCCAATTCTGATAATCACTACTCGCTAGATTCTGTGTGTATACGTCTCGCGGTTGCTTCCCATTTTAAAGTTCCAATTTAATATGAATCAAAAAAGTTGCTTTAGATTTTTCCACGATATCTTAATCCTTACATAAGTTAATAACGGAATTATCCAATCTTGCGTCCTTAGCAACTACATTGCAATCAAGTATGGCGGTTTGGAGTGCAGATGCGCGCTCTATATCCTCTATATATCATAACTTGTAAAGCAGGTTTCGCAACTCTCAACCAATAATGTCACTGCACTTCGTAGAAAGTTTTTTATTATTTTAGGTATAAAGCGGACACATATTCTACATGGCCAGTTTATGAGTCATTTGGATGTGTCATTATTTATAGACGGCGTGTCATTAGCGTAGGCTTTGTTTATGTCGAGGCGAGTGAATCTATTTACGAGAAGTACGTCACCGGTCATATACGATCAGCCCGGACATGAATTTGCAATGCATTCATTATAATCAATAACTAGAAATTGTGGGAGGACTTATTTGCGTACCTATAATAATTAAGGGGGAGTTCCTAAGCCGACAATCCTCTTTCCTGTGAAATCCATACAGGTTTCGTGTCACGTCCGCGATGAGAATTCACTTTAATTGGCAAATAATACGTAGGCCAATTAAGGATGCTAAGTTGGATGGAGGCGCGCGTGACGCGACTAGTGAACGTATTCAATTATGCAAACGTAGTCGTGAAAGAACAACCCGAACTCCCCGTCTTCTTCTCTTTTATTGACCGTTGGGAACGGGCTGACGAAGTGCACTTCGACTCAGTTCCCCCGAATTATGTAACATTTTATCGTCACGTGTAATTCACATGCTCCCGACTCGACTTTCACACCTTTCACTGACTCGTTAGCAAAAAATTTATATTACTTGTACTCGAAGACACTTTCTCTTTATATAGCAACTACGCAGACGAAGGTTTACATGTATACACGTACAAATACAGGGTTCATTTTTAATAAAACATTCGATATCGCACAAGGTAGTGAAACGTCGAGATAGCGACGCCACTGGAGCATCTGAGAGTCGCGACGACGACGCTCGCCCCGGGGACATCGCAATTGTCATGTAAAGCGTCGTCGGGGCTAAAGCGTGGCACATCGAGCCCGCGCCTCGCCTCCGGCTGAAAATGCACTTTTGCGAAGCGATTGCCTGTCGATCTAAGTTATTCAGCGAAACGGTGAGTAGCGACCTAAGTATGGATAACGATCTGCTCCGACAGTGTTAAGCCCCCAGACACTCAGATTTATCGTCAACTGTATCGAGAGGTGGATTGTAGGAAAAAGTCTAAAACTCCATACAAGTAGTATAAAACATCATAAGCTACGTGAACATTAAAGTAAGCAATAGCAATTAACAACTCGTCACGAAATCGTGATGATTAATTGAAAGTTTTCTTGACTTTGTTGTATTTTAACGGATGGTAGCCGATACCATCGCGGTAAAAGCAAGTATTGAGGAAAGAGATGCCTGATGCGATTCATTGTTCTGGTCGCGGCTATGTGTCAAATGGTTTCGCCGATTCGTGACCAATCACTTAATACGGCGAGCCAATCTTATGGGACATACTTTCATATTTTGTTGTTAGTGTCCAATTTGGTTGTTCAATCAAGAGGTATAAAGATTAAAGAGACATTGGCATTTATCAGTAGTTATCTAGAGGCCGAAACCCAAAAAGGTGGTCGGATCAAATATCCGAAGCATTTGACGATGCCTATCAGCGCCGTACTCTACCAGGCCACTGATGCCATATGGAAAAAGACCGTTAACAATTTGATAAGGAGTCATGATTCTCGGCATTGAGAGAACGATTGAAAAGAGAGATGATAGATGGATAAAATTAACCAATACAAAATGTAACTGTCTAAGATGAAAAAAACATGTTTTCCTTAAAAAATCGGAAACGGAAAAAAATTGATGCAAAAGTTTCAGCATCTGTGGCACCAAAAGTAATCAAAATCGACAGCGGAAAGCTGTTTACTGTCAGGCGTGTATGATTTAAGATGGTAACTTGTCGAATGCGATACAGAAACCTCGGAGCGGAGGCATAATTTATTGGCACACGTAACTTTACACTATATATCTAGAATCTAGCCATATAGCCGCTAGACCAACTTAGCAAATAGTGTCCATATAGGGCGACTGGGGGACCAAATGATCGTACTGATTGTCCGATACTGTAAACTGGAGTTGTTCACTATTGCCATAAAGGGCTTGACTAGACTTTCGCTATCGCGTAAGAGTCTCGCACTGGCGGCGGCAGGTGACGTAACTGTGCGTCCGACGCGGCGTCGAATTCGGCACGTTGTGTACGTGAATCGTGATGCAAGCGAGGTGCCAAGGTCGAGGCTGATACTCGGCATGCAAATGAGCTCAGATAAGTCGCGCTCATTACACCCTACACCCGACTCCGGGGCCTCTGGCGTCATTACGAGCCCTGTCGGAGCCGCCTTTATTTTATTACGCGGATGTGTCGAGAAAGGAGGTTAATGTCGTCGAATTACACGCATTGTTTCACCTAGCCATTGCCATGGAAACAACGAATGTTGCGAGCCTATTTTGCTTACCATTACACCCGGGTGAAAAATGACTGCTGGGCTGTATTTACGTGCTATTTTCTTTTACAGAGATAAAACATTTTGAAGCTTAGTGGTTCTGTCACTGCCATCATTGCAAAATGCTTAGCTGTCAGGAATCACAGTGGATGCTAAATTAAGGAAGAACTTCAAGTTAGTTATCAAAAGGATGGACTGACCCGAAGAAAATAACTTTAATAGCTATTTACGTGATTTTCCACGTTGGTGGTGGAGACGTGTCTCTCGGGCCTCACCGTTTAATTAAAGGGCGGCGGGGTGAGGGAGCCGAGGAGCAGGGCATAATGCCGGCGCAATATCGGATGGAAATGCGCGGCATGTAGGAATGCGCCGCGCGCCGCCCCTCCTCATTCGCGAACGATTCGTGGTATTTTTTATTGACGACTCTGGAAATGCTATAGTGGGAATAGTCCATTCGATCTTCATTCTACTAGAATCATGCCCGGAAAAGACCTCCACTAATGAACATTAAGGGTTCATTTCTGCTATTATTTTGATACATTTTCAGAGCAATAAAGTGATATTAACTGAAAGTGGAATAAAAGTTTATGTCGCATCTAAAAATATAGTTTACCTAATGAACACGCCACGACAGTATTTTTCATCCGCGCTCCGCGCTCGATGGAAAGATTAAATTTAGAGAGTGACGTTTTTAGAAAGCACAAATTCAGCGGACATCGCCGAAAAAGTTTTTCAGCGTTTAAAACTGGTCAAACGTTGAAATATTTGAAGAGGAAAGATTTCAAGACAAATAATTAAGTTATTAGTGTTATTTTCAATTAATGTTGTAATATCGAGTTGTTGGCTAAGTGCATGAGGTGCGCACGAACGCCAGACCGAGTGCAATTTGAACGGCGAGTGGCGAAATCTGAGAGCGAACGGAACGTGACACCCCACTTATAACGCAACGAGAAAGTTGGACATCTTATTAAAATCTGTTATTTATAACTGCGAAACGACTCTAGATTCCGGTCTTCATATAAAAGAATCACACACAATCGCGTATTAACACAACACAACGTTCCGCATGCCTGGACTATTTTGATTGCTCCATTTGCTGCTAACATTTGAATTAGCAAAAAGTTTATCTTGTGATTCTTATGACGTAGATACCCTACCTACTTGGCAAGATTTGGAAGACTTTACAAAATACTGCATACTGCACATTAGTCAATACGAAGAAGAGAGGTACCGAAAACCTGGTACAATTAAAATAAAACGAGAACGACAATTTATGCAGCAATTATTTGAAGCATGCTGGCGTTCAATCCAGGTCAGATTAAGTGATTTTTAAAAACTAATGCAAACGATAGCACGCGACGAGTGCGCCCACAACGCTCACCGCTGCACAAACTTAATGAACGTTCGCTCGCAAAACGCAACCCTGCCCGATGGGTCGTACATTCAGAGGTACTAAATTGAGCTCCATAAATACTCTTAATGAAATGTCTTCATTAGTGTTCATTATCAACAGTGCTATTTAAGGATTTATTACGTTAACATATTAAGATTTTCTGTCTGAGTATTCAAGTCGCCGTCGTGTCTAATGAATAAAAATTGGATAGATAATGGCATTTCAAATGTATCGAGATCTGGATGATGTCCAATAAGGCGCTAAATATCGTTCAGACGATGAATGACTTTATCAAAAACACGTTTGATCGTTTCTGTAAATCTATAAATCCTTTTCCAATTACAGATTCTAAGTGAACCACGTTGGCAGTAAACATTCCATAGCTAATTTCTCGTCATTGCGGTTTCAGAGGCAGGACGGACGGAGCGGACAGACATAGGTATATCTATAATGAATCACGTAACGGTGCCTGCTATTCTAACAGAGCCCGCCGTCTCGGCCACGTCTACTTACCTATCTACAATGCGTGAAGGTTCACGAACAATCTCCAGTCCAAGATTGGTGACCTTGTTTATAAATCAGTGTACAAAATAAACTTCTAGGTTAATTATGAGACTATTTTATTTCGCTTTATAATTACATACATTATGATACCATCTCTGAGTGATTTATCTTCTAATTACACGTTGTACAGGGTAATATTTGTCATGATTGGCATTGCAGATAATAATTACGAGCTGAATAGGATATACGGCTTCGTAAGAAATAATATTGGGGAATTCGTTAAAGCTATATAATGTAGAAGGCTTGTTTAGTACAGTCCGGTGTTTAGCAGTCCATAAAGTTATCCGACATATGAAACAAGTCCAGCGTGGCGCACAACGCTAGCCAGTTGAGATTACTGGCGGCTTTTAAATGCCCCCAATGCTCTGAATGTTCAGCAGCGGAACACTTGGCGGGCGAGTTTTGAAAACCCCTCCAGAGGAGTACCCAAAGCAATAGCTTTTGCTCCAGATTTGTTAGCAGTAGTTTTGCTCATTTGCGAAACGGCCGAGTTGAGGTGATCGGAGTTTATCAAAGGATTCTTGCATTTATTTTTAAAATGTTTATAAAAGGCAATGAATTTCCTTTGGATATCGGTAAATTCGCCGAAATATCAATTCAAACGAGTTCCAAAAATAAAAAAATGTAGGTCAGCGGGAAAATTTCACAATATCGTGCGTTTACTGAGTACCGATTGTGGGAAGCGATTTATACTTTCCAAGAACTGGGGGGTAGGGACATCAGAGAGCTATGTCGCTAATTTCGTACTGTGGGCGTTGTGTAATGATATCTTGCTTGTGTTTAACTGGGGGCCTGGAGTGATAATCATCGGCATATAGCGTAAATTCGTTTACACCGGGATTTTCAAAGTGGAAGTATTTCGTCTTCAGCAGTGAGTTTGCTTACAATTCAGTTGTGCGATGAAAGCGAGCGCGTGGGTGGACGAGTTGGTTGTGTATTTCTATTTCGAGTGTTGAGCGTGGTGCGGCCGCGTGGCGGCGACGGTTGGTGCATCTATCACTCCCACGTATGGCAACTATACTGCAAGCTGTGCGAACAGAGACCACCTGAACCCACGCACACTTTCACTGATGCCCTTTACAAAGTACATTATTATGCGTGCAGGTATTTCAGTGTGCGTAGGTTTTCTGATATGGATATTTAAACAGACTTCGCAGTTACAAATGGTGTTAATCCGTTGAGTTACTTGTACGTTTTTTTTAGAGTTTAATTATTTCGTAGCTCCAAAAATGGTTGCTAACTTGGTAAGTAATTAAGGTATATGCAGCATAATCGTTAAATAAATTGTAATTAATACTAATCCCAATGTTACAACACGCCAACTTGGATATCACGCTATTTTATGAGTCTAGAGTAAAATGTAATTGTATTATAAAAACTAGTAGAAAATGACTTAGTCAACCATAGTCCATAACAAAGTTGTTGACTAAGATGAAATCATTGTCTAGTTGATTTCGCAAGACGACAACGACAACGTATCGATGCATGACATAACCACTGCTAGTCCTATTAAGTAAATTGATGCAACCACGTTTTATATTTACCTACCTAACACTAAAAATACACAGTTGTGTGTCTCTCTGCTAACGCCTACGTTATGGCTCGCGGTCAGTGTTTCATGGTCGTTTTAATGTCAGCAAATTGAGAGTCGTAGGTGATGCGATGAGACGTTCGCGAATCCGGTTTGACAATACGACGCATCGGTCGCCAGGTAGATATCAGCGGCGTGGGTGAGGTTAAGTGAATAAGGCAATAAGCTCGGTTTAATCAACACAACACGTAGCCTAATCAAATATGACCCCCTCGTCATATCGCGTAATTGAAGGCTTAATCACGGGAGACGTTTCGCGAAAGGCGCGGCGGGCGGCGCGGGACTCGGGATGAGCCGCGGGTTTGTTTGATCAAACCGCGATTGCGAACGTAGGTACTGAAGCGGTGACAACTTTTGTGGGATAACATTCCGTTTGTTTAATGAAATACTTACAAATCCTACAGTTTAGGAGTTGATTGGGACGGAATTTATTATCATATTTAACCAATATGTACAGTGCAGGACATAGATTACTGCCCTGTGACATTCTAACAAATATTAATAGTTCATATTAGATATTATTAGTAAACGAATTGAAAATCTTCTTTTTGAAGTCAATTAAAACATAGGTAGAAATATAATTTGCATTCCTCCTCTACAATCTTATAAAACAGACAACTAGTGTATGTATGTCTGCCAAAGGGCAATGTGTGCATTCTATAGACATTTGAAACAAAATTGTTCGAGCTCACCTAGCACTCGACCGCTTTATTAGCTTTCTCGCAACAGACAACACCCTTATTATATCAGAGGAAAATCGAATAACAACACCGTTTCAGGTTTCAGTGATGAAAGAACGAAGTTTTCGCTTTACCCGATTAGGCGAGCGGCGGTCCAGTGGACGCCGGACCGGCTGCTCAAAGAGCCAGCACTAGTGCGCCTCACAAAGCCGTTGTTTACTTTTTCGTTCCCCCAGTTAAATATCTGGACGCTCCATCGCCGGTCAACAGTATAAGCGGCGTTCTTCGTCGTCGAGATGCTTTTTATCGTGCAGATTAGCGCCGGAGCGACGTACGATGCACTATTTCGCATTCTCCGGGGGATTATTTAAAGTTTCCTTGAGCTACGGCTCGGTCCAAGTGCGGTATTATCTTTAAGCGCGGATAGAACTGTTTAGGGTTGAAATGCGTGCACATAATATACTTTACAACGTTTTTTAATATTATAAAGATTGGTTTCGTTAAAAGTTACAGATATCTTAGGACACCAAACGTCAGTGAAAATATGATTTAAAAGATAGCCTGTCTCTATCTAACTTCCGAATATGTGAATTTTGAGAAAAATACTATTAACAAAGTATGTGTTCTAGTTCTGATAGAAAAGTAGCTAGAATTTTATTATTGTCTACTTAGAAAACCCAGTGATAACCGATTAATAAGGTAATGGCATTGAAGCGAGAACATTGTGGAGTGCAGGCAGAGTGGAGGCGACGCGACGGTGCGATACCACGATACCACCAGCGTGCACAAAGCCCGCACAATGTACGACGGCTCATTGTTTAGAGTCTCGGACTAAACATCATGGCCGGCTTTAAGCGAATTACCTACTGCAGCCTCACACATGTAACTTGATGTACACTACACAACGTAGATACTAGATAGCTGGCCGTGATATATGTTGTTCAAGACAGCACCATTCGAGCATTCGGGTTACTTTTAGGATTTAGAACAGCCTTTGATATTGTGCGTCAATTAAATTAGAATCACTTATTAGCCTGCTAGTTTTGGTTAAAAGCCAACACCTACTGCTTTACGTTTTATGGGGGGAAAAGTTTGGATGGAGGGTGTCAGAACCTGGATTGAGAAACAAGAAATTAATTGGCATCAAAGTATCAACTATCAGACGAGACGAGACGACCGATTCCGAAAATATACAAGTTACAGAAATAGAAAGTCAACCTAATCTAAATCAAATTCAGCTGCATGCCGACTGTCTGACATTCTAGGTGACATTAAAATGTACGATATAAAAATACTGGCGCTAGTAAGAACAGGCACATCGTTTTACCGCCCACATTGTGCATTGACTTAGTGCATAGAGCATAGAGTATAGCTCCTAGCTAGCCGTAACTTTAGAAACATGACCATATTGAATGGCGCACGCGGGATGGCTGACGTGGAAATCTTTACCGGGCGCACTGGCTCGCTCCCGATCCCAGTGCGTTTTATCTCTTGATCGCGTTATTCAACCAAGCATCAAAGGAAAATACGAAGGGAAATAGGGGTATTAAGAAATGAGAAAACGCCTTCTATTTATCTGTTTTGATTTGTTAAGCAAACGGTTTGTTGAATTGAAAATAATGAATTACATTTTCAGAGCGCTAATGCAATTTTTGTTCACGAGGAAAATACTGAAAGTGATAACGAGCCACGTATATTTAGTCAAATAAATGAACGGTGTTATTTGGAGAGTCGAACGGGTGGACATAATCGTGATAAGGCCCTCCGGCCCGAGGCGATGCAGCGGCGGAGGTGCGTGTTTACATGTCAGTTTTAATTTTTATCGCCCTCCATTCGCCCGAAATACCTACCTACCTACCCGTTATCACGTCATTCTACCGTGATAACGCTATAGCACGTAATAGCCGAGCAAACTTACCGATAAACCGTTTTATTTGGTGCAAATCGATGTAAAATATTCATGTTTTCACTGACATTAAATTTTGCTAACGAACACAATTTAATTCTAACCTGCCGTTCAGTTGAATACGCGGAATATTGTAAAACTGGCGAACATTACGCAGCATTAGATATTGCAACATATAATGCGTTATGGTTATGCTCGCCTCTTAAAAACGCCAAGTATGTATATAATATAATATGTATAGAGAACAAGTTAAGGCTGCGAGTCATCGTCCTGCTCATTATGTTAGTAGCGCTATGCCAATTCCCATACAATAGTAGACGAACGACGGCGACGGCGGCGGGGATGACGTCACTTCAAGCTAGCCTTGGGATTGAGGTCGGCGAGCGGAATACAGGCGGCGAAATGTCGCCTTGAGGGGTTGTTTCTTGTTCGACCGGAAAATCACAGCTGCATAAGTTTTTGAAAGTATTTACTGTAAGCTTTATCCGATTCCTTCTCATGAATGATAAAAAATATATGAAAACTTACCTTGATACTGTCGTAGCAGGCGGTAACTCTTCCATTCTGCACCTCCACGGTAGCCGGGGGATGCGCAAACTTGCATTCGGTGTCGGGTCGCGAGCATTTATTCCTTTGAAATTCGCGGCACACTTCAAGCTGCAGCCAACGTGAGTCCTTGCCGTTTAAGAGGTTATTCATGTTCACCATGGTGGCCATTGCTGCCATAAAATTCAGGGGCGGTAGATGCGCACGCAATTACGCAGAGCGAGTGCGGCGCATAGGCGGCGGGGAGCGAGCGCGCCCGCGCGCTCTCAGCAGGCACTGGTCACACGGAGAGAGAGACTGCTGCGGCCACTGGCTTGCGATCGCGCACCCTCACTACACAACGACACACACGCACGGTACGCGGTTCCGCGGCGATTCACGCGCGGCTACCACGCTAGGTACCTACTTACTAGTTGATTAATCTTACAATTAAGTTAGAATTAAAGACACCGACGTTGCAAGCTTATTTAGGCGAGTATTAAAATATTATTATCACACGCGTTCTTATCGATGTTGACGGTTGAGTTTAGTAGAGGGCGAGCGGTGCTTGGTGCGCGAGCATGGCGGCGGCCGGTGCGGGTCTGGGCAGGCGACGGTGGGGCGCGTAAAAAGCTAGATTAGCGGCTCGGCGGTCAGCGAGCAAGCCGGTGCGGTGCGGGGCTCAACTCTGCGAACAACAAAACACACTGGTTACTCTCCGGGCGTTTCGCCCCGGAGCCAAGCACAAGCGGCTACCGGGTTAGCAAGCAGGCGCGGCGGCCGCTCTTAGGCCCGCGCTGGCGATGGCCCCGCGCTACAGTAGCAGCGCGGCGCCCTCACTGGCAGCAGATTTTAGGCAAACATTATTTTCAGGTCTCGTTCTGTCGCATGTTATTTGCCAGCAACATAATGCATTGTGAACACTATCAGAGGTGTGCGCAAGAGGAATTAGCAGTTATCAAGTTTTTTACTTGGATGCTGGCTATTTAGGCACTAGTCAGAAAGGTACCTTCATACCGTAGAACGTCGCTGCCAACCTGCTACCCCATCATCATCCTACTTACGTTGTTTGTAAACTTTATGTCATGAAGAGACTATTTCGGTATGATGATGATATTATAATCAAGTTTTTTATATGCAAATGATAACAAAAAGTAAGTAGATATGGTCATAATAATGTTACAGAATATTAATTAAAATACTTAAATAAACTAGTACCGCAATGACAATCATTCTTAATTTTTGCGTAGGTATACCTAAGCCTATATCCATCTTATTAACTCTGTCTTTGAATATTAAAATGAAAACGTGCAACGTAATTGAATGGAGATATCATTCAAGGTACCTACCTTTATTTTTTCACATTCGTTAATGAATTTCATAAACGAAAACTGTTAAAAAGATGCAATAAACAAAACATATCCGTTATCCGCCTCTCCGTTCATTGGCAACAAAACCTTTGAACACCGGAGAACAGATTTTCGACGTCAATCTCATCAGAATAAAACTATGAAAAGATGTAAAAGTGTTTTCACGGCGGTAAAGCCAATAAGTGTCAGGGGAATCATCGCACAGAAAAATTCTTTGTGTGGGCGCTGCCACTAGAAACGTATCGGTCTGAGGCCGGGAACAGGGAAAAACTCGTGAAACCAAATCCTATCGTAATGCGCTATTTAAAGCATAACCTGGTTGAAAATAGCTCGGTGTGCGGCAACACAACGTCGCGCTCTTCAGCGTGCATAAATCTTCAAATTTTATTTTCAACGAAGATGCATCGGGACCGTTTTCACGTGGTGTGGATGCGCTACGCTTGATCCGACACATTTCCCAAACGATTCACGTTTATTTAAAATCTTTGTTGAGCTTAGACGCTATTAGCGAATAACAGGATTAAGTTGTGGTAAATTATGGTTTTATTATAGCAAATTGTTGAAATGCCACCAATTACTCTGTAAATTAGCTGGCGTGAAATTAGATTGTACTGTGTAACAAGGAAACAGGTAACAATGATTACGAAGTGCTGTGGTTGACTAAATCTAGTTACGTCGGGGCTCACGGTAGTAATGGCCATTTGCGTTCGTTGTGGTTTACATTAATCAATATTTTTTGGTAAATTTAATTGGCAAAGTGTCCTTGGAAAATATACTGTAAGTGAAACTCGAGAAATTCAAAGAAAAGCGAAACTACTAGTGTAGTTACATTGTTTCTGTTCTAATCAAACACGAGAACGTAATGTTTGTTTAGTGTTTACAAATACACATATCGATATTAATACAGCCACATTACTACAGCATAAATAAATGCAAACCTTTGAAGCTGTAGTTTTCCGCCGTTATGATTGCAACCTATCAAGTCCAACCCCTTGGAACGCACACAAAGCCAATGGACGTCCTTTTATTTTCTACATTTAAACCAGAAATTGAGAATGGTGGTTTCAAATGATATCGGCGGCCGATTCTTTTCACGTCGGCGCCGATCTCTGGGAGATTCCTTCGGTGCTCGACACGCACGGGGAAGACATTCAATAACCCAGTGAAAAGATTACCAAGAGCAATCAGACGGAAGCGAATCTAAATAAGAATCTCGTGAGAGCGGTCGGGGACAGGGGTGGGCGCAAGAGGGGGAAAAACAGTCGAGCGGGCCTTTGTGAGATCGCCGATTCGATCAAGTTACCATCGAGAGTATCATGTAGATTTAATAGTTAGGTATCTGAAAAGCGCGGCGGGGTATTTAAATTTAATTTCACATTTCCGCACAAATGGAAACCAAACCATTTGCCCGCATCCACGGTCTCGACCGGGACTCGAACCTGGGTCTCCCACCGCCAGGGAGGGCGCTCTGACCACTGAGCTATCAAGACAATAAGAATGCGAACAGCTCGCCTGGAAACCTTAAACGAAATTTTTACCCGAGGTATAACGTTCTTTAACAGGAAATATTTCAAGAAGAGTAATGTAACTTCGAACTGTAATAAATCAATTTAATGTCGTTGAGCAAGGAATTCTTCTGCTTTTCATTTAAATGGTGGATACTTTGGAATAAATTTTCCGATAGTATACATAACCCAACCGCACTTTTCATATTTTTATTTAATAGACAACTCATTCAGTAACGAGCACAACGAAATTTTGCAAGCAGAAAAGTGAGCGCTTGAATATAAATTCTCGAAGGCTTTAATTTGCGATTGAATTGGGTTCGACAGAAATCGGGGTAAGGTCGACCATACGCGTGGTGCAGCTGTTTGAAAGGTACCGCTTAATTCTTTACCTTCACCGATAAACGATTCTGGTAGGTACTTTATTTTTTGTGCTTTACGTGACGCGATTGTATGAAGTAAGATTGGTCGCATTTATATTGTAATTGCCGCATACTTCCAGGTACGTAACATTAAAGTGTGAAGTTCTAATAAGCGTGTAATTATTTTTTCAGATTAAAACCTATAGTAGAATCGAGAATAATGCTGTTGAACACGTAATTCTTTTGTAATATACATACTGTAATATATCCCATTGCATATATGCCATATAAGTTCAAAGCAAAACATAGCTAGGAGGAGGTAAGGAGGAGTTAAGGAGGTACTAAAATCCTAATTTTAATATTCCTAATATTCCAGGGGTCAAGGAACGAAAAGGTAACAGGCAGGAGAGATTTTCGCATCCGTTTCCAAATACCACATTTTACTCATAAATACTTCCGGAAACCAGTATTATTCTTCAGTTTGTACTGTTTGGAGCTAAACCACAAGTTGCATTTTCCAGGAAGAATTTTTACTTTCCTAGAATTGATAATTTCCAGAAATTCATTTCTGTAGAGACCTGGACAAAACGATCGGAAAAAACGATCCGTACAATCAAAATTGGACAAATGAACAGTACAGAGGGAAAATTAGACAATTTGAATACATTATACAAAAGAAGAAATAATTATTCGCGTTATTTTGTTCAGTGTATTGAAACAACGGTGGTGGAGCGTGTCCTCTTTCCTTATCGTTGACTAGACTTATCGCTGCCGGAGATGGCAGTAATCAAGTAGAGCGTTCAGTTGAACGATAAAAAGTTGTCCAGACAGCAAGGCCGTCGGACAATGGTATAACAGGCGTAGAGCAGGGCAGGTATGATCGCGAGGTGACCTTGGATTGTGGTGTCGCGGTTCGCCGCAGACGCAATCGCAAAAACCACCACCGTGTTTACCTTCGACATGCTTGATCAGTCAAGTCTAGCTCAATGCACTCTCAGCTTTAGCATTATCTGTCTAGATTTACATACAATCGATATGAAGCATTTCACTGAGTGCTATGGTCTCTACATGCGACCAAATTGGATTAGGTAATTGCTTATTTCTGGGTTTTTCCAAATATTTTACTTCCTTCTTACTAGACAGTGGAGTATATTATGGTATTTGTAAATTGAGATATGGTGTGACTAAAATTGATTATAAGCAACAAAGTTTTAGTTTACAAGGCGGTATTTGATCCAGGTTTTCATTTTTCACATGCGACATTGCCATCAATCCAAACTGCGATTGCGATTTGTAATAACCTTCAAGGGCAAATTTTCTGCGTCTTGTAATGCAATTTAAGTCATAAATCTTGCGACGATGGTTGAAAATTGAACGTTTTTGCTTAGTTTCGCATGTGTTCGGTGGCGTCGAAGTGATGTCACCGTTTGTTATTCCTCGCATGGTTCCATATTCGTTGGTCAGCGCGCGGAATTGTTGACTCACATCGTTAAGGAAAAAAGTGTTATCAATTACTTAGAAGGATGTTTACTGAAGTTAATTTTATGACTGAAATGCTAACTGAATTGCTGGACTGAAATAAATACTAACTGGATGGAAAATTATAAGTTAAATTATATTAATCGCTGCTAAGGCTTAAAATAAATTGTTGGTATTAGTTCGGATATATATTCCATGGTTCAAATTGTTGGAAAAATATGCAAAATGTTACCCAAACCTGCAATATATTTAAATATATACTCACTCAGTCTCAAATCATGTTCATTTACATAGAAAATAAGATTGTCATTACAATTTAATACAAATTCTATCCAGCTCTAACTAAATGGTTTGTTGAACACGTAGGTGAACCATGGTAGCCAAAACAAAGGCTATTGTTTGCCGTGTGCGAGGCAAAGCAGATCGCAACTAGCGCTACTTTCGCATTCGGGACGTGCACGAGGCACATTTAGCAGTCTCAGGGGACGTCGGCGGACTGGTAATTAGCGAGAGAGGCGAAAAATTTGCGACGGCTTAAATTTACGAGGCGAAAATTACACGATTCCGGCGCTATCGCTGCTGCACGCCCGTTAATGTGCACGCCTTATCGAACGTGGAGCGAGGGCCTGCCGACCTGCCACCGCTCTCACACTCTACAGATCGTATCGACCCTACAATACACCAATACTAATCACACCACAATATATTCATCATATCGCATTACGCACAGAAACGTTTGGGTTTGGAATTTTGAATCTAGATTAAGAAGCCTACAATTTTGGAGCAGCTTACGCAGTTTGAAGATATAGGTTTTATTTTACAATGATTAATGCGGAGTTTAAGCACAAAGGCTGAAATTACATATTACTAGTTTCATAATGGACCCCCGATATGACTTTGCGTATGATGTGGTGTATAGGAATTTAGAGATAGAATACACATTTAAACAAGGAGTTCAGAAACGCTGTACAGAAACAGCAACATAAAATAGGAGATACGCTTATTTTAAAGAACACCACAAGGGGCGAAATAAGATAGCGAAAAAACAAGCAACATAGACTGGGCGTAGAGCAGACAAGAATGGAAATTGCTGCACTGACAACAGGCAACTCTTAAATTAAAGATGATCCAATGTTACAATGAGAACCCTGTTTCTTATAGATCCAAGAACATTGAACATTTTCAAGGAATTATCGGTATCAAATGTGATTACTCCAGTCTGAATATTATTTGGCATATAGGATTTATTCATGAAACAATTGTAGAGTTGAAAATGAAAACCATATTATTGTAGCTGCAGCTACAAGAAGGAATCACACAGAAATATATGAGTATAAATTTATTGCTATCTGAATTTTGCCAAAAAAATAACTTCCGAATTTTGGAAAACCTAACATTGTTTTACTTCCATAACTTCGTTGTAAACAAAGGACGATTATCAATGGATATATTTGATCATGTAATTCAGTTAGAACGGTTAAATTTTACCCAGATAAGATAATTATAGTGATAAGGGGAAGCTTATCGCGGTCGGTTTAGTTTTTGTTCAATCCTTCTTTGCCAGAGTTAGTCATTGTATCCTTGAAATCGTAATTAAAGGTCAGAGTTTCCTTGTTTGCCCAATTTGCAAAAGTCCCATGCAATTGTGAAACAAGTTTTGTGTCGGTCTGTAATAAATTCAATTCGATTTCATTTCTTGTAAAGGACATAATGTAGACGACGGTTTGTAGTTGCTTATGGGACAAATTTATTGGTTTTTAATTTTGTGCTACGATTCTTCGTCACTCAGACGGTTTTCTGTGACTAAAGTACCTTTTCTTTGTCACCTTTTTTATTGGTCTGTTTAGTCATATTCTGAATGATTTTGTTTATTTCGAATATATTTTAGTGCTCAAATGCACATATGATATGATAATTTTCATTTTAAGCTCTGTATTAAGAGCTAAAATGGGGCAATAATAATAATGCAGAGCGAGCCCTCTATTGACACACGTTTTTATTGTTGAGCAGGTAGCAGGGCCAGCTGTTACCCTCGTAGTAAAAGCGTTGCAAACAAACCATTCTACGTTTAAATGGATAAAGCCCTGCCATTTTTAAAATTAACATGCTCACATCTCATTTTTCAGATTATTAAACATAATTTAGACCGCGTTACTCAATTTATAACTTTTTTGCTATACTTGGTTTCATATTCGTCCCATATCATTGCTTTATCATCTTTTCTGTAAACAGTTACGACTGTAATGGATATATTTTGATTGTTATTATCATCACTATCACTCTGAATGACATCACCAGTTTAATTTGCAGTTTTAAAAGAATAAACATTTCTACGCATGCACTTATCATATAATGGAAAAGCCAGTTTTACAAGACTTTTTTGTCGGGATGTGGAACATTTTTATAAACTATTCTTATTATCTTCGAATCAACGCTATGCTGTGTTGTTTTAGGTGATAAGATAAAACCTACGTAATTTCTAGCACGAGATATGATAAAAGAACTTGCCAGTTTTGGCTTATCTCTCAATTCAGAAAACTGAGGATTTCTCAGTGATAATTTCACAGATTTAAGAAATTTTAAGTGAATGAAAAGGAATTCTAAGTGAAGATAAAATATCAACTTGACTTGAAAAATTCAAAAACAGTGTGTAACCATTAATCCTAAGATTAAAGAATTTTAATATGAAGACAAACATACAAGTGATTAAGTGATACATATATGGAAGTCCAGGATGAACTTAACATCAACTTACACAAGAAATACTTACATGTATTTTAGAAAAGCAACAGAGAATATTGAGTAAAGAAATATTAGTTACATACGCTACGAAAGAAATAGCCAAATGCTCTATGAGAAGAAATTTAATGATGAAAGAGTAAAGTTCCATCAGGGATTAGGAGAAACTACTTAGCGTAACTTTTACATTATGGGCAATATCGATGAAAGCTTTAACTTGGGTTTGTCGTGCGAGTAGCGCAGGCCGCTCTGCACCTAGCAGGTTTGAACCAAGGCGAAAGCTCTCATGCGGCGGAGCGAGCGGACCGAACCAGCAGCATTGTGCACTAGTAACATACCGCTCGCTCCTACTGTTGGAAACTTTTCCGTCGAATTTCGGAAATCGCCGGCGGTTTAACTCCAACCACAAACAAAGACAAACACTAACGAGACAGATGGGTACAAAACACGATTGCTAAAAACACACTAGCCTTTTATTCACAAACTTTCACGATATACACTTTGTCGCGAGTTCCGAATTTCGACGAGATCATGCCGCATTTAATAGAATGAGCGTAACACTTACATGATGAGGGATAAACAAGCCGGGTAAGGGAGTGTAAAATGTCCGTAAGTTAAAACATAGCAAGTTGCACGTAAGTTAGGAGAAACGTTTCGCCGGTAGCGTAGAGGTCGCGGTTCGCGGCCACAGCGGGGCGGCACGCGTCGTGTTCGGAGCACGAGTGCGGTGCACGGAGCAGCGCGAGTCACACAAGCACAAGCGGAGTCGGCGGGCGACTGACGGGAGGCGAGTGGCGCGGCGCGGGGGCTGCCGTGCGCGCGCACCCCGCACCCCGGCCCCGCCGCGCCCCTCCGCGCCCCGCGACCGACGCCAGCCGGCCGCCTTATCACACCGCGCGGCGCGCCGCTTCCTTTCTCCTCATGCAGTTGCGAGCTTTTCGCCACTGCCACACTTCCGCCCACCCCGTCGATTGTGTAGAGTTTTAGCCGGTCAATGTGTTGCACCGATTATTTCCACTTCTTGAGCACAAGACATTCTTTTTAACGACGTTCATGTATGGAAACATTTTTGTTTCGCTTAACTTTGACAAATGTAAACGAACCGCTAAGTTATATTCCCGAGAAACGTGTGTTTCCACAATTCGGGGTGAAACAAATGGTGAACTAAATTCATCCACACATCGCCATATTGAAGTTGCAGCCGCTTTCGCGAAGCTAAGCTAAGCCGAAACCAAATCCGATTTTCAAAAATATTCACAATTACGTTTTTGAAAATCAGAGTCACCGAGATTGCCGAAAAACGACAAAATGGAGAACAAAGGACTTGATTGCAAGTTTGCAACATGTCCGGTAAGTTTAAGTTGTCCATGGCGGGTATTTCGAGGGGGAAGGGTGCCGCGTGTGCAAGCGAGCTAGCAACAGACTCCGGCGCAGGCGAAGAGCGGCGAAAGTGCGCCGCGGAACGAGTTTGCGTGGCGCGTGACCTGCCCGAGGACACGCTTGCCTCCCCTCGCCCTCGCAAACTAACGTGCACTCTAATGCAAGAATGCAACACATCTCATGCCATTGTTGTTTAAAATTGTCATAACTTTGTACTCAAATCGCATGTATATAGCGGATGGCATATATTCCACCTAGTTGGATGGACTATATTATACCTAATTATATTCCATATTATACATATCTCCGGATGAAATATATTCCATATATGCATATATACAAATGGCATATATTGATAATATATGAAAGAATTTCAGATATGAACTAAATTTATATATCCATCTAATCAGATACAGAAGGCCACAATCTCAAATAATAAGTAGACCCGGGCCGATATTTTCATAAGCTAAGTAAGTTACAGTAATATTTCGCAAAACTTTAACATGTGCGTGCTATGGCCTACATATACTGCAAGCATATGGATTCCTAACGCATTTGCCAGAGTTCCCCATACTATCCCATTTGTTTGGCCATTTTTGTTCAAGTTTTCAGCTCAGCACGCTGTGGTCATCGTGACGACTGTTACTAGTATGTTTCCGGAGTCCGGACTACTCCGGACTAAGTTGTTGACTATCCTATTTGTCTAGAATTGAATAGGATACATAACATTTGATGAGATGTTTGTCATCGCAAGCCGATATTGCGATATGAGTCAATAGTTGGTGCTGGCTGGATGGTTGGCTGGGTGAGGCGACGGGCGCGGGCGTGCAGCGGAGCGGGCGCAGGCGGCAGCAGTCACGAATGCGACGTGTGCTAGTTTTTGTGGCGCGCACGCCACCAAGCGTGACGTCTAAAAGCTCGTTTATACGCTTCTTATAGTCGTTTGACTCGAAATATCCAGACGTTTTTTACTCGGCTGGCTATCATCTTAATAATGCAGAGCTGCAAATCATTTGTTGTAAAATCGTGGTCAATGCCCGACACAAGGCCAGCTTATTGTTACCTTCAATTCTACTTTTAATTCGCTGTATTTTGAAATAAGTTCTTCTGAATAAAGCCAAGTGCCTAACTTCGGTCTGAACTCGCCGAGTCGCTTGAATGTCGACCCATCCAGTGTGTTTGTTTTGCAACTTTGAATGTGTCTGAGCCACAAATACTTCAATATTGGATTAATCGAAGAGTCGTTTAATTTAATTAGATAATATCGTGAAGACAGCACCTTCTTTGGTTTTACCATGAGTATTAACGTTTTATAGTCAGATAATGAGTTGCTTAAAGTGATTAATCATAAAGTTCCATTTTATCATGCAATTAGTTGGTAGGAATGGCATTAAAACTATATCAGTACCCTATATCGCGTTCGTGGAAGAGCACCGTTCTGAATTTTTATTGCACATTATCTTGGTTGGTGGCGGCTGGTTTCTTTATACTCTATCTAGTCACAAGCTTATTGCGCTTCATAAAGTAAGAAAGCACGCGTCGGTCATACATTCTTCTCGGATGAAAGACGGGAAATAAGCACGGCACTGCGGTGCTAATTAGTTGTTTTTGAACAATTTTTTCACCGTCTAATGAGTGAGCAATGATACCGACAGCTGTTTCGTCGTGCCGCCCGCCTGCTCACAATGCGTGCCGGCAAGCCGTCGTCGTCCAATGCTGACACGCGACCAAAGTGTTACCATCGTGCTTATCCAACTGCTACAGTTCTTTTAACATTATTAGCATTTGATTTTTTTAATGTTTTTTTTTACTGTAACAGCTCAGTAAGTAAGTACCTACACGTAAATGTTTGATATAAAATACAAACATGAAATTCGCCATAAAATCCCGAGCAATTTTATACACAGATGTGACTGTAGTTCGATAAAATTGCAGCTAAGCGAAGAGGCTGGAAGATGCGCTCCGTTGGCAAAATTCGGTACCGAGACAAGCGACGGAGTTCAACGACCTGCCGTTCATCTCGCGTTCGCAAAAAATGCACTGCCCCGTCCCACGCCGAACGCAGTTCTCACACACATAAAAATATAAGTACATTGTACATGAACACATACCAACAACGCGGTTACCAATCGCCGCACGTGTAATCGTACACCGCACCTCTCTCCTTGTTCGGATACTCGAGAACATTTCGAGAACAATGTTTATTGCTTGCATGATGCTAGCTGGTCATGGCGGATACCCTCCCTGTATGTAGCTAAGTTAAGATGATTGAACACGAGTTAACACCATAACAACGGTAACCGAAGTATCTAAGCAAAAAAGTAGAGGCTACTTAGGATCCAAATACAGTCCCGTTAGTTCAAAAGTGTGTCTTGAATGTTACTTAGACGCTGCGAGGCCAATTGTTGGACAATAATAAATTAGTGGGGGTGCGCCCACACCGCTCATCTCCACATCAGTTTACCGCGCACGCGCCGAGTTTCCTGTACCATTCACATCATCACCATTTGAGCACCCACAAACACGATTGTCCTTTCCTTTTGTGACTTCATAAAGACAATATTTATCATATTTAAACATAAGGTTGACATGACATCATCCTAAGAATAATCTATTCATATAGTTAACGTTGAATCACGCAACAAATTAGACCATAAATAAAACTTATAGGCAGGTTTGAATGTACTCATTCCAGGGAAAACAACAACATCAATAGCTTTCATGTAATGAGTAAAAGGTAGGTTACCTCTTTACGAATCATGAATTCGACTCCCACGCCCGTTTCAAACTAGTGCAATTTGTTTAGAGAGGCGTCCTTCGGCTTCTCGACATCGGCGTCGAGCCAACGACCGTCCCAAAAACTAAATTCAGGCTTGCGATTAAATTGACCTTGAAACAACGTCGGAAAAACATGGAACGTCTATACGAGTAGAACAATACCACTTAAGTGATAAGAGAAGAGAGTGCGCACGATGTGTAATTCGCGGGGGTACCGTTTTAAACGCGATTTCGCCAACAAAGAGGCTCCAATTCTCGGTCGACTGCCTGCCGCCGTGTATCCACACACCAATTAAGCTAAATTAAATATACGAAGAATTTAGAAACTGGTTAGCTTCCTTGAAGCGCGACGTAGTAATTGGCTAACCCCCGCTAGGAGCACGGACGCATCACTTGTGATTTATTGATTGTTTTTTTCTTACACACTTGCAGTCAGATGAACAATTACACTTCGATAGAAATTATTATCTAGATATTGTCTAGTCGCGTTTTTCAGAGGCCTATATACTGAACTAATTGGGAAGTGATTATATTAGCAATTAAAGTAAATTGACTTTGGCGCTATAAATTTATTCGAAGAAATAGAGGATACTTATAAGTAGATTTCTAAAAACGATTTTGGGTGCCACTTATTTAGATAAAATGTCTGAACATGTTGCTTAATCAAATTGCGATGAATATAATAACGAGTAAATCTTTCATAATTAAGTACAGATTTACAAAATAGATTATAAACCACTACTGGCTATACTTATGAGATAGATACACAAGGTACCCTAGTAATATTCTCGAACGAGGCCTCGAGGGTTACTACTGTCCTCATATATGTCAATCAACCGAGTTAAATCTCGACAAATATCAAAATGATGCAATGCAGAAAAGATTAATAATGAAATATCCGTCGGTGCATACTTCAGGCAGAACTCTCTTTGTACAATTGACTTATTTTTGATTAAACGTATATATATAGAAAAGGGTTGGTGTGCTGGTAAGTGGATTGTAGATGACTTCTTAGCACCGCGGTACCATCGTTTAATTAAAAGCGGCGGAGCGAAGTCGCGCTCCTGAGCCTGTCTCGAAGGCTCCGCGCTCACGCCTGTTTGATGACTCCGCATAAACGTTAATTAACTCGCTCCATCCGACTTAACATTGCTACTCTGTTGCCTGCCTACACTGATCTGTTCACCAAATTCAACTGCACACAAATTGTGACTATTCTAGGAAATACGTTGATGTATTAAAATTACACCAACTTCCATTTTGTTGCCTATATAACACTGTATATCGTGTTGTTCATGCATCGTTTTGTGTAGCTGTAACAGAAAATGGACAGCTCTTTTGGTAACAGAAGCTGTGATTTCCTCGTTTTCGTATTTCGATGTACGTTTACCCGTCTTTAGATGATTCGCGTACTGAAATGGGTTCCGGATCAGTGACGTAGGCACGGAAATGAAAAACTTCTATTGGCTGATATTTGATGCTGTTATAGTGACCGACGCGGACGTGAAAATGCCTCAGGTGCTTTGCTGTTACTCAATATCTCTATAATTTCCGTTCAGCCTTTTCCAGATACAACGTATCTATGAAATGACGTAAGCAGTTTTACTGGTCTGATATTAATATTCATTATACCTAGAAGACAATTAAAATTAGCAGCCACTTATGATTACTTTTATAATTGGGCAGTTTATTTTTGATAATTAAAATGTATATTTTTAATGGAAGGTTTATTTGCCGGTAGCAGGTAAAGAGGCAAGAGCAGGTTAATTAGTTTGAAGATCTCAAAACGAATCGCAAACGAGTGAAGTTTGTTGTTGCCTGCATGCACTTCAGTAAAGCACAGAGAGTCGTCGATGTTAAAAAGGACAACACATACATAGTGTGAGTGGAGTATAAGAGCGGTCTCGGAGTAGCTAGTTATTACCCGAATTATTCGCTAAGTAATAAGAAACGCAGCAAGCGGCGCCGGCGCGGAGAGCGCACTGTGCTAAGTGGCTTTTAAGGTCGCTTACCTCATCTCACCGCCTCTAGTGAGACTATCTGACTGTTCATGCACGAATTTAGTCCGATAGCTCTTTGTTTATTTGATCTTATAACACCTTGTTGAGTTTACGAAACAGTATTTGTTCTTCGTCTTCCGACGGGTCTGCAAGTTCACTACGCTAAAAGAAATATCTTGTCGAGAACGTTGTTTTGCATCACAGCGAACAAAATTACCAGTAGTATGTTTTTATAAAACGTTTTGCTGTTTTACAAAAAAGCCGTTGAGTCATAACATTAAAATATATAAGCACAAAAGATCCTTTGTGTTGCAAAACGCCAATCATCGCGTCTCTTAGAACCTATCATAGACGCAAAATTGAGATTTGTGAATCATGAAATTGACACAGAGATGAATACTTTGATACAGTACAGACTCTACAGACTATTATTTTAAAAATATATTTTAAGTGACTTTTTTGAAAGCATTGGTACATGAACGACCATCGTGAGTAATCTATACATATTCATACAAGTGTTAATAAACAATTCTGAGTTAAGTTTATTGATTAACAGTTGAAACGGGACAAAAACGATCGCTGAGTTTAATTTATCAGTTAACAGTTCAAATAGGACTGATGTTATATAAGGCTTGAGTTTTTATAAGGCAGTGATTAATAAAAACGAATCACGAATAAAAAAATAATCTTCTGTGTGCGTACCATAGTCGACGCAAAGCCGTCAGACACGACAACATCGGATGACTCAAAATATATTTCTAGCTGATGCTGACGATGTAAATATGGGCATGCTACCCAAAACTGAACTCAGGTTTGCCGTATATGTGACTAGAGGCGAATGTAATCAAGCATAATTAGATGTTCAATTGTTAAAATTTAATCTCATTGAATATCGATCAAATGAGGTAGAATACAGCAAAAACTGGCAGCTTAGCGGAGCGATTATTCTGAATTTATGTACATGATAAATAAGTATTAGGTTTTGCTGGAGTTTTTACTGTCTAATTTAATTCCACGGAGACTTTGCTTCAGTTACTTGGTTGTTTCCGGATAGGGACTAGCTGGAAGCATTGGCGCTGTGTGCGATGCGGTTCAACTCGGCTGCCGCAACTCGTAAATAATGGCGTCTCATTGTGGGCCATTATTAATGAATCTGCCACCCCGCGCTCCCAACACCGCACCCGCCCGAAAGCCAAATAACAGGTGCGTCTAACCCCATTCGCACAATCTATTTTCGATGTCTTATAGCCGTGCAGAGAAACGCTCGATGCGTTCTCCTGCTCTAAATATTCATACCATATGCCAGATATTGAGATTTGTTTGGGCGTCATCTGCTCGACATCGTCGTCTCTAAATAAGCGCGGTCTCGTGTTGGCTTTGCGAAGTTTCATTAGCCGTCTGGGAATACTTACTTATGGTATCATGTTGCTTGAATTGTGTGCGGAATTTCCACCTACCATGGAAGGAGTTCTAGCAAAATAACGCTCATTAAACGGGCTTGTGACTAACAAGAATTTATAAGACGGATATATGCGTCTAATTAAATTAAATTAAAATAAACTAATTAAAACTAAAAAACGGTGTAGTAACACTGAAGTCATACATATATTGCAGTAATCACTATTGCACCGCGTAAATACCGAAAAGATTTGCTTTAAAGACCCAATGAATCATGTAAGCGGATGGGACAAAGTTACCCCGGGACACGGTTAGTTGTCACGGGGTTGGATGCACGAGGCCTTCTCACTGTCGCTTTATTATTTACTCCACAGAAAACTGCTTTTCATATCACAAGCAGCGGCCCGCAGCGGAGTCGCACAAAGATGGCTCCCTCGCTCCCTACATAAATGCACTTACTTTATGAATGACGTAATCGTAATATTGTTCCGAGCTTGGATTTGTGTTCATGTTTCTCTGCAATCAGCTTTGTGTAATGGTTGTGGAACTTGACTATTTCCATTAAATAGTCGAGCGGTTGTTTACTTAGAAGCGGACAAAAACCCGCTTGAAAGATTAGCGTGACGAATGAACAGGCGATAAGGGTAGACAAACTTAAAACGTAGCTTCATTTATCATAGACATCTATACGTAAATCGCGACTGAGTTTTGTTGTTCGTAGGTCAGATTTAGATTTAGCAAGGACACGCAGCGAGCAGCGAGGCTAGGCGGCAGACAAGTGCGAGGTCGTAGTTGAATACTTTAACTAAAACTGTGTTTACATCTTATGGAGCAAATTGCGTGAATCACAAGAGTGACGTAATGGAGGAAGTTACCACTTGGCTGAATCCAACCTACGCGCACCCGCC
Source organism: Lithophane socia (assembly GCA_947522985.1). Taxonomy (NCBI): domain Eukaryota; kingdom Metazoa; phylum Arthropoda; class Insecta; order Lepidoptera; family Noctuidae; genus Lithophane; species Lithophane socia. The sequence goes on from OX383256.1 coordinate 7,213,622, forward strand.
AGGTCGACCGCACCGTCATAATGTTTCAAAAATATTGCTTTGATCCGGCACCATTATTACTTAAACTGGTTAGATCTTCGTAATGGAGAATGAAGATTAACTTAATAATTCTGGTCAGTAAATTTTCGCAATCTGCTCAAAAAGAAATAAAGGAGGCTTATTTAAAAAAATAAAATGAGAGTATTGTTTGGTTTATGGCGATCTGAACCCCGATGTTGTGGTGGAATTGAAAAATGATGTATACTTTTCACATCACGTATTTCTACTGCGTGTGTTCGCTACATAACGCGCTACATTTATTTGCGTCTGTCAATAGTCCAGGTGATTTCGACGGAGCATCCATCGTCGGTCGATGTTTAGATCACCGCTCGTGTTAATTAGCATAATGGTGCTGGAGGCGATGACGTCACGTATCTAATTTGATTACATCAGGGCAAGGCCGGTGTGGTTAGCAGTTTGCACTGAGTGCGCAACTTCAACGTACCACAGAAGTTTTCAGAAACGGTAACGTACCTATCTACCCACTAACCTTTAGTATACTATTGCTAACTAAATAATAAACGTTTTTGCGCCATAACACGATGGCGCCCAAACTGCACTTCAAAGCGTTTAGGACTTGAAACTTTAACAAAGGATGCCTTTCAAAATCCAGTCACGGTGAGTGTTGCGCCGGCGATGAACCAGGCTCTCATTTAACAGTCATAACAATTCTTTTGTCTGTAACTCCAACGGTAAGGCAAAGTTTTCCTATTGATTTTTTTTACATCTGAAAATTGATGACTTGTTCCACAATATTTTGGATAATGGTTAACGCGTTTTTACCCAAGGATGTAAGCTACATAAATGAATTTTAAACTGACGTTGCTTTTATAAATACATTTTTATTATAAATATTATAAGATGAAGTTAATAGCTAAGGCATCCACGGAATGAATTGCCGACGTTAGATAAGAACAAAGAAACTCTCACTTTAAATAGCTGCTAAAATTCCGTTACAAATTCTCACATTTCCTCAAATTCAGCCGACGCTCGTGTGGATCATTTGAATTATAAAGTGAGAAGCGAGTGCATGCACAGTGCATAAGATACCTTGGGTATGTAAATGAGGCGAAGCTGCAGCCTAAGTAAGGGCGAGTTTACACCTGCGGGTCGCGACCGCTGTCTAGGGGACGCGATTAGCCGACAGAGCCGGTCATAGTTCAATCACAGGGGAATACGGTCAACTACTTTTTTCTTAACTCGTTTAAGACGAATATATTATTGAAATTAAATAATCGTTCGAGCCCTTTCTTGGGGCAACGGTCTGTAAAGCAAGTCGACCAGTGCAATCGGAAGTAAAAAATAATTTTGTACCATGATAGATAGATAACATTATTATGTAGAGCAGTAACCATTTATGTCACAAGACGTGCATTTTGTGCAGGAGAAGTTAAAAATTAGGTAACCCAGTATGGTGTAATTTCGCAGAGATTTTCCAGATTTCAGAAGTAATAAATTTGGCAGTTTCGTCTGAGAAGTAAATGAAACAGCATTTAATTGTAAGTTACCCAAACAAAACAACAAGACGGATCCCAATAAAGCACTCTAAACCAACAGATAGAGGAATAAGTTTAACTCTTACAACGATCCTGTGACCGTTACTCAAAACTTTGGGCCGGCTTTGTTCAAAACACGAAACTAATTTATTCGTATCTCGGCGTACCATTCCACCGTACTAAATAATCGAAGAGCAAATTATAAATGCGTATTAACGGTCAAGTCGTAGTTCAAAGATTAGGGCAGAGGGCAACCCTTTACTAGCATCGCCGGTAAGGTGAAGTTTCAAATTATATCGGATCACTGGAGTGGGCTCGATGCATGCTCAAACAATATTTGATATTTTAATAAAAGCGTGCCCTTTGTATTTGAATGTTATTTATTATGTCAGCCAAGTAGTACCGACCGTGCTCTTTTTGTGAACTTAGTGAGATTACTTCAATTTTGTAACGGATTTAATCTGTGGAGTGGATGGTTTATTAAAATAATGATGCTTCTTTTAAACGTTAATGTTAATATAACTGAAAACTTTGAAGCGACAAGTGATTAACTAGAGCCGATAACAAAAAGTTTGTTAAAATTGCCAAATATTTAAAAAAGCGTCGAAAACCAGTGTTAAACTCACAATTACATTATTTTAGTTACGTCGAAGTCAAGTAAACATAAAGATCTTTTGTAAAATCTAATCCACGAATGGACCATAATGTATTATGCGAATAATACAAAGCTACTAATGCATAGTCAATATTCTTAGCTTCCCTTTTCAATATGTGCATATTATTACGTCGTTGTATTTGTGTTGGTGGTGATGTCACGTGCCGTCCAGTCTCCTCTATTTGGGTTGAACCCCGCGGTCAGTCACGGAAGTGCAAATCCTTATCGCGGATCGCCACACAACACAAGTAGTATCGGCAATCGTCAAGGGCGGCGACGACGGCGGCAGTGGGGCGGCGGCGCGGCGCGAGTCGCCGCCGAGCGTCGCGTGCGGCGCCCGTAATGGATATTGATGGCTATGGCGCGACTAATTAGCCCCCACCAGCACCTTCCCGCCATGCTGCTTAAGCTCTTTTTTCACGGTGACAACGAGCGATACAACACGCTTTAACCGACGCTCATCAATCTCCCCCGGAACCTATCTCGTTCGACCACTCGAAATGAATCGAGCGATCGCTGTCTCGGGATGACATCATCCGCGTGCGTACAGATTAGATTCTGGCTCGTGGGAGTGACGCCGATGCGCGTCCAAACAATATCACAATCGAATTAGAAGCCAGCCTGGTCTGGGCGGTATCAATCACCGTGGGCGGGCCGCGCGACATTGGACTTCAATTAGGCGGGCGGCGCGTGTGATTGCTCTCACTCCTCTACACGCTAAAGGGTTACTTGACCCACTTATTAGGCTCGACGTACGAGTCCTCGCCAACCGGAAGCTCGGAAATGAAGAAGTGATTCAATATTTATTCGCGCTTAATACTCCTTTCTATGTTCTTAGGGAATTAAAAAGAACTACTAAGTTATAAATTGGATTATTTTTAACCGTATGTTTTTACAATTAGCATTTAAGAGTTAACGACTCTTATAAAAAGAAGCTTATGAATACGAAAATTAAATATTATCGTATTCAGCTATCATGCTATAACAGAATGTGGGTACATTATGAAACTATGTACAAATTAAAGCGGCAACCGTGACGGGAGAGCAGAGTAAAATAATGATCGCTTATTAAAATTGTTAATTAACTTAAACGAGTTAGAACATGCACTTGGGCGCAGAATCTTATACCTATTAGTTATTTTTATGAAGTTAACAAGCATGTAAAGTGTAACGATGTGACATACAAGTGCAAATAACAGGTTTGGTACAACTACACTGTGGAGCGGTTGAGACTGCTCGTACTGCGATTGACCACAAATAGGTCGCAGATTGAATAACACTGCACCGACCTGTGCAGGTTTCTAAATATGTACAAAGTGATATTATTATAACCGCAGACTATTTCGCAACTGTGATATCAACTCGGTAACGTAAGCGACACGGTGGGTGCAACCGCCCAAAGTTTGTGTGGCAGCAACAGTGTTTTGATATTACGTAGATCCAGTTCATGCAATTTTGACATATTCTAATTTGCATTCATACATGTCATTCATGTAGAAAATAGTTTTAAACTTTCATTTGAATAATTACATTGCATATCGCAGAAAGTTTTTACATTCAAATCTACTGCAACCAAAACATCAAACAGCTTTGATGCAATTATTGTATTAAACTTGCAAGTAAGCAGTAAGTTATAGCGTGTAGGGTATATTGATATAGAATAGATTCCCTGTCTGGTACAAGCAATATATTTCTATTAGTGCAGTTTAAAATTGTCATGCCAAATGAAAATAAGTTATTTTCTAATTCCGTTTAAAATTATTGGATTAACTGAAAAGGTCGGTTGTTGGCATGGGGCCCTCGATAGTTAATTGATTTCGTTCAGATAGTGTTGAAACTTTCACACACCGGTGGATGACTATCAAATATTTAGTGCATTACTAACTGTTGGACTGTTTCGTCACCCCCTGAGAAGTTTTGGTGAACTAATCTAGCAGATAATTTCATACAAGTTCTGTTAAATTTAATCTCTCTCTTCTCGCTTTTTCTATAATCGATGATCAATAGAGCTGAAATCTTCATGTAGGTGTACACGCAGTACACGTGTATTTTTCACGAAAACAGCCTCCACAAAAGTCTCTTGAGTTCAGGCTTTTCAAGGTCGTAGTAGGTTATCTTTTCAATATTTCTTTCAAGTTTACTGTTTCATGAATATTGCGAACACATTATTGGATATAAATAGCCCTATAAATAACAGGGAAGCACGGTTGATTTATTAACTGTTTGATAACAAGCAGTAAGAGTCACTCGCCATCAATCAATCAAGTTGTCGGTACCACTATGTAAATGACTAGATGTGCAATATCCATCACTATTCACGATATATGTTATTGTTACTATATGCTGAACTTTCTAGAGCATCGTACACTTAATAAAATGAAGTATTAATCATTTTGCTGTAAATAAAGATGACGTTCAGGTAAAAAAAAAATACTAGCTGGGTACAGACGATTCTACAGATAAATAATAAAACAACATTAAAGTAACAGCCGTAGTTCCTATCGCATGTAATTTGGTCTGACATGTACACACGGCTACACATCAAGCTATACATTTCCAGTTTACGGTGATCTCGCATTGTGTAGGATTTCCGTACAATGCGAGGTCAGCTTATACTGGAAATGTATAGCTTGATGTGTAGCCGTGTGTACCTCAATAAGTCGAGAACAATAGTAAGATAATCTCGCACATCCGAGTTTTATTCCACATTTGGCCTTCTGGCTGTGTTGTTTCTACATAAATTCATCATTTTATCATGTTTACAGCTCTTAAAACTGTGTCGATTATAATCATGCAGCCTACAAGTAATATTAAAATGTTAATTTTATCGAGGCTGACGCACTTGGTACTTGTTGCAACTGTTGTTAGACGTTCGTACTATCTATCAGTTCTCAGTATACTCTCTCTACGGACGACGACGCTCTCCTCAGACTCTGACATTAATTGACATTCACCTGAAAGCCGATGGAGTTTGCGTCTTAATTGATAGATCTCGGCAGTGAATCCCGAGGTGGAATTATCTGTGAAACTTCGATCTTATCCTATGTGTAGTACTAACATAAAATCGCTGTAACTCTTCCGAATAGTTCTCGACACCTGCATTGAAGCGAATCTCTTATGGCCACTTTTTGTGTGCATGCCAATTATCTCTTTAAGATGCCATTCTGGGTCAAAGATAAGAAGGCGCTAAGGTCTTTCGTGATAAACGAATTTGATTAAAAATTTTACGTGCACAAGATTAGAGCTGACTTTTTAATCAGTTGAGAACACGACTTCATTTTTACGATCTTCGTCTTAGCAGCTCTTTTTTAATTGCCTCTCGACGCGCCCGGCCCGTGTAATGCGCTATTTAATGATGCTTCAAAATGTAAAATGCATTGCTGCACCATCCTTGTTTTACTGCTTCTTACTAAGAAGATCACTCTAAGTGCTCGTGATCTTTTGAACCTTATTATTAAAAGTTTGAATTGAAAACGCTCATTTTCTACAGCTTTGGTACATTAACAACCTTTAATTACACGTACAAAACAAGGTAGACTTTACTGTACCTAATGAAAACGAAGTGTTGAACATAGTCAGTAATGGTCATTGTAATCAGTTACAACAATTCAAAATCGAGACGCATTTGAATTACTTTATCTGACGCAACGCGGTGTTTTGTTCCGGTTCAGAATCGACATTGAACAAATTCGATACGCCGCCGACAGGCGAGCACAGCTAGTAAAAACATGACCAATCTAAATGACAATTTATATAAAAAAGAAAATTACTTTTTAATATAACAACACACTAACAGTCAATGCCGTTGAGCTACGCAAACAAAATACTGGAGAATATTTGACGAGTGGATATCATAACTAGGCATCGATTACTGCCAACAAAAAAACGAAAACTAGTCTAATAAATCCATCACGGTAAAAAAAAAGTAGCGTACAGCGGAGGGAGTAATCCATCACCTGCGTGTATTAAAAAAAATAACAGGTGGGCAATTCAAAAATTGCTCGCAGTTATAACAAGGGTTTTGTCGCCTACGCACATCCGTTTTCAATGAATATAATGTCATAATATTACATGCAAAGAAAAACGTATTTCGAATTACGCATGCACCCTTACGAGCGGTTGTAGCTGGCACCTAATTAGAATATAAATAATTTCTACCGACGCGACGGTGTTTACCAACTGACCCTGCCTTTGTAATCTTAATAACCCGACACTTGGCAATAAAAAGTGGCACAATGTAATTCACATTACTATTTTGTTCTCACTCTAGTAGCTGTCAATAACGCAAGAGTCAATTATTGGCGGCGTAATTAATCGCGTAAGTGGTATATTTTATGTAAATGACAGATTTCTGCTCTAAAAATCATAGTTTAAAACTGGCGTCTAGTACTAAGAGTTGGAGTGAATAAACTGGTTTTGAATGTTGTTTGTGGCACTAGATCATAAAGATATTTTGTGCATAATTGTTTTAGCTTCCTAATAGAGTGTTTGCTTGCAAGCACTTCGGCTCCCGCCGGCGCAGGACGACCGCGACCGCGGCGACCATGTGAGCACAACAATGAGCTCAGACAACCGGTCGCAGGACCGTTACAGATGAGCCACCGGCGACTTCGCCGTCGCCTGTGAATATGCATGAGCCAAGATTTGACCTCGGGTTATTAGACCGCGCTCTCGGAGCGTGGGACCGCTCAGGTATAACAATCGACATTTGACATTTGCGTGACAGTCAATTCACTTCCCGAAGTTCACGTCAAATATATTTTGAATTGATGTTACTGCAGAATAATTGTTATTATTTGTGAAAGGGGGACACATTAATCAACATGTTGATGTCGTTATTATATTATAGTATAATAGTTCTAATTGTAATGGGTATTTTATTGATTTCCTCAATAAATTTACATGATTTCTGTAATGAATTAGTGATAGATAACAGATGAAACGTCGTTGCAATTATTTAGAACAAAAGGCGATACAAGACAAATAGAAGAAGCTGATGGAATTATTGAGGAAATGATTTCTCCAGTACTTAATTGACAGCTATACCTCCTATATACAATATCCACAGAATATTTCGTGTAAGGCGAAGTGCAAATCAAATGTAAGATGGGTAGTCAGAGCGTGAACGGGACGTGGCCATCAATCAGACGAGAGGCCGCGGGTCAGGCCCCGCACCCCGACCACCTGTCGCGCCCGCGCCCGCCAGCTCACACCAATTGCTAATCAGTCACTAAGTTACGCCAAATCTCAGCCTGACAGGGGGACCTCGCACCGCCACCGAGCGGGTAATGCTATTTTGACGAACAAGGGTATTAGCCGCCGCGACAACGGGTTTGTCACCAACAATTTTCATTCAGAACGACCCCTCTAAGAGAGTAGCAAGATTTTTTATTTATGATCGACTTGGGTCACAATTTAAATTTTTCTGGACCAATAAGTAAATACCAAGAAAATAAAAATAGATAATTGGACTCTTAAAGCCTTTTTAACGTCCTTCTATCGCAGAGTTTCCTTCTAATACCGCGTAATAAAAGTAATCTCATGGACCTTTCACCCGTTGAACAAAAGAATTATTGCTCATCGAAAGAGCGGGAATTCTCGCGTAAAATAGCAGACATTTTTGAAATAGCGGTAGCTTGTCATTTGAAGCGTCGGTATCGGAGTCCGGCGAGCGGCGAGCCGCGGCGATCGCTGTAAATTTCATCGCAATAGTGAATGTACACGCGAGACTAAAAATAAACATGGCGGCCACAACGGGCGTAGTCAGGCGATACTGAGATAACTGCTCCAGCGTGTATCGCCTACAACAGATCCGGCGCCACTGTGTTGTGACATGCGAATACGCTTCACACAACATTTATTGTTTAATTAGTTGAGTTAAATTTAGTACACTGGCGTCTTTTGAGTGGGCGCCAAAGTTTTATTTAAATGACAATATAGAGATTGCAATTTCTTCAGGTTTACACAGTATTTACCTACAACTCCTACTACATAACAATTCAATGTAAAGTGTCCAATTGAAAGAAGTCTGAAAATAAACGTAGGATAACTTAATATTGGAAATGAATCGAATCCAAGATTTATATCTATGGAACAGAGTTATAATAGCTTTAAAAGTTTTTCACAGAAATAATTTATGGGATGGCAGAGTGGCTTGAAATCAGGCACGCAGAAAAAACAAATCTGATTCCTGACAAAGTTTTCAATCCCTTTCATGCAAGGCCAATGTGTGTTCAAAGAGTTCTTTAAAGATAGTTTAAATTTTTGGACGAATAATAAATTCAAAACTCCATGAAACTTTATGAAGAAAAATCCTGTTTCAGTAATATTTATTTATCTGATATTTGACTACAAGCCGTTTGTCATCTAGCGTCGTCGTTGTATTGGAAACTAAATCTTAAGCGAACCATGACATATCGCGGTGATGCGAATGGTATAAAAATGTTATGCTTTGACGTCATATACGTCGCGAAAACAAATGGACAAGGAAATTCTCGCATCCGAAAAGGAAATTTGTATACAGATTTTCAAGAAAATTGTTTCATCTGTGGTAATACGCAAAGCAGCAAAAGTGTGACAGGCAGAAACAAACTCGATTGAAGAGAGGAACGGAGCTATACCGTCCGTGGGATTCATCTCGGCCAGATCACGTTCGTGGAACAAAAGGAGCGCGCGCCGAGCCGACACAGGCAAAACGAGCAAAAAAAGCTTGCGTTCAAATGGAGCTTTTCATACTTAACCAACTGTGTGCACTTATAGAGTGCCCCAAATGACGCAAGCGTCTCACACTCTGAACATCTTTAGATATTTGTTTGTACGCATTTGATATGTGAACATATTTCAGTACTGAGAACATCCAAAAAGTTTTAAGGAAGCTAACCGTGAATACCTTCGGCAAAACGGAACGATCAAACGCCAGCTCAAAATGTGCAATGTGACAACTCCATGCAGCATTAAGAAGACATTAGGGGTGGGGTTAGAGCGACGACTGAGGGCGCATTATTTAGCAATTTATCACGTATCCGATAGCAAAGGAATATGAACTTTCTGTAGCTGTTGCCTGTTTATTATTTCAATAGTTTCTACTACGTAACTTACTTTTGAACATGCATTGCATACTCACAATTTAGATGTTATGTTGCCTGAAACGTAACGAATAGTAGAGAGAACGAGAAATAGAATGTTTGTGATATACATTAGAAAGCAAACATTATAGCTGTCACTTTCGTTTGTCGGGCTACAATGACTCGCTTGAAATCACCGCGTGAACCTTTCATCGCGCGTCACTACGAGCTTTCAAAAAGCTTTCAGTGGTCGATCGCGCTCACTATGATTATGAGTGTTGCCAATATACGTTCCGCGAATGGAGTTATGGCAAATATATGAATAAATCTGGAATGTTTTAAAATGCTGTTGTATAAGTTGACGCAATGTCTACCACGCTTACCTCTCAATTTGTATGGGTAACTGTGGCCAACCACAAAGTGCGGTTGCCAAGCGCCCGCAGCGGAAAATTTGGCGGAAACCGATCGACATCGCGGCTCAAAACTATGCATTTTAAGTCAAATCAATCGATAAGCGGTCAGACGCACACGTGTGCTAGTTGTTTATGTGCCACAAAAACCACAAAGTTTTGCGAGACTGCCAAATGTGGAAGTACATACTTCGTATGAAGTGGCTTTTAGGGCTTCCCATGAGAGGAGTTAGCTTACGTTAGTGGACGAATGGGGCACAACTCACGCGGCGTCATTATCGTTACAGTTCAGTGGTCGGCGCCAATTTGAGCGGGTGTGTAACGAGCACTGCGCCCACACCGGTCCCAGGACTTGCTTAATTGAGCTCTCCGCACACTCAATTTCTTTATACGAAACTTCAAATGTTATTCAGATATTATGCCATTCTAAATGCCCCGGCTGATGTCGACAAAGAATTTGCGCCGAATTTTAAAAATTAGAGGAAACCACAAGGACCAGAAGATAAGTAAAAATAAAGCTTTTATTCGTGTTTAAACCCTACTAAACGTAAATTTGCATTGAACAACAAAATTACTGAGTGTAGTATCGTATACAGAACTATCGTCGAGGTTGATGGAGGTAGATGGCCCGTGGTGGAGCCGGGTACCGGAGCGTGCCTGCTCCCGCACCCATAAATATTTTACGGTGCACTCCTTTATGGTATTGTGATTAGATTGTCGCGCTGCTTGTGCCACGCGAATCTATGGTATATCGAATTTGGAATAAAATGTACGCGTGTCTCGAGTATTTCGCGTATGTAATGGAATTTTGCCAAGAACTACATGTGTTGCGGGATCCACAAGCTTTGCTAGTTTTATATTTTGTTGTTTCATTAAATTATCACAGGTGTCACTTTTATTACCAGACGTAGCCAAATAAGAAGGTTTATTATCTGGGCTGCATCAGTGTGTATTTATGTCTTCATGCCTATAAGCACAATATCTTCTCATTGTATAGGGACCTACTGAATCTACTGGTTGATCAAAATGTAATTCATTTTCTGTATGTATTTAAAAAAAGCAGAAGTCTACCTTACTAATTATCATAAATCCTATGTAAGTGAATCATAAATCTGTTAAGCGACTTCAGCCATTAGCGATTAAACAATATCACAATACTTCTCCCGAAAGATAGGTATCTATAAATATTTTGACAAGCCAAGCAAGTGTTATATTTTCGTTTCAATATCGGCATAATAAATATGAAATAGCGCAAGGTGGGTTAGATAGAGTGGTGTAAGTGTTCGATGTTCGATCTAGGAAAACCGGGGCGCAGGCGAACATCATGTCTACACGGTGGCGGAGAAGGGGAAGTGGTAGGTCGCGTTACGCCGTTTGAAAGTGAGATGCGAGGCGCCAGGAGAGCAACAAATTAAGTCCCCGCGGGGAGCGGCGCCGCCCACGCTCGCGTTGAGAGCCGCCCGCGATAACGTCTCGCCGAAGGGAAAACTTGAATATTTCCAACGAATTACGTAACCAAATTCGCTGAATAAAAGTTCGCGTACGTGCCCCGACAACCGGCAAAGTATTATTGAAGTTCTCTTTACATTCTAATTAGGAGTTTATAAGAGTTTAATCGTAGAATATGTCGCCTTCGAGAATCCATTACACGTGGAAGTTTATATTGAATACAGTAATTGTACAAGTATCTGCTATCAATTTTGTTTGTAAGCGACTTCAGTGCTCCAGTAATGTTGTAAATATGTTAGCAGTTAGCTCTTCCCAACTTTCACGAAATGGGTATAACACATAATATGGCATGTCATCACTACGTTGTAACGGACTGACATATTTTTTATTCATGCACATTTTATCGAACTTTCTTTCGACGGCTTCTTAGACACGTCAAGCCAGACAAGAGTTTAACAAAGGTAATAATGTTAATACCTGTAGAGACAAATGGAAAATTTCCAAAGTCCTATGAAAAATTTAAAAAGAAATATGGTGCTTGCTCCTGAAATAGATCGATTTTCAAGCAAAATTGTATAGTTACCTACTTGTATTCTGACAAATAAATTAGCAATGCGTACATATTTTTGCTCATGATGACTGTACATACATTTATTACTCCTAATGTCAAGAGTACAGAACATATGATGAAAATATTTTATTTTATTGGCCAATATTCCCTTATTTTATATTACGTTATTCGAAAAAGTTATAGTCGTTTCACGAGAGAAATAAAACTCTTACCGCAACATAAACTTTATCACATAAAGTCATAAATATTTTGTACCAATATCACTTCCCCCGTTTGAGGTGTGGCGTTCGCTTCTAAATGTGAACTTTAAAGTTTATTGGTATCAAACTTTTTATTTTTTATTCAGCGCACATTTATTTCAGTAGCGTTTAACCTGTACGATCGTTATTTCAAACGAATACACATATATATATTCTGTATTTGGTTATGAAAACGTTGTAAAAGTACAAAATAGGAAACCGTTATAAATTCACTGCGAATGCCTGCATTTGAAACGACACTGCCGGATTAACGAGCAGATTAAACAAGCGAGAAATAATAGACGCACGATACAGTTAATGACGGACCCATAAAAAGAAGGAAGAAATCTGCCAATAGCAAAGCTTAAGCGAGGGTATAAAATTAAATGGGTAGAAGGCGTTTTTACAAGTTTATCGAGCGTTCCACATCGGGCAGACGTCTAATGGGCTCGCAGGCGCCGCGCACGCTGCCTGTCTGTCTCGGCGGCCAGTGACGTGCGCCCGCCCGCCAGACCGTATGAAACCGACATTTAGACCTTACCAATTTCCGATCGATAGCCGGCTAGGAAAACGTTTCACTTATGACATGTCACGCTATGTTACACTCATGATGGTGGAGCGATAATAGATTAAAGAGTTCCTTATGAACAAGTGACTGTAGCGAGAACAAAAAGGCCGGAATGGGGGCTACTTACACAGAACGGCGCGGTTGGCTGCCCCCTCGCTCCGCTTTTAATGCGGATTTATCGACTCAAATTAATCGTGTAAGTAGAGAGCCGGCCGAGGAAAGTTGCGTGAAACGCGATAAAGGACCTCTATTCGTTCGAAAAGCCGTTCATTGCGATTTAACTAAATTGACCTTCGTTTCCTATAAACCTGGTTGAGTGATCTGATTGAAGAGTACCTATTACAAAGTCATAAATGAGCTCAAGACGAAGAAGTGTTTAACGATTGCATTGAATGTTTCAGCCGGAGTCACCGAGATAGCTTACAGAGTCAGCAAGCTGAAGTGGCAGTGAGTGCGCTTGTCATATCTGCGGAAGGACCGAAGCCCGTTGGAGTGGACAAGACTTTGCCTGGGCCTGAGAATCGGCAAACAGCGTCAGACACTCTTCAACCAGATTTAACCACGACATGAAGAAGGTAGCTGAAATAGTAGAAGGTGGAAGACTGAATGTTTGGACCAAACTTATAGAACATTTCGGAAAAAAACCCTGGCAAGCTCTGGACAAGACTGGGCTAAGCAAATGTTCGTTCGGTTTCCGAGCTGTACCTACCAATTATTGGTTACAAAACTCTTATCAACTAAACTAATACTTACTAACGTGATTGCACGACATATTACGATTCTCCCAACTATAATATGATAGAAGCATGTTTTGTAAACAGCGAGTAGCGTGGCGATGCGGTTTCGGGTGCGATGTCGAACGCGACTGGGTCTCCGGAACGACACGTCAGCCCACAATCTCATTTGTGCTTCCCACTACAACGAGCGACACGTAGGAAATGAGATGCGATTAGCTTACCCAGCCGGCGAACATTTGCTCTGTACATCGGCACAACATTCACATAAATTTAAAATTGCTGTGACAACAAACCCGTAAGGAAATATGGCCTGTTTATCAGCTCAGGTACACCCTACTTTACATTTAACATGTTTGAAGCGAGATTTTAACTATAAAAGGCACACAATCGTCCTAATCGAGCCGTTTCACTTACACATTCAACTGCAGTAAGTTACCATTGTGCGCTCTCTTGACTTTTGATAAATGATCCGATTAAAATGAGATTGCTGATAGTCTCTTTTTTAGTTTTAGTACGTTTCTATATACCTAATCGAGAGAAATGGAAGACTGAGAGTGCTGACGATGGGCTTCGAAAAGATAGATATTACAAATGGTTATTATTTAAATTGCTCCGATTCAAATACTCGTATTTGCAAAGAACTCTTTGCCTTTGAATTGGTACCTAAGCTAAAAACTACAATCCCAAAACTAAGTGAACGCTAGGAAGTCGCGTTTGTTGCCAAAAGAAAACACTGCAATAAGTTACAATCATCAGATCCGTCGCAAGTAATTCACAAAAGATATTTGGAGCGAAATGGTTTCCACCAACTTTTGGAATAGAAAATTCTCAAGGAATAGCTGTGTGTTCTTCGACGGGGAGTGGGAGTGATTCCGAGCCGCTTACACTGGCACCCGCTCCGGGACTGCATAATACATTGCAGAGAATGCACCGCAGTTTGATCCCTTTCTAGACAAGGTAAGTACGACTGTACCCCGAGTGGAAAGTTCTCGTGATGTTACCTCCACTTTTCTACCAAGTAAGGACATGAGCTAGTAAGGGGCTTTACGGTTTCAACGTAAATTGACAAAGTTTTGAGTATGACATCTCTTTGTCTTCTTACAAAGGAATATCGACCATGTTCAATTATTTATGACTAATTGTTCTTACAAGTTTGGAAGTGCAAAGTTCGAGCGAAGGTATTAAAGGGATATGTACAAACTTGTGTGGGAATAATGAAGGCATTTAAGGTACACAGTCGAGACATTGTCAATAAGGCAGGTTCTGAGTTAGTGAAATCTATATATTAATACGTGAAGCAAAAACTTTGTACCCCTACGAAAATTACGCAGACGGAGGATAATGAAATTTGGCACAGTTTTAAAGTTTATATACGGAGAAGGATTGCAGAAAGCTAATATTTTTATATAATAATTGCAGTCGATATAAATTAAATTATTAAACAAAACATTACACACACAACGATGGCTAGGTACCTTAGAATATAGACATGGCAGCATGGAATTAGTATTTACTATCATGGCAGCATGGAACTATTATGTTATATCATGGCAGCATGGAATTAGTACTATACAAAAAAAAAAATTAAATGAATATGGTCGAATTTCGACCACTGGGCGGCCATTAGTACTGTTATTAGTACAACATCGAAGTAAAGTTCGTAGCAGCAAAACAATCTTTGGATTCGGTCGTTAAAGAGGAATGTTAGAGAATTTAGTTCCCGGCCACGTCCACGCTAGCTCTACGGCTCGTAAAAGTTTGGTGTGTGTATAATAAATATGCTGTTTTTACCCGAAGAGACTCCTAAAACGAGCTGTTGTTTGTTCACGTAAGCGCTGCATGTATTAATAAAAAAAATACGACGATGCTCTTACAGACTTCGATAAATTACATGTCTGATCAAAATTAAAACCTGAATTTATTAAACTGAAGTTTTATTTATTTAACGTCAATTTGTACTGAACAATACTGAGCAAGACAATGACTTCGAATTATAGCTGTCAAGCAACAAACAGTTAATTTGGTTTCTGTTCGATTATAAATTACAAAGTTGCTTCGGAATATTTAATTAAAACATGAGATAAAATATTGCAATGACATAATTATATTGAAATAAGTTTGTTTCACATAAAATCCATATATTTATTTATTTTGTAACGAAATATTACAGGTCTTTTTGAGGTTTTTTAGGTTAGGATGGATGTTAGAGCTTATTGAACTATAGCTGAAAAAATAATTTTATATTTCAAAGAACAGTTTTTCATATAAAGAAAAAACATCCTGAACTTGAAACATTTCAGAAAAAAACAGGTCTGAAACATGTTATTCTGTAAGCACAGTTCTTACGATACAGTTGTGTAGGCTTCACGGAGAGGCAATCTGGCATTTATTAATGTGGATCGGCCTGGCAGACCCAGACAATGGCGAGCATGTTTCTCCGAAATTGTGAACCGGAGTAGTGGACCTGGCCTTCGCTGCACGTACAAAAACCTTAGGTAAACGACGGCCCACATAAGTAATTCAGAGGGTACGAATAAAAAAAACAACTAAGTAGTCTTCTTTCATGCATATCTGAGCTGCTACATTTGTAAATTGATCTATTTAGTTTACAAGTTAGTTAAATGGAACGACACGCGTCGTATTCCAATCAATTCAACAAAGGACGGTGTTTTTAAGCGACTTCGTGCAAGGTTAACCGGTGTTTCCTCGTTTGACAAAAACGTTGTGTTCAAAATCAGGCTTGATCAAGGTAATACTTTTATTGAATTGCTGTCTGGTTACCTTGACAGATTAATTTATTGATCCTAGTTCCGCTGACATTTTGATAGCATCAAGCCAAAAATATACGTTACTCTGTCAATTTTTTTTAGTAATTTCGTGGAAATGATTTATGAACAGATTATTGGCGTACCTATCAACAGATAGAGAATGAATAAAGGTGTGGTGTGTGGTATGTTTGTTTCTCAGCATTTAGGAACCATACAACAATTTTATATTTGTGAGGTAGCGAACTCCACTCCCCCCAACTTTAAAGCGTTTTATCTGAGTCATTTTTTATTAATATGATAAAGCAAAACATAATGTTGTGTGTTGTAAGTGTTTAATATTTTTTTGTTATCTGACTGAAGAGCTAAATAGAATTTCTTTTTTTTTACTCAGGCATCATCCCTATTAGGAAGAATATTAATTTCTGACCTGCTAGCCCGATACACTGAACAGAAGGTACACTAATGACGAAAAGTGATCGCCAGATGAAAGTTTCATTTTAAAAAAGTCCGTGAAAATATTGAGAAAACTTGAACCATTTTGCTGAGCAAAAGTTACGAAAGATAAGCGAGTAAGATCTTGGTATTTTGCCAAGAGAGTAATCATGAAAAATATGACAGAGAAACAGTACGATATTAAAATACGAAATAAATTTTCAGCTAGACAAAATATTACAAAAGGATAGCGTAGTAGTGTTGATTTATTACGAGTAAGGTAAGTAACTAAGTAAGTATGCGATTGATTTGTCACTGCGGTAAATAAGTTTTAACTGAGGTAGGCGGGTAATGTTTGACTTACTTTGAAGAGCTCCTTTACAATGATATATGACTCCGGGCAAAAATCTGAAACAAAAGAACACTAACATTATAAAGTTGAATTGGACTTTACACGTCGTCGGTTTATTTTTATCTTTACTGTTATTGCAGAATACTAACAGATAAAGTTTCAGGTGAGCTATAACCGGATAAGATAAATCGCTAAACTGATATCATTCTTAGAACAAATTGGTGGTTGAATATAAAACTAAACCAATTACAAGTTTTCCAATATGCCCGGCAAATTATACCAATGTTGAACTCGCAATAGCCGCTCTACACGGCTTCTTGCAGACTTCTCCTCAAATTGGAGTTTGGAGCGTTCGCGACGCACTCGGCCTGATTTATACACACACACAAACACACTGAAGACAACCATTATATGTGCAGTGAAAAGTGTGTTGCGGTGCGTGATTTTGAACTCGTACTTTATTTTCTTTCGGCCGTCTGGCTGTTTTAATTCGGTTCTTGCTGGATGATTCGATATATTGGTTGAATGATTTGTATTTCTTTAATGTTACATTTGTTTTATGAAAAGTTATGCCCGGTCTTCCGGTGAATAGAAAAAACCGAGCTAAGTATTACGTACTTTTACGTTTATATTGCAAATTCAGTCGAGAGTTAAAACAATAAATCTGTACGGGGCCCCTGTAGTGTTTGCTGTGCAATCACGTCGCTATTCTAGTTACATAATTCCCTTTTTCAGCGCAGAACGAAAAAGCTGCGCTTAAAAACTCCATTACTGGGCGGCATTCGTTTCGCCATGACACAATACGCGTTAACCGACAAAATGAGAGCGTTCGTAGCTAGTTACGGAAATAAAAGCTGTTATTATGAATCGCAGCGATGGCTGCGCGGTCGGTGGCGGCGCGGGCGCGGGGGGCGGGGCCAGGTAAACACTGTTATTTGCATTACACGCCCCGGCCCTTGGCTAGGATTTGTGACATCCGCCGGTAAGCTCAGCGAGCGCTCTCCCGCGGCAACTCTAATTATTGTTGAATTCATTACGGAAACGGCGACATGTACAAGATTGGATTTTGTGCAAATATCTTTACAAGGTACATTACCTTTCCTCAGTATGCGATTGCTATCTTATTGCTGAGTGTAATAGTTAGCTAGCGAAGCGAACTCTACGACCGCGACGCCGACGGTGAGATACTGTACCGTAAGAGATAAAGCTTCACATTCACATTTATTAACTAATTAACGCGATGAAACGGTGGCTGCGTTTTAGAACGATAGTTGAATTTAATTTACACGATTGAAGAGGCACATGCTTACATAAAATTTTAATTTTAATGGTGAAAGGAAACAAAATGGATTTTAATAAGTAAAAGTCTGAATTAGGTCTGGAGATAGGACTAATAAGAGGCAGTGGGGCGCGGGGAGTTAAAGCAAGCTTGTTGAGCGTGGAGGCGGCCGCAAGTGTGCAAGTTTCACGCTTGCGGCGGCAACGTGTAACACGTCTTTTTCCAGAACGTCTGAAATGGCGAGCGGGCGGAATTCAAAAGCTTGAGCTAGTTCCGTGGCGGCGCGACAGGTCGGAGACAATGGCTCTACACATCCACACAAGCGTGTCTAGTGCCTAGCAATTGAATTTTCAGATTTTTCAGACATTTCATATATGCGAGATTTTTGCTACGAGTTTACAAGAAAATGTTTGAAAGTTTATTATTTAAATCAACACGTGAACAGTAGATAGCAGCAGTTTATGTCCCTCGGTGTAGCTCAGAATTATAGTTTAAGCTTGTTGGTATGTATCTCTTGTGACCTATGGCTCGAGATAGGGGGATCACCGCTGAGCTAGCGTCGCCAGACAACAATAGAGAAACTTTACACGACACACTGAACATGAGGAATTGGCTTTTGCTACGGTTAGCATTTATGCTTGTAATGAGGAAGCCGTTTTAGAGTTATGTTAAGTAACTATTGTAAAGTACACCACGACTATCAAAACGATCAGAGAAGAATTTTTAATAGGCCAGAGAAGAATTTTTTTTAATAAATAAATAAATTTTGAAACTAACATCGTGCGAGCAGGTCGTGCTCGAGATGAAATAACATACATTAACTGGTTCCTGTTACAACAATATTTGCACACTTCTTGAATGGCTTGATGAATAAACGGTATTTTAGACGAATAAGAAGAAATCCTTCGGATCACACTTTCATGCACATGTACAATAAAGCAGTCTTTTGATTGGCTGCATTTATTAGTTATCTCTCGTGCCAACTATGTTACATCACAGATGGAAGAACTTAGGTACTGATGTTGGTTTTAACTGTTATAAAGCTTAAAGCTTAATTTTAAGACAAACAAGATAAATATTAATCCTAACAAAGTTATCGCTGAAAACTTTTAGTAGTGTTATTAAAACCATATTTTCGAAGAACATGTTGCAAAATTTCTACTTAATATGCGAGTTAGTCGGTTTATTAGCATAGATGGGAGTAGCAAAGTTTTGTAAGTATTTTCAGAAAAAAAGTCTTTAAAACAAGAATTTTATTAGTAAAGTTATATAACGCGCTTTCAAAACTCAATCGAAGTGCGCGGCACGTCGTACGTAAAACTCGACGAAAGTATGACTATGACAAAAGCACGTGCGCACCCGTACCTTCCAAACTTCCCGAAGGACACCGCGACGTTATTTAGGGGCGTTTCTGAAAGGCAAGGTGTGTCGTCCCGAGCCCAAGGGAATTCACTACGCTTTAAAGCTGGTAATTTGATGTGAGTCTTTCGAGATTTTTCCATCTTCCCGGGTCGTTCGGGGAGCCGGCGGATTAGGCCACGCACGGCATGGGCGAGGGCGGCGACGCGCCAGATTAATGTCGCGAGCTTTGCGCCAAATTTAAAATGTCACGTTCCATTTTTCCAGCCAACAGAGCCCGTCAACGACCTGAACAGTTAATACTTCCGATTGCACGCATTCCTTACGCAATCATAAATGGACACGCGGACAGAATAAAAAGTAACATAGTCAGACACTCAGTTACTTACGTAATTATACATTATGTACAGACATATATTATTACAAGAAAATATAAGTTGCAACGTACAGCCCAATAAAGTTATTTTAGCGTTACTTAACAAAATAAGCAATCTTGTATATGACGACGTGATAAGACTAGAGACTGAACAGTCGTCCTTGAGACAAATAAAGAAGAAAAAACTGCCAGAGGTCAATGATTCCTATGTGTGTCTGCAGCACACATACGCACATGTATTATCTAAAGTGTAGTCAACATGGAAACAGGGCGTAGGAAAAAAGGCTAAGTCGTAAAACTGGCGCCCACCAATCGCCAAATAAGGCCGGCGAGGCACCGGCGAGCCGCGCGGCGTCGTCCTTGACTCCCGGCCAAATGACATAAGTTGGCCCATGGGCGCGGATTCTTGACTAATCGATAAACAAGACGGAATGGATGAAGAACCCAAACGTTGAATCGCCGCACCCACGCTAAGCTATTAACTTGCTACTAATTTGGTCACGATTCCATAAAACTGTTGAATCAAACGCAAAAAGCGTAGACAATAGCAACGAGGTCAATTTAACTTATGCAGTCCAAAAAATTTACACGGCACTTCGTTGTCCTTTTTGAAATACAAGGCGTCTTGTAAACATGATCTCACTTAGGTTCAAGTGCGGAATTATGCTAAAACGCTGAAGCCTTACATCTATCACGAGAGGAGAGTTCATCTTAGTTATATTTTATAATATCTTCCTTAAGTAATATAGGCTGGCGGCACATAAGTCTGAAACTTTTCCAATTTTCATATTCCGCCAGAAGTCAACATTCATAAAAAGCCTTAATTTTAATAATTTCACATTTATAGTATATGGAGTGCGTGTCCGTAGCCGCCATAAAATGTGCGTGCGGCTGAAAATTGATGCGTAGGGATATGGTGTAAATTTTGAGCTTATTATCGTAGCCTTGAATTTTGATAGGTCTAATGGGCTTAGCTTGATACACTTTTCACACGATCATATAGCCTATAGTTTGTTTTACCGTCTGAAGCATTCATAAAAAGCGTAGCTAAATGAGTTTAAGAATAAGAAGTCTTGAACATTGCCTGTTTGAACGCGACGACGCGACGCGACGCCACGGATAAGTTCGTTACTGTCGTGTTAAGCTTGATCGCCACAATAAAAAAAACAAAAATACCAAGTTGGCCCATCTATTTGTCTACAAAGTTTTTAATGGTCGATTATTTAGTTAACTGTTATTACGTTGCCACAATGTTGCTAAACAAGGTCGTATCGTGGAGGCGAGGTTACAAAACCGATGCCTAATGAAAAATAGCGTGATCCTACATAATTGCAGCTTTAATGAAATTCCGGTGTTATGTAGGGGCAACAAAGTAAGATAACTTGAAATAGACTAAGCCAATGGCAGGATTAGCATGCAGAGCGCCTGGCGGTAGGCGGCAGGCGGCTGGCCTGGTGTCAAGTTCATTGGCGAGCCCACGTAGCCACGTGTTCGCCCCCATCAGCAAGGTGACTGACTTTACCATACTACATTCATGACGACATGTATGGTGAGTAATTACACGTCTATGTAATGCCATGTCGGTCAATGGCTTTTATAATCAGTAATCTTGTTACACTGATACTTAATGCCTTCGCCAATCATTGAGATTTGTAAGAATTTTCGACAATAAGAAAATTACTCTGTTCAATACAACTATAACTGTCTTTGTTTCGATCGATTGGGCGATATTTTAAGTTGCTTTAAGTCCATATAGGCAATTCAAGCATCAAAATAAATCGCCCAAGGAAAATGAAAAAAAGAATAGTCCTTTATAACATAACCACTATCTTAATGCATGAAAGTAAGTCGATATTGCTATTAAAACACATTTTGTCCTAATGACTTTCTTACCACTTCAAGTAACGTTGACAACTACCGCAAGCTTAACCATTTTCTTAGATTTTCATTATTAAATAATATTTCAATATCATCCCGAGTTTTTTTTGTTAAATTACTATTAGGTATGACGTAAACATCCTGTCTAAAAATAACTGATAGACGTGATCATACATTAACTACGGTTATTCTGAATAAAAAAAAAACAATCAGTAAGGTACTTAAATAACGTCATAAACATGAAGCTTTATGTTTTTTCCGTTCCACTTCGGTGCATTGGTACAACCATAATTCGCGTAATGCATTCTGATCGTTCAACATTACTTATCAGATATTCACAGAAGAGCGAGTCAATTTGGTAAAGTGACGCAGAGTATGAGAGCTTTCCCCGGCACCAAATCAATGATTCATCGATCAATAATTGAACAAAGCGCATTAGTGAGGCGATCGCTAAACGTCCACTTCTCCGGTGAGTAAACACCGCGCGGTGAGCACGAAGGCGTAATCCGTAGGGCGGCACTTAGCGCGCGCCACAAGCTCCGCACTCTAATTGCACACCAACTAATCTGTTTGCATTTCCAACGCATCGAATTACCTATTCGATACCATAGATTTTGGACGGTCAATTACCGGAAGTAAATTCTCGCCATTACTACCCATCTTCTTCAAACTCAGACACTAACTGCAACATAAAGATAATAACGCCAGACGTGCGTGCTGTTACCTGTCAGAATTCACGGCGTATAAAATGAAAAGTTCAGAATTACCATTATCATTTGATGCGCTTGATAACGTCATGTTCAAGCGCATTGCGCCCGCGCATCTGCAATCTTCACGGCGCGGACATTGCACCTATGACATCATCGGTGAATAAAATGGATGGAGTAAAATTCTGAATGGAGATATTTCATGAGATTGTCATTGTAATGAGCTTTTAGAATGAAGATAACGAAATAAGTACGGATTGCAAGTGATACGATGCGAATGCTTAGAAGAAGACAATTTAAAGACTGAATATAAAACCAACACAAGATTTCCATAAAGCCAAGAATAAGTTATGAATACTTGAGCTAGTACAAAAACATCGACTCATCTATATAGAAAATGTAACGGATGATGTTAACGCGCCGATACCTAATGGAACGAATAAAAATACAAATCATAATACACTGAACTCTGAAGGAGAAAAACCCAATAACTTGGAATTATCATTGACAACATATACAATACACTTCCTTCAATACAAGGAAAAAGTAAGGGGTACTTGTGGAAAGTACAATACGTGCCCTACTCGAGCGAAGGTTCCACGAGTGTTCACATTGTTGGTGATTTCTTCGAGCCGAGTTGAAGGGCTCGCTCCTTAGAAGGTACACATTCGATTTTAAATATCACCAATATTTAATTTAGAATGAAGCCTGTATAAGTCTCACACTATATTAAAAGGTTTATCTACTAGTTTTCATTTTTCAACGATCTCTTGAAAATTGCTATGGCTAGGTTTTTTGGAACTGCCGAAATTAACTTTTAGAATTTATTGGACATTTTTGTTACGAAAACGAATAAAAAAACTGTTTTTTTTGGGTAAATTATTGGACATTTGTCACAGCACTCATTTATGTTCCGCATCATTACATTTATTTATTGAAAGTTTGGCAAGAATTCGATTGAAAAAATCAATCAAGCGAAACTATTGAATATTTTTTTGATATTTCTGTTATGTGATGCTTTTGCCTAGGCATTGGATCCGTTACGTTAGTCACTCTTTTTGAAATTTCTGAGGTTTGCGTTATTTATTTTAAGAAATTGAAACTATTTTTGGACTACTTATAGTCTATAGGTAAAAATATTGAATGTGAAACTTTAGACATCAAAATTTGCTTGCCACAGAATAACGTTAAAAATAATAATAGATATAGCCCTCAGTATTGTAGACCCTGTACTAAACTGAGCATCGCGTCTGAAGTATCTAAATATTTAGCAAGCGCTTTAAAAGCAAAATACCAACAACAGTTCGTTAAAATAATGCAAATATTGCCGTAAGACTGTCTCGAGAAACAAGACGCTAGTATAACTAGTGTTGATTCACAAACGATTGAATTTGTAGTGCTTCATACTGCCTCGACGACATCGGCGTCTTACTCACCAATCTTTTGTTGAATCACACAGAAAATTATAGAAAATTTGTCTTAAGACTCGTGCAGACTGTTGCGACACAACACCGGTAATTATTATACCATCAAGTTTTCTTAGAAATTGTTTTATTAGAGTCGCGTCGCGCCTGTCTGCACAAGGCTTTACCGTGTATCTGGATAGACTAAAGAAATTTTATTTCAAACAAGTGAATCGATTATAATAAGTGTTTATAATGCCTACCTATATTTTATAGATATATGAGCAACAAGTCCTCTCACATGAAGTGCCAAAAATTAGCACCTACTATAAAATTACACGTGATTTCAGAATAAATATGTCGTATGTTTACTACCAAATATTTGTTTGGAGGTTGAATTTCGGGTTCAAGGAGGTACTTCTATCTATTTGATGAAGATATATGGGCAATTGTTATGCCAATGAATCCTGTCTGCGAAATTTTAAAATGGCATTGTGTGTAATGTTGCGTATCGCCTGACAATGTTTCTGTAAATATTTGTTGATAGATTTATTCCTCAAGTTGCTAAGCATACTTAGTGCTGATTCTGAAGGCGAGGACGAAATTACACGCTGAGTAATCGGGTGAGTCTGCTGTTCGTCTCGCTTCACGATTTCGTTTTATGGGCGCTATTTTTTGTTCATGTTCAAGTGACTGATTCTCTATTTAAGTAGCTCAGTAATTTGTATTTGTCTCAATGCAATGCATTCGTCCGGACAGTACTGATTACGCAGCATGAGCAATGCTCTATTATATGCTAAGTTGGGTTTGTTGTGCTACAGTTTGCGTTGAATTCGTTTTAAAAATAAGGTACTGAACTTTATAAATCAAGTAGAATATTCCAATGAATCGCTTTAACAGGGATGGAACAATCGGATTTGTTTAATGGAGCAGAGTTATTGCGATGGAAAATATACGAGCTGACGAATTGCATTGCGCGTCGGTTGGCCTTCGGCTCCGTAATAGCCAAAAGTATGACTCAGTATGATTGGTGCAACGCACATCGTACTGCTGTAATATTGGACAGTAGCCTTTTCTCGGAACAAACGTGTCTTTCAACAAAATATCCACTATTTTCAGACCAGGTTTTTCGTTACGGCGAATGCATTGAGCACTCATTAGCTAACATATTTTATAATGAACTAATGCAATTGCCAAGAATACGTTAAACTTTCTCCTGGCATTCTAGCATATATGCAAGTGTTTTGAGCGGGGAATGCCTTTTACATTAGATAAATTATTAGAGGCAGCTAACAATGGCGGCCGCTAACTAGAAAGTGAATCGAGCTGGTGCCGAGAATGGTCTTTCCGATCGTATCGATCTTGGGTTCATTACCCCGTTCATTATTCTCTCAATCACAATAAGACCATTTTACATTACAGTAAAGATATATCTCAGGCTATAAAAGTGTCCATCTATTCGCATTAGTAAAAATTTAAATCTTGTACGTCACCAGTAGTGAAAATATAATGTATTCAAAAGGTAGATCAGAAATAAATCCGAACCGACCTTTTACATTTCCTAAAATAAGAGAGGTCAACGTTCACATTCCGGACACTGTCTTTTAATTCAAAGACTTCTTCTTTTATGGCTTTTGCCGCAACATGCAATAAATTAGCCCTTTACGGAAAAATGGACATCTGCTCCTCTGGAAAAAATCCCTCCTTGGAAGTAAAAGGACGAAATTTACGATCCGTGTAACCGTGGGTAGACGGACCTCGCCCACGAGTCGCATGCAAATGGCTCCATTGGAGCGGAGTAGCGTGGCTGCTAGGAACCAGGGAAGATTAAAATCGAAACACCTCGCGACCCCCGGTCCGCGGCCACTTGCCGGCTTGGCCCGTGCTTCGTTTGCGACGAAAGTAACCTGTGCCATTATTACACTCTCAAGGAAATAGATCAACAAATTGATGCTGAAAAATTTTTTTTGGCTGGGTTTGAAACTAAACAAAACCTACATGAATGCTTTTAACACCCGATTAAGTAATGGAAATAGTAGTGTGCATGCGCTAAACGTAGCTTAGTGAATTCGAAATGTTCTAATTTAAATCTAAAACGGTATTTCTGATTCAACGCGACGAATGATGTCCAAATATAGAATTATTCAGTGCACCCCACATTAATGTCTCTGCCTCGCGGAATATCGTTGCTAGGCTCGTTATTCGCTGCAAACTCTACATTCAAGGGAATCATAACAGTATTAATATGTTATGACACATACTAAGATAAATTAAAATATTCCAATCCACGCACAAAGTTAAGGGAAACAAATCAATAACAGGAAAATCATAAAAATATTTATGTGTTTTTCCTATTTATTGGCCTAGTTGTGACATATTTAGTTGTTAAACTCAAATTACCTAATATATTGTTATGGGTCGTGATATCGTTATTATTAACTTCAGTGTATAAAGGAATTGCATAAAAGTAATAAAGGCAACAATTTCAGTAGTCGTGTCGCCCACGCGGCAGACTTTAGGCGCCACACTCATGACATAGTTACTCGCATATACGTAGTCATACAACTTGGATGGCTTTTGCGGATATACTCATCTTAATGTAAATTAGTATTATTCACAGGAAACGCGTTGCCATGCATGCTTCATGAAATTACTCGACGTAGGTTCTAAATTACTGCATGCATTGCATATGTAATCTTTATCATCTTGTTACAATCGATATTGCTACCTTGGCAAACGTTGCACAACGCTTATTAGACCAGAACCAAGGAATTCAACTTCACCTTGCAATATAAGCCGAGCTGAAAATATCAAGTTTCTAAATATTAATCTTTTTAGTGCAATGAAAAATTATTACATTGCAACTATTTGCAACACATTCTTTGCATTATGACGTGTTTGAACTGAACTGAAACGAGGTTGAAAAGAACAGTTTTTCATGGACAACTATGCAAAATTTTACAATGTTTGCCAAAAGAATGTAGTTCTTTAAAACGTAGACATTACAGTAAAATTTTCGAAAAACATTTACGCGCAACAGCGGGAAAATGGTTGAGCTTCCTGTGAGCCAAGAACAACAGATGTACAGAATAAGAATTAATTGGTTTGGACCAATATACAAATAGAACAATGATAGCGGTGGGTGTACTATTGTAGTGTAATTAATAGAATCTAGTTAAATATGGCTTTTATGACTTAGGTAAACGTGTTTTTGTCAGAACTATAAAAATATTGGTTATAGTTAACAAAATTATTGTACAAAATGACCCACTGGTGGAATTTATCGTGACACGGAGTCGTCTGAGTGAGGATTTTACCAATGAAACTGAACCGCGTTCAAGACCTGTCAGTGTCAATTTTCCACAACAATTTTGACACTGACAGCTTTTGAACGGGGTTTAGAAGTGCTGATCGCGTCCAGTTTCGTTAGTGAAATTCATCCTGAGTCGTCCCAGAATTCCCAGATCCTATTCACCATAATATTTCAGTAAACTAGCAGTAATAGTAGCAATATTATTTATTATGTTTCTCGTAAAACTGAATATCTAAAATTAGAACATTTCCTTTTCATTATCCTCTTAAATTATCCCTAACGCTATTTCAAAGCGCTGCTGTTTTAAAGCGGTCAGATAAACTCAAAACCTGAATGCTTCGTGGCTTACTTAACGACAGATATAGCGATTGTATACTTGTTTTATAGCATAGTGTGTATTAGTCTGAAGTGGAAAGTGGAGCAGCATTGCACTTTCTCTTGCCAGAAAGCCAAGTGCTGCGCATAAGCCGTGCAAATCACATTGTACTTACACTAACAACACAACAAAGAGCGACCATCTGACTACTCTTTATCCTTTTAAGCTGTCATATTATCTAATCAGCAGAACATGACGAAAATTCAAAATTAGTCATGCAGTATGCGGCGGACACATTACAAATGGTGCTGAAAATAATGAACACATCACCGAGACAGTTAAGTTTGACGGCAAAGGATGAAAAACAAAATGTAGAACGAGCCGTATTATGTGATTTGAGTTTACTGACAAGCAATCAAAAGCGGAGAAGTTAACGCGGTTGCAAAACTGCCTAAAGGTTGATACACACTCGTCTGACGTCAGTGACGTCCACGTTAAGTCGCCGATCAGACACGTCAAAAAATATAGTAACGTAGAAGTTCTAGGACGTTGGCTATACACATCAGGCACATCATTACAGGCGCGACTCAGCCGATGCGTGACGTCGCGTCACTGGCAAGTCAAAGCTTGTATTGCTACAAACGAATCGTAGCATTGGGACAAAGACAATTTGTAACCGAGGTGTTGCTATGACTGACTGACTGACTGACTATGATATTCACACGCGTCCCAGAAACTGACGTGACTGATCGGCGACTTGACGTTGACGTGACTGACGTGTGTGCATGAACCTTTACTCGTTAGTCAGTCCTACCTAAATGTTGTCTGTGTGCACTGTACATGCACAAATGAAGTAATACTGTGACTGCATATCTGGTTACGTAACCGGTATAAATATAAGTGTACAGTGCAAGTTTTAACAAATCGATATTGTTCTACAGTCAACACACGTGACTGCTAAATTAAGCTGAACAAACATGTAAACGCACTCGTCTGTCACAGTAGCGAATATGAATTTACTGTTTTTACCGTTTATTAACTAGTTCCAATTATTGAAAACAAAGGTGGTAAATTAGAAACACGTAACTAATAATTACAAAATGTTAATAAAAGGAGATTAAAAGAACATAAAATTGTTTAACTTTGTAAAATCAAATGTTATGTAAGAGTTTTATAACAGTGCGGATTAAACAGACGGAGTATATGAAAGGTGCAGAGTTGGCAGGCGATGTGGCCATGCGGCGGGGGCGGCGAAACCGGCGCTCAAACCAGTTTGCGAAAGAGCCCTTCTGTCGAAGTCGGTCGCCATGCCGCCGCACGCCGAGGGCCGGTGCATTAGTCGGGTCATCTGCTTATGCACCGCATTAAAATCACGATTTCATAAGTTTAAACGCAGCTTTACCTTTTATAGAGCCATTTATTCGGTACTCCGCGCGTCTTCTTGAATAATTTGTTACTTGGACTGCAGCTTTTCGTATTCAAGAGTTATTTTAAAGTAAACTCTTGGTATCTATTCATTTTATGGTAGCACAACAATATTTTGTTTGCGAAACCCAAGACTAATCCGCAGCGATGTTCCAAAATAAGATATGTACACTGTCTGCATATTTTACAATACAATACAAGAATACACATCCGCAAGCTTCTATTATTTACAGAGCTTTATCTGAAATTGCAAACAATGACGACTGCAGGTCAATGCATAATCCAGCTCCAGCGACTCAGTGGTTCCCTAGACAAACTTGGACACATTTCCATGAAAGCATACTAAACCGAACAGAAACTTATTCAAAGGAAGGAACAGGCGGGGAATTTAGGCAATTAACATTTTCTCAAATGTTAGTGCATTATCATTAGTGTATATAGTTGTGTGCACAACAGTATTGCGAGTCCAAATGTGGCAGGCAGGCGGGCCCATGGTATTATTTCACAACGCAACCAGTTTTGTGCATGCGATGTGGCGCACCGCGCACAGCAAAACAGTCTTATTGCTCTATTTGTTATGATGCCGGTGGTTTATGTTGCAGGAAATGAGCTCATACTGTCGGAGAGATGTTTTTTCCAGTTTTAATCCGGTATGGTAATAGAAAAATAGTCACATTCAACCATTCTTCACCACATTGAAAGCGAAATTAAAAATTATAAGCGCAAAAGCTCTCCAAAAAGCTTTTAATTAATTCACATTATTAATAACAGTTCTTTTGTGGCAGACAAAGGAAATGAGAAGAAACGTTTAATTCCTAAAAACACAAATGTGCATCATTGTATTCCGTGGAATGGAACGCGAGTGTAACTGTTGTTACTCCTTCTGTTTAGAGTCCATTCGTATTAGCTTTAACTTGGATCGCGTTAATGATTATGTCCTGTCAGTTAATAGGTGTTTTTACATTTACCCTAAAACAATTATTACGGATTCTCTTTCATAACTTTTACATTGTGCCTTATCTTGGGCTTCTTTGCATTTTATGAATTCAGATGCAGTTACTTGATATTTCCTCCGATATTATTTGATTTGCAATAACCAATTCAAAATAACACATAATAACCGTTTAACCGAAAGTTTAAAAGGATGATTTCATTTGAATACAATTAAATTGGCCTCCTTGACATGATCGTAAAAACGCAATAGTTTATCAAGAGCAAACTGTTCGAGTGTGTCTGAATAACGTCTAGGTACTTTCGAAGTGGTCATTGGCGGATACAGCGTTATAATATCACTGAATCACCTTGCGTGGGTCAAGGTGGCTGGCGAAGTGAATGTAAAATGGTGATTGTTATCTACACTTATCCAATGTGTCGCTGTAGGCCTGTAGGCTGCAGGGGCGGGGGAGTGGCAGACACTTTCAAATTTACAGTATTATTGACTTTAGTCATTCAAATGCGTGGTTATCTGTTTCACTGCCATTTATCACTGGCTCCCTCGACCTATTAAAAATAGACCGGTATGCAACGGTACATAATGTGGTAGTCTAAAACTAGATGTTAGCAGTTAAAATCTCCGTGGGTGCTTGGCATTGAATATTAAATAAAATACCGATTTTAAACAGCGACAAAATTTTAAGACAAAGCCAACATATTGCAACGAGAGGACATGAGCGTCCATGCAAAAGTATGACGGGTAACGCAGGATTCTTCATGAATGCAGATGTCTATTAAAGCTCTTTGAACAGTCTAGTGTTACGGTAGCTAGAAAATATCATTACTTGTGTACATGAGTACGCTTTCGAGTGAATCTAGATAAGCCAAGTCTCAGATTCACGAGCAAACGAGCGCACTCTGCTCGAATAAAGTGACGTAAAGACTGACGCGATCAACTTAAGCACAAAGCAAGCCACAATCGGAACTGGAGCAATCAAGATACACAAACGCGTACACAGTACACAAACAGTGCTTAATTTGATAAACTTCACGAAAGGATACAATGAGTCAGGCAAATATTTACTTTTTACTTGTAGTTGAGCTCGGCGGATTGTTATTTATGTTTTAAAAAGTCACTAAATAATTTAACCACCAGATAGGCGCAGTATTCAAAGTAATAAACCAGTAAGTATAATTTTTTTAAACGCCATGAAAAGTGTTTCACTGTTTGACACAATCACAATCAGTCTGAATTCCTAGAAAGAACCACTAGTAAAGTTGTGCTTTTTCAAACTCGCGTCATTAAGGCTAGTGCATTAATTTTTTCATCAATTTTCGGTCGGTCGGTTGCGCTTGCGTTAACCCCACTTTATTTTGCAGCAAAGAAATAATAGGTAGAGTGCTTTCCCAACGATCCCTTGATAGGAAATTGACGATTTTACGTTGCGATATCGCGTTAAAATTAACCCTTCAACGGATATGACTCATTATGCGACTACCAGGAAATGTCATTAAATTTTCACGATGGCGTTTTATGTTACCTACGCCGCTGGTTTCGCCACTTCATGCATATTTATCAAAATAATGTTGCCGATTGAAAAGCTGCATATAAACACGCACTGAATTGCAGAACGATGGCGGAGTCTGTCGAATTGGAGTTTACTGTTGTGGTTTCGAGGGTGTACATTCGCACGGTCGTCCAGGTTGCATTTCGGAGGGCGGTCGTTGTCCGGTAGTCATTAGCGAAGCACCCTCGCCGAAGGGTTGCAGCGAGTTCCGCGAATCGTGCGCCGCTCGCCGGTGACTCAGGCCGCGGTGGCGACGGGAAAATACCGATCGCCCACTCGATAACCACTTTCGATACAGCACGATTGCATTACTTGCACAATATCGACCGACCTGGCCAAATTACTTATTACAATGTTCGTGCGGATAAAATCACTGGCCCAATAAAGCTGCTATTGCAATTTTAGTACATAAAAGGAAGGTTGTCGCAATGTGATTTTTATTTTTAGCAGGTTTTTTTGCCTTGCATCAGAGCTGATATAAAAAAAATGTTGTTATATAAAGGCAGCGGATACATGAATCAAGTCTCAATTTCAGGTCATGGACGCTTGTTAACCTGAAAATGAGTAAACCTAACCTAACTAATATTATAAATGCGAAAGTGCGTTTGTTTGTTACGCTTTCACACTAAAACGGCTGACCAATTTAGATGAAATTTGGCTTTGAATTTTTATCCCGATGTTCCCCCGGGATCGATAGGTACCTACTTATGCGGGTGAAACCGCGGGGCGCAGACCGGCGCAGCTAGTTATAAATAATAATAATAATAAAATATTTATTCAGTATTAAAAATTACGAGATTGAGTGCACGTACTCAGTTTCGTAGACTTATAATAAACGTGAAAATTTTATCTTAAGTAAAGCCTAGTCTAATTACAGAACAATTGAAGTTATTTTCATAAGCACAGAGCGACCCTTATCTTCATAAATGTCTATTCTCCGCCTCAGCTGAAACACGACAAACTGTCTCGACACGTGATCAAAATAATACAGTCTATTTGTGAGGCTGTACATGTACACTAACTAAGAGTTATGTGGCTCTGTCACAGTAAAAGTGAAATTAGAACTTTCTCTAGCTCGCGAAGCAGGAACAAACTAGCGTCGGTGGTGGGCAGGCCTCGGGAGGATAGCTAGTGGCACACGTCCACGCCAGGTGGCGCACGATGCCGGCGAATTTACATAATTGGCGAAAAAAATAAAACGTCAGCATACCATACAACAATTTTTTCATTGTGTCAGAGCTCCCAAGGGTCTGAATAAAACAGAGGCTCGGGACGGCCGAGTTGGCGCTAATTTCGCCCGACAACGAATCGCCAGTGGAGCGATGACACAGTTGCTATACACATTACGTATGCATATATGACAGCGGTTTGCAGATATTCTGCGAAATTATTCGATTATGCGTTTTTCAATGATGAAAATATACTGAACGCTTAATATAATGGCACTTGTGTATATGGGTGAATGTTAGGTCAAGCGAATGGATGCCAGACTAAAGAGCACATGTGCTAGGCAGATGTCGAAGTCAGGATGACTATGAGACCATTGAGGCGTTCCAAGTGCGCCAATTTGGCTCCAGTTAAATCTAATAGCACGATAAATGATCATCTATTTATGGATTTTGTCCTTTTGGAAAATCTGAAACACATGTTTTACAAAATGGACTATGCACTATTGTTACTTAGTGGAAATTCCCGATTTCCTCAATGTAACATTCATAATTAAAATAAGCACTGGGTTCTCTTCTCCAGCTTCCATATTAAGCGATTAGTTTTCTCGTTTAATAAAACTGCAGGAAAATGCTTTCTCCTTGCTTTGATTCAAAAACTCCTTGTTGGTAACGAAGCAAATAGGCGCTCAAGGACTGAATAACAAACTTTTCTCATCCAATTTGTCGCACCTCATGCTTTTATTCCCGGGAATGTACCTTTCAGCCTTATTACTCTGCAATATAGACCGAAAAGTAAGAAAATTGCTTGATCCGTAGCATTGTAAAAGTCGACCGCTCTCGTAAAACTCCCACATATTTCACGACAAATAAACTTCTCATCCTATGAAATTTTCTTCTCGGGAGCAGTTCACTGCAGGTAATATTTCAAAACATGTGTCATTCATAACTTTCGCCTTCGCAATGTCTGTCGATGGAGCTCGGGCGAAAAGGTCTCAATAATAAATTTTTCGTGAGCCCGCTCCGTTATCCCCGCGAGCGAGCCCAGGTACGTTTTACGGCCGCGCAAGGGAAAATAAACGAAAAATAAAATAAAAGTCAAAATGGTCGACATAAAACTATTTGCACGAATATACTACGCACAAAAAGTTTTGAAAACGTAAAAGGACTGATATTGCTCATGTTGTCGGAATAAATTAAATTATAGCTTGTTCGAAACGTTGGGATTTCAGATTCAATTAAACCTAATAAATAATTAATTTATCGACTTCTTACTACGTTTTCTGATTTCGTAAAAATACGAGTTCCATAGTATTGTGATTTGTAAGGAATCAGTATTGAATTAAAATTTTCTATTCGATGCTTAAAATATCTTTCCTAAAATAACAGCCAAAACGCAAATCTTAATTTGATAGCTTATCTCGAAGTTGTAACGGCGTGGTTAGAACTAAGTTAGTGATTTATTGTATCGTTAAAGCATTAGAGAGTTTTATGGTACATACGGACATTACAGCGACAACAATGAGGACTGCTACCTCATAAAATACTAAACAACTTTTGTAACTACCCCGTTGTCGTCGGTCGTATGAAATTTCAATCACGTCACAATACGACTACTGTGTTATTACGTACTCTGTTACGGATATAATGTAGCTATTCAAAGATTATTCTAACCATTGTTACATTGGCAATAAGTTAGTATTACTACGTTCGGGACTTTATCAGACTCTATACAAAGGGGATGGAATTGAATATCAACACGTTTTACTATTCTTGTATGAATTTCTTATCTGCTGTCACTTTACTGTAAAGGAGTAGCGAAACTTGAGCTTTGAATGCTGTTTACACGTGAAAGTGATAGTTGAGATAGCCATATGTAAACTTTTACACCGTTGTTGAATTCATAAAATTGCACGAGACGATTATCTAAAGACCACCTGAGTAATCTTTATTAATAGAATTCATTTGTTTAAATATAACTTCCTGCACTTGTAATAATGCAAATTGTACAAGTATAACAAGATCATGTAATGAGGAAAGCGTTTACGTAATACATATATAAATAACTAATAGATAACGGCGTCTAACAATTATTGTTTTATGCAAATGTGCATCGACATAATGAAACATGTATTGTGCAACAATACAATTACAATACTTGTGTTCTAGTGTTGAATACTAATGTCTGTCTGACTGTCTATCGAAAAGCTTTATCTGTCAATACTGAATACATATTTTAATTAACTTTTTAATGCAAACAAGTATTCGCAGAAGGGGTAAACAGAGCTAGAGGAACGGAATCACTGTTTGTGAAAGAAATCAACGGGGGCGGAGAACGACAGTAAAAATATAATAAGCATTTATGAAAGCTTGGTTACTCAATCGCATAGAGACAGTAACAGTCGAAGGCATTTGATACTTATGAGTACTTCAGGGTACTCATAAGTATATATGCCTCAGTAAATAGATATGAAATAATAAAATAGATAAGAAAGGACCAAAATCGCAGTCAAATCCTACTATCTTACTAATATTATAAACGCGAAAGTTTGTGAGTATGGATGGATGGATGGATGGATGTTTGTTACTCTTTCACGCAAAAACTAGAGAACGGATTTGGATGAAATTTGGCACACAGATAGTTTATAACTTGGATTAACACATAGGATACTTTTTATCCCGATATTCCTACGGGATCAGGACTTATGCGGGAGAATAGATCTGATGAGAATGGGGACAGGGAGAGGGGGGCATTAAGTAGATGCTGTAAACAAACTTTTAGCTACAAATAAATTTCACCAAAAGCGTGTAGTGTCGCGTGATGAAGCGCATTATGGCGTCGGGCACGTCACGGCAAGCTCCGTCGGCCGACCCGCTTCGCACGTGATAAACTACCTCATAATGCCACCCGTTTTCCACTTACAAGCACTGTGTCAACGCATTAACAAACGTAAATAACGAATTCAATATTAAATCTGCCCGTTAATCGAGCTCACAGCGATAGTGCAGCTCAAACTACAGTATGATGCTATTTAAACCCGGTATTAATCTGTCAGTCCCAAGTCCAAATATAAACTCGAGTATTGTCAGTGATGTTTATCTTCTTTTTTTTGTTAACTGTTTCGCAGATGTTGTTATGATTGAATGAAATACAATTTTTACTTAAGTTTTAAAGAATTGTTTTTAAATTATTTATAATTAAAATTTAACTCTATTATCACTGGTGGACCTACATGACTCAGCACAGTAGGTACTACTCGTATATATAAAAATGTGAACTTATTAACACATAGCACATGTTTTTTCATTCCATCGGATTTTATTTAATAACCGTAAACAACAACAACATTGATCTACTATAGTTTATTTAACTTGAGGCTTATAAAAATTGATATTTTTTTTAAATTAGTAATAAAACATGGTAGTTTCACTGCTGAAAATTTTGCTACGTTGAAAATATTTAAACAGAAAGTCAAGAACCCTGCTATAAAAATATTTATAACGAAGACATCTTAATAAAATGTAAGTATCAAAGTTAATAACAGCAAAGCTGTTGAAACTTGTACTCAACTACATTGTAAACCCTCTTATTTTAACCCGACTGCACTATTAGGAGGGAAATGTTTTTCCTTTTATGTATCGGCATTGTACGACAAAAATTGTTGTGTACCTAAGTATAATAGCGTTTATTCAATATTTATTATCATTTTGAGTCTGTACATATATAAAATACGTATGTATAAAATAATGCTGTTTGATTGGCACAAATATTTGCTCCAACATAGGTATCTCGCGGTTTTTCACTTTTCTGTCACTCTCACGCCTAGTCTTTTTGAATCAAAATTATAGTTAATTCTAACGTAGTTAATTTTTGAAATCGTAGGTACACTAGGTACTAGTAATTTTTGTTAAAATAAGTTGATACTTACATAATTTTTGTTATTTTTATATGTATTTATGTGAACACAAAAGCTCAAAGCACCCTGAAATAATTAATCATAATTTTAGTATAAACATTTTCTAATAGCTATGCGGAAGAAGGGTTGATATAATTTGATTTCGAATGGGATTTTGTACTTGCGGTCTCTACCTCAAACGGCGTCCTCGGAATGAACGTCTGTCTGTTTATCCCATGTCACAACATTTTACGTAATGATTACTGGGACCCGAGTCCCTTCAGAGACAGTACCATTGTTCTCATTTCACAATTTATTGTAATTTGTACGCGGTTCAGGCTTTTACACGCGCGTTGCCTCCCGTATAATTATTTGTTTTACTTTTAATTTAACAGGTGCCTGCTAATTGTGTTAATTTTCTACTGATTTTGCAGTAATTAGTGTGTTTTGTGTGTAAAACAAGTATTTTTGGAGTTTAGCTAACATGTAACATGCTTGTCCATTTGGATTGTATACGGCATAGCAATTGTGGACTATATGTGACGTTGAATAGTGTCGGTGTCGGAGGGCAGGTCGGAAGCTCGCTGGCGCTCCACTGAAAGCAGGCAGACGTCCGCGTGCCGTGAGTGACACGTCCTTCCGCCACAGAGCTTTCTATACGTAGCTACCGCCACTATCCAGTTACGCCATGTTTGCGCTGCAGCCTGTCTAACAGCTGTAAAAATCTACTCGAATCCCGTGCAAAATGGAAAACTCAATGGAGTAAAGCTCATTGGCATTGCCTTTTTTATAATTTAACTCCTTATCCAGGCTTATCCTCATAAAACGAAAGCACAATATTATAGCTATATTAGACATGTATCCGTATAAAATGAAAGTCGTGTCGCGAGTCCTACGCTCTAATAAATATGGAGCTCGAATGCGACCCTAATCGGGAAGGCAAAATGGCAACAATGCAAACAGGCAATATCAAATTGTCGAGCATGCAAACACATTAAAGGGCGCCGAGTAAACGACGCTTAATGATTATCTATACATTGGTTGCGTACAGTAAAAAAGAAACGTGGTGAACGTAAATAAATGAGATATATTTCATTGTTCTTTGTTTTAGGAGGGCCGAACGGCAGCTGGACGCCGGGAAATGTCTCTTATCTGACGCCGCACCTTTTGTCGGTAGGCGTTGACCCAATTCGAGTGGCACTCTGCCGCGGCGGCGGCGGTGTCAACAGCGTCTTCATTCAGATCATTTGGAACCGAATTAAACTGACTGATTTTATCAAAATATTCGTAATCCCAATAATTTAATCCTGTACCAGAGGCGTCTCTACTGAAAGAATGTGAATGATCTACGGGTGCTGCTAAGTCTTTGACCTGGTGTCTGGTTTCACAACGAAGGTATGCTTTCTTAAGAATTTAAAAGCCGTAAATTGGAGCTTTCCCTACTTAATTGCACCGGAGGAGTACAAACGCGACGCCAATTTGTGGCAGTACACGAAAGGTTTGTATTGTGCGCATTTGCAAACGGTGCGGCACATTCACGCGATTAAAACGGCAAGTTTCTGCCGAGGCCGATCGCCGGCGCGATAGGTCGCGGGGTCAAAAATAGCGAGGGCCGTACCTGGTGCCACCCCGCGCCGTTCAATGTCAACTTTCAATCACGGCGGGCGGAAGGAAGAGGCCGAACCGAGCTCGTGCGCCGATGCCGCGCCGCACTCCACCGCAATTATTGCTTTGCCCTTTTTTACGACGACACCGCGCCTCCCTTGTCGCCTCACCGTTTACAGTCTGTCAAGTTAAGCCTCTTGCCGTCGAGTACCGACTGTCAAAGTCCTGACACCCACACTATTATCCGCGGTTGACACTTGACAATAACCACTAACTAACTCCAAGGAGCAAGTTGTGGTCAATAATTTTCACAAATTGCGTTCAGAGTTATTATTGACCACTTAATTCAAAGTAGTTCCATTTTCATTACCGAAAATACAGCTGAAGAAAGACGAGTGAAAAAATCGACCAACAAAAGTTTCAACTTGGTAAAACAATAAATTTTAAAACAACAAAAACTAGTTTTTCTTATTGAAGTTGTAATTTTGCAGTTTAGAGTATAAACTGGAAAATAAATAAAACTTTTGTTACTTTTTACTCCAACCTTTTTGCCCTCTTTGTTTACATAGCTGCGAGCAAAGCCTCTCCGTGCCAACAGTCGCTTTGTCAAGCGTCGAGTGACATTAGCTCGACCCACTGTCAGATAATTTGGAAACCAAATAAAATAATTCCCGCGTCTATTTGTTTCCGTAAAGCACTGATGAAATTGAAGTTTTGATTTCGAGATCTTTATTGTAACAGAAACAAGAAAATTAATAGGTTCCATAATAAGCCAGGAGTTAGGATCGAGCCATAATTTTATTCATAAGTCTTATGTTACGTCCTCAGACCAAATATTTTATTTGGTCTGAGTTTTACGTCGTACAAAGACATGAGACGTGCCAAATAATCTCGTTCTCAAACAAAGATATCTAATGGTAGGTTTAAATCTGCTACGCAAACTTTACCTCTCAGAAACATCTTCATCAATATGTCAATTAACGTTCACAATGAGTGACCCAGCACAGGTGTCTCATGCCCAAGCCGTTTGCCAGCCCATTAAGCAAATAACGAGTCCGCAGGATAAACTTGGAGGCAGTAAAGTTTATTAATGGCTCGATTACAAGCTCGACCCGAGGTGGAAAGAAGTGCTATCAATCAGTCAGGTGCGCGACGGTAGAGGCACCTACCCCCTCAGTAACGCTAATAACAAAATTCCGACGCCCCTGTTTGTTGCTCCAGAAAGGGGTGAAGATGAATATCCTAAGCGCTAGATCGGTTGGGTTCCATTGCGATAACAACGAATTCTTATGAATTTGTAATAATGTAGAGGAGGCGGCAGTACTGGTATGTGGAGAATAATATAACTGAAAACACATGAAGTCAATTGAAACGTAACAATAACAAGCCATTCGGAAATGAAAAAATCTGTGCAACGGGCAAGTTAGCAGAAGTAGATAATGTTGATATTGTTTGTAATAGATACAACGACACACGTAAAGTGGTGGCTGAGCGGCCAAACTACAGAGGCAGTAGAGCGCGGCCCGCCGCTGTCCGAATGGCTCAATTACAGTTAATTCGCAGCGCACACACATTCAGAGCGAGGTGCATGCATGTGCAGCGTCCGCATTAATGTATGTAAATGCATGCGACCGGCCGCGGCCGCCCGCCGACGCTCACAATATTGCGACATTAAACGGAATATGGCCGACGAGACGGACATTTTCGACAAAAGTCGACATTTGCAAACGTTATTCAGCTACTCATCTGTATTTAACAGCATTTTCGAATACCTACGTCGTCATTAGCTGTAGGGTTTTTGGGATCAAAATTTGCACGGAATATTTCAAAGTATCGTTAATTTATGGAAGATTGATTATGTTGCTAAAGTTGCTTTGGATTAATTATTTTTGGACACAAATTAGAATTTATGTGTAATCCGTCAGGGTATTTTATGATGCAACGCTCTCCCACTCAATGAATCCAATGTGACACAAGACAAACTATTAAAGTAAAGGTCATAAACGTAGTCAATTCCAGGGTTTAAGCTCCAAAATAGTAAATACAGAAACACTGAAAAGAAGTATAAGAAATAACAGGAGATGATCGACGTGTTCACTACACGAGGGTCATGTAAAGCAGCCAAATCAAGTCCAAGCCAGATTTCAGTCCCAACTTATTCAATAAATTAATGAGGTCTTTAGTCACATATTTTACGGAAACGAAGGCGGGATGGTAAGTATTGAAAGTAATCAACAAGGGATTTAAAACTGAGATGGCGGGCGCAACAAAAAGAGGCAGTAGGTACTGTAATTGAAAACTGCGGATGAAGGTGACGAAAATAATCAAATGTAATAGTGTTGTATGCTCTTTTTCTTGCAATATTTAGAAGATTTATGGACTCTATTCTTACATTTAATTTTATTTCATTTTAAATGAATCACTGCCAAAAATCTATAGCTGCATAATGTATACAATGTTGGATATCTACCTGTCTTCGTGAATGTACCAATTTTTTATCGGACTTTGTTCTGCAAAATTTACTAAGTTCAAACTCAGTTGAGCACCTTCAGCATTTTTTCAGAGGTCCACTGGTAAGGCAGCATTTTTAATTAGCTGCTGCCCGCGGCTTCGCCCGCATGTACCCCTAATTATATTTTTAAAGTAAATAAAATTGTATGTTACTCCTTATAACATCAGCTATCGGCCAGTGAAAATCGGTCCAGCGGTTTCGGCGATTAGCCGGAACAAACCGACAGACAGACAGACAAAACAAATTAAAATTGTTTTTATGTTATGTAACTGATAAAAGTGCCGTATAAACTTTCATATGCATTTAGTATATACGGCTTGAGAACCTCCGGCTCAACTTGAGAACCTCCTCCTTTTTTTTTCGTCGGTTAAAAAGCTATTATTTTGACATTACGGACACGTCAATTTTGACATTACGGACACGTAAATTTTATTTATTTGTTTATGAGAGAGATAAGTGAGACTATGTGAGTAGATTTATTTATTACTTATATTTTAACAGGTATTCACATAGGCGTTTATTTACGTATTTGATTATGAGAAAGCTTTTAGAAGCGGTCGTATGAATTATTTATTACGATATATATGAATTGACTTTAATTGGATAAAATATGAAAGTAATTTTATACTTACTGTTACTAATTGTTTACATAGTAGAAAACTTGTAGAAAAAAGTTTTGCAGCAGTTGTGTCACCAACAATTTGTAATGTAAATAAACACTAATATTATAAAGATTGTATTTTTGTTTGCAATAAATAAACTCAAAAACTACAGGACCGATTAAAACAATTCTTTCACCCGCAGAATGCTATATTATCTGAGTAACATAGGCTATAATTTATAAAGATATCACGCGGGCGTAGCCGCTGGCGGAAGCTTGTGCTAAATAAGCAGGCTATTTGCAGACAAGGACACAAAATGTAACGTTTTTACAAGCTGCAAAAAAACAGTTTTCTTGTTAGTATTAGTGTTTAGAAATAATTCTAAGAACCGGGTCCACAGTATGTCAATTTTGGTGGTACGGACGGAACGGAACCCTTAGCGTAAGTCCGACTCGCTTTTGGCCAGTTTTTGCGTTCCGTACCCAAAGGGTAAAACGGTGCCCTATTACTAACACTCCGCTGTCTGTCTGTCTGTCCGTCTGTCACCAGGCTGTATCTCATGAACCGTGATAGTTGGAATTTTCACAGATGATGTATTTCTGTTGCCGCTATAACAACAAATACTAAAAAACAGAATAAAAAAAATATTTAAGGAGGCTCCCATACAACAAACGCGATTTTTGTGCCGTTTTTAAAGATAATGGTACGGAACCCTTCGTGCGCGAGTCCGACGCGCACTTGGCCGGTTTTTTGTAATTATTAAAATGTTCTTAGTTTTCGGAAATAATTCGTGGGTGACGCATTTTTAAGCCAGACACCAACGCCCGGGGGGGGCGTTGGTGTTCTTCCCTGCTTCGTTCGTTCGCCTCGCCTCGTTTGTCTAGGCACTTGACTAGACAAACCACAGAGGTCCTCGCTTCTGCTGAGAATGAAGTTCTAGGTTCGATTCCCAGGTCAAGCAGTGTGGCGAGCAATGCGTAGCTCGCCGTCCGATCAGGACCAGGCCCGGGTCGATGGCGCGTCGTGGATGTCAGCACAATTGGCGGGGTCCGCTAGGACCGATGCCTGCCAGGGTTGCGGGTTAGTCCGAAAGGGATACCGGGACCTTGGCAACAGGCAACTGAAGGAACACGGGTGGGTTTTAGTCAGTAAAAGTCTGACACGCCCTTCCGCTCCACCCAGAGCGGGAGAAGTCATTGGATGATTTCCCACCCTCAAAAAAAAAAAAAAGGTCAAGCAGTGTTATTGAGTTTTTTCATCAGGAATTAGGCAATAGGCTCGCCCTCTATTACATGGGACTTAATTATAACTATCGAAAAATGTGGTTGTTACTACTTATAGGTAATTAAACGTCTGCCTAACCCTTTGAGGAATACAGGCGTAATGTTATGTTTGTTACAATAGAGTCCGACAACGTACGGTAAGCTCGAATTGATATCCATACTAATATTATAAATTCTAAAGTAACTCTGTCTGTCTGTCTGTATGTTACCTTTTCACGCCTAAACCACTTAACGGATTTCGATACAATTTGGCAAGGAGATAGATGGCATCCCGGGGAAGGACATAGGCTACTTTTTATCGACATACCACGCGAGCGAAGCCGCGGGCGGAAGCTAGTTACTTATATTTTTTTATATTTGGTAGGTATGAGATCGAGAACGAATTCAATAAGAGCATTGTCATTTTGCCATTGTTATTATTCAGAATTGTTTCGTGCGCGTGAGTTGAACGAAAAAGGTTAGCAGACAACAGAGACGTCATTATTTTGAGACATCCATTGTTATCATAACCCTACTTTTTGGTACGGTCGGTATTTTGGTTTCGTTGTTTAAGGTTTTAATTGGCCAGGATGACCTTACTGAGCTTAAATTTAGGACATTTTAAATACTGCAAAGCCCGTTTTCTTAGACGTATGTCAGCACCATTCTATAGTTGAAAATCGATTTCAGAACTATTACCTAATTTAAACAGTTTGTTATTATTTACAAAGCACGTGCACGTATTTATACAGCCTAACAAGTTATTTACAATAAGCATTTCGTAACAAAGGAAACATGTTTTAAAAACAATAAGTACCTAATACACAGGAAAGTAGGTGCCTACATGAAGCGAATTTGGTGGATGTTATATTTATGTGCGAAGGCAAACAACGATGAAGACGAGCAATTTTATTTTGTTCGCAATTTCCACCAAGCAACGCCCCCTGTGGGAACTCGATGGTATTGTTTCATCACGTAAGCATTGTCATGGTGATTTACTAAAGAGTCAACATTTCACCGGATTTAAGCAATATACCTCCTAAAATACAGAATCCCAACATTATTCATATCCATATTAACAAAATTTCAGCACAAAATCTCTTCAAAAAGGTATTAAGGAAAACAACATTAGCTCACTAATGAAGGAACTGCTGGAATCTTATCAAAATCATCAATACGGAACATAAACATAAAGTTAACGATTACACCGAATTGAGACTTTATACTGACATCCGATTCTTTTATAAAGACTCTTATCCAGCTCTACAATTCACATAAAAAGCTAAACGACTGAAATTGAGCATCGTACGTGATGTCAGAGAGGTTATGTTCGCAACAAACAAAAATATTAAGGCGTTTACCTCTTCCTTTCCGTTGTCCGGGGCCCGATACCACTGTATTATTGCACAGTTTCATTCACAATAACGTAATAATATAAATATTAGTTAAAAAATCGGTTTGCATCACAGAAATAACAAAATAAAACGGAAAACATTGAAAGCGGACAAGAAGCGCGACACGAAACGGCAAGCTAAGCAGCAGCTGACTACGAGTGACGGCCTGACGTGACTTTGCATCGGCGTTCAAGGTTTGTTGATTTTGTACGGAATGAGTTGACCTCCTTGGAGTTTAATACAATTTTATACTCGTGTATGTAATGAAATGAAAGGCAGGGCGTTTTTATTTTTTTAAGTTCAATCTTTTAAAAATAAATTAATGTTAAATTCGATTTTTATTTAAAAAAAACAGGATGAAAAAAATAGGTCTTACATGGACATCTTTTCGATACTGATGTATACTGAAAACATAAAAACATCACAATAATAAACCCCAACAAAAAATCTTGCATCATTTGCACGTCATTGCAAGGTTTATCGTACGGGTGCGCAACGTGGAGGAGTGGAGTGGGCGCGCAAGGCGCGTCGCCGGCGTTGCCCTCTAGCGGGCATATTGTGAATTATCGATTCCCCGCGTGCCGCCACCCGCCATTGGCTCTGCTCGGTAATTGGTTTATGTAGCCCGTTCGTAACATGAATTCAAATTTAGCGCGCGCTGGGGCTCTCGAATGAACAGAGGCGAGTGTTTGTACAGGGGAAATTACCCGTTTCAGATAATAAAATCTAGTAAAATACTATTCAAACTTTGTTTTACTCTCGACCTGATGTTTCCAACAAATAAATTATGCATTTATCCCCGCGGATTATAATAAAATTTCGAAGCCAGTTTTTACTCTCTGAATTAGTGCCGTAAAAATTTAACTTCTTAAAATAATAAGTTCCTATTTCAAATGTTCGTAATATATTAAAGACAACGTTTCGTTCTGCTCCTAGTAAATAAGCAGTGGTAAAGCACCTAAATATGGAGTAGGTACAGTCGACCGTGTAACTAACGTTTATTTTCTTTATTTTTTTTCTGAAATTATGGAGTACTTAATTACCTATTCCAACTTTTTTTTTTATGAACACTTATCTCCTGAACCAACGACCAAAAAAATATGCCTGATATCCTGCTC
Source organism: Lithophane socia (assembly GCA_947522985.1). Taxonomy (NCBI): domain Eukaryota; kingdom Metazoa; phylum Arthropoda; class Insecta; order Lepidoptera; family Noctuidae; genus Lithophane; species Lithophane socia. The sequence goes on from OX383256.1 coordinate 7,258,514, forward strand.
TATAGACACGTAGCCAGGTACAAAAAAAAAGTATAAATGCTGAATGAATTACTTAGAGCAGGTTGATTTGTTAGGAGCGCCGCGTACTGGCGCTAAATTGGGGGCGAGGTGGCAGGGAACAGATATTTATGCACGTTAATAAGACCAGGGTACAGACAAAGCCTACTGCGAGCCCCGTAAGGAAGCTGTGTATTAAAGTTATTACTTATTATGTAAGTACCTACGTGTAGAACCGATTCATTGTTTTGTAGGTTAGGAGTTTGTTGAATACTTAGTTATTTGAGTAAGCACAAGAGTATAAAAAAATACAAGAAAAAAAAGGTTTTGGGTACAGTCAGCATTCAAAGTAGTTAGATTTCAAAAGAGATTTTAATGAAAAATTAGGCAGTTTTTTTTTGTTGTAAAAAAACTTTTAAGTTTTTGTAATTTATCAGGAAAATAGAATTTAAATTTTTCGTTTATTTATTTTTTCTTCTTACTTATATAAACTTTTAATATTTCTTAAAAATTACCAAATAAAAAAACATTTAAAAATTATAATTATGATTTTAAGGCCAGTAGGTATTTTTTTAGTTTCTTTGACAGGAAATTCGGATAAGCTCGGATTTAGAATTGGGGCTGCAGTTAAATGTATTGCAATAAATATTGTAGCTAGTTACTCTATTGAAACAGAAGTACAGGTTGTGCATACTAGGTAGTTCATCTTTTAGGGTTTCGTACCTCAAAAGGAAGAAATAGAAGCCATATAGGATCACTTCGTTGTCCGTCTGTCTGTCTGTCAAGACCCTTTTTCTCAGGAAGGCGGAAAGTGGAGGTATTAAGTTGAAATTAATATCAAATACGTAGGTACGATCCTATGGAGCTCTACAATCAACGCAATAAAAAAATACTGCTATTTATGCGACATATCTAAGTAGATACTCGCAAATAAATCGAAACCAACCGGGTACTTCCCGTTGACTAAGGATCTTGAAATTTGGCAAGAACCAAGGTCTCCCAGCACAAGTAAAGGAAAAAGTCCGAAAATCTAATTTGTAGTATTAACAATTTTTATTTTTTATTTTTGCGGTTATTATCATAATTAATTACATTTTGCAGTTGGAGAATTGACCGCGTGACGCATATCGATGTATTGTGGGAGAACATTTTTTTAACTACAAAGGTAAGTTTGTTCTTCTGATAAATTCATCCCAACTACGGAACCCTTCATTGTGCGTGGTCCGACGGCCGGTGTTTTTATTTTTATCATTAGTGTCACCACATCGCCGTCGCTCGCTCGATATCCAGCACCTAGATATAAAAAAAGTTTCCTGAAAATTAACAATTATTACTTTCTACTACCCTGTAACGGATATAACACCTTTTCCCAAATAAACAGAGTAAATAAAAGGGGAATAAAAATTTGGTAGCCGGAAAAATAATTTCATATTGTTTATGCAAACAGCCTTGTAAAGATTACAGGAAAAATAAAACAAAGAGTCTGACATTTAAAGTCTTAGAGAATAAAGGGAAGAATGATTGTACGGAACCTTCGGCATGATATCGACCCGTAGGTTCAGTAACTAACTGATTAATTGTTCAACAATTAATCAGTTAGTTACTGAACCTGTTTGAAGTGTTTTATGTTTAAAAACTTAATTAGTTTTGAGAAAATATCCGTACTAAGTAATATTATAAATCCAAAAGTACCTCTGTCTGTCTGTCTGTCTGTATATTATCTTTTTACGCCTAAATCACTGAACGGATTTCGATAAAATTTCACAAGGATATAGATGGCATCCTGGGGAAGGACATAGGCTACTTTTTATCGACATACCACGCGGGCGAAGCCGCGGGCGGAAGCTAGTTATAATAATATTATAAATGCGAAGGTGAGTTTGTTTTTTACGCTTTCATACTAAAACGGCTGAACAGATTTGGATGAAATTTGGCACACAGGTAGACCATGACCTAGAACAGGACATAGGTTACTATTTGTCCCGGTAGTACTTTCCCGTGGGATAATTTCTTCTTCTTTCTTTTTTTTTATAAAACGAAAATATTTATCATCTTAGTGTTGCTGACTGGTACAATTACCTACAAATGACTTTCTGACTTTATTAATATTTAAGTTTTATGATAATATTGTATTTCAGAATAATAAAATACAGACAGCCCATTGTGCTATTGTGGTTTTGTGTTTCAAATAGAAAAAGGAAAATTATTAAAAAAATACATCTTATTCATAACAATAAGTTCGAAGAAACGATCGTATGAATTTCAATGTCGATAGTTTCAAGAATTATGACAAACTGTCGATGATCTAATTATTCTAATTAATAGATTGACACAGTTTCAAACAATAATTTTCAACTTTATTGCTTTCAATTACGACTCAAACCTAAATGCAATATTCTTACAAAAATCCCAAGTGAGTCTGAGTCCAGGATTTTGATTTTAGTAGATAGCAAACCCCAAAGTTGCAGTTTCGAAAAGACTTGGCAGATTGGACCTATCATAATCTACTAGCTACATCAGTGTACAGTTATATCTAGACAGAAAAACAGAATAACAGAATCCTTCCTAACGGTATAATTAAGTAAGTAATAATAGATGAACTTATAATTACAAATACTTAACGGCCTTCTGATCAAAGAAAAGAGCAAATAAAAGGTAGGTATTCAAAAAAATATTGTTGATACCTGGGAAATACGAAAAAATGTAAAATATAGAGCTAATAATAAAAAAAAACTGAAATTGTGAAAAGCGGAAATTAACTTGTAAAGACAGCGATAAAAGTCACTGGTACTTTTACACAATGACATCATCTATTACCTAATTATATTTACCTACACAAAATTATGAGATACATTGTAAGTATTTGAGCATATCATTTAAAATATTTTTTTTTTATATTTGACTTAATATATTAACTTTTTAATTTTACTTCTGTTCCGATTTTAATTAAATACCTACCTATTTAACTCAACTATTAAGATTTAAAAACTGAAATATTAATCGACTTTTGTCGCCGTCTGTACCTACTAATTGCATCGGAATTTTCATGGCACACGTTGCCAGCGAATCGTCATCCATATATATTTTTTTCATTTACATTTTCCAAACAGTAGCGATTTTATATGTCACCCCGCAGCACTGCGTTCGGATAGCGAAACATCCCCGAATTCGTAAAATTACCCATGACGTCAACATTATGCATAGCGTCCAGGAAGGGGACATACAACAAAAGGTTTTGACTTTATTTAAATCTAATAACCGAAGCAATGTTTTCAAAAGGGGTGAAGGGGAACTCGGCGCCAGGCGGTGGCTTGCAGGCCATCCATTCCTTTAAGATACAAACGCTTTGTTTCGGAAATCGCCCACGAGAATAATTTTGAAAGGAACAGGCGGGTCAGGCATTTGCCACGTCCGACCTGTGGCCTGCACCAACTTTTTTAATAAATAGTAGAACTTCAGTGCGGACAATAATAGAAAGAAGTTCACTACTATTCAAGGAATTGCTTTATGTCTTGCATCTTTGAATAATTGATTTCTTGTGACTTTACATTCTCTTCGGTATTATTAAATTGAAGTAGGTATTCTTTGTAAAAAATACCTATCGCATCGTTCTTTTCACGCGTAATTTGTATTCATGTAGGTATGTTCGTTTGTGACTTTATTACCATCGTATCTTCCAAACGGCTGGATGGATTTCGACTTTTAAGATATCGTAATAGTTGTATAGTGTATGAAAAAAAAACAAAATGGCGTTAAAAACAAAAAAAATAACCAAACCCATCGAGTAGGGTATCAAAATAAAGGAAACTAAAAGGGGATTACAAAAAAATATATAAGTTATATGTTTAAATTTAATTAGCAATAATAAATTGGTTTAAAAAGTTTTTGATAGCGTAAAAATGGGTCATGTTTCTGTCGCAGCTTGTAAATCGCCTACGAAGCCTTGCACAAGCTAATTTACAATAAACTAAAAAGCTGAAAATAAAAAAATAATTTAAAAAAACACGTACTTAACGGACAAAAGCTGAACAAGGATTATTATTTATAGAATTTTGGTAGCGCAGGCGCAGGCGGGACAAACCAATAACCTGAAATAAAGTGACAATAAATGAAGGTGTAACTTGTACTACCCATAGAAATATAAAAAAACAGGACCTAACCGTTTTTTTTTTTTTTGGGTGGGAAATCATCAAATGACTTCTCCCGCTCTCGGCGGAGCGGAAGGGCGTGTCAGACTCTTACTGACTAAAACCCTCCCGTGTTCCTTCAGTTGCCTGTTGCCAGGGTCCCGGTATCCCTTTCGGACTATTCCGCAACCCTGGCAGGAGGACCTAACCCTAATGTAGCTTGTCGTTGAGGTGGATGCGCAAAGGTAGCCCGCAAAAACTTAATTTCCTTACTTTTTTGCAATTTACAAGTCAGTGTCAGGTTTTATCTTAATCAATAAGTATACAACCTGTAACGGAATAAACGCAAGAGCTCATACACCCCAATTAGAATATTAAATTATAAGACTAAAATAATATCTGTAATTTAATTTAATTAAACGACACCTAGTTTTTTTTACAAAATAGACTTCCTGACTAAACATGAAACATAGGATAGCTATGAGCGTATTACAAATTTGTTTATGCATTTGAATAGGCTTTATTCCTTTGAAATAAGGCTTAAATTTCCTTAAATAAAATATCTTATTACCTTGGTAAGACGCGGTGGTTCTAATTTCAGTTAAAGAAAAGATTTTTTTCATGAAAAATTAACACATATAAATAATGATGGAAATCGATTCAGAAGCCGATTCTGAGCAAACTACTTTCAGGTCTTGCGCTTATTCTGTTACATGTTGTATGATTCGCGACCCTAACAAATATTTACTTACAGAATTATAATCATTAAAAATAAATCTCTCTAAGTTAGAAGTTAGACTATTTCATGAAATCATGATCGGTATTTGAGACTCCACTTAAGGTGGATCAGCAAAGATCCACCTTATGTAGATTATGTAAAGTTCACTATTTTCTATATAAACCAGATTATCACCTTACTTGCAAAATGCGTTTAGTTCAGGAAACATTATTTAAATGAAGAAATCCGGAGTGAAAAAGTTAGGGGAAGCCTTCGCGTTCGCATGCATCGCGTGCCCCGATACACCAGCGCGTACAAAACTTTTGCACTTTGCAAAATGCAAAAGAACTTCATAACATTCACTATAGAACCGCAGACATCTATTTATGCAGTCTCTTTTATACACAAATTAATAGTCCGAACGAAACATTCGCTACTCATCACTAATTCTGCAAACGGTGTCGTACGATCATTACAGCGAGACCGGAGTTTCGAGTTGCAGTTTTCGCGAATTAGAGCAAATAAGATAGAGGTAGTAAATTTATTTTGCCGGAGGGTACGTAGTTGTGAATTTTGCACGGGACGGTGCATTATGCGGCGCACGTAGCCCGCTGTCTGCACGCGGGTGCGGGCGCGGGTGCGGGCGCGGGCGCGGCGCGGCTGCGGCGGGCACAATATTCAGTCGGCAGTCGTGCCGCCCACGCTCTCGTTCTCTTCTATCACCGAGTCTCATTTATTATTTAAAAGCTCGCTACACTGAAACAGTCGTAAGTGAACCTGACTTCTCTGAGCGTTCCCTTTATGACAAATCGATACTAGACACACACGATACGGGAAACTTTGAGATAACAATTTGCAGACTATGATCAAACTCAGCTAAAAACTCCGACTGAAAATGTTTAATCCGAAAAGCAATCTCCAAAGAGGCAATAGGAAGAGGATTCCGTGCATATTTATTGCCGGTCTCTAAACCGTTTCTCGGGTAATTCGGTACAAGCAAAGCGACATTATTTTTGTAGTAATTTCGGCGAATGTCCTTTAAAATATTCAGAGTGCTGTAGCTGAGCCCATTAACGTGCCCGGGCGCAATTCGGAGCGGGGACTCGTCCGCAAATGGCGGCGATATCATTAACTTGACCCCCGCAACTATCTGTCGCCCGCAAGTTTTTCCCAATATTACACAGGAGAGGTATTCGCGACGAAGCGACACCACATACATACGGTAGGTACCCCACAACATTTGTTTACCTTTTATACGTAGCTTACGTCTGAAACACTAGACGCAACTGACATCGGTAAAGCTGAACAGCGTTTCTTCGTTTAAAAAAAGGTTCACATTATTGCTCTCCTAATTGCTTTTAATTATGAAAGCTATTAGCTACGAACCGGACTCATTGCTGTGTGTTTAGTAATGGATTATACGTATACCTGCAACTTAGACAAGGAAGGACTGAAGGATACCTTTGACATTTATAAGTAGCTGCCCACTTGAGTGTACCTAGTGTATGAATGTCAAACTTGATATGGGTTTGTGTTCTTCTATTCTCAGAAGTACCTACATAGGTAGGTAAAAGATATTTCCCCTTTGAAATTAATCTGTTGATAGACATGCAAAACTTGCAGGTATTCCATATTAGTCCTTAAATGATCAATGACACAACGTTTTCAGAACAATAACATCAATATTTTTCCAGCGTTCCAAATAAAATATTAATAATGGCTTATCAAAGCTGCCCTCGCCGTGCCCTTATGGAATATACCTACACCAACATGCGTTGGGGAAGATTTTCACAAGGAAACGGAAACTTCCCCTGCCTCCCGTCTACACAAAATATGTGGTGCGATACGAAGATAGGTGTACGGAATTCCTAACTAAACTTGTGCGAGGGGATTTCTCAGCTAAAGAAATAACGGTGAAAACTCACTAGCTCGAGTCGCGACCTCCGAGACGGCGATCAAAGAGTAAAGCGAAGATGCGATATGTATTTTTTGCCCTTTGCTGTTCCAGAGACTTTTATTTTGTTAGGAATGTGCAACTGTGCGTTCTAAACGATTTATATGGAGGAATTGTTTTATGCATTGACATATTTATTACTTATGAGTAATAGTTTTCTATTATGATGATGCAATTTGTTGTTGATAAGACAACTGATTGATATAATATCAAAAGAATATTAAACAAAATAGGTGTTTTAGAATATTTTTCGGGTATCAGGAATGGCCTTCCTGCACGCGTAGCGCGACTGCTGTATAGAGATTGAAGAAACGAAAGACAAAAAGACGGATTGTAGAAAAAATTCTACAACGAGATGTCAAAGAAAAGAAATGTCACTGTGTATTGTGAGAAATAGCTATGTCTATTCTTCGTAGAGTTAGACGTGGCCATGCTATGCGTGCTGACAATCTAAAACACTTATTTCAGTAAAAGGGACTTTGAATTATTCACTATTTCAAATAACTACAGTAAAAACTACTAAGTACTTACCTACTGTTCTTTCTATTGAAAAATTACTGAAGGGTTAAACCTTCAGTCACTCATCATTCATCGTATGTTAACCCTAAAGATGCAGTCAAAAGAAAGGCCGTCTTTTTTGCAGAACAAATTATAAGTCGCGCAGTGAGTTACCGTGTAAATTTAAATTTTCAAACTTTTACTTTAAAATGAGCTCGCTCTATTAGAAACGTGGAATGGCTGCATAAAATTGCACCCGTGACCAGTTATAACACTGGACTATGCGCACAAAAAATACGAGCTGACAACTTATACAATGTTCATTTTAACCGTATTACAATGCCGACAAGAAAGTTAAAGTATTAACTGTGGAAAAACAAAGAAATGAAATTGTATTAATATCTACACATTGTTTTTTAGGGCTCTTCGTTACATTGTATTTCCTCGGTCGATAAATTTTACGGCAATCGCTGAAGCTTTTCTAATGACTTTGAAATGTTTCGAAGAACTTGTGGGACCAATGTTTGAAAGTTCTTCATCTCTACATTATGGTACTCTCTTTTATCTTGAATCTTGTGCTAGCAAAAATCAGCTTATATTCTAGTCAAATAATCTATCCACGCGTAGCATGACCACCACAGAAACGGGTTTTGTCGACGGAAGAATAGACAAAATAACAGATTGTGATTGTGAATCTGTCATTTTGTCTATTCTTCCGTCGAGCAGTCCATAAAATGCCTTGGACAGTCATCGTGATTGGTGGGTTCAAGACTGCAACGATGGAAGGCCGCCCCCGCCATCATCTCTCAACCCTCTTTAACCCCCATTGTAAGAAGAAATTGTATTTGCCAGCGGGGCACGCGGTCTTAATATGAAAATATGGATCACTACAAAGAATCTCCCAGTTAATTTGCTTTAGTCTGTTCAACTTTTATAAAATAACTTCTAGCTCTTCTAGCTATTGTCTCGGTTAGATATCCACTGTAAAAAATTACTAAAGATAAATGGAATGAATTGGTACCTATATAAATATAAAGGTAGTTTTTGTCAGAATCTGATACGTTCAGCAAGTTTGAGTCCAGTACTACAGATTCAAACTGTTCTGAAAGATTGGATTTGGTCCACAGTCGAGTATAAAGTCAGTCTATATTCAAATTACAATTGCCTTCATATTAGTGGACAGTGTTACTGCCTGAAATATCCCCTCAGTTATTGGGTCATCCTATTATTAAGGGCTAAAATTAAAGTTGTATTTCAAACTCCCAATCCTCACGGATGGGTTAATCACATTCTGCCACGCGTAATAACAAGTTTAACAGCTTGCCTGAAAATACAATCTCGAGTTATCAAGGATCCAGGTGAATCGACGTAACGGGTCGCGAGCTTAGAACTCTAAAGCACGTCATATATTAGTCTGAACAGTTTAAAGTTAGTTGTGGGCTCGCAAATAAGCGAGGGGTCCCGTTCGCAAGTTGGTCCGCCGGCGCTAAATTACAGATTGTCAACTCGACTCAAGTAACCTGTTGACACTGCGTTAAGTCACGATTTGAGAGGCCTGTTTGTTGTGGACACAACTTGTATCGCCGCCTTCATAACAACGGGATATCCTTAGTCATATTGGAACAGCTTTTAACGATGTCCCGAACCTTGATAGAATGTATTCTGCCCTATAAGTGGACCGTATTTTCAAGGATGGACTCCAATATCAAATTGGGTTTCCGAAATAATACGATCATAATTTTATCTGATCTTAATATTGTTGTATTCTGAACTCTGTTTGTATCGCTATCGAAAACCGTTCTATAGCAGTGGAGTAGCGTGATACATGCAAATAATTTCGAAAAAGTCTGCATCCTGATGTCGTTCCGTCGGCTGGGACTACCCTGGCGCGCCGGTGCGATGCCAGTTTGGTTCGAAATTTCATTCTTCTCGAACACATATCTCGACTTCGTCCGGGAATCTACTTTACATTTCTCATCCTAATGGCCATTGAGAGAAAATTGGAAAAGAAGTTTTCGCGTTTCTATTCTAAGAATCAGGTTCAATAGAAACATTTCAGGAAAGTATCAATGCGATTTCCGATAAATAGAGAACAGACAAGAGAACAATGCGTGTGGAAGCGGCGGAATACGGCGGCGTATCGAGACAAGATCAAATTGATGTACGATATTTATTTTTATTCAAACGTCTTTTGGTTTCGCATTGAAAATTAATGCGGCAATTTATTTAAATGCTGCGGGACAGTAAACTGCAATACGAATGACAGAGCTGCTTACAATATACTTCATCTTTGTGTTCAGCTGTGCGAAATTTAATTTCCATCACAGGGGCTGATTTGTCCTGCCAGGGTTGCGGGAAAGTCCGAAAGGGATACCGGGACCCTTCGCAACAGGCAACTGAAGGAACACGGGTGGGTTTTAGTCAGTAAAAGTCTGACACGCCCTCCCGCTCCGCCCAGAGCGGAAGAAGTCATTTGAAGAATTCCCAAACTCAAAAAAAAAAGGGGCTGGTTTGTAGAATATGAGTCAGAGCTATAAATAATTGGGTACCAACCACAGGTAAAATAGTAGGGCTTGCAATGTTTTCCTGGAATGCGTGGTGCGGGGCGAGGAGAGGGTTGTAATGTGTGGCAAACACCCTCCTGAGGGTTCAACCTCATGGCTGATGCCTATGGTGCCGATAACCCCTATCGATTCGCCCATTTCTACGAACTCGCGTAATTGCAAATTGCGGACAAGTACTTGTACAGTACTAGGTTCCTCAATATTCACGACAATTTCTTGGAAATCTCGAACCCCTATGAAACTTATAGTAGCGTGATTATAGTGTCTGGTATAAGGAACTACAGCAAGGAGAATATTTTAAAATATTTGATTGCTGCAATCATTTTCATTGAATTACGTGAGTGTGTGTTTGATAATTACACATATATTATGATTCTTAGGAATTCCTATTCCATTCGCCATTATTTCCTATTCGAAGAATAAAAGTGTATCTGAGCAACAAGCGTGCAATACTGAAAAAAAAACTTAAGAATATTGTAAAACTAGCGACCAACTACCATTTCGCAAGGGTTTTACGACTTGACAAACCATCGAGATTTCTCCGTTATATATAACTTTAATAATAACGTATTATACATAAAAACCTTACGAAATAAATTCTCTAAACGATGGTGAAAATCTCATCAAAATCGTGGCGTGGTTTAGAAGAACAACGCTGGCATACATACAAACACGAAAAGCGACTTTAATTTATAATAATGTATAGATACCCTTTCTTTATAACTGTTTGCAATTAACAATATTAAAAAAATGCTTACGGTTTTTTACTTGGTCTGAGTACTTTTAACATTATTTCCAAAGCTCTAGTTTCTCAAGTTATCGAAGGTATACGGAGAACGGTCCGCTGGGGAGTTCTCACCACCTCCTCGCGAGCTTCACGGCAGTGGTTTCCAATTCGCGGTCCGCACACTCCCGCCTTTAATTTACTGCGGTGCTAACCACGCGGCCCGCAGTTTGTATTCATTACCCACCTTAGTACCACCTCGCTGCAAGATTTAATGCTTCCAACAATCACTGCACTCATTTGCCACAATTCAAACATTTATTTAATTTATTCTCGCCTCGTAGTCTTTGCTGAGCTTGCATAGTGCTACAGTTATTTTCGTGCATTCTTGAAATTAATAGGTGATTATTTATCATAATTTTAATAGAGCTTCTAAGTTTTATTATATTTTTAACAGTGTCCTGTTCTCATCTTACAACACCCATGAACGAAGCAACTAAGTTTTTCTAAGGCTATAAATCTAAGAAAATTGGAATTATGATGTTGTTATAAACAACTACTATCCTAACTTTCTAGAGATAAACAAGCAACAAAAGTTCTAATATCAGCGTTGAACTCCATGTAAAGATGCTATAAATTATACTGACAAGCTGACTGGTGTTCGTAGTCGGCAAGCAAATTAGGTGGTCTAGAGTAAACGAGTTATGGCGAAGTTGTGGGCACCGGCCGCGCTCTGGGACCGGCCAGTAACTAGGACCAAATGTTCGCGATGCCAGCCTAGCGCTAACTGGAGTAAAGTAGCATTAACTACTGACGCGGCAATCAAGTGCGTTTAGCTTGCCAGTTGCCACTTGATTAATAACTGTATCTGTTGCTAGTTTGTAAGTAAGACTAGTAGCTTTATCAAGAGTTTGTGCCGTGATTTACGTGGGTTTAACTTTAAATAAATTGAGAGTATACTCGCAAGAATTGCTTGCTATTTACAAGTCTGCCTTATATTTTGTACTGAAATGTTTGATGGAAAGCACAATAAACTTTCAGAGTAAACTCAATCTAATAATATAACGCAGACATTCGGCAAAATTCAATGACCGAATTTTCCTCATGCATTATCTGATATAGGAAAAAAACACTTTCTGTGAAGTCGTGGGGCAGGAGAAACATTTCAAGATCCGCCCTGTGGCGTGCCGCTAACACTTCTTCCTTATAAATACTGCTAAGCCCCTGGCTTTTGTGGCTAATCTTTCGCGTGAAGATCGCCATTATACCGCTATTTATTATTTTTACCCGTATTTTTCTTTTTCTAAAGTCAAGTCGAAACGTGCTTGATATTCTTGAAGGATTTTTACGCTACTCATTCCTCGCAAAGTGCTGGTGAAAGAATTAAATATGCCCCTTTCAGTGGCTTGCTCTCCGCGATGAAGTATTTCATACGGTTTTGAATTTTAAATTATGTTAATTTAGACGTGGAATTTTAACCGACCGACGCGTTTACCAAATTTTATTTGCGTTTAATATTATTTACAACATTTTAATTTTAAAACTGTCTGGTTCGGGGAATGAGATGTGGTATCATTGCTTTTTACAATAAAGATATTTGTGAATGAAACGTAGGACTATTTTATTTACGTTTGTTTAAAAGAAAAACTAGTATCCACCTTCCGTTCACTAAAGGAATAATACCATAGGTATTTGCCTATTTTTTATTTTTCTTTCATTTATATTGATACATAGGCTGGCAAAGCTGCCAGCCTTTTGGGCACTTTTCCCATTGACAGCGATGCGGACGAATTTTTTAATGCCCAATGAGCTCTTCCCCTTTATTATACTTTTTTTTAATTTTGTCATATAATTGTACATAATTATTATAGTATTATTTAATTAATTAATATGAAGGAATAAATTGAATTTCCTGAAATAAAATAAAGATTACGTTATAAAATAAATGGGGAAGGTATCTGCGTTAAATTAGTGGTGAAAATCACCACTAAGACAGTGTGTGATTGCAGGGTCGCCCTTCCTGAGCAGAAACAAATTAACTACGACAAATTGTTACAACTTAATCTGAACAAACATACTTGGGAGCAGAACAGTTATTGCTCGAAAACAATATTGCGAAGTGGCGACACTTACATTACGGTGGAAAAGACCCCATATGCACGTAGGTACATTTTGATTAGCTTCCGTGAGTAAGAACAAAAGCTGCGTTAAATGAAGCAGTATGTGTCTGTGAGGCAGGCTCGGTGTCGTAACCGACTAAGTTATGACAAAGTGTGGCGTGGTGGAGGCGCCGAGCGGCCCGCCACTGCGCCGAGCCCGTTCGCTGCCTGCTAGAGCGCACAACTCTTAAATTAGCGCGAACTTAGACCACTTAGCTTCTTCAAGTTTTGTTTGTAGACGCCATAAATATTGTATGTAACGAACGCGGTACAATACCAGCCGTCTACTGCTCGCTGCATTGTTCGCGAATCAAAGCCGCCTTTGTTGCTTAACAGTTGACTCGAATTTTCTCGTTGTTCGCTTTGCTTTATCGGGGGGAAGCGATGAAAAACTACCACAAATCCCAACGAAATGCTTTTCGATTTGATTCTGTTTGATCACGAAGTTCCGTCGTTAAAATGGAGTTCGTTAAAGCGTTTTTTAATCCTTAAAAAATGGAGGCTTCTAAATGATTAAGAGTTGTTGCAGTTCAAATATTCATGAAAGCTATTTAAGTATTCGGTAATCATAATGGATTCACTATCCCTGAAAATGTATTTGGTCAACGTATCGGAATAGCAATAAGAGTGCGTACTGCGTAGTCGTATTGAATAGTCGTGGATGGACAATAATTCGATTGCGCGGTTATTTTAGCTCATGTAGGTTGCGTGGGACGCAGGTGGCTGCTCCAACTATAATGATCAAACTGAACAATTCAATGTGCACAGACAAGTTGCATTGTCTAGTTAACCTGAAATATATTGTTTGTATCATTAGCTTGGGAAAATACTTAGAATTTCGTCTATTCCTAAACAGACCAATTGAGGTATATATAACAAAAAAAATTGAGGGAGGGATCCAAATTGTAATGCAAATGTCTGCTTATGTATTCGTCTTTTTAAATTGGTTTTACTTCGGAAATGGAAATTATTGTCTAACTTTCGAGTAAAGACAAGACAAATCTTTGTTAGTCGAATGAGGTCTTATTTAATTTGAATAGGTTAGCTATTGACGGCGGCTTTTTTCACGAACGAGAAAGAACTTTTCTTTTTTTTGTTGATCGAGTAGCGAAAAGAGAGTGGACTCATGTCCTCGAACTGCTCGAAGGCACGAGTAATTTCTATAGAATTTACTGCATCTGCTGGTTTTGTCTGTTTGATCCTTTTTATCACGTATATACAAAGGGTTTTTTTTTAGTTAATCACCATATTTTACCCTTGAGGTACCTATATTAAGTCGAAGGTGAGATAGCACGTCGTAATGATTTAGTATCCCATAGAAACCTTCAGTACCTTCTCTATTGAGTAGTCTTCATATTGTAAGTAATAGGTAGACGGTATTAAAAACACCAGTATTATTATAAGTCAGTTACACACAACACGAGTCTGACCTTTCACTGACACAATCATTACATGATCATCTTGCACAACACTATTGTTGCCGGTGCATTGGCTGATGAATAACCGTTGTAAGCCGATGTAAATTCCATGTTGTCGCTCAGATTCAAGATTTCCAGATTTAACAGTGTTGCAGCAAAGCATATTTCAGTTAGACGGTGCAGGTGTGCCGTTGGCTGCAACTTCGATTAATTCCCATAACGAGGCAGGTCCATCACGCGCGCGCTCGTTTGTCTCCGGCCCAGCTATAAATACATCAACGTACTTGCAATTTAATTCGTTCTGTTCCGCTCCCGTGAAGTGCTGCTTTCTCCCTCACACACCTATACTTCCACCGTCCTGCATGTTTCGGTCAGCGAAAGTTGTTGCAATTAATCTCTTACGTAGCTGGAAGCCCCGCTAACAATTGTCTAAATTAGAACATGTATCTTGTTTAAAACTAAACTCCGAGTTTGTTTTCGCAGAGAAATAATAATTACTTCGTCGATGTTTTGTCTGATAATGCTCCTATTTAACACGTCAATTCATTGGTAGGTACAATAAGGCCGAGTCCATGTTCAAAGTAGGAGCAGTTCGTAGAAAATTTAACAAATTTGCGTACAAAGCGCAAAGCACTGGCGGGATCGTCTTTGTATGCAAATATTATTACAGGAGTATATTGAAGGACCACACCGAACTCACGTATTGAGCCGAAGTGGGTACGAGCTACACGGCTACTGGGACTATAATAAAAGACCCGTCCAAGAACCTCTGACATTATGCAGGAATTCTCGTGTATCTCTCCCTGAAGAACGTACGGGACAGCGGCCAGCCTGAATAACACACGAGCTAATAACCGAACTGAGCCAATTAGGAATACTATTACCGGTGATAAATAATAATGTGATAAATAAAGCAATAACTCAATCGAATTGCAGAGTTGGACAATTCATAGGCAAATCTGCTCTAAGCGTGTTAACATGGCTCCGGGGTTATTGCGGTGTGCCGATGCATGCGTCTTTGCAGTGCACACCATAGTTTACTTGAGTACTGTCTACCTATCAATATAACTATCATACTATCGCAATTCTGACTACGTATGTAATATTTACATATATTCACCGCATGATTAAACTACTTGAAAGGATCAATTAGGGCACTGCCTGACCATTTAACCGCTATTCAATAGAGAGCCAATTATTGCAATAATGTATGTATGCAAGTATCGGTATTGTTATAAATCTGTCTAATTTAGCATTTCGATTAGTGGGATGCCAGAGTGGGCGTTGAGTTGTTCTATTTTTCGGTTCGTCGTGGATCGCATAGTGATACATTGTTGAGTTACGCTTGTAATTAGAAGTGACGATGTTTGGCGTGCGATCCGTGGCATAGGTCGGCGCGGGCACGCGTGCTCCCGCTGCAACTGGCGGCTCTCAATCACTCCGCGCGCGCCGTGACGCGCCACGTGTGTCACCGGCTCGCTAAGCACTCGAAACTCTACTCTCAACTGTACCCGATATAACACATTATAAAAATTCGCAACTGAAAGTAGAACGTCCCGCGCTACGCTTGCAGTCTCTTCTTTGTATTCGAGTCGTTCCATTCATAGAGATAACGGCTTGCTCCGAGGCGACAACGGGAAACAATTACGCTATTACAAAAGGCCTTAAGGATTCTAATTACGAGTGGATCCTTTCATCCGTAAACCCGGATCGGATACGAAGCCTTCCCATTATCGCGTGCCATAAACATTTCTGGATTTCATATCCGCGGCACGGCTGGGACCGCCTCGCTTATTACCTCCGCGCGGAAAAGAATAACATCGTTTTGGCACTTTTGACGCGAATTCCGGATGCCTACGTTCATATTGTGCGCCGTTAATATTCTGCGCGACGCGTCCGACCTTTTTTATTTGTATCTAAAATTGAACATTTTGTCGCGACAACGAGCGCACGCGACTCTCCCCTCCGCCGAAGGAGCGATAAAAATACAGAGTCGGAGCGTTTGAGGCAATCGGCAGCACTAACGACCGCCGACGAGAGTGGTTAATTCATGTACACCTGTACAGAATTAGCCGCATTCTTGAGCGCCTCCACTTGTCTTGACAGGCGGAGAGGAACTGATAGCGGCGGAGACTTTCGTGCTCCTGAAACTTCAGGACCAATACCAGAATTATACCTACATAGAGTCTCGCTCGGTCTTAAAAACATTGATATACATAAAATGTAACGATTTTATTACCGGTAATATATCATCAGCTGCTACCTACTTATTATTTCTCCATCTCCCTTTTACCAGAAAGCACTGATTCATTAATAAAAGCTGTAAAAGAAAAATAGTAGGTTTATTCTTTATAGCTGATTGAAAGAAGTTGCTCCTTTAGTTCTAACGGAATCTGGGGAGAGAAGGATTATAAAAAAATCTTCGTTGAGTGAAATGGCCCTATCAAAACAAGAACCGTCGGCCGAGCGATGAAAAAGTGAAGTTAGCAAAACAACAAACAACGAACTCGCCTGTCTGCGGCATTTCGTGGCCACCTCTGCAATTTACGGCACTGTCATTATTCAAAGTTTTGAAAAATTCAGCCGCGGAAATTAGAAAAAAGAGGATTTCTCCTCAATATGATCTTGCGAATCTGCTGAAGGCGGTTCCCTTTATGCTGAAGTAGCAAACTCCCTAAGATAAGGGGAGGAGCGGACAAATTGTAATAATTGCGAGACGAGATAAGAAGTGACACCAGAAAACAAATGAAGGCGGGCGGCGGCAACGGCGTCTGCGAAGGTCGAGGGGGGAGGGGATGCGTGACGTCACCACGCGCTGAGCTGCTAACTGCCGAGTGCCGAGCCACCCCATGCCAGCCAAACACTAACGGCCATGTGTGACTTTACATTCACTCCATTTACATAAGTTGCCGCTTCACTGGTTCATAGTGAATCACTTGTTTTTCAGGCGATTACATAAATTACAAAGTGATTTCGTTAAAATTGCAAAAACATAAGAAAATTATCACAGTAATTATAATGGGAATTTATTTGTTAATTTTATTTTATGTACCCACAAAATAATTATTTAATACAACGGATTTGAATTTAAACCGAGGGCCGGGGCGAATCCCGCGGGATTCCGAGGGCACACCTCGGCCCGTCGTCACCGCTCGCCAAATTAAAATGATAAATCAAAATCCGTCAGCCGGCCGCGCGCACAAATGCTATAAAACGAACTAAAGTATTTGCGAAACTTGTTTAAAGTTCTATCCTTGAAACAAATTTAATATTTCCTTGTTTATATTTAACCTTTTCAGCTTCGTTTCAGGATACACGTATGTAAAATTTTTATGAATACACGCTGAGTTTTCAAACTGCACTGAAGGGGTTAGTTGAGAATGTTGAGAGCGTATCACCAAGCACCAATAATGCTTTTGTTTAAAAATATGTGATGTTCACTACAACGCTACAAGTGTGCTACAACTACAAGTAGATATTCTCTAGGGATTCACTTCAATAAGTATATTGTTCTCTTGCGTTACGTAAAAATTGTACCAAATTGGCAATACTATACTGCAGTCAATAGACTTTGTTTCAGTTTTCTTCACTGAAATCTACTTACATAAACAAGTAGTGATAGTTCAGAATACCTAATTAATACTTTAAAAGTATATTTCAACACTCCTTTTATGATATTTTCCACACGTTTCCGTGTTATACGAAACAAGTAAAACTCTTAAAATTTTATTTTAAATGCACGCCAGCGCTTTCCCTCCATTTTATTTTCGGCGTTCTTATTAAAAGAAAGGACTAAAAATTGGTGCGATTTAATCATTTCTTTCAGAAACCTGCCGGGAAAGATAATGCTGAAATTATTCTGTAACAACTGTAATGAATAACAATGAATATTTCATTTGGCAACACTGGCTTGTTAATGAGTATTAAACCTAACGATAGTGTTGTTTTGAAAGCGATACGAGGGAACAACATCAAGCTGGCAAAAGTGTGAATAAACTTGGTGAACTTATTCATGTAGAAATCTCCTATTCTGAAATGTAAACGTACTTATTCGTTGTGTACGTTCTGGTATAAAGTGGAAGGTTCTGTTTTGTGAAATTCGGCCCGCATTGGAATGAAAAGTTAGATGAAAGTTTCCGTGATACAAGGAAATGTGCATATTCTTGAACTAGTTCATACATGGTTTATATTGAAGTGGCAGGAGTAACGAATGCAAACAGTTTGTAATAGGATACTAGAACTTGAAAATATTTTCATATGTTCTTGAAAAGTTTCTTGTTGCTAATTGGCTTCGTGCCTAATGAATAACTAAGAGTTAGTGGTTTTATTAATCTTTGTAAATTAATAGTTTTGCAAGCTCTACTTTTGGCAAGCAAGGTTGCAGCACCCTGCTCATAATATAAATGTGAAAGCTTGTATGTTCGGATGTTTGTTACTCTGTCACGCAAAAACAGCTGAACGGATTTGGATGAAATTTGGCACACAGGATATTTACCACATAGCTAGGTTACTTTTTATCCCGGTAGACCAATTCTGAAGTCCATGCGGACGAAATCGTGGGCAGAAGCTCTACTTTTATGATGTTTATGACATACTAGAGTCTACTATAAACATAATAAAAGTCGGTATTACATTTCAGTATTCAAAACATAACATCTCGCCTGTAATCCTCGAAGGGAACACCTCTGCCTAAGCAGAGGTGTACCTATAGTACACCCACGTGTATTTAGTATTCAGTAGGTACTTACCTAAATATTTATTTTTACTTTCCTTTTTTTAGTAAACTAAGTAATTACTACCCTATCTAACTAATCACTTTCCTCCAATACTAATTCCTACCCCTGAACCGTAAGTATCATATTTTGGTACATTTAAATATTTGTTGGATGCAAATGCGGTAATGGTAACATGCTAAAACTAATTGTGTGGTAAATCGGAATGATGCTGCAATTTGTCAAATGACTGGAGCCGAGTGTGTACCTACGGATGTATGGTGTTTATATTGATTAATTGAGGAAAAATGATATATCTACTGCATCTGGCCACTGATTACTTCGTAGGTACTAGGTACCTAATGTTTTTCGATTATGGTGTAATGAATAGGATCAACCAAAGTTTTATTATGTGCTCTATTTCAGTTCTGTCGTGCCTCGTGATGTTTATTAAATACATTAAGATTGTAATCTTTTTGAGATATTTTCTCTGGGTTGGTCCTATTCAAACACGTTTTGTTTTTGTATGTAAAATGTTATATGGCTGGCTAACGTTAAAATCTGGTTCATGTTGTCTACTGACAACCACAAGTTCGTGTGTGCTTCCGGCAACAGTCGAAATTAACCACAAGTAGATAGCACAAGCTACTATTGTTCACCGGATGTGGTGTGCCTTTTATGTGGTCTGAAGAGTTCTATCCAAAAGCATGATTATTCTGGTATTAAAAATCTGGAATAGGTACAAAAATGAAAAATGTTGGTAGTAAAGGTATCAACGGTAATTTACCATTACATCATAAATGATAGTTAGGTAGAAAGATAATTAATTTCAATGCAAATATGTACTCTAATTTCAGACAGGAACTACATTTGTGAGCTAACATTGATTAATTAATAGTATGTGAATGCAAACAACATTATTTGTTCCTTACATATCTGTTATGAAATATGCCTCGATGTTTAAGTGCCCGTATCAGAATATTTATTACATATTTCAAGCATAACTGGGTTTACAATGAATGTCTCCATACAGCCTCTCTTTTCAGATAACCGCGTCATATGTAGTGTACACGGTTATCGAAAACCGTTTGTGAGATACCCATAATGTTTTATTAAATGTCATCCGCAATATAATGAGGTGCGAGGGATCCAACATCTGCGAGAGAGGCGCTACAGAAATATGTGCGAAGTGTTATAGAGTGCCGTTGTAAGTCAATGAAGCGGCAAATGGGGTGCTCTCGCCGCTCCGGCGGGGGCACACTCTAATAAATAAAATTATGCCTCAGAAATTACAAGAATACGCGTGCCGCCAGCGATCCCATGAGATTGGATGCTGGAGATTTTCATCGATATCCTCCAATAATGAATCTAATATGTAGTAAGCTGAGGACGCTATGACTGTGTCGCGTCGCCGCGAAAAAATGAGATTGCCTCCTCGACGATATCGGTCGTTGCAAATGGCCACGATTTACCGCTGCTTGGCATTTACTAAATGTCAGATATAGCTTGTGTAAGAGAATATTGTAATAAATTAGCGGTTAAATATATTAATTTGTTTGAGACCTTGGGTCTGATCCAAGAATTTCATACCAAGGCTGTTTCTAGGACCAATTCTGAAAGAGTTGTTTCTGCTTGTTATTTGTCCAAGACACAAAAAGCGTAAATAATGCGTGGCACACCATGGCGGATTAGCTATGTAAATATAAAAGTTTAGTTGACTGAAGCTCTATATTGGAACTGAACACATTCAGTGGAATTCTTTCAGCAGTCAGTGCACGTGCAACGTTAGACATCCGCGTCGAATGGAATCGAATTTCAGAAGAGTCGAGTTTTAAAATGTTCTCACTCTAGAATCATTTCGTATGCGTGTTGTACGAGGCTTAAAGATTATGCTCAATATACTTACTGATGGTTGTTTAGCTGTCTGACAATAAAGCAATTATACTGTTAAATATATAACACCTAAGCATAGTACGTAGTACAATCATGAGCAGTATTGTGTTGCGATGACGCGGAACAATTCCCGCCTCTATACTAATGACCCGTCTTATATCGTAGCTGTAAATCAAATTGCCCTTACTACATACATTAACAGGGACCTGCGAATTGCCTTTTAAAGGCTCATAAGTATTGATTGAGTAACTTGAAAAGCGGTTAAGTTAACCTAATTCCGCTAAGTCTTGCTATTTATAGTAACATTCGCATTGAATGATTTAGGTATACCTATAAACTGAGCCTAATCCGCGGCTTTACATATAATTTTTTTTTTCACAAATGACTGTAACTCTAAATGTTTTATCTTTTTTATGAATGTTTGAAACGATTGTTTTAAAACATCAGTTCTATATAATTCAAAAATCTGCCTAGCATTTTCCCAGCTACGTTGGAGCGGGTTCCAGTCTAAAGGCATCCACCTAGACTGAATACCAGTATTTTATATGGAGCGAATAACTATCAGCAGTCATAGAGAATTGTAATAATATAATTCAATAATTTAAGTAAATTATAAAAGCAACAAGCAGAATAATCCTTATCAATTTTCCACTTCGATCAGTAGAATCATTGGTGGAATCTAAACTAAGACTAAGAAACATAGAGCTACGTTGTTTCAAAGGGGATTGTCTCCAAGGCTATAATAAATAATATTATATCGTAGAATTATGTGGAAGCAACCCTTACGGTGGCGGTGTGTCGCTGTGTGTCGCCCCGGTAGCCCCCTCACCCGCCGCACTGTATTAAAGTGATATTGCTTATAAGCTTACCATTAAGGCTATACGTTTCGACTGAATTAAGACCAATTTGCACAGGTTTTGCACGAATATGGGAATTTAATTTATGAGCAGTATGACGAATGTAATTTGAGTGAGCGCGTAATCAACGACTTTAACTCGATTTCACACGAAGTGAGGATACTCTTGTTTTTATGATCCGAGAGGGTTGCCTTGGATATAATTGCTTTAACAAGTCATTACTAATTCTTTTCTAAATCTATTCCGATGTTTGACAGACACAAATCAGTTTTTGGTAATCGATGTATTTAATGTTTCTCGTTAACATTTAGAGTAGACAAATGCTGCTGATATAATTTATTCATTTATTCCGTCCTCACTTCAGTTAGCGGCGGATGATATTAAAAAAAGATTTTGAATAAAAGCCGTTTGATGTGGTGGTTGAGCTGAGTGGCGGCGCGGAGTCAGGAGAGCTCAGTTTAGCAGCAATAGCTCACCAATCGTGGTGCGATGATCTCGAGCCCGCACCTAACCCCGCATCATTCACGATAATGGCGGGCCTATGTCTCGACCGTAAATGTAAATCGCTCTAATTTATACGCGCGATAACGTCGCCGCACTGCTGTTAACTGTAATTATATTACCAAGCGAGGACGTGTTGATCAAAACCCCTGATTAAATGCCCGTGATGCGAACCGGGAAAAATTCTGCCGGGCCGTCGCCCTCGTGGAAATGAACTCGCGAAAACATTATATTTTATTCGAATATTTATTAGGTATTAATCTTGAATGTATTCACGACTATGAATTAAAGGGATTCCGGTGATTGGCGTTGATTTAATTGGATTACGAAATCCCTTTTTGTTTTCGGAATTAACATTTATATCCTGTGTTATTTCGTGAATTCGAATCAAATTAAGGAGTAGTGAATATTGTGAGGCTTTTTATTTTTCGGGTTTTGTTACATAAATAAAATCTTTACTTGAAAATATTTTAGCTAAACCCCCCAGCCTAATAGTTCTATTATCCTGTTATTGATATGCCAGCCAGAAACATTCCTAATATAATGCTGGCACACAGAGACAATGCCCCAATGGGCAATCTATTTGAGTAATTATCCGCTAAGGGCCATTGTCGGCCATCTTGTCCGCGTGGAATGAGGCTTGTTCGCTGAATGCCTGCTGTTATGTACCTACATGCTTTTGGCGATCACAGCGACAGTGCCCCTGAGTGTCTTCAATACAAACACTTTATTGTCCTCAGTTTGCGTAATTCATGATCCCGATGCACTCGAATGTCACTATATTTTCCTTTAGAGGAATATTTAAATGCAAAATGGTTGTTCGGACTTTAACATTCTTAAATTCAAACGAAACCGTTTCCGTTGTATGCTTTTCACAAAAGATAAGACCGTTGAGGATTTTTATAAGACCCGTGGACGACTAAAAATATTGTTTTTTTTTTTAATATCGGTGTTCTATTTATTTTGATGTAGTTATAGGGTAGGGATTAAGGATGAGCGTAGGATGTGCAAGAAATTATCTTCCAGAGCATGTGACGAAGTGGGTCACTTCACTCATCGTGTAAGCTAATAACACGACACTTTTTTACTAGGTATGTTAAGTTTTAGTTTTACTAGGGTATGGTAACTAAAGGTTAAACGTTTACACTGTAGATTATTAAAGACGCATCATTTTAAAAATAGTTTTGGGTGTTCATGTTCAAATTGCTTTTGAATTTTAATCAAAAATTAATTAAAATCTGTCTGAAGAAGGTACTGACAAAGAAGGAAAGCACCAATGCGGGGAGGTAGGTAAGCTTTGTTAGAAATAGGCGACAATCCTCTATCATCCCGTAATTCAACCGATAATAAATGCACGATTCACGAGGACGTCATGCAGTTTAAACCAAATATACGTAGCACATGGTGCCGTACATTAAGCGTGAAATAACTCCTTATTACACTTGGAAAGCAAACGAAAGAAAGTGGCGAGAAATGAAACATGAGACGATGTTTAATTATAACACTAGATAAGTTAACAATCTCGGAACCGAAGTCTGACTGCGGCTTATCTGACGCCAAATGTTTCAAAGAAACTTTTAACGAGTTTAAAGTTGGGCCAAGTGTAGTGCACCCGCAGCGCTTCCGTAGCTTAAGATTAATTAAACAATTGCACGATGGCTCCTTGAAAACACTCCGACATGTCTCGGCCTGTCGTCGCCAACCTTGCCAAATTAAACTCATAAATCAAAATCCGACGACCGGAAACAGAAATGTAATAATGAAGAACTAACTTCGGTTAGGAGCGAGTCGCAGTCGCACGGCGCACTCGCACGACACGACACTTTTGCGAAATTAATTCATTTCTTTTCGCTCCTGGAACTAGAAATAAACGTAACGTGATTGGGATTTAGTACTGGACCTAATGGAAGATTTTGCAACATGTTTATCGTTTACACGACCACAGCATTACAATATTTATTGAAAGAAAAAATACATGCGCGACTGTAACGCAATCATCTTGCGCATCTGATGCAAATTGCAAGTGTCAGCGTGCTACTATCGGACGTAATAATTTTCAGTTTGTAATAAAAGTAATAAACCGGAATATTCAATTGGATGACGCATACAATTCGATTATTTGTTCTGAACAATTCTCCTGCTGAATCTGAAATTTACAGCGGGAAGAAGGTGAGTACCTATGTACTACGTGGCATCGGCTTCGTTCGGGGCGGCTCGTAATTCACACACAATTTATGTGCGTGCGCCGGTGACGCGCTAAAAGATTACTCGCTCGCCACCGACCGCGACGCCCAGTGTACTTTGTTACTCATGTTTACATAACATAACACTGTTTTGAAACTTTGTCACTTACACACTTCTTTTCATAAACAAGGTGTCTACTCTGTCTAGTCATATTTTTGTGAGCTGTTTTGAAAACCTGTGCGAACTCGTTATCGTATTAATCTTCTTGGCAACGTACACTGAAACATGTAGCTGTACTTTGCTAATACAGACGCTTTTCCTACCTCTCTACTAACGCTAAACTTTATCCTGAAAAGAAACTACGTACATATTTTAAGAAGTGTCGTGTACGCCGAGTCAAAAAGCGGCAAGTGCATTTGACTCACTCGAAAGCAAAACAGTGAAACTTTATAGTATCTAAATCACTTGTTTAAAAATGAACGCCCGGAACAACGGACGTGGGAAGTCGGGCCAAAGTTTACGACTATGAAGCAATCCGGCGTACGTACCAGCATTGAATTTGTTTCCGTCTGATTCCGCTCCGGCTATTGCATAGTTCACTAGTGGCAGAATACAGAATCAACTCCCGCCACATTGAAACCGTAACGAATGATTTGCGACGTAACAGCGATAATCATGTTTACAATTCGCATACTAGAGTGGCTTTTGTGCTCTTGCGGAAGATTAGCGGGAAAATTAGGTTATATTTTGAAAATTGACATAAGGAAAATGTCGATGAAAGAAAGGAAGTAAGAGATGTAGCCGATAAAGATACAGAACTACGTATTTCTATAAAACTACATGGTCTAGAAATAAAATCAAATTCCATGTTCACTCCATTCTTCTTTATACTAAATACGGAAAATACAAGGCTATAAAAGCGGTTGTGATGTATCGGACACAATATTCTGGTGCCCAAGTGCCCGTAGATCGGCGATAAAAGCTGCAATTGTTTTCATTTGACAACATGTTGTGTTCCGTTTGACAAATGGTTTGTAAGATCGTAGCGACGTAAGAGTTTTACTGAGCTCTTCTATGCTTGCCACGAATGTATTGAGTGACACTCATTTGGCGGGAAGAACGAAATATTTTGGTAAGGGTGTCCTTTTTTAGGGTTCCGTACCCAAAGGGTAAAACGGGACCCTATTACTAAGGCTCCGATGTCCGTCGGTCCGTCCTTCCGTCCGTCTGTCGGTCCGTTCGTCCGTCCGTCTGTCACCAGGCTGTATCTCATGAACCGTCTTGGCTATTTCTCATGATCATCTGTGAAAATTTCAACTGTATAGCTACCAAGCTAGACAGTTGAAATTTTCACAGATGATGTAATTCTGTTGCCGCTATAACAACAAATACTAAAAAACAGAATAAAATAAATATTTAAGGGGGCTCCCATACAAGTATCGTGATGTTTTTGCTGTTTTTATAGTGGTACGGAACCCTTCGTGCGCGAGTCCAAATCGCACTTGACCAGTTTTATTTTTAACTGAAGACACAACACAACAACATGGCGAAGACCTAGTTCCATTTTTAAATATGTTTGACGTTACGCGTGTTTAATCTAATTTATTTAGAAGTGTGATTATAACGATTTATCTTCATGATTATAACGTGAGATTTTGTATGTGTTATGAAGAACATAATTCTGCTCTCAGAGATTTTAATCACTTTGCCTGTAAGATAAAGCACCTGAATGTTATTAATTTTCGAGAAAACCCTACACTCTGTACTTAAAATGTAATATTATTTGAAACAAACGCTTCTATCGTAACTTTAGTATGATTTAAATATCGAAACACAGGGTTGCAGGGCGCGTAATGAAACAAGCCAGATGTACAAAACATAGAATGTTCTTTATGGGACACGCTTTCGCTATTACAACGTATCCAATTTCAGTAGACCTGTCATATTGTACCATGTTTTTGCTGTTTGGATGTTCTGGAGAAGAAAGGGGGAGGCGAGTGAGGTCATGGAACAGTGGTGGAATGGGTCGGTTTGTTCGTAGGCGCCATCGGGTTAGGCTCGCCCCGCGCCTATTGTATGCGATTGTGTCACAACAAGCCTCCATATAATATTAACCAAACAAAATATTCGCGAACATATCAAAATGAAAAATAATTTCGAGAAAATACGGAAAAATCTGAGATGAAAAATGTTCAAAATACATTATAAGTTTTATAAAAAAATGCTGGTGTGATAAAATCTGATGATACAAATGAAATGGTATATTGGTGTCATTTTAGCATGAAAGTAATGTAGGTTCTTGACACAGCATGAAGTGACGACCTGCACGCGTCGCGCAGAAATATTTGCCGGCACTACAACGAGACTTAGCCAGGCTAAGCGTATGCTGAGACGCAGGTGACGCAGCACAGCACGTTACAGATTTTGCAGGGCAGTGCAGGTGATGTAGGCATAGGCCGCTAACCCATGCTGCGACGCTACTACTGTGACACGTTCGCGTCCTAGCTAGTACAAAAAAATAGACGATTGCAACAAAATTATGAATCAGCGTAAGCTGAGACGCAGGTGACACAGGTCCACACAGCGCAGGGCAGAGCAGATTTTGTGCGTAATGACAGCTGGTCGTCACTTGTTTTTGAGACGCAGGTAACGAAGCACAGCACGGGTCGCGCAGAAATCTGTGCTGGCTCTACAATCAGACGCAGAGCAGGACAGATGTCTGCATCCCACGTGCCTGCATCCCAACTGTCAGTACGTAATGTATGAATTACAAAATCTGCTGTACCCTGCGCTGCATGGACCTGCGTCACCGGCGTATCTATGCTGCTTCATATTTTTGTTGCAATCGTCTATTGTTTGTACTAGCTAGGATGCGAACATGTCTGTGTAGCTGCGTTTCAGCATGCGCTCGCGGCCTTGTCTGCCTCGCCTCACCTACCCTTCAAAATCTGCACTGTGCTGGGTTCGTCACCTGCGTTTCAGCATACGTTTAG
The DNA here is from genome assembly GCA_947522985.1 of Lithophane socia. Lineage (NCBI taxonomy): Eukaryota > Metazoa > Arthropoda > Insecta > Lepidoptera > Noctuidae > Lithophane > Lithophane socia. The sequence continues at coordinate 7,285,813 of OX383256.1, forward strand.
CACATTCAGTGAGTAGATGTTCTGATAAGCTGACGACAATACCTAATAAAAGAATGTATTCCAAAGTAATTAACATTTATTCAAAGTAGCGCATCATTATACACCTACAAAACTGATTACCTATAATTGTAAGCAACGCTTATTCTATACCAGGAATTCCGTCGCCAAATGTGTAGGCGTCTAACAAACACCTTCTATTAGCACCGGATTAAAATGAGGCGTTTAATTTATATTTAAATGTAACATATCAAGTCAATCGTTTACGATGTCTCTTAGTTACCAGCCGACCGTAATAGGCTTAAGTTTACATTGGAAAACAATCAAATATCGATTCCAGGCCTTAGGCAATGTACTTGTACATAGTACACGAGATTTGCTCACACTGCATAACAATTGACGAGGTATTCACAGAATTCCTACACGGAATGATTAAGCAATAATTGCGTCCTAAATTTTTATAGGTCATATTAATAGACTGGCTGTGGTCGAATTCATTACCCTATGGGGTTCACAGTGGGGTGGGTGAGGGGGTGCACGGGACTTCATGGCGTCGGGCAGCGGGAGGGGGGCGATGGGAATGTAATATCAGTAGAGTAGTGATATTGCGGTTTCTAGTTCGCGTGATACTGCTGTGGAGTCGCTCGGCTGCTGACATAATTGCGTGGACAGTTAGAAATAAATAATTTGTTTTAAAAACTTGACTCATATGACCTCTGGTAGTTTCAAAAGAAAAATTATGGGTGTAATAGTTTTTGATGGTGGATTATATCTTCTTGGTTTCAGCTTCTTTCAGATAAGAAAGTTTTCAGGGCGTACCTCCATGAAAGTGGGATTTTCCTAGACCATAAGTTCGAAATATCATTCAGAGAGTTACCTACAGCGGCAACACCCATTATTTGATTGGTATTCTGAGCTTAAGTCTATCTTAAAATGAATAATGTAACTTTAAATTTATCGCCGAAAAACTCGCATCGGCATTGGCTCTAAAAAATATCCGTATAAATAAAACTAGCTTCATAAATATTCATATAATCCTGCAATTTCAAACCATATGAATTCACATAAAATTACTCTATTTAAATAATCCTCTATATCACTAATAACGCAGTTTTATACCAATTAATAATTCAGAATGACGCGCGTACAAATTGAAAAATATAAATATGTTTTGGTTTTCACCAGCTCAGTCTGTTGCGTTAGATTTTATAAATACACTCAAGGTGTTGACGCAATGTTCCCACATTTTTTAAATAAAACGAATACTTATCAGTCAGAATCTAGTGCAAATATATTATTGATGGTCTAAAAGAAGACTGTGCCAAGTATCTTGAATTTGCATGCCGCATGATTAGCTCTCATCATAGCGTTATTGCATCTCTTTCAATCTAAACCGTTATTGTATATATCATAATATCAACGTGTCAAAAATCTGAATTAAAAAAAGATACTATCCCTGAGAAGTGGTACTTCTCTATGGACAGTGATATAAGTGTAAAAGAGGATTTTTTGTAACCCGATTAGCCGTCTCTTCTAAGAATTTAACCATTGTATCTTTTTTAACCTTTTAAGTGACTGAACTGCTTCGCAAGTTAGTTAGGTAATTGGTTACTAGGGATGCTACTTCTCTGGGCTGATTAATGAAAGTATTTTTCAGGAAACTGGTTGTGAATACGGTGTTGAAAGAAAACTGAAATCATACTTTCACAAAGCTTTCAGTTGCAATGAAACTATTTTATACTCCAGACAAAAAAAAAGAAAAACATATATACAAGTGAGAAATCACTGAAGTGAATTTTCCGGAAAAAATTATTTATTTTTTCTAAACTTTTCAGTTTAGAACGTAATTTTTCGTATGGGAATGGTTTGTAACTTAGTTTTACTCTCTTTTCAGTTTTTGCTGATGTATCAATAATTTTATTAGTGAAGGCTACTGCATGCATTCCTCTGTCGTCACGCAAAACTAATGCCAAGTGGGTCGGGTTGCAGTGCGGCACACGCTTCGCGAGACCACTGCAAGGTCCATCACAGTAATTATTTGTCTATTGTAAGTATACTACTCTATTCTTTAATTATCTAAGTATGCTACGTCATAATCGCAGGGTTAATGTCCTTTATTGTTTTTTAAAAACTCGTATGTTTGGATTTGATATTTGTAGAATACTATACTCTACATTTTTATTGTCCACTCATATCCAACTGTAAAATGCAAATGACCTAACGGTGACGCGCTAGTTGTGTTTGGGGGACATTCTAACAATAGATAGATACATAGGTACATAAATTAACAAATAACTGTTAACAGAATGGCAAGTTAATTTGATAACTAAGTAATTTCAGTGGCCGGTCAGAAATCAGTAGTCCCGCCGCGGTTACACAGAGTTATCGAGTATGCGGGCGCAGGAAGGTAATTACTGATAAACAAGTCGATGGTCGCCTCCCTATTGACAGTTTGACTTATGAGCCTAATCGACATTCGGACGTCGTAACCACTCACGTTCGGACGTACTCTCGTTCAAAATAACACAGAAGCTGTGTTCATCTCAACTAAAAATAGCTTTGTTATTTAAGAGCCAATTTGCGTTGGTGTCCATTTAAACGTTACAGACGTAACGACTATTAATTGTGTTCACAATAAACTAACTGAGCATGTTAATGACTTGTCATTTAATTTAAACCCGACCATTTTGAGGACTTGAAATAACAACAAAAGATTACGTTTTCATATTCATAAATGTCAGTTACGAAACGAATGGATTCCGCAACTGTATATTTCCCGGTTTGGCGATAAAAGCTGCGTACAATTGCCTCGATTTTGTTCTCTTTTATTCTAAGTTTTATTATTTTAAAGTATTTTAATTAAAACTGACATTGTTTTGAGGCAGAAGATTATGACAAGCCGCCAGCTTGACGCAGACAAAAAGATTTTGTGGAATCCGCTTCGCCGAGCGCAGGGTTGGGAAAGGGTCAGAATTATTCAAGTTTCGTTGGGTGATTTTAAAAATTTAACGATGCTAAATTGTCGTAAAGTTGCAGGAGTATTAGAATTAAAACGTTTTGTTCTTGCAATAAATCTTTGAGAGCCTGTCGTCTATGCGGAATGTCGAGTTTTGTTAATAACGATAAACGTCATCGATGTAATTAATAAAATTAATATCGCTGTACATATGTTTGGCTTGTTGTAGCCTGTTATAATTCATGAACTTAGGTAACATTCAAATATATTTTGTTTATCTTTGAACAGCACTGTCATCTGTTCATACATACGTACAAAATCAGCCTATAATGTGTCATCTATTATACCCCTTAAGACCTAGGCCAATTATTTTTTGATATTCCGATATGACCTAAAGAGGTGCCATAAAAAATATGAATTAAAAATCTAAAAAAATAAAATATTTTATATCCGTGAAATGTCGCGCGTAAATCTTCGAATTAAATCTTATACGAAAGTAAAAGTGAACATTTAGTTAGTTTTCAAGTCAATACATCATTTTCATTTTTAGAACAATATTGTAGGCATCAATATTTCATCGGCTCCTAAGTGTTTGTTTGTCTTCGTGTTTCCAGACTACAAAAATAGATGGAGATTCTAAGTGAGCTTAAAGTAGTAAATTCTTTTACTTTCACATATCAGTATTTGCCTAATTTACTATGGCGCAACGTTAGACTCTGAACATCATGTAATTAAATAATTAAAAACAAAATGAATCATTAATTATCCACACTGAAAAGCAATATTAATATAATTTTAATTGTTTAAATGCGACTAAAATGAAATACACAAACTGTCAACCCTGTAACATCCGACACTTCCGCAACTGACAAGCGGTGGGTATTGTTTCGTACAGCAGAGCATTGGATCTATCCATTTCATTGTAGGGTTAAGTTTCCTACCCGCCATTTGTTCCGAATACTTGACTTATTTTCTACACGTATTTTCTTGTTTACTCGTAACGTAACAAGGTCTTGTTTGATCAGGGGTAATCTATGATAAATGTTTCTAGGCTAATACGTAGGTAGGAGTAATATGGCTTGGAGGTATTACGCTTGTGATTTATTTTTATTAGAGGGTATTAAATGATTTGTAAGCTAGTCTAATAAAAAGGGATAAGTGTAAGTAGTGTGACAGGCCGGTTCGCGCCCGCCGCTCGCCTCGCACCGCCCCGCTCCGCAAGATCATTGTTATTTATCTCGGTGCCTCCCCGCTTTTATTTCGTCCCTGTCCGCCTCGGTTTATTTGTCTTCGGGATCTGAGGGTACATTAACGTATTTTTCTTCTCTATTAGGGAGACGGTCGTCGGCTCACCTTCAAACTTTGTACCGAGATCCACGAAATCCGAAACCCAATGTTTGTTTGCTTGTTTTTTATTTCCAAGATAAGTCAAATAAAAGTTGACGATTGATTGTATTGTAGGAGCGTTCGTAATCACAAGGAACAGAGGAAGTTTTGATGCGTTCAACCGAGAGTTAGTCTAGTTAACGGCGGCAGGGCTATCAATGCGACTCAATCGAACAAAACTGCCCAACTTTGATATTTAAGTTACGATCGCGAGATTAATATTTTTATATGTCCGTGTTGAGTTGTAAATGTCTGGCCATTCGGTTTATTTATATGTACACACCGCATAACAGTTTCTTTGGAACACACACTGATTCATGTTGTAATAAATAGGTACACTATTTTAAGACGTCCTTCGCACGATTTCAGAGCGCCCGTTAACATGACTGGAAATTACCCGTGCTGATATTAACCCAGAATTCGCTCCATTTACATAATACACTTTTTTCACGAACGGCTTCTATTTAATGACTCACTATCTGCACATTTGCGTATCTCAACAGACCGTAACAAAGGAGCCGAGTCAGTGATAAAGTCTAGAATAGGTGAATTAAGCACAAAAGCTCCATTAGCCGCCTAGCTGTTTCAAAATTAAATTATCTCGAGCAATAGCAGGCTAGGGAGTTACGAGCAAATTGCCAGAAAGAATAAATCCATTCTCGCGAATCGGTTGCATGGAAATTGCAACAGCAGGCAATAGCGGCGCGCCAGCGAAGCGCACAATTATAACGAGACGGTATAAATCAGAATGAGTTGTGGCATGTTATTAGGGCTATTCCACCACGAAATAGGAAGACGAAAGCGAGCTCGATGAAACTCGTAAACTGAACCGAGATGTTGCTGCTCATTTTCAACAGATTTTTTGTCGAATGGAAATCAGTGTACTTTGTATTTTTATTTCCGATGCCACCGTCAAGTATTTCGGTGCTCAAACATGAGAACAAGCTTTTTGTATATTCAAATGAATCGAGAACATAACACTTAAATTTTATTGTTTCCCCGAACAAAGCATTAGAATCGCATTAGGAACAGAGCTCGAAGATGTCTGGAAAAACGTATCTTTGAATTTACCTCATATCGATTGTCAGCGTTTTACTTTGTTTGCTTATTATGTAACAGAGTGAGAACCTGAGAACGTAGGTTTTACAATATTTTTCTGTTAGATTCTCATTTGATATTCGCCGTTAAAAAGGATCAAAAGCTTCGAGAGGTAACGGTTCCCTCCGAGAAATAGTTCCCATGCTCGTGAATACAAATAGATGCTTATGAGGACTTACCTTTCGCAAATTATCTCCTGGCTACAAGGCGGCAACGTAACCTGGAAACAAAATTTTATAGACAGCTTATTTAGTTTTCGTAGAACGGAGGATCTTCAGATGGGGATTGGAGACAATGTCGTAGAATATGATTATCATCATCGATATGTCGGATAGAAAACACTTTCATAAAAATATATTTTTATTTTAGTAATTGGGGCCAGGTAAATTGGAAAAGTCTGTGAAAAAGGTTGAAAAGTCATTGAAAAGAAAGCGCTATTTTGAGTTCCGGATTAGTAAGATAAATATAACTTAGGATAACTGTACAAATACACAAGTATTTCATTTTATTTTCTAACAAATCTGAAGGACTTTCGAACAAAACAAGTCCTATAAATAACTGATTGCTTACGCCATCAGAAATTCCTCGAACAAAAATATAAATAGGATGGCGGGATAGTACCTACTATTGTTGGTATCTCGAGACTTATCGTCATACAAGTTAATATGTCCCGAGTCTTAGCGGAGAAAAACCAAAGTAAATGATGAGATAGTTTGATATTTTAGCAGTCCCCACAGGGGGAATGTAAATGGAACAGTGAAATGGACATTGACATTTGGATTCCCACAGTGGATGGAAATTTTAAATTGAGTTGGGATCCTCAGTTGAAAACACGGTTATCATAATAATTATAACTGTAGTAATATAATATTCTCAGTTGGCAATACTGAACGGCCGGATTTTTACCCAATGTTGTGAAACAGCGGAAAAGTTGTTGGTCATTTTAATCATGTTTTTAATTCAACATTAAATTTTCCTCGCATATCAAGATAATAAGCCCAAATAGCATTACTATACGGTTAAAAAACCGATTTGTTGACCCGTCCATAACGAGCAATATCAGTAATTCAGTACTAACAAACAAATGAAACAATAACTTCTTATTGTAACATTTGTACGCTAGTTTACGAAACCATAAAATATGATAAGCATCGGGCAATGAGATTCAGACGGTATCCTATTTATTTGTATTTACGAGCAAATCGAGCCTTGACCCGTCGCCCGAGACCTGGGCCTACTCAGGAAAACAACTTTTGCCAGATAAACACACAGCCGAATTCTTTTGTTGTGTCACCGCCGTGATTTACTGCTCAATATGAACTGAGGCAGGCAATAGTCGATTATGAGCGAGCGATTCTAGCGTGTAATCACGTATAGTCGTATTTAATAAGAGCGGTTTGTCGGTGCGACGGTGCATCGGAGTTCGATGCGGGCGTATTGCCGGTCGCCGCCGGTAAACAACGCTCGTTCGGGCGGAGGCGGCAGCTGCTAGACCGAGTCGCCTGCATGCGACGCGCAATATCCCTCTTACAAAATAAAGGAATTCCCCGCGACAATCGTTCGCCTTCTTTACCCTCACCCGAGAAATACAAACGCACGCCTCCGAATGACTTTACAAAAATTTGCATGGCACCAGCTTTTTTTCTCTATATTTTCACGTTCAGAAAAGCAATTTTTGTACGTCGGCCGCGATACGGAACGCGGGAAATTGCACTCGTTCCTCGGTGAACGGAGAGAACAGTGGGAATGGAGTGGCACAGAGTATTGTGCCGAATAGAGGCGACCGATTGCTTTCGGCTAGCTTTATTGGCCAGTACACTTCTGGAACTTTGATTATGTCTATACACAACTGTTTTCTACTTTTAACTATAAGTTAGCTTCCGTTCTTGCGACGTCGTTTGCTTTCAAGTATTGGGAAATTTAAGAGGGTTTTAGTAGAAAGTTAAACTTTCAGGCGTTGTTGTGTCTTACGATTTGAAAGCTCGCGTGGCGGATCTTTCGCTATTGGACAGTCGTAAATTCTATAAAACAAAACAAAAATATATGTATGTTTTGCGTTTTATCCTTGAATTAATATTATACACAAATGCTCAACTTCACGTATCACTAGCAAGTGGAACTAGATGAAATCGAGATTTACTATGTATAATTTTGATTCACGAGTTTCGCTGCAGTGGGAGTTATCTCCGATTTTAGTGTTACTCTCTCACGTAGGAAACCCAAGGTACCCTTCGTGAGATTGTCAGTAACACCAAGGCGGTGCTGGCCTTCTTGAAGGAGCTGGGGTTGATCGAATAAGCGATTTCCCACCCGTACGCAAAAAAGCGCTTTGACGTGTAGGTTCGGATACCAGCCTGTATTACCTATTACCTATCTCCGATGTTGTTTGATTCAATAATGGCCCGCGTCCGCCTGCGTCAAACTACTAAATTATCTTAATTACAAGCCTCAGGACAACAAAGTAACTGCTAATTACTTTAAACTACAAATACCAAACAAAAATATTATTTTGGTCAAGCAAGAACATGAGATTTTCATGTATTTATTGTGAGCAGTGAGCCTTTTATTTGGGCTGTGTTAACGAGCTCTGAGAGTTAATAAGTATTGTTAAGGACTTAAATTATTGTGATGAAAATGTAAAACAATGGATTTAACATGAGAGAGAGAATGCTTTACTTCGTAGTAAAATTACAGAAATAATATTATACGCATAATAATACTGATCATATTTGTTGTCACTGGACTATAGTTTTCAGCTTTTTAGCCTTCCACTGATTATGTTAGTAAGTTTAAAATGATTATGCAAAGAACTGGCATTAATTGGCATTGTATGTCAGATACTATAGTATTAAATACTTACCGCCTTACTAATAAACGTTGTATAGCGCCTGTATAGTTACACAACGCTTTGTCTTCTTCTTTCAAAAGTAATTTGACTTTTGAAAGAAGAAGAAAAAGCATTGTGTAACTATACAGGAGCTATACAACGTTTATTAGTAAGGCGGTAATACTAAAATACTAATATGATGTTATAAATTCAAAAGTAACTCTGTCTGGCTGTCTGTAGGTATGTTACCCTTTCACGCATATACCACTGAACGGAGTTCGACGATGGCAATAGGGTACTAATCCTACAGGGGATGAATGTTGGTAAAGGAAACCCAGCATTTGTTAAGTATAACATATGAAAATACAAATATATGCTTTTGGTAAGAAATAAGGAATTAGGTCTTACAACGTTTTTGTAAACTGATCCCTAAGGAGGTAAAATAGGGGATGATTTTATATCAAGTAATACCTATATAAATTCTTGTATAGTAGGTACCTCTTTTTAAGATATTTAAAGGTATTGAAAATATATTCATAGTCCGTATTGTAAGATATTAAGTCTTTATTTGATTAAAATCGGTCCACTGGGTCAAAGTTATTATCATTTCTACCTTTTCACTCCACTATCGGCTCAACGAATAGGCCATGATTTGAGTTAGGATATAGGATATTTATCCCGGTACTATATTCCCGAGGGATGATATCCGACATCCACCTGGGCGAAGCCGCGGGCAGAAGCTAGTCCCGTATACTTAAACAAAAACTTCAAGTGAAATAAATAATTAAGCTTATCTGTTATTTTGTACCGTAACAAAACGGTACAAATTACACATTGAAATGATTCATGTTTTGTTTTTCATTATAGTTATTTACATTAGTACATTACATTGTACGGTTACATGACGACTTTCAAATATTCATTGGCCACTGATATTATGAAACCGTATTAAAACTTCGTACCATTTTACATATTAAATCGCTATTCCACGAACTGTAAATAATAATTTGGTACAGAAATAATTTGGATGTAAAACAATTTATTTTCGCTACAAAATTACAGCATCGAGTAGATTATATTTTTGTATCATTTCCAATGCCAACGTCGAGTTGATTTCAGAAACCAGGTGTTATATAATATAAATTTGTAGTTTCATAGCAATAACATGGATCTACGTAGGTATTTAAGATGGGTCGTGGTCGTGTCGTTAATTTAGAGCGACAGTGTTAAATGGTTCGTAATATTTTGTTTATTTAACGTAATTATAACAAATAGGTCGCCGTGCGAATCTCCCGCGGAATCGTGACGAGGTCGATTCGTGGTTTAGGGTGACTGATGACAAATTAGTAATTTGTAATGAGTATTTTTGAGTTAATTTGTATGTAGCGTCACGCTCCCCGGCTTTGCAGCGAAACCGAATTTCGAACGGTTTTTGCTGCTTTTTAAGCATTTTAGCCCTGAAATACATCGATGGTTAAGTACAGTACTCATCAATATTCAAACTTCTGTAATAATATGAGTTACTACTTTTACTGCAGTGCATTGGTAGCCCAGTAGTAACGGCCCCGACTTTCGAGTTCTTAGGTCGTGGGTTTGAACCCAGTGAAATCATTTACACAAAGTAACGCGCCTAGCGTTACTTTGTGCAAAATGATTTCATTACCACAACTCTCAAAACGGTGAAGGAAAACATCGTGCGGAAACCGGCATGTCCTGGAATAAAAAAATCGAAGATATCACGTGACATCTACCAACCCGCACTGGGCCCGGGTGGTCACAGCCCACTCTATCTCGAAGAGAGGAGGCTTGTGTCCCAGCAGTGGGAACATTATAATGCTACTAATTTTATTGAAGATTGTTAAAACAACATCACTGAGATTTTTTTTTTTTTGTTTTATTATCAACTTTACTTGCACATACTACCTACTGAATAGTGGAGCGAAAAAGGTTTTCCGAGTTTTCACTTCACTCTTCCGTCTTCATATACCTTGAAATAAGTCATCAATATCAATTTCACCTGTAACATTCCTTCCAACTCAAAAATTCCTGTATTCTCCACATTTTTCAGTTGTCACTCAAAAGTTTTGAGTGACAACTGAAAAATGAAAAATATGAGTCAAAACTGAAGTTCAGTGGACGGTCGCATCCGTCAGTTAGTAAATCTATGGCAGAAGTATTATTAGTAATGATTTACGAGCATGTCGCGGCGTTTCGACAGACACCCGTTAATGACGCCGACCGACGAAGTGCACTCAATTTTATTTATTGGCTTTCTTGAAAGTCATTTAAACCTGGCAACACACGGGACGCGTTGCGACGACTGTTTGCTGCGATACGTGAATAGGAATGTTTGTGACTTTCCATAATAAATTGCTCTTACATTGACGTTTAATGGTTTTAATGGAGCGACATTAAAAAAAAAAACGATTTTAGTAAACTAGTAGAAATTTTCACGTAACGAATAAGCGTTATTTATTTTTATTTTATTTTTTTATTACATAGGAACAACAAACAGCTACACTATACAATATTAAAACAAGAAAAAACATCAATAACTTAATGTAAATGACAATAACTTAATGTGTATGTGTTTATGTGTGTGTATTGTAATGTGTAATGTATGTAATGTGTGTGTGTGTGTGTGTATGTGTGTGTATGTATGTGTGTATGTGTATGTATGTGTTATGCCCGAACAAGTCAGTTTCAAAAGATGGCTCTGTATTAAAAGACAAAAACTTTTGGCTTAAAACTTGAGACCATAATAGATGGCTCTATAAATAAATACATACAGTGTGTTTTTTCAAATGCTCACTGTATTTCAGTTATTTCAATTCATAGAGCATTAGTCTCTCCAATTGCCCGATTGGCTCTACCACAATCGAATTTAAAATTGCGTGTGTAATTAGAGTTTGTGTGTTCTTCACCCAGCTTGGTTTCATTAGATAATTTACTTTATACGACTGAGAGAATAATAATTTCTTAAAATAATGATCGAAAGACATTTGAACTAAACTATAACATGTAGCTTAAGTTAAGCTATAGCGTATTTACCTGCGGTGTAATGAAAGCTTGTAACTTATGCTTAGGGCTACACGTTATATCCGCAATCCACAATAATGCATTGTCATCTTTTCTCATAAAATCAAGAAGTAAGACTTTTATTTGATTTCTCGATTAATTTATCGGAAATTAGTTTTCATTATGGACTTATCCAATAACGATTATGTGTGTAATATATACTTTTTTCTTTCTAATCTTTATTCGTTTATAGAGGGTTTGATCTATGTAAAAAAAATCTGCCTAGCCTTTTCCCAACTATGTTGGGCTTGGCTTCCAGTTTAACCGGATGCAGCTGAATATCGGTGTTTTATATGGAGCGACTGCCTATCTGACTTCCACAAACCAATAACTGGGTAATAAGATATCCCTTAGTAAAACTGGTTGTCAGACTTTCGGGCTTCTGACGACCCGTAACGACTGTCAAAGATGCCACGAATGACAGCCGGGACCAACGGCTTAACGTGCTTTCCGAGGCAAAAACAAAGCACGTTAAGCCGTTTACCATTTTATATAATTTTTCGGCTGTCCCGTGTGTCATGTTAGCCCTACTGGACGAGGGATCAGCAAGGATACTGTGTAATACGTTGATAATTAGACTTTCTAGTTATTTAGAAAATAAAGTGTCGGAAGATATTGTAAGACTTCTTGTTGACGATGTAAATTTATGGGAATTTTTACTTGCAATTTGCATTAGCATTTACAATTGTACCTACATAGTCTTAAAACGGTCTTTGTAATAATTAGCTAACTACCTACGAGTAGCGAGCTGAGCAAATAAGTCACCAAAATAAATTATAAATCAGTAAAACACTTAGCTACACATTATTATTTCACAGTAAATTATGAACAACATCAATTTTTCAAATGTCTACGGATCCGTCCGATCGACTTCCATTAATTTGGATGATGGATGTCAAGTGTGGCACAAGTTTATGTTGTAAATCAATCAAGGATAAATCACGGTCTTGATAGCTACTTATTTTTATTAATACTACGACTCCTGCAGGGTCTGTGTGTCGAGAAAGAAAATAGTTTCAATTAACGTTGCTAAGTGTGTGTGCCTCGATAGAGTAATTAGCTTTTGATCAACTTCTTGATTACACAATATACATGGCTATTTGTAAATTATTTTAGGGAATTTACTCGCTGGTATCTTACGGCCGATATAACTTGGCAGGTCTGAACATAGGCGCATATAACTTTCGCGCATGTTCTCTCACTCACACTCGCCTCGTGCCACCAATTGGTTCCTAAAAAATTTTACTGCGCAGCCCTCTGCACGAAGTTCGGAACTGCCAAGTTATATCGGCCGTATTGTATAAACACAGGTTCTGGAAAAGGTTCACGTACGCATACCTACTCCAGGCTCACAAACATAAAGTAGCTGAATCTCTTCATTCAAGAAGCACATAAAACATTCTTTTAGTTCGTGCGGTAATTTCGAGGACTAGAAAACAGAAAGGGCGTCCTTTTTTAAGATGGCTGTAAAAGAACAAATTGGCGGTTCCATATTGTTCGCAGTAAGACACTATACGACTATGGTATGTTAAAAGACTCGTAATAAGACGAGGGGCCTACAAATCATAATAAATTCGGCGAACTTATTAAGTCAGCCGCCAACAAACAATAGACCGAGTTATTGCCGATATACCCTCGTTTTATCTAACGCCCCCCCCTCTTACCACCTCACAAATGTCCCTCCTTCGGCCCAACAAGTAGAGCAATCTACGTTTTATCGGAAAAAGCTCAGGGAATCAAGAATATACCAATTAACAGAGGCAAAGAGTTAACAACAACAGATGTTTAATAGCTCGAGGTAGCTCTCAATAATGGCTGCCGAGAACGGATTTGCCTTTAGCCTTCACTTATTTACTAGTTCTGTTCTACTGATACCGTAGGATCGAATCACTTTCAACGATATTTTAATTTGAAAATAGAGGTGCCTTTGGCTAATCGACATAGTGGCACGCTATATTTTCAAAGAGTTTTTTTTCAATATCAGCCACCTCCATGTCCTGTTCACACAATAGTTACCTACTATTAACCCACTGGCTACTACTACTATTAACTATTATTTATAAACTTTTGAATTTGTCTTTTAGTTTTCACTATTTTTATTTGTTGTTTGACTATTAGGCTTTTAGCTATAAGTACTTTATTCTTTTTTTATTTTTTTCTAACCGATTTTATGGAATCCACCTCAATATTCTGGTTTTTGCAGGCTTTTGTATTTGTTTCTGACGTTTCTAAAATTACAGGTGCTGGTGTATTTTTGTGCCATGGAGTGTCATCTTGGCTCAGTGTTGGCAGATGTGAGTCATGTCAATGACGTAGTACTACACGACCTGGCCAATTCTAGTGAATACAAGTGTAAATCATTACTCATCAATAACGTCAACACGTGAATAGTGAGGGATGACTCTAAGAATTCGAACGTCCATTAACGTTCCGCTCTATTTAAGATGTTTCTATTCAGCGCGAAGTAAATTACTAATAATTGTCAAACAAATTAATTGTAAAATGATCATAGTTTTAAGCCGACATTAATGAACAACTTTCCGGCCGTTAATGTGACTGGTGCTTCACCGGTGCCATTACATTTACTAACAGTGATGTTTTAATTTATATCATCATATGTTACTATTATGCTGTCCACCGACTGAGCTCTTTGCCAGCGCAATTATGTATTGCTTGCTAAATTAGTAGAGCATTAAATTATTAATAAAGGTGACATAGTTGACTGTTGATTTGGTAAACATTAGTACGTAGGCCGCGGCAAAGTGGATCAGTAATTGACTCTATTTTCAATCTACAAACACTAGCATCCCTGCGACATGATACACGCAACATAACTGCTATAAATAACCTGTATATTTGCAAGACTGCAAGTACCAACAACGACGGAAACGATAATTAATCTTAGTGCAACAAGAATTCAAGCGAGTGCAAGGAATTACGATTAAACGCTCTAGTTAATTAATACGCCAACCAAAACCGTCGCTCAAGCGAGTCAGCGAGTCAGTGCGAACCGGTAGTGCGCCTAACATCTCGCAATACCAAAACAAGAACAAACCATTAAAACTAAGCGAATGAAATCGGATTCAATCTAACAAAATAGCAGCAATTACAATCCCAAACTATATGCCGTAGGATGTAATGGCCGCCCCTCGATAACATATAAATAGAAGGCTCGTACGACTCCGCCAATAATAGTCCAAATATCGTTCAATAATGGGACACGAGCGGACGAAAGTGTAGGGCAAACAATAATGGGCAAAGACAGACCGGGCACGTACACCGAGTCGCAGAATTAATCAGTTAGTCACACTTGCGTCGAACTAAGGAAGAGTCGATTAGGAGGGTACCTTGAGGATTATTGAGACATTGCGGCGCATGCCAGCTGCGGCCGCCCAACTTGCCGATATTGCCGCCGCGGCCAGGGCTGCCCCAACTTGTTTTCAACTGCCCAAGAATTCCCAGCTCCGACGAGAAACTCCGTCGTTCGATCATACTTATTGGAAAAAGGGTTCTCGTTTCCTCATAATGTTGCCATCGTTGTAGGTACCAGTATTAGGATATTTCACTTGTTATATTTTGGAATGATGCCATGTTCCACTTTATGGGCTGGGGTTATTTATACGTACAAAAGTTCTAGGATTTCATAATACTATATCATTCGTTTGTTTCTATTTTCCTCTATGATAATTTGGGTTATCGTGGGAATGTGGAGGGTTGTGTTAGGCGAGGCATTTTAATTAACAAAGCTGTGTTCCCCCTGCGGCCCGGATGGTGCTGATGGAAAAAATGACATTACTTTCATATTCGGTACACATACGTGAGTTTAATTGATAGTTCGTTATCTTCCCGGTGACGAGGTTATTTAGTTATAAGCTGAACCAGAATAAGGCTGGAATGTAGTTCACGTATTCACGTATCGAGTAAATTTTATTTGAATTCGTCAGCGCTCGCTGGGGTCCTTCGCTACATCTACTATTATAACTCGCGTTTTATAGTCTCGTTTATGGATACAATACAATAGCCTCCACTAGCACACAACAGCCATTTTGCCTTCAGTAATATAGAACTAAAAGAACAAAATATAAATAATTTTCATACGGGTTTAGTTTACAGTGCTTTTTACTATACCAAACTTTATAGTATTGTCTATTTTATCACACTTTTCTCTACTGAAATGATATTGACCAACAAATTCGAAATAATTAGCTGCATAGGTATAGATTTATGAAGTTTATGAACAATGTACCTACCTGTAGATAGTACCTAGATGTAGATTGTCAATCAGCAATCTGATGACTCGATTATTATATTCAGATCGGGAGAGTTGTTGAGCCGAAACTCATCAACTAGGTTCAACACTTGAATATAAAGCCTTAAGTGGTCGGGGGTGGTTGGACGGCCGGCTAATGCACAAAGCGGGTTCCTCTGTTATGGTGATTGTACAAAACAGATTGTGGATGCACCGCTCCTAGTCGGCTTTGCACCAGAATAACAATTGTCGCTCCATCGATATTCCTGTACGATTGCTACCGAGATTTCTTTGCATGAGTATCCTTTTTTTCAGCGAGGTTTTCGTTGATTTTGTTTGAAAACTGGATAATTTGTAATATCCATTAAAAGACCTTCTGAAAGTCTATTTATAATTACGTTTAATCTGTGATGCCACGTCGTTAAAAGATTTGATTAGACTCATAAAAACCGATGAGTCCATCAAATAAAGATGTCATTGGCTTTCTTATTGATGGCACCTAATGTTAAGTATACACAATTTTTATAATAATTCTATTACCCATATTTATTTCCCATAACATCGCTCTACAAGACTCTTAAGTTATCAATAAAGTCACTGAGCTCGTAAAAAGACCAGTTAGACGAAGACGTCGGGTCTCGTCAGAAACTATTTTTCTACAGTTTTATGTGTCCGTGACATACCGTCATACGACACGGATACGGCAGATTCGTCGGTCGGGCCGGTATAGCTGTCAATCACAGCAAGTTGATTGGATTTCGATATTGGCATCAATACTTCGCCGAGGTACGAGCTGCGCAGGTGAAATGTGCAAATAAAACATTTTGAACAAGAATTTTAAATTTTTGTTTGTCACAGATTTTAAATTCGTGGATTTTTTTTTATATTGAGAACTAAAAATATAATAGTATTAATTTAATTATGTTTGGACAAATTAAATAAACAGTTTATGCTTTGATTTAGTTTTGATATGAATATAAAATGAAGCTTTGAGTTTTTTAATCCAGGAATCAGACACTTATAATTGCTTTGAACTAAAGAATACGTTTAAATAAAATAAAAGGCGACTTTATCCAACACGACTTCAGTTCTAATTTAAGACCTAGATTGCTTGCAAAATCTCCGCCAGATCGAAAGTCTAGGGTCTATTTTGTGGCCGGCGAATATCGCTTAAAGCGAAGTGCCCGACTATAATTGACTAATTAATGACGTCACTCAAAGTTTCAGTGAGTGCTGACCCAAACTGAACTTTACGATTATTTTGGGAGTGAATCAAATGTGGCAGATTTGCTATTGCTTCACGTATAATTTTGCGATGGAGACATAATGGCCTGTTTGGAGAAGAGACCATTTTAGAAAGGGATTGTGCTTTTGTGAGACGGTAATTTATTTAATGTCACAACTTGGATTACTAGACGTGCACTTAATAAGCTAGGTAATGCAAGCGGCGTCTCAAGTATTCAACTCGTCCCGATTCGAATAAAAGAATTTTAATGTACCTAATACCTACCTACCTATCTACATCAATGTATTAGGGCACATTAGAAAATCTAGTCTTAATAACCCATATCATAACAACACGCCTGTATTCCTCGACGGGTTAGGTAGAGGTGTACTTATAGTACACCACATTTCACCAGTTATTTTTAAGCCCTATGTAAGGCCGGCCGAACCTATTGCCATCAACCGGCACAACTCTAGACTCCAGGCCGGTTGCTACTAAGTAATTCCAGATAGAAAAAAATTATAAACACTAAAACCCGACGACGACAAATATGACAACTAAAAAGGTATAAACAAGACATCACAGACAGACAAATTCAAAATCCGGAGTCACACGTGTTAGCATGAAACAGTTTACGAAACACTTATATGAAAATCGATCCTACTCCAAAAACCCAATAACACCCAGGATGCTCAGCAGTAGCGCTTGCGACTACTAGACCAAGGAGGCAGTCTTAATAGTAAAATCCCATCAAGCCCTCTCTTTAGGACTTGCGCTTAAGTTACTGATATAAGACCACGTTTTCATTCGCATATCGAAACAGAATCAATGGAAACTACACTTTAGTATCATTTAAACAGCTTCCATTTTTGACGTGGCCTGCACGAAACGCATCGCCGGACCGGACCAGAATATAATCGATGCAGTGTTGTGTGAAATAGTATCATGGAAAGCTATCAATAACGAGGGCCCGTACTAAGTGCTCCAGACATTACCAGCTTAACGTGCTAATATATTGAACAGCTCGTTTGCAAGGTAATGCGCAAACGCCACGAATTTGTATCAGCTGGCAACTTGTTAAGAGCTGATGCACGTTTCGTGGTACAGGGGAATTTCCCTTAACCGTGTAGGTGCTACACTGTGAATCTTTTATGTCAAGCAGCTTCCAATTTTGGCAACACATTTCCATTGGAGGGAAGTGCACTGGACGTTGATAGTTCTTATAAATTCAGCATGGTGCAACATTTTAATAAATATTCCCAATAATAAACTGCAAAACATTTCGGTGTTCATTATAAGTTGGCTCTCCCTTGGGAAATCTAACAGTAAGAGTTTGAAATCCAGAGTCGTAAGTTCTGTTTAGAAGTTAATGTCGCAGCGACGGTTGAACTTTTCGAACCCTAAAAACTGCTGCCCTTGGATCAGTTAAGTCCATCGACTGTGGTGAATGGGTGACCTTTTCTAGATCTTTAAATCTGGCCCCAAATTGAAGGCTTGCTTTCAGAAGTATTACGTAAAGCCTGGAACTTGTCCTAACATGAAGCAACTGATTCTACACTCGCTAATAAGCGTACAACTAGTTTCTTAAAGCCAAGTGGAAGTTCCAGAAAGTTCTTGGCGAAATGCCAAGAAAACATTAAGACGAACAAGTTGACAACAATTACGTAGCCTGTTTAATTTGATCGAGGAGATATGATCTTCTAAGATGTCGGGTCCGACGGCACCGACCATGCCTAGCAACACTGCTAGTCCGATACCTGGTTACAATTACAGATGTATTATTTATCAGACGGCAAAGCGGGGGCCTCGTCCGGAAAAAGGAATTGATTTCTGCATAATTTAACAGCGAAAACACCTCCCTGAGACCTCTCTCTAGTACTAAAAACAAAACATTCGTTTGTATTTTACTACTTTCCTCGGAATAAATGTATTTTTTATGTTCATATACGCACTCCTCACGAAATGAAGGCGAGTTGATGTGGCGCTTGCTAGGAGATTTCTAGAACTCTGATTTCATTAACCAAATATTTTATTAAGTATTTTACACCGCGTGGAATGAAGAATGCCTAATCCCCTTTGACAGACCATGTCTAATATTTTATTCAAAAGAAGGTTTTCGTTAACATAATAATTAAATGTGCTTTATGAATATAAAGTCTTAATCAAAGTCTTGTAAATAACATAACTTTTCCTAGTATTCTGCTCGATATACATTATGCATATTAATTAGTTGCGCCTGAAAGGGACGAGAATGTACCAACAAATAGGAAAATAATTATTCTTGGAATATTTTGTCTCTGAAACATCCATTGAATACCGCGGTTAATTAAATCATTCAGGTTGAACATATTGTATGCTTGAGTTGTTCTATACCCCCACTCTCCGCCTCTTTATATCAGAATCTTAAATATTCCACACTCTATGCATTTAATTATCCTAACTTCAGTAGAGTAATATCTGAGATTAGTTCTAGTTATAGCACATATATTTCAGTGCTTAAACTTTTAAACTACCCTATGAACCGGCAGCGTCCAGTAGTAATAGCATCAGATTGATTAGCGGTGTCCGCACAACAAACACGCGGCTCCGGTGCGGCCGGCTTTGTTGTCGGACCGGGCTGAGTCAGATTCTTGTAGGTAATTAACCGTTGCTATAAATTAGTGCGGCGGGCGTCGTCCGGCGGGCCTCATTGCGGATGCGACGCACGGCCCGGACGACGGCGACTGGCCCAAGGATGCGGCGTCCAAACATTGTCACTGCACCGCAACTGCAGCTGTGTTCACTAGTTAGTGCCCCACAACACTACGTGTTGAAATATTGCCATTGTTACCACTAACTAAGGAGGCGACACTTCATCGATATTCGATTACGTCATAACTTCTTATCGACACCATTTTGTGGACGTTCTTGTCTTTTATATGACAAGTTTATTATACAGTTACGACTTTTCAAATTCCTAATTGGATTTCTTTTTAGTATTGGTCTACTACCGTCATTTTCCCAGACAATGTCTATGTGAAAATGAGAAAAATAAATGTATTTTTAAGACTGTCCCCACTTATTTTATGAGTATACTTCATAGAAGTTTGCACAAAAAAACGAATAGTGAAAACAAACAACTAGTTGTTTACGAGTTTTCAAAGTCCATAATATCGAACAAATAAATTTTATCACACATCCGGCAATGGCTGAAGTATGGAGCGAAACTATAGGAAAACTAGTAACTATTAAATTACGGGAAATATGATAGTAACTTGAACTGTTGGCGTCTCCCATCTTTATTGAGAGTCTATAAATTGGGAAAAGATTAATTACTGGTACAATAATTACCCACAAAGTGCTGCTGTGGTTGAAACAAAAAGCCCAATGTTAACAGGACTTTAAAAAATGTAAGTCCTAAATGGAAATTTTAATTCACTGTTCTCCAGAGGAAAATATAATATGGCTTTGTCATAATGCAAGTCATGTATTAGTTAGGTTAAACAAGACTCGATGTTAATATAAAACATGTTGATAATGCATGTCACCGCGCCCCTACTATGTAGTTGGCTTGAGGTAATCGCTCCAGCTCACGTATCTGATGGAGTTTCCAAGCTTCCAAACTAGTTGGACTGTTGTCGGAAACTTCCGACGATGCTCGGCGCAAGGTGCATGTTCCAACCTGTTCCCGATAAGGAGCAGGATTCGACCTTAAATCCTAACACGCGCCCCGATCTGTCTAGGTTAGCAAAATATCTACTCCTGTCTTCTCAATTAAAACTTCCTCCATACAATGTCGAATCGATGAAAATTTTCCTTCAAAATTTTCATCATGTCAGCGCCCATTTCCTGCATTCATTATTAGCTGAATTAGTGAGGGCGCCACGCTCGGAGACGTTGTTTTATTCAATGTCTTGAGACAACTTATATGGCAGACCATTACCTAATTGAAGGCTGGCTCGTCGCGGTACCTCAACCAAAGTGTTATTGCAAATGCGAGTCACGACACGGCGTGAACTTGTTGTCGCGGGGCTGCGGGGTGCGGGACGAGCCCGGTGCGGGGTGCGGGGGTCGGTGTCACGTGACAGGGAGCTGCGGCGTCCCGAACGTTGTCGAGGCCATGAGACTTATGAGGATTACGGGAAAATGTGTATTCGATGACATTTTTCGGGGCCGTAGAAAAAGATGAAATATAAGGAATTCTAAACGTGACCGGAATATAGTATAAGGCGTCACCTATTACCGGTCTATGCGTTCTTTTCGCGGCCGGGCGGACGAGTGCCGATGAAACCGAGCGTGACGTTCCATTCCTGATATAAAAATGTAAGTATGAAAAAGCTTTGTTAAACGCGACTTGGCTTTGGCGAAGTGGCAAAGTTTGAAGTGGAAAACTTTTCATGGAAAAATCTTTGCAGAAAACGATTAAATTTTAAGGCTATTTGTACTGTTTTAAGCGCGGCCGAGGACGAAATGTCTCATTTAATTTATGTTACTCATTATATTTAGTAACGAAATCCCTCACCGATTCAACTCAGCTAATTGGCCGCAATTATGTAAATGTAGAACGTAATCGTATAACTTGCTTAACACTCGTGATGATATTATTCAATATAGTGTAGAGTGCAGACCTCGTAGTCTTTAGAGAAGATTATTTTAATGAAATAATTGAATGAGCGGAGTACGGTGGACAGTGGACGCTGGCAGAATGCAGAGCAGGTAGTGGCCTGCGCTGTGATTACATTTGGCTTCCAAAATATTCCTACCTTAGTGTAG
The DNA here is from genome assembly GCA_947522985.1 of Lithophane socia. Lineage (NCBI taxonomy): Eukaryota > Metazoa > Arthropoda > Insecta > Lepidoptera > Noctuidae > Lithophane > Lithophane socia. The sequence goes on from OX383256.1 coordinate 7,307,381, forward strand.
TAAAACTGAAACTAGTTAACACATAAAATCGTGTCTCATCAAGCCCTCAAATTGGATTAATCGAAAATCAATAGATAAGATAATCGAGACAAAGACACGAGACTTGGTCGTAAGAGAAGATCGGTATAAGATACCGAGATAAGGAAAACAAGCCTTGTTTGTGGAGCGCACAGCTCCCAGGGAACATTTAGTGCGGACTTGGACCCTCGTTACAATCAGCGCTGAATTATTTACCAGGGCCCAGCTTACTGGACCGAATTGATTTTTGCATAATTTACACGAAAGGAAATGTAAGAACCAAAACATAAAAACGACAATAAACCGTTGCGCACGTAAACGTATGACAATGCCGAATGGAGTTTAAAAATTTAAAATGTTTTCGGTTCGGAGAGAAGCGAATCATCGGACGTCGGCAGATAACTATTAGATAGTTGAATCAAGAATGAGGGAGGCAAAAATAAAATCAGTACAGGTGGTATTAGGATTCAGTCCACGTAGCGTATCGGAGGTTTCGGCGGAGGCTGCGGCGGCGGCTACCGCAGTGCGCCGCGGTCCCGCCACCGCACCGCGCCGCGCCGCACAGACCCACCGACAGATAGCTATTCGTGCCTGTTCTAAGACAATTACCGCTACGTAAACGGAAAATTGTTCGAGAGCTGTCTCAAACGTGTTTTCTAATCTTCGAGAACGGGATTGAAGAGGGAAAGAGATGCCACTTTTACATTTTTAACATTCGAACGAGATTATTCGTTCTGTTACAGGATCGTTCCGTTCCTGGAAGGATAAAACGGAACCCTTATCATATCGTGAGAGTTGTTAATGTAAATATTACAGAAATAGCGTTTTTATACGCGGTGAGCTCAAATTGACCGGTTTTTATTGTGAGAGCCTTTTGAATAAAAGATTTTATAATAGCTCCGTTCTCTGTTACGGTATCTCGTTCTCATAATACTGGTATCACATAATGTGTGCAAAACAATGAAAGCGCGAACTGTGCGAACAATTAATATCCAACACAATATTTTCACAAAGTTTCACTTCCGAAACTACATCCTGTGCCGTTTGGAACAAAGTGACTCCTCTCTGCAGACTATTTTACGGGCCATAAACTGCGAGAGGGACAGACAAACTCGACTTTAATGCCTTTAAAAAATATTCACCTTTATCGATATTCTAGTGTATGTAGGTATGTTGCGGTTGCATCGTATTTTTATGTGGGTAGGTATGCAGTAATGCGCCAAGAGTGAGGGTGTGTTGACTCCTCGTCTAAACAAGTTACAACGATACGAGTTGTTAAGTCTTGTTAACACGTGGAATCTCTCTGTTGTCACGGCTTAATCTCTGAATTACGGTGTATATGGTGCGAGGGAAAGATTTGCGCGTCTACAAACACGCTAATTGATTTAATATAATAATCGTTTAAGACCGATATCGATATAACAAACATTATCGACGAGTAAATTAACTCGGCGTCAACCGTGTTGGTGTGTGTAATCCTATTTGTGTAAGCAATACAGTGTGTCTGTTTGTGTAAGTAATTCATCGCGTTAAATGTCTGACTATGGGCCATTAACAATAAATCCTGTTGTTTGTGCCGTCCCCCGCTGGCCGGTTGCGCGGTTGCTCCACACCCCAACTGACGTTAATCAGCTTCCTCCTCAGATATCTAGATTATACGTCTGTCTAGATAGAGCACTATACTTTTATTTCCGTGAAGGGGAGGTCAACATGAGCACAATCCTACTTCAAGTGTCCGTGGTTGTTATTAGATTTGCTTCGAAACTATTTTTAAAAACGGTTCCTCGTCGTGGATTTTATTTAGAAGAAATATGAAACTTTCTGTCGTTCCTCGTTATTTCCTTGAGATAAATGTTGCAGTGTATTTATTTAAGTTTATACTTTGTAAAGCAAACTATTCGCTGAAGTAATCTTGAAGGTTAAACACTGATCCCTAATGTAATGAATTCTGAAAAAACCTTTTATTTTAAGTTGTTTTAAAAACTATTTATGTACTAATTCCGTCTAAAATGTTGGTATGAGAGAGCTGAACATAAACTTTAACTCGGAAAAACACAGACGGCCACAAGCTAAATTCAAGTTGTAGGAAAAAAGCAGCTAAAACTGAAAGCAAAACGTTAACTCGGTTCCGTAGCTGGAAATCTCCGGGGAGCTGTTTTTAAGCTGCACGAAACATAAATTTAACAGCTCGTTTAAGTTTAGCTCATTATTTCATTACTCGCATTATCTGCTGCAAACTTCTCTTGGGTACTTGTTCTACATGTAGGTACTGGTGATACTTCGTGCTGACATGTCTTTATTTTGTATTAATTAACGGATCTCATCGTCTTTGATTTGAAGATTGCTCTGAAAATAGTTATAATATAACAAAACTTTGCAAATAAAACTCGTAACTTTTAAAAACAGGATCTGAATTTCATAAGACTGTTAATTACATTTACAGCAATATTAATTATACTTTATGAAACTATTTAATGAATTGCGCGTTTGTATCTCTTATATGAAACTGTTATTTTTTATTACCTCACATTCCACATTTTATCATGATACTTTTCAATTATAAAGCCGACCGTTTAATATCAATTAAGAAGGCTCCAATGGTAAAGTAAAAAACAAAGTAATTGCAACGTTTTTCTAACAAATCTCTCCGGTAACGGCGTCTCGTTTCTCTTATAATATGGCTATTTCCATAAAAGCTGCAAGGTTTACATACAGCCATGAGCCACGTGTGATGGCACACACCCGTATTATTGTATGGAAAGCGTCTTGACATTCGAGTCACGTTTAATATTTCTTATTTCCTTTGTCTCATTTGTCCTCGAGTCAGAATGTCATCAAGACTTGTATCTGAGTGTTTTTTGTTCCAATTCCTTGGATTGGGTTTTTTTTACTCGACATACAACTGTAAAATATAACGCAACAACATAAGGAACCGCCCCGAATACTGCTAGTTGTTATTTTCCTCGTTTTTGGTCTAATGCCTCAACCAAACAGTACGCCCTCTTACGTTCCTTGTGGCCCCATTTGGTACGACAATTGGGCAAGTTAAACGTGGCCTAGATAAAAAAGGCTTACTTACTAAATAGACTCCCCCAGTTTACCCAGCAAATATCGGTGCCTGACGGGAATTCTTGATGGCGACTGGACCAATAACTTCTTTAGCTTATCTAGATTAGATAAATCTCGACCAACACAAATATCTACTAAGTTTTTATATAGGCTATGTCTGGCGTTCATATATTTGTCCAAGAATTATGTCTTTAATAGCGTAAATAAGGACATGAAATATTTTAATTTTATGTATTAGGTACCTTAAGTGGAAGGGTGAAAGTTTGCCTCTTTCGGACACAGATCATAAGTTATAAAACCTTTTAGACGCAGGTGAAGGCGTAGCATTAAAAATCTCATTTAGTGAATACAGCCATGGCCGGTGGGGTCGCGTGGGTCGCGTGGCCGCCCTAGCGATCCCTTTGGCCCTATATCCAAAGGAGTCATTCGTACGCATACATGTAATATGAGTAAACGCTTTGTACATTTCACCGGTATTGCTTCCATTTGATATTGGATAGCAATTTATTTATCATACATATTGCGGCTGGGAACGGGCACCGAATCTCGCAGTAAAGGCGTCTTTCTTTCAGTGGGGAATCAGGAATCGAATACGTGTGGGGAATTCTGTACCTCACGGTGTCGTTTAACTAGATCTTGATGGCAATACACATTTTAAACATATGTAGGTCAATTGATTTCATCGCCTGGAAACTTTTGCATTGCATTCACCGGGGACCGTGTTTGTTATTCCTGACATCGTTCAATAAATTGTATTTTTCTGTTATTAAGTCGAGTCGTTTTTGTTGAGGATTCTGGGAAATGCAGGTTGAAAATTTGTGAGTTTAAAAAAAGAATTGCGATAGGCCATTTTCATGTATCATTTTAATTAGGTAGGAATGAAAATAAACAATGCTTTTAAAATAAAGACTGTCTATTTAACAATATGAGTTGGTATAATTATGATGTAGTGAAAACAGACAGTTGGTGGTTATGGTTATGAATAAATTCTGGGAATTGAGATTTAATTTGTTGTTCGCCCTTCTGTTTAATTTGTTATTAATGTTGCTGAACAACAAAGCCTAACGCCAATTTCTGCCAAATTTACTTTCAAAACTAGAGGCTTTTATTTATTAAGGCCCTACCCTACCTCAAGTCTTTATCTCGCTCGCACTAGCGGCCCGAGTGAAAGCCAGACGGAGTGTGGTGCTGGCGGCTCTCAACACTCGAATAGTTTAGGTAATTGCTTTTACGGTGAAATAATGGTAATTAAAAAAAAATAAAAAACATAGAACCTGCTTTAATTAATGCTGCAGTATTTTCGGCATAACGGAGGATCGTGCTAAGAAATTTGAGGTAGGGTAGGGCCTTAAGAAACTGATTAAAAGCTTATCATATTACATCTCTGACCAAATGCAAATGCTGAACGAGGAAGAAAATGAAAACAAACTTTTTTGGTAACAGCATTCTAGTTGTTTATTATACATTAAATGTAAAAATAATCGAATATTCGACCTCATAAACGTTCAGCAATAAGTTAAAACAATGTTACAAAAACCTTTAAAAATATGTAAATTGAAAATCATAAATCTTGGGCCACATTTAACTGAAATAACTTTTGGCCGCATTCGTTTTAGGTTGTAGGTACTCGTATTTAAATACCGAAAAGAACCATTTACAGACGGCAATAGGGACTTTATCGGAGCGACTCCATCATCACAATAACTCGTTCAATAAGTGCGCCACAACATCGGTAATATGGTTTCATTTAGAAAGATGCAAATGTCGCGACGACGGCCACGCTCCACCGAACGCGATATTGCGCCTCCGTAGCACTCCCCGGGACTCCCCCCCCCCTCCTCAGGCCGCCTTACACCTCGCCACACTTCCTCACCTCGACTATCTTCACTTTTAATCGCTCCCCTGAGAATTTATTAAAAATCGTGCTCGATTTTACCTCAACTGCAGCACAAATTCCAACTTATTTAGCTCCAAAATTCAGAACAAAACAGATCCATCCGAACATTTGTCCACATTTACGCTCTCGTAGACAATTTTAGGGGAATCGAAAGTTGGCAATTCATAAATCTCTGTTAAGACGTAAAGCATAGGTGTACCGGAACGTAATAATTTAAAGAGTTAGCCGTTGAAAACGTCGGTGGAGTTGTAAAAACTTCATTCTGCGAATTCCGTACATTTCTAGGGTGGAGTTGTAGGTTTAAGTAGAAAATTTATGCCGTGCGAGTGTTCACAGTGTTAAGCAAGAAGGAGACCTCGTGAGTGTCGCATAGATCACGCAGGACGTGGCATATCGCGGCGCCGCATATGCACGCCGGCGCCGCTAGACACGTCTGACATGCACGCGTCCTGACTCCCTGTATCGCTTTTAATAAATAATAAGCTCGCTAAGTGTACCTACTACGAGGACGACGACCATCGGACGCGCTTTCATGTCTCATGTACGTAAGCCATTGCAGAGCTGTAGGTATGCATAGAGTGATGCCAAGCTGAGTCTAGCAAAAAAAATTGTACCTAAGAATTAGAAAAGCAATGCACAAACTAATAAAAGTCGCAAGCTCATCACAGTAAGGCAGTTTCCTCCGTTTCGGACTCGAATTGCAAACTAAGAATTGTTTTCCTAAGACGCCCGAAGAAAAACAAAGGATATGTGCGGTAAATACCGACCTCTTTGAAAACTCATTCGTCTGTCGAACGTTTAACTTAGAATTCCTAGTTCAGGGCCATTTACATTCCGAAATGTGAAAAGTCATGCCGAACGAATGCGAGCTCCGTATCTTGGGATTTTCTAACTTCACGTGCTTTTCCGTTTATTTCCTGCACGGTTCTCCCCTCGGCCCGAATCAGTCCCGGCTTCGTTAAGGAACTAATCGGCTCATTGTGCAGAAACTGCACTCTGACCTCGTTCGATCTGCACCGATATCTATCGGTATCTACGTACCTAAATGAAAATTTAATTTCTTATTCTACCGTTGTTTTTGCTTGGAATGAGATACTGTTAATGCTTGATACTGCACAGGTGGTGGAAATGTACTTTCTATGTCATAAAAATGCTGCTTCGTGATCGGTACAATGTTCAATTAGCTAATGTCTTCGATTAGCTGGGAACATTTACGGCACATGTGTTTGTGAGTCTGTCTACTACATTTTGCGATCATATTCTCTAATTGTAACAATTTTGTTTTATTGTTGAAGCTGGAATTAAGCACCTTGATTTATTCAGTCGACTGAACAAGAACACATTATTTTCTTAAATGACAAAATCTCGCCAAGTTTAACAGAAGTGTCCGTGTAACAAAGTCTTTAACCGCGTGCCTATTTTAAAAAGTATAAAATTTTATGTAATTCGAAACAAAGCCGGGTGTAGTGAGCCTTCACGTCACCAACGTTATAATACGATCGTGAAGGAGGTTTTGGCGCGCAGTTAGTAATAAAAACTTTTGTAATTACACTCATTTAGGGCAAGGAACCCGCCGTTGACGCGATGTCGTGCCAAAAACGGCAATTATTTTTATAACACCACCCCGAGTAAGTTCTCTCTGATTCTTTCGTGAGCGTTGACACATACATTTCGTGCTTTCGGGGAGACGATGTATAGTCGCGCATTTTAGGAACGCTAATGTGCGGTTTGACTCAAATTTCACGCTGTCTGTCGCTTCGCAGATATTTTATTTCACGTTTTTTGGTGATGAAGATAATCCTTTTTTGTAAAAAAAATTAAGGCGTCACTGTACTTGCTTGTATTTTTATCTGATCAAAATAAAGTTAATATAAATAATTTCAACCACATTGCATTTTTTATGCAGAGAAGTCAAATAAAAGACATGAAAATTATAATAAAAATGTTGCGAATAAAACAAATGAGCAATCCTGCAAAACATGTGCAGAAACTTTTGAAATAAAATTAGGTAAAAATTCCGTCTCAGTCGCGGTTAGAACACAATGAACATGGGGAGCTTATTAAACAAACCAAATAACAAAACAAGGAGAAAAATACTGTAAACAAGAATCACAATTTGTAAATAATTTGTTCAGTAAAATTATAATCCGCGTCCGGACATGGGGGGCGGTGTCAGGCGGTGACAAGCCACGACTTGGCAAGGCAACGCTCGTAAAAACTTTTCTAATTATGTACATTTTGTAGCTAAGAAGCGTGGATACTCCACCACATTATATTTTCTAGTTAATTTGGCGGATCTGGTGTGAACGCCGAGTCGTATTATGGGTGAGCGCGGCCGCGGTTGGGCCGTCGCCTGATCTCCGGTGTTATTTACACAAGCAGCTAACTTAAATGGAAACACTGATTCGTCGTAAGATAAACCTGAGATGTCACCACATACCTACGTATGTTAGGTACTAACATACTGTAAATGCTCAACTGTTTTTCTGATAACATCGAAAAATAAATAATATTTCATCGTCGTCTCGGAAACCATTTTCATATCTCTACTGAACACCGTATGATGTCCTGATCAATATCGTACTAGAAAAGTGGGAGTATCTTTCAGTAAATAAATATTAAATTACGCTAGGACTGCCAATTGGCAGAAGAAAATATGGGAGTGTGTGCAATTGCCTATTTAAACGGGTCAATGAAGAATGAAGGGCAGAAAGCACATCAAGACAGTTAATTGAGTAGGGGCAAGTAAAAAATAACTTTGTGCAATGAATTTTAGGAGCCAAGTCTTCATGCTTAAAATGCTTCACTAGTAGCTACGTCTACTAGCAGAGAATATATCTCCCATTATCATTCATAGATTTTAGGACCGGACTAGGCGATTTAGGACCGATTTCACCACTTCAGGATAATTTGTGGATACAAAATTCTGGTAGATTATTTCATACAAATTCTGTTCTATTTCTGGTGTAGGTATATATCCGGAGGTTGGGTATATGGCCTGGAATGAGTCATGAAAACGGCAATTACATAGTTGACTATGGAAGGTTAATAATCACACTAATAAATGTTTGATTTTATTTAAAGATTGATAAACAGAAGGTATCATCCTCCACGTTTAACAACATATCACTGACCACCGATCTCTGACCACCGTATTCCACTTGTGGTGTTGCTAAGGAAAGAAACATGACACAAAAAAAGAACACAAACACAAAAAAGAACAAGGTGGGGGAAAATAAGCGTCACATCCACGCATAACGGCCATCGCTCAGCATAATGCTGCAACCCTATGTGAGACAGAGCCCCAGCGCTGGTTTTCAGCGACAGCCGGCGTTGACGTGATGACGTCGACCAGTGCAGCATACAATGAGATATAAATAAGTAATAAAAAATAAAATAATTATATTACACTTAAATCTAAATGTGTATTTAAAATTCCGTTCAGTCGTCCACGACTAATGCGCCATGTCCGCGCGCAGCTGTCAGAAAACTATTTGTTTGACGTTTTGACATACTGGTTACATAATATCCTATCCTATGATTTATTACCACTTCAAGTTCCTATATTCCACTGTTCGATATCATACCTAGTTTCCAACAATAGAAGTTTACGACCCAATACGACGTTAATACTAAAACTGAAATCAATAAACTCTTCATATGCAACTTATGTTAAACTTTCCAGAGTTGTAACAAGTTATGACACTTTAGCAGTTACTTACATTTGCGCAAGAGTAAAAGTAAAGTTGACAGTTGCAATAGTTGTGTAATCTTGTTTCCTAGTTAGCTAATGAAATAAATTATAGTTATTATGGATATCATCTTGAGGCGATTAGGTATGGTTATGTAATCTGTAACTACAGAGGACCGTATCATTATTTTTGTACAAGAATGGTGTTTAAAACTTGCTAACTCTTTAGTTTGCTGTATATTTCAATGCTTAGGAGGTTTGAATACTTTTTTTGTCTTTATACTCCATGTGTTTGTGTGTATATGTCGAAACTTAGTTTTCTTATTTATGTAAGCTTTATAGAATCTTTTACGCGATATTCTAAGCCATATAATGTGTGGTCTACAATCAAAGACTCAGGATAAGAAGTAAGTTACAGTCGACTTGACAATTTTCTTTCTGGAAAGATATAGGCAATTAACGAATTATATTCTGGAAGCTGTGTAGGAGTGCCAAATAAGAGAACATTAAAGAGTTAGTCACAGATAATAAAGTGACACATGGCCGTGACAAGCAATGCGACATATTTCTTGGCATGCATTCTGTCGAGTTGTGCTATTACGGAAAGATTCAGCAAAATAGTTTAATATTTCTGAGGTCATGCTCACATTCTGAAAGATGTAGGTACATTAGGACGCTGAAAATACTTAACGTTTCGTACTTTTAACTTTTCTTAATTTGTCTCTAGTTGAAATCCTACAACGTAAATTATGGTAATTGTACCTAACTCTTTCGGAATGAGCGAAAAGAACAAACAACAACATTGAACAAGTCTCTAAATCCGAGCTAGTCCGGTTGTACGGCGCACATTTTTTCGAAAAATACATCTAACGTAATCCTCCATGTTCATATACAATTTTAGAGCATGAAACAAAAAAACTTGGGACAATGCATGTTTTGGTATAAAATTTGAAAATAGAAATAGATATCTACCTTTAGGCGAAAAATAGCCCACCTCCCGTGGGTCTACACGAGTAGAGTAGAGTGTGAACAAAGAGGTCCGTAACGCGTCCGCTGTAAGCGCGGAGTGGCCTGTAATCTGTTACTTTACGTAGCACTTGTTATGTTTCCACGCGATTCCCAGGAATATTTTTACAACGCGGACCGGACGACCCATCCGACCGAACGATGCTGCGTCTGCATAAAACTCCAGGAAATTTTACGTGTTTCGACACAATGATTATGAAACACTCGTAAACTTGAACTAGGATTTTTCCCGTCGTGTTCCGAGGTATCCATTTTCTCGGCGACTGTTCGCCGGATCTACCGAAGCTCTCACAAAGAAAATATAAAACGAAACACCATTAAGAGTTGTTTACGCGGCATGCATAAATACAAATGAATGGCCCTAAAGCATCGCTGTTAAGTCTGTAGTGAGAAAGTTTTGTAATTATTGTAATTACGAGCCGACCGAGAAGCATCTACAGTCGACACAACGTCATATTTCCTACTTAATCGTGCCGAGTTGCCGACATTATTATAAATAAATCAATTTATTACGTTCGCTAGGCACCGCATTACTCAAGCCATAATGCTTCAACTTTAACTTACACCTACACGCATCTGTAATTATAACTTATTTAACTTATACAGTTAAAATACGTTTTAAAGATCTGGTTTATCACTGTGAAAATTACATTGAATGTGACTTAAGTATGCGCTTGCTAAATATTTGAATCCGCTCAACTGTCGATTGGCCTTTAGAAGGCGGAAAACAATTAAAACTCTATTGTGTCACGTTAGTGACAGTTGGGGGTTTATTTAGTTTAATAAAATGTGTCTTATAAGTACTAAATAATAACCTGTACCTACATAAGTACGCTTGGCTGGCTTTGTTCGGGGCAAATTTCAGTCTGTCAAGAGTACCTCGTGGGAATACAGACACACTCGCAGTGAGTATTTCAGGTTAATTTTCAGTCTACGGACAACTGTGTATGTTACAAACACACTTACCTACTTTAAAGGCTTGTAGAGACTAATTTGAAGCCATAAAAAGCCTTCAGTTCAAAAATATAAATGACAAGTATCAACTTGTTTTTATATATAGTTATGGATAAACTGAAGGCATTTACTGAAATATTGGACTTTTATTTTCCTCCTTTCGTCCTTTCATAAAATGTTTTAATTGGGCTTTAAAATAAAATGAACTTTCGACTGTGAAAATTGACTGAACAGTTCAGTGATTCAGTGTTTTCGATACATGACAAACACATTGACATTTCGTTTCAATAAAGGTAAGCACTTACGAAAATGATTGACATAAATCAGTTCACATAATATTATTGTTAATGAAACTCCGGATCAATATTAAAATGCCATCTGATTAATAACAAACCAATCTTTACAAGAGGCAACGACATCCGTGTGTGGGTAGTAACAAACGTTAGTCATCCAATCCATGCGATCAATCTCGACTGCATTTAAAACTTTGCACATAAATGGGTGCACTTAACGTATTAAATTCGCTGACAATGAGTAACGGGCGGGCTGGCACAAACTGTAAAATATTCATCTTAAAAAAGCGACATTTAAATCTCCCCCTGTAATATGAGTAACGGCTTATTTGGGTGTAAATCGTAGAGCGGTCGTTCGTCAAACGGGCCCAATGAGCGACGCAATCACTTAGAGTATGTTCGCTATTTAACAACTCTGTTCCACTGTTTTCAGACGAACAGTTTGCGGAACGAGCGACAACTACACTATTTTCAGATTTCAGTTATGTGTGCTCGGGATTGTAATATTTAGAATGTTTGTTTTCTAACAGCAAATATACAGTCTGACGCAACTATAATGTGAACATTATATTAGGGTTTGTCTACATTGATTTAAACTAAATTAAAGTGTAGTTTTTCTCTTTTGTAATAATGTAAGAAAACAGACGCACCGGCACGAAAATACTGCGTTAAATGAACACAATTGATGAACTAGAACGGAATAAACGGATGCAGTCAGTTTATTTTCTTAAAAACGCCATTGTAACACACCTACGTCAGATTATCATACTAATGTAAATACAGAGTGAAGGGGCAGTCTCATAACAGATACTATCTCCCCGCTTTAAACATTTTTTTATTTTTAATCTCGTATAAGGGTGAGTGCAGTCCGTAGGATCGATGCGCTCTTCATCGGCTTTTTTCACCACTAATTAATCACAGAGCGATGATTAATCAACGCAGCCGCGGGCACATTCAGCACTTTAATGATTCGTTTGTCGGACGTTAGTATTTCTTCCTAAGCACGGCACGTGGCGCGGACGGGTTTATGCCTCTTGTTTTACGATAATTTACAAGTTCAATGAATTTTTAGCGGCGGTGTTAAGTGATGCGAACTGCTTTGTTAACAGATCGCGAGAGTTTTAAGTGATTCTGTAATGAACGTAATTACAAGCTTTGATACCAATTACATTTCTCTGAAGATGTAATTTAATGTTAATTTGGAAAATAAACAGTCATTAACTTATTATCCAATAGAATTTCATTGAGATAAAATGATTACCTTAATTGCTCGATTCAATCCTATTCACAGAATAATATAATACATGTTGTGATTGAATGTAGATCATCCGCTGAAATTACCTGAAAGAATACAAAACAATAATTAATTTTTGCCCAACCTGACAAAGTACAGAAATAATTACAGGACTGAATAACACCATTCACAGTAGAGGGGTGAAAGAAAAACATGGGGGAGGGATTGCGCTTTTATTGAAACCAATCTCACCACTTGCCTCGACTGACTGCGCCCCGAGCTGAATGCGCGTAATTGCTTCGTCATTCAGATGATCGCAGCTTTACCGGCTTGTCTTGTTGACTGTACTTGTAGGCACTCGCTTTGTACACGCGGCCTTACGTCGCCTGACATGTGCTATTGTCTCGCAGTTTCGCCGCTCGCTTTTATGACGGCAACAAGTTTCAGCTTGCATTGTAAACTACCCCTTAATGATAATTGTACAATTTCATCATTCACCACTGAAACTAGTGTTTTTGTAACCGCCAACTAATTTAGCACAATAATCGCGTCATATTTTGTTACTAAATCAACGCGGTTTAATTAGTCTCGTGTACGCGATGTGTTTACAAAGAGAAACATTGTGAAAAGTTTTTATCACAAGTAACAAGTAATTTAAAGTGATGAAAAAATTTTAATGGATTAATTAACTGGGGACGCCGAGCCGAATTTTTATTTGATGAGATCTACGCCTATTTTGTTCGTTAAGAATTTTCATTTATTCAATTAGACTTTCAAATAGTTTGAATTGCATTACTTGCTCTCGTGATAATTATGTTTTATTTTAATTTATATTTACAATTTGCGTGGAAACTCGCTTTCTAAACAGCTGTCTCGGTTAGTTTACTTTTATACGAAGAATCGCAACATTGTTTACCAACGCGCACTTCATTTCTTAGGGACAATATTGATGGATCATGGAGCCTACGTAATAGTGGCAATCTACGTTTTTTTTGGGGTAAGAGCGCTTTGCTGGAGTTTCGGATGTTTTTTACTTTTTTTGCAAAACATGGCCGTTATTTGCTTCCACGTCGAACGAAATCAAAGCTAAGCCTAAAATGCTGACCGAGAGTCCTAGGTGTGCTGTATTACGGCAGACTGGATCGTGTTTATAAGACCTACATTTTTGGAATATTAATAAAATGTGTGTTACCCATCATATTAAGATCCAAAACATGTAGGTACCCATGTTTATTGGCGTATGATTTATTTGCCAATATTTACAAAGAGAAGTCCAGAGCACTTGTGTTCGCAAACATTCCCGTCACCCGTCGCTTTGCGTCGGCCATGAGCCCATGGCGCCATCTGTAGTCCGCTCGCCAACCATTCATATTTTCATTTTCATTTCGAAAATCACAAGAAAGTGAACGCTCAAGGAAAAAAGACAAAATGAAAGGAGAGTCTGTGTTTTAATGGGTTAATTAGCCGACGATCCTCCGGTCGGGGCTTTAATTAAAATGAAAAATTTTCGTGACTAGACTGAGAGAATTAATTGCTCCCTTTCGTGAAACTATTCAGGTGAGAAGAGAGTAAATAAAGAGGCAGCGTTGCTCAACTAAATATCAAAACTTGTGTGACTGTATTATTTTATATAGCTTGGAGGGAATTACGTTTCGTATCAATTACACAAACTGGGATAGTAAGTAGTTCATATAAGGTTACAGATCTGTTCCATTTGGACGCGGGATCAATAGACAGGCACACAGTGTGTGCTCAATGATTGATTACACGACAAAACGTCCTGTTTACTTATGTTCAATTAGAGGGGCATAGAGCTCGTTAATTATAAACTTTTTCGCTTAATGCGGCCGGCCCAAAAATATTCAGATCGTTAGATAGAAAAAAAAGTTGCCTTCCATCACGTCACGAACGACGTAAATTGTTTATTCCAAGATAATGGATCGCTTTAATTCCGTAAACCGATATTTAATTATGGTCGCGAGTCTATCAACGACGTAATAGGGTTCCGTAGCAGCCGCTGTAAAGTTATGCACAACACAAGTTGCATGCAGAATACTGAATACCAACGAGACATAAATCCAAGCGTGTCTACTTGCGTATTAACAAATTGCGTTCTTAAACCGCAATAAACTATGTAAATACGAAATTTAAATTACAAACACCAATGCGACAGTGTTGGGGTCGTTCGTCGGTGTGTGGTAGGTGGTAGCATTCGTCCGTAGGTGGTGGTGGTGGTTAAAAGTAGAATGTTCGTTGTTGGTGCGCGTGGTGCGATAGCGAGTGTCGGCCGGGTGAGTTATGTGCCGCGGCTCGCGTTAATTGTCGCTGACGAGGCGACGTGGCGCCTGACCCGACTTACCTACTGTACTTTGCTGTGCAATGACGTGGTTTGTTATTAAAATTATGATGACAATTAAAATCAGAATTTAAGTTTTCCTCGAAGCGCAATTTAAGCCCTCATTACATGAAAACGCACTCATTTTCAGTATTTCATGTTTACAAAGCTTATTACGGTTTTGGCACTGTTTGTTTGTAAATCGATAAATATTTAATTAATCTGTTTTTTCATCATAACTGCATTCATCACAAAGTTGGCGATGGCGTCAGCTTTTTAGATTTAAAACCATGAACCGCGTAAAACAGGCACTGCGCCAAAGTAGTCGCAAAAAAAATGCATTTTGCAACAACAGAATGTAGTGTGCGCTCTGCACTAAAAGTAGGAGTTAACACAAATCGGTTTTTATTTAGCCGGCGATATTTCACAAGGTTTGCGCTAAATTGTCACGGGTTTAAAAAGGTGGCGGTTGTCCGCGTCGCCGTCGCTGTAACAAATCGTTTTAATTTGCGCTCAAGTCGCGCGACTTGTCGCCTTGTTGCCATCGCGACTATTGTCACCGATTTGTCTTCAAATGTTATTATAAGTCCTGTCTGATACGTATTTTTCTTTGATATTAAAGTGGGTTTTATGAGGTGTCTGGTTGGTGATTCATTTCGTAAAAACATCTTTTTATGAGCAAAAATATATTGCTTGAAAATCTTTTGATGTATTCAATTCTTTTTCTTTGTGATTTTTTTAATCGTCTCGGTATTTGTATCTCTTGAAGTGTCATACCTTTTCATACTCAGTGACTCATCGATCCTCGTATTAAAGTTTGCTTTACTCTGTTTGCTTAGGATTTGGTAAAATCGCAAAATAAACGTCCATTAAATTCAATTGGATGGCCTAACTCTATTTATAATAATCGGTTGATCAATTTCTGTACTGAGAGAGCCCCAATCTGTTTGCTTGCAAAGAAGTTTTAACAATGTATTCAGATAAATGAGTAGGTATTAGCCTGGCAGGACTTATAATACCACGATGGATTAGACTATGCAGGAAATCTTTTTAAACTTTCTCACTTACTCCAGTTAACCGTTTAACTGGCGTTTAGCGGTCAGTTGTAATTAGTGCCACTTGTGTTACAAAGGAGCAGTGTCTAATTCAGTAGATTAGAACGTTATTATTAGTAGTTTGTGTGAACCAGAAGCGTATAGACCAAGCCACTTCCAAACTTCACGCCGCAAATAGGTATCCCAGTGTTCACAGCGTTGTTTTGGAAACATTAACTAACTTGAGAGTACGCCAAAAACGGAAACATTTTAACGTTCGCCGACGCCGCGCCGCCGTATTGTCACTGTTGTTCCTATTACACGCCAAAAAAGTTGGGCCGTTATTATAACCCTAAAATAAAGCCCGCCACAGTCAACACAAAAATAATTTAATCGAACGGAACGTTTCTAACAAATATTTGCGATGAAAACCTCAATGGTTGTAAAATTTCGGCTTCATCGGCCAGCACTTGACATGAGCAAATAAAAATGTTTTATTGCTTTTAAACTTCCATTTGTCCGTCGCTTCGCAGCCAAATCGGTGCGGGTTAGGCGCATTACTTGCGTACCTATAGCTACTATAGCTCGTAACACTGCACTGGTTCGATGGCTATCTTGTTTGCTTTTATCCTTATAGAAAATTTCGTGCATCCCAGTGAATGCATCGACGAGCCTTCCAATATCAGGCGGATTATTCACTGTAGAACGTTGTAAAGTTTGTCGGTGCGGCCGTGATTCCCGACCTAACACGGGTAGCGTAGGGTTGGGATTCGCATGGCGGGTAAAAGAATTTGTATTTTGCCTAAATATCGGTAACGGATTGGCGTGGCTATACGTGGTAAGATAAGAGTACGAGTTGCATAGTGATACATTGAATGGATTACTGTACTGGGGTCTGCTTTGTGCGCTTCACGGGACATGGTTAATGTTATTATTTTGGACAAAAAGTACCCATGATACGTATGCGAGTGTTTCAGAGATGTTTGTGAAGATAATGTTTATTTTTAAGTTAACATTGCCAAGCTGGCATACGGCCCGTTTCACAGTAAGTGCATCCCATGCGTCATAGTCAACAGCGGCCATTATAATGGTATTGGGTATTATTATGGTGTACTCCTATGGTATAAACTGAAGCGATGGTGAGCGTTTAATTAAATTGATTCTTCGCTTTAACTTCTTTTTTTTAGGGTACTATCTGCATCCCACGGTTTCACCTGCATAAGTCTCGATCCCCTGGGGATATCCGGTTAAAAGGTATCCTATGTCCTTCGCAGGTCATTGTCTACCCATGTGCCAAGTTTCATCCAAATCCGTTCAGCTGTTTTAGCGTGAAAGCGTAACAAACAAACAAACCAAGAAACAAACAAACTCACTATCGCATTTATAATATTAGTTAGGATATAAAACTTAGGATTTCGATTTTCTCAAAGGTGATGATAATCCTATAAAGGTTAAACCAGTAACGTTACCTGAAATATTCTAACCTTTTGGCTCGTTTCGCTCAATTTTATTATACACATCATTACACATGTATGTATAGTTAGATGTCAAGCTAAGCGTTCTCATTTACCCTAAACTCTTGACTAATCTAATAATCTTTGTTTACACAGAATATTTGGGACAGATTCACTCAACATTTTTGAACACAGGACCAAAGTACTATACGCAACCAAAATTCAGCGTTCATCAAGCGTAGGCAGTTCATTATACAGGGTGATTCTTCAGCCGAGTCAGGTGTTTACTCGCTAAGTATTTATGTCAAAAGTCAATACTGGTCAATATTGGCGTTCGGCGACAGTGAACTGGTCTAAATTCGCGTGTTTGCCGGCGATATTGGTCGCTATATACATGGCCGCCGACCACGCTGCCTGACAGCCTTGTAATGGATTGTTTACCTCGGCGCGGACGTCCGCCGCCCCCGTCGATCACTGACACCGACCTAATTACATGTAAATAAATACAGGCCCCACCGCCTGATCTGATCCGGCCGGGACCGCCACATTTGTTGTGTACCGATTGATCTTACGTGCTCTTTTTTGACGTCGATTTGGGTTAGCGCTGTTTTAAATTAGGTGGCGATTTTGAACATTTGGTTGAATTAACTTGAGTGGCCCCTTATTACCCGAGGTTTGTTAATTTGCGTGGTAGGTAATTGGGTTTCCCAAATCATTTATGTCTTGCTGCAACTTTTTAATTAAAATAAACTGGGGAGAAAATATCAATTACTTAGAAAACTACCTACATAAAACACTTTTACTCTTAGACTCTTATAACGATATCAGAATATCAAAAAACCAATAAGGCAAATCGAAATGCATAAAGTATCAATATCATAATTATAGCTAAGCAATACATAGGGGGAGTAGCGAGGTGGGTCATGATATAGGAGCGAGCATCCCACGGGCGTAGTAAAGTGACTGGCTCGGTTTGCGAATTGCGATATCGGCTGGCGAGTGCGTGGTACATCGTACACCTGGGTCACGCAACTGCCCGATATTATTCAGAGCTCGGTACTAACCCCCACCCTACAGTGAATACCAAGCCTAATGCAAGAACCCACCCTTAAATAATTTAGCTCACAAAAAATACGATGCTCAAAATCTACTTACATTTTATTATAAAAAACTGAGCATGAATTCATACTCTCAAAAACATTAAAGCGTGATTTATGTATAACGAAGGTGTTACGATTATTACTATAAAGAACTTTAACCGTCTCTCAAAAAAGAAATCTTATGAGGCATAAAAAGTTTTCTAATCGTCCCGTACTACGAGTCTAGAGTGCGGGAACGTCACTTATGCTTATTAAATTTTCTATATAGACAAGAAAATGTAAAACCGGTTTCTACAGCGACATGGAACAAGGCTCAGCCGCGCGGCACATTGGCCCGACACAAAATATTGTGGAGCCGGGTAAACGCGCCGCTCTAACTTCCAATACAATATAAATTGCACTTTGAAAATGGCCCGTACTTCAAAGTGTGCATACGATTCGATACTTTAATACGGTAAGCGAGGGCGTGTTTCGGGTCGCGCGCCCCGCCGCCCGCGCCGACTAGTGCCATAATACCGGTAATGTGGTGTCGCCTTTCTGTGGCGAGATAAGGGTACGCGACATTGACTATTCAAAGGGTTGCGGTCTTCAAAATTTGCGCTCAATAAGTTCAAAATACCTGCGCTCCACCTTTGAGTAGACGCGCTATTTGCGCTGTAAAGCGATGTTTTAGCTTTAAACGTTCATGTTGAGTTTATTTATCGATAATATTTTAATCATGAGTCATTCGGATCCGTCGAAAATGCGGTTGCAAACGTTGCTCGTTAGAGCATTATTGTAAGCTCAGTTAATGCGAATGCGACCCATTTTGTTTCGTTTGTTTATTTGGAACTGTTCGCAGGAAATGTTTATGTATGAGCAACTCTTTATTATAACTTTAAATCTCTCTCCACTGCTGGTTTACGACAATACGCGATCATTATTCGCTAATTTATAGAAGGTGAATCCAGGTCAAATTCTCTAAATGAAATTAATTCACTCCCCTTGACAATCTGTGGTTCAATCTCAAAATTAAATTGATAAATTATTGAGTTGGCTTTCACTCAATCAAAGCGTCTTTCACGTGTTTCGAGGTATCAATATTTACTTAGTTAAGTTACTTAGTACTTCGCTGAATAAGGTTTTTAATTAAAATTCAACCATGTTGTTTATTTAGAGGTATAATCAGGTGTCATCAATTGGCTCGAGCAGGCTATAAATAATTTTAACAATAATTATTATTCTTGGAGGAAATGTGCGAAATGTGGGTGTACCTACTATAAGTACACCTCTGCCCAGCCCTTCGGGGAATACAGGCGTGGTGTTATGTGATTCTTCGAGAAATGTTGTGCGTTTATTGACAGCTCAAAAACCTTTTTACCCGACTACGGCGAAGAAAAAAGGAGGGTTATGATTTTGACCGGTATGTATGTATGTATGTATGTTCATCTGTTCCCTCCTATCTTCCAAACTACTTATCATAATTTGACAAATGAGGTATCGTTAGAAGCGTCGTGATTGTCCGCTGGTTATAGGCTATGTGAAGTCACATTAAATTAAAAATGGCGCCCTCTAGAGGACATAAAGTGAGGAACTTAAAAAAAATATAGTTTAATCGTACCATGTTGGGTATCAAATGAAAGGCCTTAATGAGCACATTTCAAAAATATATATATTATAACACCAAAAGAATTAAAAAAAATCAAGTAATAAAAACTAAAACCCAACTACGACTTAAAAGGTATAAACAAGACACCACAGACAGACAAATTAACAATCCGGAGTCACACGTACTTTGTTCGATTTACGCCCTAACACGTGTGACTCCGGATTTACGTAGTTGGGTTTTAGTTTTTATTACTTGATTTTTTCTCTTTGATATCGGCACATAGATAGGTTGCCTACATTATGCTTTACGTTTTTATTAGCAACATATGTACTTCGTAAATTCAAAACAAAGATTCAAATTCCACAACCCAGTCGTACTAGTTACTACTCCACCTTTCTCAATGACAATAATTCAGCTAAACCAAAACACCTAGGTAGGTAATTAGATAAGTACGTACGCTTATATATTCCACACGTGTCTGAAGCGGTGGCTTATTTATTTGCAATTTGTAGGATATCGCCTACTACGTAGTACCTTAATGAGGCAATAACAATAAATAAAGACCCAAAAGTTTTCTCAGGCCTCCGCCCTCCGCCCTGTGCCCTCCGCGGTCCCTCCGAAGAAACCGCCTGAAACTCATACGTAGCTGGAAAATGCTATAATTATTTAGCAGGGCCCGTACTCGCATTATGTCGGTAATTTGCTGGGGTGAATACGATTTGGAAAATTTTATCTTATTAGATACTTATATGGTGGGATACTCGTATGTTTGTTTTGATTTATGTAGTTCAAGCTATCTCTTCATCTCTCTCTTTGATTTAGTGTACCTTTCAAAAATTGTTGTTACTTTTCTAAAAACATTTATCAGAAACTTAACAAAATGCTCTCAGCACTAATAAACAATTGTCGTTCCATCTATCTCCTCCCAACTTTGAAAGCTAAATTGCGCGCTGGTTTTCTGCCAGCAAATAAAAAAGCAAGTGAATTCAAAGGTGAAAAACAAGTGAACTATGACACGATCTGTACCTCAGTTGAATGACGTCGCCTGGTACAAATCACTGCAGCATTCTGTTAGGTCGTATGTGCATTTGTGGTCGGATTTACACCCCTTTGGGTCTTTGGAACAGTGCGTCCAAATCTGTTGCTAGCTAGAGCTACACATAGGCAAAGTACAAATCATTGTATTACTCCTGGATCCTACATACGTGTAGGTACTAGTGGGTGGTACCTGCAGGTATGTGCGAACAACGATGTCGTGGCTCTGGGACGTTCATGTAAAATCAATGTGTACTGTTCAGGTGTTCCGGCTGTCCCAGGGGCACAGTAAAGTCTCCCGGTTCGCCTTGCGGTTCCGCACATAGTAACACGAGCGGCAGTATCTTGCTCTGTAGTTTATTGTACGGTTTGACTTAGAAGGGGACTTTCTTGTACACATTCTTTGGTACTTACTTACTCCATGCATAATATACTGTTGGGTGTGTTAACCAAACATGAAGTCAATGCAAATGCAAAATGTAAGTATGCAGAAAATGTCAAGGAATGTCAATGAATGCTCAACGGGCATGAATCTAAATAAAAATGCAAGTTGTCCGATTCAAACCACGTCTAATTGAACACTAACTAAATTATGTACAAAAATGTATCATCTAGGCTCCGCCGTATGACAATGCACTTCCAAATGTAGGTCGCGATCAAGGTGCATATACACGAGCCTGCTAACTAACTTATTGCATAAAAATACATATTTAAAAACCATGTACGTACACCGTACATATACCTATTCTGTAACGTCACAATCTAATTCCGAAATTAGAAAGATTTATTTATCTACGAAATCTTGTGAAGGTACGTGTCAAATCGTTTTGAAATTCAAATATAGAATAAATCGGTTTAGCAAATTTATTTTTCCTTCGATATAAGGCATCTATGAATAATGAATACAAAATTAGACTCAAATAAATGAAAAATGGCTAGAAATGGTCGTAGAGCGCAGATAGATCAAAGGAAAACAAGACAGTTTTCAGACATAACTATAATATATTATTTTGTATCAAAATAGTAAAAATCCCACCTATAAATACGGCCACATTTTCAGCACAAAAGTCAGTGTATTAGTTGTTTCGAACACCCTTTCATCCGAGGGAAATGTTGCGATAAATATCAATAGGTATTCTTCTGGTATAGCGACATCCCGGACAAAGCTTTATGCACGTCAACTGCGTTTATCCGCCGCTCCTCGCACAGGCCTTTATGACGACATGATAATATGATGGCTCTCTATATAGGCCACCGTTTATGGTGCACATTATGCAAATAACATGAACATTATTTCATATTTTGTTTGCGGGCGGTGTCGCGACCCCGACCGCACTGTGTACAGGCGTTTCATTACGAATACCATTGACAAGCGACGCATTAACGATTAATATATCACATTATTGCACAAAAACACGCCGTTATTTAACAAATTACAAAGTTATTTACTGCGTGGCTTTAATTCGGCTAATTAAATTATTCTCAACATCAGTTACGGTAATGGTATTTTGATTATATGTGAGCTATCGGATTTGCGAATGCCTAGGGCACCCTGTATACTACCATGCAGAAGGGCGTGGCAGACGGCACTCGGCAGACACTCTCTAAACCGAGTTTTCTCTTTAAGTTAAATGAACCGGACAAAGTTCGATAGTAACACCTAAGAGTACGTTACATATTAACAGTGTTTTCAGAAAGTTTTATGCTTCGCCGAGTACAAAGAACTCGTAGTGTACATAGAGATAGAGGCGGCAATGATATAGTGTCGGGCATGCGGCCGTTCCCTCAGGAACGATAAACCCTTCCCGGCGCTTCCCGTCTACTCTTCTTTATGGGGAGGCCGGAATGGCCAGCCCAGGTGAACAGGTAGCTAGATTGCGAAAGTATTTTTAGAACATCTTGTCGGTCGTCGGGTGTTTTTCCTTTGTTATCAAATGTGAGACATTGGAAGTGAATTTTCGGTTATGGCCGCTCCTAATGTATCCGTAAGGTTTAGGAGCTCACAGTTGTTCGCTTTTATGGTGTGTGGATAAAGAATATATTGTACGGAGCAGGTTTATTAACTTGCGTGTAAAGGTCAAATGGGTGTTTGTTGATCCCTCAGATAAGGGTTAAATTAAATTCCTAATTGGAGTGAAAATAGTTGTTTTTACTTAACTTACCTACGTTTTACTTCCGACATTTTGAGAAATTCTTCGTGTTTTCATTGTGATTATATTCGTTTACCGGTTCCCGAGAGAGCATCCACGTGAAGTCCCGCTTCAAAATAATTACCGTGAGTGTACCGTGCACGAGCCGGACTGCGTATGTATATTGGTAACTTTATGCAATAAAATATCATTACTGGCTCTGTGGAGTTAATGAATTATTAAAGCTGATTTAAGCCACATTGGTTAGTAGCGCAGCGGAAAAAATATCAGACATCCATTTGTTATTTCCATTTGAAACGGCACAGGTTTTTATCGCATGTTGTGGCAAACGTTAGTTGTTTGATATCTTCCTAGCTTTATTTGCAAATCGCGTGCCTCGAGTACACGTTTACACTCGTAATACTTACTTGTTGAATTACCTTTGTTCAAGTAGAATTTCGTTTGAAATGAATGTTTTATTTTTTACTGGCATTGGAAACCCTCGTTTATTGTCGTGTACCCTGTCCCTAGCTAGGTGTACGTGTTGAAGTATTTTCTTTACCCCGAAAAAGCTTGCAGAAGGAATTGGAGACGAGGAAAGTGGTCGGCGATATAAACGTAAACATTTGTATCGACTTGAGACTGTACGAGCACTGACGGTACTAAACATTGCTCGCTGAAGTAAGCTGAAGTCGCAAAGGGTTCCGTACCTGCACGGGTAATACTTCAAAATGTGTACTACAACGAAAGTAATATCTACATAGGGTCACAGGTTATTTACTTATAGGGAAAGGGTCAAAATATGAGAAAATACTTTCAGATAAACTCTATCTCCAGTCTGAATAAAAAGATGCTACGAGATAACCTAACCTTTTATTTTTCCTCAAAAAATAAATATTATCTTCTAGCTGTTGCCCGAGACTTCGTCTGCGATCCAGGATGAAAAGTAGCCTATATCCTGTTCTGGGTCATCGTCTACTCGTGTGCCAAATTTCATCCAAATCCGTTCAGCCGTTTTAGCGTGAAAGCTATACAAACAAACGCACTTGTGTATACATTCATATTATAATATTATTATATTTATATGATGAAATTCCAATAAAATATAAATAATAATAATTAGTTAAGATTGGTATGGAACGATTTACCGTCTACAAAATTACACTGTTTTGTTTTTGCATTAAAAACCTCATAGTGTTCCGC
Organism: Lithophane socia; assembly: GCA_947522985.1. Classification (NCBI taxonomy): domain Eukaryota; kingdom Metazoa; phylum Arthropoda; class Insecta; order Lepidoptera; family Noctuidae; genus Lithophane; species Lithophane socia. Next base: position 7,331,441 of record OX383256.1, read on the forward strand.
ATACATTCCCACATAATAGTTTATTCAAAAAGCCAAGAAAAAACGCCATGTAGGTAATATTTGATTGGCGGTATGCAGTTGGTACGTCCGCATGGCTCATGAATCCGTAATGAGGAGGTAGGGAGCTGCATTTTGCGGTGTCCACCTCCCCTGCTACTCTGGCACCCTGGTACATTTGTGCTGCGTTAAGTAGGTAGCTCCAGCTCTAACCTACTGAATATATACACAGAATTTATTCCTTCTGGCACTTCACTTTGCGGTGTTTCCGAGAACGCTGTGTACTACATGAATATGAATACTGAAGTATCTAGGTTTTATATTTTTAGTGTGTGATAGTTGCAGTTTTGCTGGCGGAAATACGGTCACGGAAATTAATTGTTTATCAAATTGACGCACTGACTGCGAATAATAAGGGCGAGTTTTTGAATTTTATGTGTGTTTTGTCACAAGGAGATAATTTTAAATACTTACAACTAGGTACGTATAGCAGACGAATAGGAAGATTTTTTTTTTTAACCACACCATGGAATCTTTGGCCTGCATCTCACCTGATGGTAAGTGATGATCAGGCCGAAGGTGGAAGCGAGCTTCACCTGGAATCCTCAACCACAGAGGAACTTGCCATCTTACAAACTTCTAACTGTCGAAACACAACAATATTGTTAACATTATTGTCATAGCGACAGACTTAGATAAGATGGTGGTAGCTAGCCAGGCGAACTTACAGTAAGTCTTACCACTAACAAAAGCCCAGCAGAAAATTTTGCTCCCATAGGGAATCGAACGCGGGACCTCTTGGTCTGAGACAGGTTGTCTAACCACTAGACCACAGAGGCAGTTGAAAGGATAAAACTTAGTTGCTTTAAGCATTCTTGCGTGCTTATAACTAGGCCTATTTTCTAACTGGAACTACGAGTAAGTTACTCATAATATCTATATGAAAATTCATTTACGCCCGGTCCTTTGGCTGGGGTATAAATAGTCAACTTTGTTACTTCCTGCGGGAAGGTCCCAAGAATCGCAGATAAGTAGGTCAAGTTATGCGCTGAAAACGATATTTATATTTTTATACCGAAGTTATTCGATATTTATAAAGGTTACCGGAGGTAAGACAGTTGTAGCTTTTTGAAATAAGAAAAAAAGTCGTCACGGGCTAAATGAACGGATCATGCGCATAAGTCAAATCAAATCATTTATTTCTTTGCAAACATGGGTATAGTAGGTACATAGGAGTTTTTATAATAAAGCTCTCCATATTTTACCGTCACGTGGGCATGCAAAGGTTTACAATTAAAAGTTAAAAAAATATGTGGCAGACAATTGTAGTTTAGATAAAATAAAATAAATTTAAATGTATTAAAAATGTCAGTGTGGTCTAGCAATATAAAAAAAATATATAAAAAAACAATTACAAAATGTCCAACGGGAACAAAAAGTAAGTAACATTTTGTCAATCAGTTATTAAATCATCATTAAGAAAATCGTCAATCGTGTAATAAGTCTTCATAATTAAAATTTCGTTTCGTGCCATTTTAAACTTTACTATAGTCATATTTTTTATAATATTAGGTACTTTATTATATATGAGTGGGGCAATACCAAAAAAACTTTTTTGCATTAGCATTTTACTTGACATAGTTGATTTATGTATTGAGTCCGTATTCGTATTATAAATTATAAGGGAAAGGTTAAAAGAGGAATATTTAAGGGTAGGCTTTGTGGGGTTCTTAATTGGTGATTTTTAGGCTATTTGGATAAGCTTTCCACTTACACTTAATACAGTAGAAAAACAGTTCCTGTTCTGTTATGAAGACCGACAAAGAATAATAGATATGGTTTCTTAGTTACCAACATGACGAACACAGTGAAAGCTATGGAATCAATACAAAATAATGACAACCTGTTATACAAAACAATATAAAACAACGTCGCTCCCAAATTATATATTTGTTCAACTCATAATCCAATATTACAATGGACTATAAAACGATGCACGTGTTTGCGTTCAGAATATAACCGGCTATTCGGTTGAAGCTAATTTGTGTTAAAACAGAGCAAACTCCTAATTACGATGCAAATTGATCGTTCAGATCACCGCACTCATAAAATTGTGGCGATCAAAATATTCCCTTCACGGAATATTATGTAGTGTACGTTTAAATTTAACCAAAATGAATTAAGGTATTTTTGGCACAATTTTGTGATGGAATTTTGGGTAAACGCTTAATATAATGTTGGCTTATAATATTGTCCCAATATGGATATATTGGGACAATAAGATGGAATACAGAAAAGGAAAGAGCCTCCTGTTGGCGATTTCAGGCGAATTTTCCTTAGGTTGTTTTCCTACAAAAAAATCAATCTGCCTAGCCTTTTCCCAAATATGTTGGCGTCGGCTTCCAGTCTAAGCGGATGCAGCTGGATACCAGTGTTGTTGATGTTTTTTCCTAAAAATTCAGAAGAAAAAAAGATGACTCAAACAATATAAAAACAATGAAGAAGAATACCATCGATACGAAAAGAAAAAGTCGAAGAAATAATATTTTGAAAATGCTTGTGACATAATTTTCATTAGTTGATAACTCGGTCGACATACAGCATGCGGCACTCCAGCTTCAATAGTCATTAGCTTCAATCCCCGAAGACTATTGAAAATCTTATGTCGATAATGCGGTCGGTACACCATCCCATCTACAGGGAATCCCCGTAACGGGCGTAGCGGCCAATGAAATTCATCGGTCGGTAAAAAACGTGCGGAGACTCATACTCCCAATGAAAATGAGCCTTCAAAGCAACTGCCAAATGGCAGTGGTGCAGGTTCTCCGTATACCGCAATCGTTTCACTATCGACTCATGAAAACGGTTCCCTGATCACGGGCCCTATGGCATGCTTTACAGAAATCTCCAGCACCCTACATGCGGGCACTATAAATCAATCTGCCTAGCCTTTTCCCGACTATGTTGGGGTCGGCTTCCAGTCTAACCGAACGCAGTTGAATACCAGTATTTTACATGGAGCGATTGCCTAGCTGACCTCCACAACCCAGTACCTGGGTAATACGATACCCCTTGGTAAGACTGGTTGTCAGACTTTCGGGCTTCTGACGACCCGTAACGACTGTCACAGATTCACGAAGGACAACCGGGACCAACGGCTTAACGTGCTTTCCGAGGCACGGAGGAGCCTCGGTATGTAAAGATAGTCACCCATGCGGGCCATATACAATATTGAAAACGTTTCCCTGCATGCGGGCCCTATGGCATACGTTACAGAAATCTCCCGCACTCTGCATACGAGCCCTCTCGACGGATGAAAATAAGCCTTGATTCAATAAAGTCACGTTCCTAACTTCCCAGTATTTTTACTTATAAAGTGGGGTCCTAATACAGGTCACCAATATGAAGCGCTTGATCGTGAATAAATTGATACGATATTTAATTTGAAGCGTCAATTAGTGTCCAATTTAACTATGGTAATCGTCACGAGAGCAGTACAGGCGAAGGTTTTATATAATAATGGAATAAGATAAAATAAATGGGGAAAAAACGGTGCAGACATATTCACCGTGCCATGACAGACAAGAAAACCTTCCATGGGGTTTTTTAAACGGCTCCTGCTACTTGCAGCGACCATATTTAATTCCATATTCTCCTTCAAATTAATTTACATTACAGAAGCCATCCAATAAGCCAACAAATAAAAAAGATAGTATAAAAGATCAATTTCTCCTTTGAAGTTTATTCATTGGCATCATAAAAGATGACGGCGGGAGAGCTTGTAGTTTTAAACCTGACATGCAAATAGCTTGAAAATAAGTAATCTCTTGGGGCTATTGTGCTTAGTTTAAGTACCTAGGTATGTAATAGAGTTTGTTAGGTAGGGTATTATATACCGTTTACTAGTAAAGAGGAACGGTGTTATAATTGTCTAAGTTCTTGTGCGTTGAAGTCTCTTTTTCATATTTTAAGTAGGTAGATACTAGCTATTGCTGCTATTCTTTCAATTTCCTTGTTAGCTACATGTCGGCCTCAGACAGAAGATTTTATTAAAGTTATTTACGATTATTAACAACCCGCAAAAGCTTATGTTATATTGAACTAAAAGACAAACGAACTGTTATTGTCAGCTTTGCAAAGATCATCTGTTCTTTTTTCGATGGAGGAAAGGAGACGAGATCAAGGAAACGAGATTTCAATTTTAAAATACACTAATGTTCGCTTATTCGAACCAACCCTTAAAATTAACCCCCTTCCAACCAAGGACTTTAAGTATGCCATTTTCTCCATTGAAAGGCCTAAGTATAAGGCTGAATAGTGCGTCTCCATCGCGGACTCTGATCCGAGCGGAGCCGGATGTCAACATTTGCTCATGCGATTTCACCCCCGGGGCTGGCCGGGAAATGACATGCGCCCTTTATTCCCGTGTTCCCGGCCACTCTTTACTGCTCCGAGATGCAATTGCATGCGAAATTTCAAAGAAACAGCCCCCAGTGAGATGAAGTTGCGACATTGTAAGCTTAATTTGTGTTCTTTTAATTTTTTAAATTAGGTTGTAGGTTTTTTGTTTCGTTTTAAGGTATCTGGAGGATACTGGCTGGTTTTATTTAAACGGTTAGCTTTTATGTCCATTAGAACAACGTATTCTGTGCCGGTGGCGGTTTCTTTATGTTCTGGTTACGCTGTTTGGACAATTCGGAAGACCTGTGCCCTGTTAGTGGCATTGAACTCGTTCCTTATAGATCTAAACATGATTTGCGAAATTAAGATGTATTACAGGTATTACCTACACCTCTGCCGATATCTTCAAGGAAGACAGGCGTGATTTCATGTAAAGAAAACAGATTTAACCTCTCTGCTCGACAAGATTTTGACACGTGACACATCAGCTAACTCGACGGGGTGTTGCGAATTCCGTCATGAAAATCAGGAATTTACATGAACTTTCAGCATTCGAATTTATTAAAAAAAGTATGTTACCGCATCTATTCTATACAATAAATTTGTGGTAAATATCATAAATTATACTAGATAAAAAACACGATCAAATATGAACAAAAATTAACAAAAATTGTGGTGCGACGTGACACTTCTTAGTGCTTACCGTTCACCCAATTTTTCTATTTCGATTCAAATGTTGCACTCAGCCTAATCGATATTCGTTATAATCAAACTTGATTAAAAATTGTAGAAACTGAATAAAAACTCTTTGGTATATTTTTCATTAATTATTTTATTTTTTAAATTAATTTTAGTAATAAGTACATACATACACGTACACTGTGGAAAGTGGTGTAACGTTTTAGGGTTCCGTACGACCGAATGAAAAAACGAAACTCATATAGGATCACTCATGTCACGAGTCTTGTGTCTGTCTGTCACAGCCAATTTGCTTCGAACCTACTGGACCGATTAGGTTGAAATTTGGTACACATATACATTTTAGTGACCCAAACACGGAAGTGTAATGTAAATAAATGGATTTTGCAAATAGTCACTTTTGGGGGGCCAAACCAGAAAATTAAAAAAAAAAGTTTTCGGAAAAGCGTTCATACTTGCGACGGTCTTCTTCTAATTTGAGAAGCAAAAGAGAAAGAAAGGGAAAGTGTGAATTTAGTCAAAATGAAAATCCAAGATGGTGGCTGCAATTTTTTTTTTCCTAATATCTGTCGTTTTCATAGTTTGCGATGGTGATAAAGTCAATAGTTAGGTCAAAATGTAAATCCAAGATGGCGGCTGCGAAAAGTTTTTGTCATGTGTGTCGTGTGGTTTTCGGGTGATAGTGTTGATACCCAATAAGATGAAATTATAATTGTATTTTAAATAAATTACCATAGACATCAGTCGCTATCGATTGTAAACTCGATAGCCAAAATCCGTAAAAAAGGACCTCTTAATTATTTCGTCACGTCCGTTCGTCCATCCGTTCGTTGGTTCAGATATCATACAGGCATTTTACACTCGGACACCTATTTATACTATATCGTTGAAAATTTGGAAGAAGGTTTATTCTTTACACCACTAAAAATCGTTTAGTAAAATTACGATAAACATAATTAGGGGTGTCATTCCTCAACATGCAATCGAGGGACGAAAAAAAGATCTATGCACATAAGCATGTAGCATTGTTGGATCTTATAATAAAATGATAAGATGCTTATAAGTGACTGCTTTTTAAAGTGAATTACCCATTGTAATCGAAAATAACCCGTATTTCAACAATGAATTATGGGTTATTTTCGGTTACAACTGCAGAGTTAACTTTGTTTTTCGTAGTTTTTTCTAGAAATACAAACTTATTTTTGCAGTCGAAAAATTAATGCTGTGCAATGTGCATGCGTATATGTTCATCCCAACTACGGAACCCTTTTGTGCGTGGTCCGACAAAGACAAGTCAGTTTCTTAAATTTCGTTGGGAAACTCCCACAAAAAAAAAAAAAACTAGTAGGTACCTACTAAAGTAACCTAATAAAAACAAAAACTACCAAGCTCATACAACTAAAATAAAATATTAGCGTTTGCGGAATTAATTTATCACCATTACCAAACAAAATTTAGTTAAGCCTACGCCTACCTAAAAAGTATACTGGGCATTCTGTAGCAAACTATCAGAAAAGAGTATAAAAAATAAATAATTGTCCAATAATAAATTTGAACAGCGAGCGCATTCCGTTTTAAAATTCAATTATAGAAACATTCCGGCGCGAAATTCAAAAGATGAGGTACCTAGCCCGGCCATAAGGTCCTGTGATCCTAATGACCGAAAAACTATTAAAATATCATTAGAAAAGTATACATTATTAATTTAACCAGTGCTTAATGTATTTATTGTGTAAAACAATTTTATTTCAATTTCCAAGTATCGATTTCTTATATTCGACATATTAATTAATCGAAAAGAACGAAATTTAAAAAATAATCGTTTGGCATAATCGTTTTCGGACATCATTACAATAAAAAAAAGTATAATGGTCGGCGATTTTGAAAACATTTTCAGTAGTGGTAATGAATAATACGTGTTATTGGACCTGTGTTCGTATATTATGTTAAGATTTGGACATTTTCTAGTTGTATATAATATCACGAATAATATTTGTCACATTTTAAATCGTATCTGCATGTGTATGAGTGATATTCGTGAAAAGAAAAAATGAAAACACGCACGATTGGCGCGAAACTTCGTCTTTGGATAACACAAAACTTCATTACCACTATTTATTTAACTTGAACAATGGATGAATTCGTCAAATAATTAAATGATGTATTATTCACTGCCCCTGTGGTGGGGTATGGATGTTCAAAATCACCAATTTTTATGTTTTTTAGCCTCGACCACCACTGTCATCAAAATGGCGATTATGGTATTTACAGTCTTGAATTTTATATAGGTTCATTAATTAACTTGCACGCTGAATATGAAAGATTTAATGGCGTAAACATAATGAGTTTTTATCCAACTCTCATAATTAACGCACATTCATAAGATTTGATGGGTAGCATATTAAATATTTCCATAATCGGGATAGGGGTCGTATGTGGTAATTCTGGGGTCCAATTGGATCCGCTACCGAGCCGGCGGAGGTTTTTGTGTTGGGGTCCAATTGGGGGCGCTTCTGAACTATACGGTTAAGATTTCCTGAAGGCTAAAATCGCTAACAATATTGTACTAGCACAAAGAAACTATCAGTTTTACAACCGTAGCTATTTGTTCCCAGCTGAAGTATGATAGGAACAAAAGGCTATTAAAACTAAAACTTCTATAAAAGCTGGTTTACTTGAACACAGGAGAACGGCTTAGCATAAAATATTATTTTATATTAAAACATGTGCTTGAGTTGAGAAACTTAAGTTTTAATAAAACAAAACAACAATAATAAAAAAACATTACTAATATTTCGAAAAACAAAACAAAATAACACTTATAAAAAACATTACTAATATTTCGTATGAATCGATCAGTAAACAGTTTTTACGACCAATTTTAACTATCCATCACGGGCTGTCAACTCAGCCTATCGCAGTCCACTGCTGGACATAGGCCTCAACGGCTGTACCGGATATATGATTTTTTAGAATTGTGCAACACTATAGAGACATCAATAAGCCAGAGTAAAAACACTCCTAGTAAATAGCCAGTAGTAAAAGGTGTAACTCACAGTCAATACATTGAAATAACTGCATCTCTATGCACTTTGACGTGACGGATCGCCGGACAGTTGTCGCGAATCGAATCGGACTTTATTTAACGTCACTAAAAATGGTGATGCACATTTTCGCGAAGCGGGAGAGAGGAAAGTGCGCGTCACCGGCCGAAGGGAGCAGAAATCACGACAGCAAACATTGACTTTAGACTTTTACTCTTTTACTCACTTAGCCTAACTCTCCCCGCTGCGCTGCAAATCACTCCACTAGAAGCGAAGAGGAAGTTTTAAATTCTGAAATTTCTTTAAATAATTTAAAGCTGCCTGCTATGAATCGACTTAGTGAGTTATTGAATAGTTCGCGAACCCGTAATTGGGTTCATGTGTAACGTTTGTTCGATAGCTTGAATACCCAACTACGTAGGTATCTACGAATTTATAGCTACAAATGAATTTCAATTCAATAGGTAAATTGCTGCTTCAGAGTAAAAGACACAAAAGGAAGGAATTGATATTTGAGAAGCTGTTTGCTATCTAAATGGCTTGCGCGGAGGTCGATGGATAGATATTGAAGGTCAGCCAATGTTGCCATAGTGTTCGCTATTCTATCATAAAACCATTAAAAAATCCAGGTGGAGTTGATAAAAACTATACTATTACTAAAAAATAAAACTATACTATCTTTGAATATTTTTAATCAATTAAAAATATTTTTAATCAATAAAATATTTCCAAACAAGTAGAAAGACTACAGCGTTTCCTCAAATGAAAATAAAACGCTTTAAACAAAGGTCAAGTTAACCTTACAATAGGAAAAGTTTAAAACGAGACTTACACTATTATCTCCAATCACACGATCGACTGACTCCGAAACTGGCATAACTCATAATTAAGCACTTATTAGACATCTGGGAGGATCTACCTACAGTTATTCAAATATCGAAGTCAGCGATCTAATACGTGGGGGAAGGCTGCAATCACTCCTCTTGAATTACGGCGTGCATTTAATCTTTTCAGACGTTTTCAAATACTCGCTCATTAACCCGTAGCCACTTCAGACGGCGTCGATTTGTTACCTTGAATGTGCCGATAGAATGAAAGAATGCGCAGATTTGTGAACACACCACCTTATTTATTCTTCTTTTATTAACTTCGGAATATTTTAAATGGAGAGGTGAGGTGTTTTTTTTTTGCTTTGACTAAATTAAAAGTGTTGTAACTTTTAAGTGCATCTTTTCAGGTGTTGACAATGGGGATAATGACAGTACAGACTCTTAGAAGACTTTAGACCAGAGCAGCCTTGGGGATGATTGCATGTAAAAGAAGATGAAATCATTCAACAATCCTTGTTTAAAAATTTCCTACTTACGACATTAGACAATTTAAACAAATTAAAGCACAATTGACATATCCTTAGACTAAATACTTAGACGGCTACATGCTTCCCCTGTGTCATCTAAATGCAGCAGAGTTACCTGTACCTACCTACATACAGTGTGACATGGGGTGCTATGGTGCGATGGTGCCCGTGTGTCGGATGACGTCATTCGACTGACGTGGCTTAACGAACAAGGCCAACTAGCGACATCGGGGCGACGGATTATTGTTTACGTACTCTTTGTACCAGGATTAAAAAGATATAGAGGTAGGTAAAAGAAAATAATTAGAACGCAAATCTTTATTTAAAAACGAAAATTCAAAATCTAGTTTCAGTGAACGAAGAATGACATTCAGAAGATCGCGGGCGAAACCTGGTGGAGACTCGCACGGACCAGGGAAGCATGATACAAATGGGAGAAGAACTATACTCCGCAGTGGGTGGAACAAGGCTGCCAATGATCATGATCATCAGTCAAGTATATGTTTATAGTTTGTTGGCTACAGAAAGAAAGATGTTCAAAGAATTGTCGAAGATGAAGGTGGATTGGTAGCCAAGAGGCGAAAATATTATTGGGCACACCAGTTGAAAATTGGCGATGTGAAATTATGAGGTTAGGTGGAAACAAACAGCATAGAAACCGGTACGAGTAACAGGTAACAGCCGGCCTATTCTGTAAAAATCTCACCGAAAACTTAGGTGATGTGAACTGTCAGTAGTACTTATCATCAGGTGGAATGACAGGTCACTTCACCTAAGTTTTCACTGTGAGATTTTGCGGCATAGTCGGCTGGCTTATAGCATAGCCCTCAGTGGTTAGGTACAGGGTACATACTTAATAATCATCATAAATGACATTACGCATGTACATGAAAAGTGGGCTAACATGCACGCCTCTTTGTTATGTCAATGTTTCAAAATACTGCTAAAACAATGACAACTCTATATTCACTGTTGTTGGAATTGCACATACAGTAGTTTCATACGAGCTATCTGTTATATTTATAGTGATATACAGGGAAACTTAGGACATATATTAGCAGCTTATTGTTCCGTTCTAGTTAGGAGATACAACTGTCAGGTAGGTAGTTTTATAATAGTACCTACATAAAACTTGTGTGCTGTATTTACTTTGTAATGTAATGTGTAAACATTCAGGTTTAACTCTTACCCAACATGTGGTGTAAAGAAGAGGAAAGAGCACATGAAGATAAGAAAATTATATAGTAACTAAGTGAAAACAAATTCAGCAAACCCGAAAAAATCCATTGATTTTTATTCTTTTACTAGTATTTAGGTCTTTTTACGCGAAGTCTCTTAACATAACACTTATACAGTTTCAGATTTTATGAAAACTGAACAATAAACTAGTTACTCGGTATGAGAACAATAAGAAAGTGTATTTTTTTCATCAAAATAAAATCATCCAAATTATTGCATGTATGACGAACTTACACAATTTCGCCAATACAAACGAAACAAAATACAAAATTGAAGAACTTCCTTGTTGTTTTTTTTATAAATGGCTAGTGGATTAAAACCGACTATAGTACAAAAATTCCAACCATTCCATTATAGTAAACAAATTGTAGTTAGAAGTGGTGTTAAGAATAGCTTTAGTACACTTGTGTGCGCCATGCGTGTATTTTATGTTTCGTTACCGTGATAATGGTACAAACATCTTGAAATTAGTTTCGTTACAAGACAGTTACTGTTTCTAGTCTTTCTTAAATAAGATTTAGTTCATTTAGAGTACATTTTAATGGGATTTCTCTTTGAATAGATAATTATAATGGCGGTGATTAACCCCAGATTTCTGAAACAATAACACAACCAATATTGGTTGAAAAAATTTTAGCATCCCACCTCCGAGAGGTCAGATTTCTATTGACCATTGATAGGATAATATTCCATAGGACCTACGGGTGGTATACGTACCCACCACGATATGAACGCGGGACTACAGGCCCCACGCTCATATAATGGTGGCATATGCTACACCTGCTACGTGGTTAATACGGCCCTGTCCACCTGCCGCTAGTCAGGCATGCTTGGTCGGGAGGTAGCTGGGTGGGTGGGACCCCTAGGCTGGTTGGGCTCCTAGTAAATCTGGGGGTACCAACAGCTAACATTAGATTTGAAAATAGCAAACTTGATTAGACTTCCAAAATCCTGCAATAATGCAGGTAAAGCTATATTTTGAAAGAACCTTATTTAGCAAGCCACGTAGGTTGAAAAAAACGGCGCCGCCTTGGACATTTATAATATGTATCTAAGTGTATAGTATCCAGTTTAGCAATATATACTTTAAAATGTAAGTTTGCATTTTGATCTTGATCCTTTACAAAGCCAAAAAGATAATCCAATATTAAGTTAAATCCCTCATTTACCGAACAAACAGGTAAACGGCCCAAAATCTTATTCCTAATATTAAGTCTAGTGACGTTCCAACTTATCGACTCTTCCGACAATTGTGCGACAACGCCGAGAGGTACAGCTGTCTAGCAAAACAATAAATATTTGAATATTTTAACGCCGAATTCTGATAAAGGGATGTAAATGACTAGCTTGTCCAATTTGCATTGAACAGATTAACGTCATAATCGGTGCGATTCAATCAGCGATCCCGAGAACACTGTGGACAGGGGACGGGGGTGATGGGCAGGGGACAAGGGGGGACAACAATGCCATTTAACGTGGATACTAATAACTTCAGATAAAATGCTAATTTTGTGTTCATTCGATTTAGGAGAAGAAGATAGGCGTTTTCTCTGGTAGACTGGGCTCGGTGAATCGGGTGTTGTGATATTTTGATTTTCTCGCTTGGCCGTTGTCATTCGTTAGTAGTTAGTACTTTTTTATTAATAGGTACATTCATCACACTAATACTCATATTAAAAAAAAACAATAAAAGCAACAAAACCTCAAGCATTCTTTGCGAACAGTAACAATACTCGTCGCGTTCTCGACCCGTCTTCAAGAATTGATAATCGCCACTTAACTTCCATATAATAGCTAATATTTATGACAAAATAAAAAGTGCCCGAACTCGATCGCCCTCAATTCAGGGGTAGCAATCCGATCCGAGTGAACGCTTGTCATATTGATTCAGAGACGTAAAGCGAGTGTTTTTGGAAGGTACGATAAGGCGAAACGTGACTACGGAACTCGTCGACGGACCAGTCATGTGGACCTTTGTGCTTTACACTTACAGAACCTTGTAAGGACCTGCCTGCCCTCACAGCCCCTGCGGGGTAATTGCGTAACACACTTAAAATGTCAATGGCTTTAATTTTGACAGGTCAACAATATTCATTGCGTTATTCACGTTGTCGAGCTGACAAATTTTTCAATCTTAAGAGGCAATGGTTTAGCATTTTCCTTCAAAATCTTTCGGATTGTGATTGAAAATGTGTTTCGCAATTATAAGGGAGGTGCTGGTTGACTTACTACAATGTTCCAGGGTATAGTAATTTGTTTCAGAATAAGCAGTTCGATTCTCGAATTGTTTCGATGTAGTCTTGCTTGCAACAGCAAAATAAATTGAATATGTCAGTTGCATGATTCGGAATTGCATTATTTTGGGTAAGCTTAGGAATCTGAGATTGTTTTTAGAAGAATACTGCATTAGAAGTGCTTGGAATTTGGTTTCTAATTCTAGGTTAGAAATAAATTGCTTGGCAAATTTTGTTTAGGAAAATAGTACTCGAAATGTTCCGGAAAATCGTTCAAAAGAAGTTTATTCGTTTATTTCATTAGCCGTGTGTTTATTGAAGCACTGTAGTACCTAAGCCAGTTAAGTTCGTCTTTCCAGAAAAAATAAAGCATGTCGCCATAAAATGTATATTTATTAATAAACTTTCCTTTACGCGTAAATAAATTCCCACAATAAGTTACGCGCCGGTGTCAAGATATTAATTTTATGATCCACAAAATCCTGGCTCTAAATTCGTAACCAAAGTTAGTGTTCAAAGCAATAATGTAACGGTAACTTAACACCGTAACTTTAAAAAAAGAAACGTACAATAAATAAGAAAAGTTAAAAAAAGGTGACAGTTAAGAGGTACACTTTTTGGAAGTTCGTGAAGTAAAAAGGCGAGCTTTCGGAATTATAACTAGATTAATGTTCGGTGACTGGAACTACCCTGGTGGAACTTTGAAACTAAGTGGGAACTGAGTTTTGTGTTATTTTTAACGAACCGAAGCGCCTTCGGAATTCATTAGCTTGGAAAGTATTGAGGAGAAGTCTACTTCCAATATGTGCCGACGGACCTCGGCGCCGCGACGACGACGACGGCCATCGATGACTAACATTTTCCTTTTTAATCATTTTTCTTCGACCCGTATGTAACCTTCTCGGCCTTCTCCCTCACTTTCAAGCGGAAAGTATCAAACTTTAACTCTTAGCAGAACATTTATTTACAAAAAGGAAAACATACAACCTAAGTACACAATAAAACAAGAAAGTTTTTTGCTGAAGTATGATTTCTACGAAGTTTTAAACGTTATTGTTTGCGTCTAATAAAGCTGTTATGAAGAATCTGAAGGAGCAAGAGTTTCGAAATATATTGTACAGTCGTAACAATTTATGTGTTGTAAGCTTAAAACTAATGTTATGTGCGTTGTGAATTACGTAAGTAGATAGTTACTTCATACATTCAGTGAAGAAAACATATCTTTACATTAATCTGTAAGAGTACAAGCTATAAAGGGGGAGGATGATATAAAAAAGATAAAATATAGTAACTCAGCGCAATTGTCTGGCGTCTATATGGCACATCGCTAAACATCGACTTACTAGTATAGTATCTATGATCGAGGTTGTTGCAAAGTGACTCGATCGATCGGGCTACATACAAAATGTTTATAATTTTTCTAGTTTATGTCGGTCATGGTTTTGGTTGGACGAGTTTAAAAGCCTTGTGACGTTATGATAAGAGGGATTATCTAATCATTTTATATCACTCAAAGCTTAAAGGCACAAAATCCAAGGGTCCTTTAAAAAAAACTGGCCTGAATCCAAATATTCACCCTAATTGCGAAATACACGATCAATCAGAATTGGAATCGGTTTGAAACAAATGTCTAAACCATTGCTTCTTAAGTTCGAAATAAAAATCTCCTCAACAACATAAATAACGCGCTGAATGTTGTTGAACTGTCAAAATGAAACAAATTAGTCGTAATCGGTAACGAAAATAAGTTACGCAATTAGATAGATGGTTCGAACTGTCTCCATTCTATTTCGAAGGAAACGGAGGCTTCAGAATAATGCATGCGCAAGTTGGAAGCTGATGCCCATCGCGCTAGACAATAGCCAGCCACCTCTAAAATATTCACGAAAAGAGACCGACTGATCTATTCTTAGAAAATGCCACTTTGCAACACTCCAATCTACCTAAGACATCATAGTAAGGTACTTATATGTAGGTAGGTGCGACTAATCTTAATCTTCCTCCACTAATCCTAATGACTGCACCAGCACTTCAAAGTTATCTACTGTAATATCGTGAAACTTCCCTTAGCAAGCAATCTCCATAGTACTCGCTCAGCACGTGTTAGTTATCATATCTTTAAACAATTGTTGTATTGTGATCAAGTCGGGAGCTGATACAGAAGTTAAACACAAGTTTGCATAATGTTCCTGTGTGGAGTTAGGCGGCGAGTGGAATCGCTCCTCATTAGGCAAATCGGATGGCGTTAGCTCAACCTATTAGCACAGTCAATGTTTGGCGATCTCATCACCCTGCGCCCCCGCACCGTCACTCAGATAGCTACGATAAACCATCTTTCATTAATCTTTTACACGTTGATTGACTTTCAACTTTAATTTCACCAAGGAATTTAATTAAAACGTAGCCAAAATTATATTATATCGTTAACCGTTTTAGATCTTAGTGGGTATTTAATTTGTAATCAGTAGGTATCTAACTCTCGTTACGAATAAATACCAGCTTAAGCGCTTACCGTTTACACAGAATATTTGTGAACCAACTTCAGTGTTAGATAGACTCGATTCTTGAAAGAGAACTTTACTGAATTATAAGCGAACTGTAATAGCGGACGCGAAAGGTAAAAAGTTTATTTTAAATAACCATCAAAAGCGAACATTTTTCCGAGACTTTATGAAACGTTTCAGTAGATTTATGAATAAAACCTTTCAGGGCGGATGCGAGGCCGCAATGTAATTTAGGTCGTATAAGGAATAGAGCCGCAGCCTCCAAAATTAGACCGTTATCATTCCTCCGCTGTCGCCGCGGAGATCACCAGTTATATGAGCCAATACACCGAACAGAATAAATTTACTTTATACAGACAGTTGACCTTCATAACCGATATTGTTGCCTTTATACAAGGAAATATTTCGGAAATTCCCGACGTCCGCCCTCTCCGCAAGTCGGAGCTTGTGTCGTTTTTTTTAAAGTTATTTGCGCTGCAGAGCCGAAGCTACGAGTATATGAGAAAATTGGAAAAACCTTTAAAGCAATTGAGACTCCAGGGAAGCGTAGATTTATTATACGTAGATTCATAATGGGATGAACTTTAAGATTTCGTATTTTTCCTGATCAACAAATTAATAAGTCGTTTGTTTCTTTTTTAAGCCTCCTATTGTTTACTGTAACAGATTTTTCTAGAAGTACCTACTACTTAAATGCAAAAATCTCATCGCAGCTTCCTAGGAACTGTATGGGCAAATGAAACTCATCCGCACACACTGGCGATGATACCGCACGTCAGCGGCACGGGATGGGCACAGCGGCACGGCACCGCGGCGCAGCGGGAGCCTTTGTCTCGACCTGCCCTTTTGTGAGAAATTCCAATTAATACGTTATACTTTTATGAGAAAAAAACCCATGTATCGATACACGCTCTGAAATTGGAACAATACCACACCACTATTGTGTACCTGTCAAACGTTCATCGTACAAAAATTCATATTTGAAGCAAAACGCTTTGAACCTTTCAGTTTAAAATGTATCGTGTTATTCAGCTGAGACTGTTAGCATTACAGTACATTGCGCTCATTGGCCGCTTTCATGCGTAATTCATGTGCTACACGACGCATTCCAAATGTAATTCAGCACGCGAACTGTCCACAATACCTACATTTTTCGCCACCAAGAAACATCATTAAAGTATTGAAGATTCAGTCAAGTAGATGTACACAATAACCAGTTTCCAACTTTCCATTGTATTTTAAGAAGCTTAGACAGAAAAGGATGTTAAATATGAAATCAATTGGAACGGACTTTTCCATTAATAAAGGAACTCGGGAAGAAAGGACGCCGTGTCCTCTCTAATTAGAAGTCGCGAGTCGAATTTTCAATGCGTCTCTCGTCGCTTTACTAATGGTGAACTGAAATAAAAGTTTATATTTACTGTGCGTGGCTTCTTTCTCTGAATGAATATTTATACTTTCTCTCTTCACTTTATTCACCTCAAAGCCAACACCGCACCGGCTGAAGTTTTTACGGGTATACTTTTTATGGCGGAATTTTTCTTTGACTTTTCTCGATGTTCAGACTGAACTGAAACGTGTTCCGTGATGTGTTGCTCTCGGATACATTATTTTTATTATCTGACTCTGTATGTGTAAGTAGGTAGGTCTGTACATATATCTAAATTTACATTCCGCAGTCTCAGTACAAAATAAAATAAAACGGAGGCCAAGTTAATTTGTTAAGGGAGGCTCTGTATTAGCATGTGGGTGTAAAGAGACGTGCGACACATCTCGGGGCGTCACGTCGCGTCGCCAGCGGGGAAT
Source organism: Lithophane socia (assembly GCA_947522985.1). Classification (NCBI taxonomy): domain Eukaryota; kingdom Metazoa; phylum Arthropoda; class Insecta; order Lepidoptera; family Noctuidae; genus Lithophane; species Lithophane socia. Next base: position 7,348,722 of record OX383256.1, read on the forward strand.
CATTTGTTAGAACAGCAATAAAGCGGAGGATTACCAGCCGTCAGAAGGCGACAAACTTCCCAATAAGCCGCCGCCTTCCGGTACACCGCGACTCGCTTTACAAGAGTAATGATGCTTAATTTTAATGACGCGTCGCCGACCAGAGCGTCACGACGGGCACGCCCACCACCGCCCGCGACGCCGCCACCGCCGCACCGCCCGGCCGCGCGTGACCCGACTGCACAACTAACACTGATATTGGAAGACTCAACGACGACGACCGAAAGTCTGACGATAAATTTAGTTATTACTTGTGAAAATAGACGGAAGGAGATCGCTAACTTGTCCTCGTGAGAAGATAATGGATCATTGTGGGGGATGTTTTTAGTTACTTCACGAAAAAGGTCTCGTTAAAAGCCCAGTTATGTGAGGAGTTTTCGAATTGTATTCCGGAGTTTCCCGTTTAAACCAGAATTGACGATACAAATTTTGTTTTAGTGGTAAAAGTTTAGATTATATTTAGATCCCGTCTTACTAATCCGGCGTTTTATCACGCAAGTTTTCCCCTTTGTATGTCTATCATCGTCTTAGATAACGATATTATTGGAAAGAAAAGAACTTGTGCTATTAGGAAGCTACGCTTTTACAAAAGTGGTTGGACACTCGTGTTTTATTAATGGCATAAAGAAATTGGGGCTTAATAAATAAATCATAATTTGCCATTTACAAAACAGTCGACAGGTCAGCAGATGAAACGATGCGAGGTAACATTCATATGTTAACAAAGTCAGATAATGTTTGTCGTCGAATATGTACCAATTTATTGAATCGTAACGTTGAATGAACATTTCGGGTGTGCAAACAACAGTCTATATAAAATTAAAGACAGCCGACGGCGACACGCGGCGCGGCTCGTCCATCCATCCGTCCGTCCGTCCGCACTCAAAACTCGATGAATATTGTTTACAAATGCACCGCATCCATAACGAAAATGTTTGGTTGATACCACCCAACTGATATATCGATACTTTTCAATATTTCATCACGACGTAAATGGTTCTCGTGTTGTAAACTAGTTGGACATGTTTGATTTGATTAAATGTTCATGTTTTTTGTGTGCGATATTGTCACAGTGATTGATATATCGTGTGCTTTCTTTAGGACAAAGGTCTTTTCCCCGAAATCTAATATGCAGTTATGTAGTTTGTAACAGACATGTAGAAACTATAATATTACTTTATTTAAAAACATAGATTGACTTGCCTCATTGCATACAATTACTTCATAGCAGTGCATCATAGTCTCCGCACGACATCCCCAACATTATCCTAAGGTAGTGAGACGAGTGTAGTCGACAGCAGTAAACGGTGGCAGGCAAGTAACAATATTTCCCACGGCAGCAAATTGAATAAACACATCACCGTGCGCCTTAAACGACGAAAAGACAAGTCCAATAACGGCGGGCACCGTAAGCGATAAATATTCTGCTATCTACCGCCGCCACGCTCAACATATTTATGCTATCCTAGTCAGCTTTACTAGCTCGCTTAAGATATTTGTTTTTCTCGGAATAATACAATTACAACAAAGTTTTTGTTACGCATTAAATACTCCAAGTTTCTTTTGCTAACTGCCTTTGTGCCTCTGATAATTTGCACAGATTCGGCACAAGTGCACACATCGATGTGTTTACAGATGAATCATGAAATCCACATTGGGTATTCATTAAAATAAAAATATCTATGTGTTGCCTGCCAAAATTAATAAAATTATGATTTTAAATAATAAACACACACGAAATAATAAACTCATCATAAAATCATTTGACGTAGACAAGCACAAATGTAAGTACGTAAGTAATATACCAACATACGCGAAAAAAAGAGAATCCCCTTCGAGAGAATTCGTGCTAAAACTGACAAACACGCAGGAGGGCTCCTAATTTTCATATCGAAAAAACCAAAATGGCGCCGTTGTACAGTACACATGTTGTTGCGTGAATTTCTCTTAGGGTCACGTATTGGCATCGTCTAATACAATTTGTTCGGAGACGCGCGGCGCCCGCGGAATGCAAACACACCCGCGACACTTCATACCATATGACGATTATTCGCAATTTGTTGCTGGGACATGGGCGAAATAGAAAATATTTATGTGCTTCATATTATGTATAAACGGCACGTTTCCTTAGAAATATTAGGTTTTGTCTTCATATATTTTAATTTTTTCGAAATATTTTTTTCTGGTAAGTTTTTCACATGAGGATGAAAAAAGAGCAAATAATCCGTCCATAATCAAGATAGAAAAGAACACTAAAACGTAAATATTGTGGAAGGCAATACATAACGGTCGAGGAAATTCAGTGATTTTCTAAAAATAAAAAGACGTCGTTCCCAATACGTAAAGTAATACCTCATCATTATCATTCACCATTAACTTAACCATAAATAACCAGCTATTTTTAGAAAGAACCTTCTGTAAGGAAAAATCCATTTCTATTTTGGTTTTTGACGTGGGAAGGTTTAATTTAGTGAGCGTTTAGTGAACAACATTTGCGTACGTCGGTAAAACGTTGAGTACATCGATATTACACTCGAATTATTAAGTCTTGGCGGCGTCCGCTCGCAAAGCAAACACATGAATACTAGCCATGAATACAGTAAAGTAGCAGCGCGATGTGCACAGGCCAGGGATTATCGGAATTTATGTGGCAGTGTGTGACGCACCTCCCGCTTGTTCGCCGCGAAGAAAAATATTGTGGTCTGAGAGCTTAAATATTGATGGATTTATGAACACTCTTAAAATTATGACAGGCTCGAGCCACCGGCAACTTTATTGAGTCTTATCTCGACGCTAGATTTATTGGTGTCTGTATCAAGTTTAGGGGAATCATTTTGTTGTTTTCACTTGCGAGAGAATAAGACAGTTGCTTTTGAAAGGTAGGTTATGTGCTTTAGATCTGTTACGGAACTTCTACTGAAACAACAAGTGCACTGAAACTGAAATAGTTTTATAGCAGAGAAATGTTATGTCAGGAATCTCTTGCAAATCTGTGTGTTTCGAGTAATGTTAGTTTATTTTCTTTGTCTCTGTGTCTTTATGGGTAGCGGTATACAACAAAATCTTCGATATACAAGATTCAGCCGCGGTATTTGACGTGTCACGAGTCTTGTATCAGATATTCATACAAGATACAACAATATATTTCCCCAGCAGGTAATAGTGAAATGTGATTGTGTAAATCTCAAAACGGCTCCTGTGAACTTATTGTCAGTATAGAAAACGAACCGACGTCGAGCCAGCTATTGTACATTCATACGTCTGACGAGCAACAAAAGAAAATATTTTCTGAAAGAGTACTCCCAAACTAAATCATTTGAACCAAGAATATAAGTTGCGAGGAGCAGCAGACAGATGGCGCAACTTGAGGTGCGAATAAAGTTTGAGTGGAAAAACTTATTCCTCCGCGAATCGTCAGCGGGGCGCAGTCTGTGCCCCCGGGACACCTTTAACAATTTGTAAGTTATTTATTGCTGCCAAGAAATATCATTAACCCTTTTAAATGTAACAGCTTTAAACAAACTTTTGTTTACCACAGGTATTTACTTCATAGAGGGGTGCACTTGGTTTGTAAGGAAGTGATTACACTATCTACATGTTTGCGACACCACTATAAATTACAATAGTACCTACCATCTGTCCCCAAAACTAATATAACTTTTCCAACTATTCGTTACATTCTAAATATTTCTGAGTAATCGTCAAGTTGGCTCGTTCCGAACAAAGTTAGCGGGGTTATTTCAACTAAACTAAACTATTACTTATGAAAACTGAGTTAACATGCAAATCTTCGTCCATTCCGAGAGGATCTTGCTTACGTAAGCGCTGTTTAATACTTCGCGCATACTTATACTTTTCTTTCTTTCTAAGTCTTTCCAAAATTAAGATTTTACGACACAAAAATGGTAAACGGGTGCTGAGGTTGCTCATCTCTGTGTTATCCAAGTTCTGCAGTGTTATAACTAGTGCTAGTATAAAATATGTTATAACTAGTGGGATGGTATTCAGATGCTGAAACTTTTTTTAAATGTTATCATTTTCCAACAGATTGACATCACATCAGCCATTCGGCTTTTAAGAACTAACCGTGTGCAATGTGTGAATTTTCAGTTTTCTTAGCATGAAATGATGGTAGTCGATTTCAGTTGGTATAATGTTATCAATTTGAGAGGTAAACATCACCGCTTAAACCTGTTATAATGTATTACTTGGTTCTAATGATATCCACGGGAATAGTGTTTTTTTTCGGACTAGACGTGCGGTATGCATTTTATATGTAGGATCTATAGTTGCAAGTTCTCGACAAACATCGTAAAATATGAATATCAAAGATGAACAGCAACCTCTTTTTACCCACTCAATCGAAAATCCTAACTATACTAACTACATATCCATACTAATATTATAAATTCGAAAGTAACTCTGTCTGTCTGTCTTTCTGTATGTTACCTTTTCACGCCTAAGCCACTGAACGGATTTCGACACAATTTGGCAAGGAGATCGATGGCACCCTGGGGAAGGACATAGGCAACTTTTTATCGACATACGGCGCGGGCAAAGCCGCGGACGGAAGCTAGTAATATTATAAATGCGAAAGTGAGTTTGTTTGTTTGTTACGTTTTCACGCTAAAACGGCGGGATTTGGATAAAATTTGGGTCAGGGCAAAACCATGACCTGGAATAGGACATACGATACTTTTTTTCCCCATATTCCCACGGGATTGAGACTTACGCGGGTGAAACCGCAGGCGCAGCTAGGCTGATATATTTTCTAAACCTGCTCTCAATTACTTTCGAGTCTGAAACTAGTCGACCCATATTGTGAGATTGCCTTTCAATTTGCCTACGAGTCGAACTAAATCACAAAAACAATTGCGTTTCCCAAAACACCGTAGGCAATAAAAACCCCTTAAAATAGTTCGAGTAGCACAGAAAAGGCTATAATGAGATGACCTACACCTTAAACGAAAATTAAATATGCATTTTCAATCTTCTTCCATTGCAGAACAACGACTATAGGTGACTAAGTATAGCTCCATCAAAGGTCACAGTGCTAAAGCTGCAAATATACGGGCAACTTTTTCAGCAATTATTAAATAGTAACTAAGTTAGTGGAGAAATTAGTGGAGCAATATTTTTTTAATTGCCGAGAATTGCTTAAATTGTTATGGCAATACCTATTACCTACATTCATTGGTGACATTTAGCCATGTAAGATGGCTAAATGTTACCAATGTAATGGCTGAACATCCAGGGGTTTATTCATAAACGTTGCATAAAATTATGAGACGTTTAAACGTCAAAAATGTATGTTAAAAACTGTAACTAATTCATTACTTAACTATAAGCAACGTTTGTTAATTGAGGGGCCAATGAGCATGCGTAGTAGGTACTTACTTAAGTCACTCCATGTGATGGAGGAACTACTAGGAACAATTGCTACAATCGTTGATTTTTCGAAAATTGCTCGGTATTAAGGTGACTTCATAGTCAATTGACAATTATTGCCCAATTTTGGTTGCCCGTGTAAGGGTGCTTAACTTAGTCAAACAGAGCCGTTCTCTCTTTTACATCCCGTCAGTATTTTCAGGAGCCATTACTCTGTTTTTATTTCCTAGCTAGCCTTAATGAATGCAAGGACTAATTTTCGTGAGTACCTACCATAAGTCTGGCACTTAAACTCATAAGTTCTCGTGTGTGATATTTCATTTTTGCTTAGTTTTTCAGTTTTACTTTGCGGGTTTTAATTATGTGCTTTGCTTTTCTTGATGTTTTCGGCACACGAAAATAATTAGAAGAAAAGTTTTTTGGAGGTTTTGTAGGAAAAGCCTTTTTTTTTTAATTATTTGGGTGTCAGAAACCAAAAGGCCAATTCACGTACTAAAAACAGATTTACATTCAGTCAAGTCGCTATCTGTCATACTTGTCAAAAATGTTGGTTTTATTGTATTTTTGACAGATTGCGAATGAGATTAGAATGTGAACATTCTTAAAAAAACCGCCCCTCAGTTTTTTCATCCCGTATTTTTTGTATCTGCTTTTCTTACAACCGTATAGCCCCGCTGAATAAAATATGTGAAACTACAACGGTTTTCAAGTCTTAAGTTTATAAAAGTTTCGAGTATGAATTAGGTTTCACGTTTTTATTATAAGTTAATTAATCACTAACTGTTCAAACACATTTTACATAATTAATAACACTATTTAATTTACTAAAAATATAATTTCACATTTCATTTTAGAGCTTTCTATGGTGCCTAGGTTACGAAAATATCACTCCATAATAGTTCATTAAATCAGAAATTTTACAAGAAATATTAAACTTAAGTAGGGTGGCTCACGCTACGAGTATAGTGCGGGGCAAATTCATGGGCTGGCTAATGCACGCTATGGCATAGCTCGACATGCAATGCACCATACAATGGAGTCACCTGCTAAATAGCTGCATTTTTAAGTAGTTTATAATAACATGTTACGACGGTTTCAAACGACCTTGTGGAAAGGGATAGGCAGAGATGTAGGTACTGTTATACAAAGTGGAGACGACAATACGACAAAAAATAAAACTCCGTGTATCTAATGACGTTCTCGTTCTACATACAAAATAATTATCAAAGACCGACAAATTCCATAGTCAGCCCACCACTACTATTTAGTTTGTTTGAAAAAATGACTTTTTTTAATTTTGATGTTAGGATTTATTTGATAGTTCCAAAATACTCAGCATTAGTATTGCCAGTGTTTTCATTTATTGTTGTATTTTCGTCTCCACATTGTATATCTATTTTTTATGACATTTGGCAACTAAGCCTATTCCAACAGAGCACGAGATCACCACGCCAGCGACGCTGCGTCCGTCGAGGAGTTTCCGAAGAAATTGCCATACTCAGGTATTGAAATGCTGAAAATGTACTTTTTTGGGAGTAATTCCAAATGGCTGTATAGGTAAGTATATTTTTACTAGCTTTCGCCCGCGGCTTCGCCCGCGTGGTATGTCGACAAAAAGTAGCCTATATCCTTCGCCGGGATTCCATTTAACTCCTTGCCGAATTTTATCGAAATCCGTTCAGTGGTTTAGGTGTGAAAAGGTAACTTATAGACAGACAGAGTTACTTTCGAATAAAATTTATAATATTTGTATGGATTACCTACTATTACAATTTTCCGAACAACACAAAACATACGAAATTATTCGGTCTAACCCGGAAAACGCACCCTGAAACTAACGCTCGGAAAGTTCCGGACGACTTATTATTGCTATTAATTATAATTGTTATTTTGTAGACATGCTATAGAAATTAACGCAATTTTATTAGCGATGCTTTATTTATGGTAACCGTCAAGGTATAGTACGTTCCAAATGTATTAAAAGCTTAGTAAATTATGAGTAGGTGTCTACGTTAGATCATGAAGTGGCTTCAAAATTGATAATATTATTACACTCTGCCCTATAAAACTAATCTAATTTCTACAGGACTACCCCATGCTAAGAGTATTACCTACCGTATAATTTTCAACGTAAAAATAATTAATTGACCTAATTATGTGAAAGTATGTCGTGAACCTTAGGGGAGGTGAAACTGTGGCAGTTTTGTTCAGTATGCAGCCATTTGTTGGTAAAACATTATCGTAAGAAAAAGTTTAGCCAGGAACAGGAGAAGAAGTTAGTAGGATTCCTACAAAAGGCTCGTGTAGGTATAGTCAGAGAAATTAATTGTTAAGCCAATTGACACGCTACGACAATATGCCGTGTTACCTATAGCTATTTCATACAACTTATAAGGAGTAACTAGAAGTAGAAAGAAGAATGATTTGCTAAATAATACATTTTCAGCCATTGAAAGGCATCATCATTTGCCTAGCCTTTTCCCAACTATGTTGGGGTCGGCTTCCAGTCTAACCGGATGCAGCTGAATACCAGTATTTTACATGGAGCGACTGCCTATCTGACCTCCACAACCCAGTAACTGGGTAATACGATACCCTTTGGTAAGACTGGTTGTCAGACTTTCGAGCTTCTGACGACCTGTAACGACTGTCAAAGATCCACAAATGACAGCCGGGACCAACGGCTTAGCGTGGTTTCCGAGGCATGGAGGAGTCTCGATATGTAAAGATGGTCACCCATCCACGGAGCAACCCCGGCAAGAGTAGCTTAACCTGATGGATCGACCCGTGCGGCTATTATTACTTAGCCACGAGCTCCTCTCAGCCATTGAAAGGTGAAGAAGAAAAGTTGATAGTAGACCTAGGTTAAAAAGCTTCTGTGGTTAGGTCAGAAGGACTGTCCATTAAAAAATGTTTGCTTAGAAATACCTAATATAATTAGTTAAACACCTGTGTAGGATGGACCTGCTCTTGACTTCACCTCGCTCGCTTTTTGATCTTGCCTGGTAGAAAGCGATGGATGAGGTCTACAATGGAATGTGCAAGTGATTGCGATTGGTGATTGTTTTTCCTGTGCGTGTCCCAAATAAAATATTTTTCTTTCTTTCAAGTCCAGAAGATGCCTGTTCGCTCTTGCTTTGAAGGCTGATTTGTTAATAGGTGCTCCACCTAAAGAAACACAGACGCTGGCAGAGAGTTAAACACTTTGGCTGTGTGCATGATAAATGTGGAGGAGAAGCGCTGAGTACGGACTAGTCGGGGTATCCCAAGAAAGTCAAGCTTATGCCATCAAAGGTGCTTTAAGAACCAAAAACTTTCCAGCAAAACTAATTCACTTTATTCACTTACTTTATGCACATAAATGACGCTCTTTTACTACAGACTTTCTCATTTCCTATACTAACAGATGAAAATAATAAATGCAAATATAAAAGTTAGCATTTCTTAGCTAAAGTGCTATTTAAAGTAACCCGTTTAACTGAGGTGAAGTCTGTTCACAAAATAGGTTTAACGTCGACCACGACCGATTTGATTAAGTTAAATTTCTGGCAACTTTTGAACGGTACTTGTTAAGAAGTACAATTGTAAATTTTACAATTTTAAACTGTGAACTAATTAAATTTACGCTGCCGACAAGTTGACGGACGTAATTAACGGGATTCGCTACGTTTCTTCGGTATTAAACTGTTTAAACTTATGACGTATTATTAAATAGTAGACTAAGAGATTAGACTATTTACTTAAGTACAGAACTGCTACGGTTTCGCGGCGGAGGTGTGCTACCGGCGTATATCCTTTGTCCGAAATTTAAAGGACAAACATACCATAATAGATAATTATTTCTTTAACATAATTATTCACTTACCTCGTCTCACCCAGCGTTGTATCAACAGAAAGTAAGATAGATTTTCGCCTTACCTGAAAGTAAAAGAAAATTGTGTGAGAATTTTAAACAATAACTCACTATGATTTACTAAATAAACACGCATTTCAGCTTTTTGACTTTTCTACTTTAGGGGATGACGACAGTTACATTTTGTTTTGAACACCATAAAGAACGAAAGCTATTATTCATAAAGTAAAGCTGTTTTTTTTTGTAAAATTGAAGTCTATCACAGAGACAACTCTAAATTTTTGTGAGATTTCAGTTTTGCTCGCTTTGTTATAGTTTTCCTTTTAACTGTTTATACGTTCACGATAACCTATGGAGAAAAATCAATTAAGTACCATTATTTTTTTTCTACTAATTAATTTAAAACAGGATAAACACATCTATCATATTTAAGTACTCATAAAAAAAACATGTGTAGGAATCGTCAAATCAATACGAAAAAAAAAACCACCCCAACATAGCCCAACTTGTGAGCAATCTTTCGCAAAGAGGAATCTTGGCCCAAGATCATCAGAGCGCGTGACGGATGGTCGTAGACACGCAGTCCTGACTCCGGGACTATGATGGATGTGGCAGTCCGGAGACGTGTTGGCTTATTACGAACAATAACGTACTTCACAAACAAAATCTCCGTGTGTGACGTTCCATTATTTTATTAGATTAATGTTTATGTTCAACGAGACAGGAGATTTTGTAGTTTTTTTGCATGGGATCTTGCTTCTGTAATAGTTTGTAATTCTGTTGTGTGGATAAGTATAAGTAGGTTTTAATAACATGCAGACTAGGTTCTCATCAACTCACGAATTTACGAGCCGAAAGTCCCAAAAAGTTTCTTAGATCAAAATGATTCGTCATCAGTTTATAATTAAAATCTCTTCAAATATTGAGCTACCTAATTATTTCGAGGTTATCAAAAGCGAAGTTCAGCACAAGTTCAACCGGTGTCTTTTCAACAATCAACATGATATTAAACTCACTATTATTCAAGTTATGATAGTAAGCTACGACGGATAAAATGGATTGTCGGAGTTAAAAGTTTAGCTCGGCGTCAAGTTTTAGGCCTGTGGCGGGCCTCCGCCGACTAGCGATAATGGCGCGTCACTCATCCGCCACTGGATGCTACAGATTTACATCCACGTGATTTATGACTTCTTCATAGAGAGGGGAAAAAATATACAGGAAAATATAGGGAGGGAACGCGGCTCGGCGCCTCCACCACTTGCTCGAGCGGCGCCGAATTGAAAATACTCCTTGTAAGAATTTAGCAATCGCTACAATAGAATATTGCGTCTGTTTTGATATACTCAATTTGAAGTAGGTAAATCGTCAAAGAAGATGATGCTTCCTTTTCGTTTTATTTATTCCAACAATTGCGTTTCGGGGATTATAACTTTTCGTATTATGTCTTAAAATATATTAACCTAAATACAATGTGCGTGCATGGGTAGCGGAATTAATCTTTGTGTGCGTCCCTTTTACGCATTCTAATAATTTACTTCGGGTTGTAGTACATATTTAGGTTTGAAAGATGGGCAATTTGGAAGACTAATGGCGTAGAAACCAGAGGTCCGGTATCGATATTCAAAAATTGCCGCAGGCTTGCGTTTAACATCAAGCGGAATTCAGATTATGTGCGTAATACTTCGTTCGTCGTCAAACTTACAACACATAGATTCTTTTGTAAGTAAAAATCCGTTTTCCATTCTGCATTAACCTACTGCTATAATCCGTTGTTACAAGTTTTTTTTTTCGTAAATTATAATCTGCAACTCGGTTTGTAAAAAGTTTTCAAAGTGTTTGTATTTTTTGCTCATATCTCGTGAAAACTCAGACGTGAATATAGAGTAAGAACCGCGCGATGTGCTTCACGAACAAAATAGAAAAAGGATATTGAATCGGTTAGAGAATGCTGTAACTTAAGAAAATGTCACCCTCTATCAAGCTCGACGTGTTGCTTGTGTCGAGCCGTGTTCTGATATTGTAACCGACAAAATATTCTAAATATTTTCCAAAAAACACAATATTTTTGAAAAATTAACACCACATTATTTTCGTTCCAGCTTCATTTTCATACCGATATTTTTCGGGAAAAATCCCGGATCTTTCGCAAAACAAATGTAAAAAGGTCATCCTTTTATCTCACAATTTGCAATTTGAATACGCAGACAAATTAATCCGGCAAAAAATTAACCAAAAGAATACAAAGCGGCAGCGCGGGAACAACGGTCTGCTCCGAAATATGCGACAGAGGATATCATTACATTCTGCGGCCACTGCTTCCATACAGACCCGCTGCTAACCTGACTTTATCACTTTTTACTTTTTTCGTTCCAAGGAGTGGAAGTAGCTTTACCACAAAAGACGTAGAGGAAATAATTTAATTTAAAAGTAGTGGGACACTCCGGGCTACCGGATCCTAAACAAGAGCGTCTCGTGTGACGTGTGCGTACTCCTTGATATTCAGTGCGCGCACTTCAATTTCAAAGGTGGCGTTTGTTATTTCTTAACAATGAAAATCACGCAACGCATTCAGACAAAAACAAGAAATCTTCAGTAACTAATTTTCTTTTCCAGTCTCCAGTGAATACCCGACGACGTGTGGAAAATATCCGAGATTTTCTGACGTGTTTTGGCTCGTTGGGAGATAATAACCTGTCTTGTTTCCCGTCTTGCTCGTCAGCGTCTGTCTCCGCTGCTCGCGCGGCACGGGAGGGTCGCCTGTACGTCGTTTTGTCACTAACGTATCATTTGTACTGTTTGCCAGACGTTATTGGGCTTGTTTTTGGCAAACTCGCAGCGTATTGCGACGCCCTGCGCCTTTAAGCCTGAAATGAAAGACCGTTTCGGTTCAACCCCGAGAATTGGTTGCCTTCATTAAGGGTCTCTGTTTGCGCGTCTGGCGAAACACTGTTATTTAAACTAATTAACTGAGTATTGTGATGTGATAGAGAGAAAATAACGAAAACATTAATCTTCACTACCACCCTTTTTATTAAGAACGTAATGCTTTCATCTGGTTTCAAATTGGCTTTGTACGCCGTTGTTGTTTCGATTAATTCGGAGCGAACTATTGTCACTGCGGGCTTACGTTGACGTTAACTTAATTCACCTGTAATGGCTGAGTAACTGAAATAAATAAGGCTATTTTATTTTGTTGTTCAGTTTGTGACGAAACTGCGGCCCGTCCCGTCGCCCCGCCCCGCGGCTCCGCAGCCAAATGTATATTAATGTGCCACCCGAACCACAACACTAATATTGTTTTCTTTTTATATCCACGACCTCGAAAGCTTTTACTAGTGTCAACTATTACGCTTGCTTTACGATTTGAAGTAATGTCATTGTATAGACGAAGGAACAAAGGAGACTGACATTGGCGGAATACTTCGTAGAAATAAGAGTTTACTCAAAGGTTCTTAAGAAGAAAATCTCGCCTAACGACTGAATATGGTGAGCGAGAAATGTCACGATCCGCGCTGTGAGCCGGTGACTCAGGTTTGTAATAATTTTATTTTAGCTTCCTTGAGATTTTATTACCGCACAGAATATGCATTGTGCGAAACAAGACTAGGAGCGTAGCTATTGTATATTTCATATTCCTCAAAAGTTAGAGGCTTGAGAACTGAAATTAAGTACATACAGATGAAAGAACAGGGGACACGAATTACCTACCAATGGGGACCGTCTCACTGGAGTCACTAATTAGCAATTCCTAATTTTAAGTAATCGCTGCCTTACGGAATCAAAATTCAACTTCGCTAATTCGGGGGAAATGATCCGTGAATTAAATTTAAAAAAAAAAACAAAGCAGATGAGGCGGTAATACCTTGAGCCCGTAGTCCGTCGGTCCACTGATGACGTAAGAATTTTATTACCTCCCGTGCCTCCCGCAGACCGCACTCCCCCGCCACTGGTTCCGTTTCAAGAGGATTAACTTGTAATCCCACAGGAGGACCAATATCATTCATTAGAATGCTATTCCCAGCTTTATTACGTCTGACACAATGTTTTCGTCGGCATTTGAAAATGGTTTTAAATTACTTTTTAACTGTGATTCATATGAAAAATATTGAGTGGACACCCGGTATTTTCGGACCTTCCATTTATTAAAAATCAAAATTTATGTGTACCGTTTTATATAAAAAGTGGTGTAAAAAGGAAATCTGCAAGAGCCAAGTTAAATTAATTCATAAAATATCTCGGAATAGTTGTAGAAATAACAAAGAAAATTGTATTTTGTTAGTCGCCCACGCTAATTATAATAAATGGCCCGATGTTGTAGCCTAGCCCTAGTTTCTGCCTAAGCAAGCAATTTAAAAGACAACTCAAATACTGGCTGTTATTTTTATTCCAGTCTTCGAACTTCCACTACCTTATTTAAAAGACATTTTAAAATTCGAACTCCAGTATAGCTTCTAGTTTTGAAATTATCGGCTTTTAAAATATTTTTTCGAATACAGAATGTAACTGTTTAGAATGCTGCGCCATTGAAATAGAAGTTCGAATACATTGTCAATTCGAATTTTAAAATTAATATTAACCGTTTGCTAATCAAGACAGTCAATAGCGAGTTATCAGCTGTCATCTGTCAATACGCAACGAATTCACAAATTAGAAATCTCAGACAGTTCAATTATCAAGCAGGGTGTACTCACACGTATTGCGTAGGTACAAGGACAATGCCGAGGCAGGCCGAGCCGCGATGAGCCGTGGTATTAAATCTAGATTACCGTTTGGCGTTTCCGCTCGGCTGGATAATCAACGGGACTATATTAAAGCTATCAGTCACGTGACGCATGACAAGCTACGCGTGTTGTCACGCGGAACATTCGCATATCAAACGTAAATTGTGGGATAGTGTCGTGACAATTACACATTTTCATGGGTTAAAAAGGACAATACCATCCGCAGTACCCATCGGAAAGCTATTGTTTGTATTGATTCAATAATGTGGAGAGTAATATCAAAGCAGTTTTTGTTTACCTGGATGTGTTTGATGAAAGGCCACTTAAACCCGTTTTTTGTAACTGTGAGCCTGTCAACGTCAAAATATTACTGTGTATGAAGTTTTAAATAATAACATAATATGACAGAACCGTGGAGACGACACTAGTTGTGTAGAAGAGACGTCGGGGCACTGAGGGGGCCGAAAAATCGAGGTATACCTGATATTATTATGAAATTGTGGAGTGATTCTATAAATACATTGCGGTATATAATTTTAATTACATAGTAGGTAATCACGAAAATATACGCACAAGGCTAAAACGCTATTAACCCCATACCATTTGATGGTAACTGTTGAACGATTCTCGATCATTAGTTCACGACAACGACCGCATTACTAACTTTACGATGACATCGACGCGATCGATAGAATTAATTCAACTCTTCAAATTACAATCTCTCATAAAACATGGAAAATTGCGTCGCATTTTTTCCGTGCGTCGTTTAATCCAAATCGAATATTTGAGTTAAGCGGGCACCATAAAATATGATTAGTGGTTATGTGGGGACCGGCGCTGGCGACACCAACGGCAAATATGGCCGGCCGGCCTAGGCAAACACGGGCCGGACTGCCGCGGGCCGAACCCGCACCATTCACAAATATTGTTTCGCCTGATCTTCATGCTTCTGACAGTTGATGGGAAAATATGTTTGATTTATTAGCAACAGTGAAATCAACAGGAAAATCAGCAAAAAGAATTTACAATGTGAATTGTAAATTGAATTTTTAAACTCTTTTTACAAGCTTTATATAAGCTTGCTCTGTTCGTATGTGTTGCCGGTTACTCCTTTTGTCATCAATTTTTCAAGCACTTCCTGGCATCTGACTGTGCTGTAACTTGGCATACTTATACAACTACCGAGACATTTTGAAAAAATGATACCATGTTGCTGGTCTGATGATGGGGCCGGAAGTTGGCCATAGGAACTCCTCAATCAAACAAGATATCACGATCGTGTTTGGACTCGTTGGTTATATATTGACAAGTGCTTTGACACTAGGTGGTGTTCAGGGTCTGATAATAGAGCCGGAAGGTGGCCATGGGAAAACCTCAATCAAACAAGACAACACCATCGTGTTTGGACTCATTGATCATGTATTGATAAGTGCTTTGACACTAGGTGGTGTACAGGGTCTGATGATGGAGCCGGAAGGCGGCCATGGGAAAATCTAATTCGTTGGATTTGTGGAGGTGATAGAACAGATATTTAAATAAATCGTAATGCTAAAAAGTAGAAAATAAAATATAAGTAAAAATATTTTTAAAAACAAGCTTGTAATTAACTTAAAAGTACTAAATAAAACTGTCGTAAACATAGAACTTTAATATTTTCTTAAAAGCTTGAGGCGTAAATGTCCTTCTTACATTAAACTTGAAGATAAGCCTCAAGGTTTTAAGAAAATATTAAATTTCTATGTTTACGACAGTTTTATTTAGTACTTTTAAGTTAATTACAAGCTTGTTTTTAAAAATATTTTTACTTATATTTTTTTATTTTAGAAACGAAAGTTTTAAAACATTTGAAACGATTTATAAATATCACTTACATCCCGAAAATAGAACATTACAATAAGCTTATAAATAAGTCTGTTAAATAAACTCATAACCTTAATACACAATATACCTACTATAAGTTCTAGTTAAGCCCCACATGTACGCACTTACGCGTACCTACATAACCTCTATTCATAATGATTATGGCAAATAATATCTTTTGTGAGCGGAACACTATTAGGTTTTATGTCATAATTATGGCGGGACGGTGCCCGGGGCGGATGGCGGCCGTACTCCACCGTACGACCGGCGACCGGCCCGCCAATGTGTTTTCATTCGACGCTGCGTAAAGGCGATTTTTACAAATGGCGCGACTTCGTCCATCGCCTGCATTAATTGGATGCACTGACCGCGATGCTGTCCGGATGAAAATATTTACGTTCTCCGCAAAATATATTGGAATATTTCCAGGTGAACGGTGACGGCTCTATTATGTGAGTACGAAGTTGGCGAATCAAGCAGATGATGTGAAAACCAATCGCTTTAGAGGCTTCGTTCGATAAACAGGCGCGGTTTGTAATCCACACGGCTTGACTGAGCTGCTGTATGAAGGGAGATAATTAAGCTATACGATCGGTGCTTAACGCGACACTACATCTAAATTCAGAGATAATGGCGTCATACAATTATGTTCGAGTGTATGACGCTTGATCTGTTGTTGTGTTAACCGCCACTGTTGCGTATCGACTGTGCCGTTCATTTTTGGTTCGACGAAGTTACATTGTAGATGTTTTGTTAATAGGTATGTATAGAAATAAGAGGTATGAGGAACAGAGTGTAAAGTTCACTCATCCTCCATAGAAAAGGGAGGATCCTCCGACCAGGAGGTTTTGTGTCTGGTAGGCAACTGCCTGATGATTGATTTCGGGACGTTGTATATGTTGTGCGGTAAACTCTGCTTGCGCGATGCAGGATTTTGCGTGGTGTCAGTGTAATGCATTGTTCACATGTGGCATTGCAGATGTCGCCACAGATGAATACACACCTATTGTGGGTTTATTTTATAATTTATTTTGGCTTAAGAGTGCACCCTTATGTGAGATTTTTTATTAGGTAATCGAGTCTCGAAGCCTGAAATCTATGTAGCAAATTACGGATTTAGCGATCAAATCCCTGATCCCTCGCAGCTAACTGATTAACTATGACGAATAGTATCACAGAAAGGAGGCTTTACAGGGCTTCCTGGTTGCAATAATAATTAATTTGCCAGTTAATTAGTGTAGCTGCAGTGGGTGTAAATCAAGCGGTGGCCGCCGGCGTGATTTCGCCATTGTTATGGTGTTTCACTGTGTCTAATGCTCATGTAGAGCCTATAGAAAAACTAACAGATATTACAATAGCAGCATATAGACCAACTGGTTAAAAAATAATACCTAAATCTCACTTTTCTCTAATAGGAAAATGGCGCGAATTTTTTTAAATTTTTTTACATCTTTCGTCTCATTTATCTTTAGTATTAAAGTTAGGCAAACGTATTGAGAAAAAGCGCTTCCAAAGAGGTTCGATCATTCAGCTTAATTATTTTCGTAATGTGTGAAACACCTCGGTGAAAAATAAAAAAATACCGTAAAGGATACGCTTAGATGAGAGTAGGTACCTATTTTACCGCATATTCCGTTGTATGGTGCGTAATTTTTAACTTTCGAACTATATAATTATGCAGGCTTTGTAAATGCATTTTTTGTGCAAATGTGTGGAAAAGTGATATTTCTTTGACTCTAATTTAACAAAAATCTAAATATCTATAGGAAGAAAACGAGCAAAAATGATGAAATCTGTAGGTACCGCATGTAAAATTTTGGAGATGCCCCTTTTTAGCCCCATATTAGCTTTTTATTCTGTTGTCCTTCGATCTGTGTAATGCATTGCTGGGCCGCAGCCATTATTTTATACGTCGCCCGTCATTGTTTCACTGAATTATTTCCCAAGTCAAAAATACACACACAATTAGGTACTTGACTAAATTGTCGAAACAATATTGTTTGTATCAATTCACCAGCTGAAGTGGCTCTTTGTGTAGCAGTGGCTGTCGAGATCTCCCCTGTTTTAAACACAATGCCACTGAGAGCCGTTGCAAGCGGCTTATTTACCTAAATGAAGGCCTATTAGAGCCTTGCACAACCCGAGAACAGGAACACTACGTTTAGAGGAAGATGTGTGACTCTTTTGTGGGCAGCATTCTGTATTTAGGCTGGGGACAAATCGAACCTATGCAGTGGAATTTTGCGCGCGTCATTCCGCTTCATCTGTATTGTAGCTAAAATACTCTGAAGACAAGTGCCATATTGGCAGAAAAAGGGGATTTGCGACGTTGCCAGGTAACACACTGACGTAACGAAAAATTCTACATCGCACGAGCAGAGTTTACCGCGCGATCAGCATATATATATAACTTCCCGATATCAATAGTTGCCCCCTGGCTGGAGGCCCTCAGTGTAGTTCTTAAGGCAGCCACATGAAAGAAGTCATGATTTCAGAAATCAACTACGAGATGCCATAGTTAAAAAAAAAAAAATATCAATAGTTGGGCAGTTGCCCACCAGACACGACACCGGTCTGGTCGGGGAACCCTCCCTTTTCTATAGAGTATGAGTAAACTTTACTTTTAACACCTACGTTACATGGCAACACTGAAACAGTTATTTTAAATAAATCCGAGGAGTTTTGAAAACAAGTGAATGTTGTGAATAACTGTGAACGGCACCGGTGTATGGAATCTACAGCGAGATATCTATGAGATTCCACTTCCACGAGGAGCTGGGACATAACCTATGGGACATACAGGTGTATAATTCGTACAACATTTTTGAAATTATCGCATACGGATTTGGGATTTACGTGTGCAAAAAAAGAATGGAAGCATGTACAAAAAATAGTTATAGAATAGAGGTGGTACGAAATAATGAATGGATTCAAGTGAATATTGAATGTGAAAGTAATTTAAACGAAAGTTAAAATAATTTACTCAATAATATGCTTAATACGTTCACTTTTGATTAAACATTTAAGGATGCAAAAAGCTTTTATCTGTAATTTATGTATAAATGAAAAAGCATGTCGTTTTTTTACTTTATTTACCACATAGTATCTAATTAATTTAAAAATTAAAATGACTGTAGAGAATAATTTATGTTATTTTGTAACTTCGATAAAATAAATCTATAATTTCACAATTCTACTCAACCCGCCTCCTGGTTTAAATCATTTTTGAATTTCGAACTTTATTCCGACTACGATACCCCTTGGTTCTCAGTTCTTAATCCAAAATTTGACATCTAGCGCCGAACTAAGTTGACAGTTTTTTTAAAAGGACTGTAGATAAATATAATTATTAGGTATAGGTACAGTTTCCTTCTTATTACAAAAATTGGTTCGATGGTTTAACTATGTCAAAAGAAAAACCTTGTTTTTTTTTTAAGACCGAATACCGCATCATGTTGATCTAACATTAGTTGACCCAGATCATTGTTCACATACAGCAACCGTGTGTCCCAGCAGTTACCTGCACAGAAACTATGTTTATTACAGAACAGTAACCGCCAACTTGTGTACCTACCCGACGAGAATTTAGCCGAAATACTAACTACAAATGGCATACGGAACGTATTTTCAGATGTGTTTGGCTTGCTTAAGCAATTAATGTGGATGGAGGTATTTTGGCTGGTTTATTACAGTGATTATACAAATTTATTATCGTTATTTTTTAAGGATTAGGAATGGGGTTACTGGTATTGTAACGGTTTAGCACGATTACTGAGAGTATGAAGTCGATTTACGCATTTTTGGTATAGAAAAATATTTTGGAAATAAAAACTAAAAGTTTGTTCTAATTTGTGAGTTTTATGGAAACAATAGCAACAGGACCAATTTATAGTCAAAGAGCCGAACTGATTGCTCTTTCTCTATCATGATTTTATCTGCAAAGATATGAAGTTCGATGGCATTTAGGAAAGAATGTCCGTTTTATTTCTATCAGGGCTTGCTCCGTTCTTCGCTTTTAGATATAAAGAGAGGAAAATCGTTTGCAAATTCCATTACTGGCCTGAAAAGCTTTCTAGTTTAAAGTATACTCCATTTCTTCTTTTCGTGTGATTAGTCACAAACAGAGTTTTAAAGCCGCCCAAGGGCCTCTGACTTGGCTTCACATGCTGTCGAGAAATATCTCTCTGGCCTGCCGGTTTCCTCACGAAGTTTCCTTCACTGTTTTAAAGCCGTCCAAGGGCCTCTGACATGGCTTCACATGCCATCGAGAAATATCTCTCTGGCCTGCCGCTTTCCTCACGAAGTTTTCCTTCACTGTTTTAAAGCCGTCCAAGGGCCTCTGACATGGCTTCACATGCCGTCGAGAAATATCTCTCTGGCCTGCCAGTTTCCTCACGAAGTTTTCCTTCACTGTTTTAAAGCCGTCCAAGGGCCTCTGACATGGCTTCACATGCCGTCGAGAAATATCTCTCTGGCCTGCCGGTTTCCTCATCATGTTTTCCTTCACCGTTTATAAAGCAAGTGATAATTATACAATACGCACATGCATCCGAAAAGTCAGAGGTGCGTAGCTTGGGTTGCCTGCACTCCACTCAAACATGTACCTGTACTTTTGGTACAGGTAACATTTTTTACCATCGTTCCTGTTGGTACAATACTTTCTATTATTTATGTATTTTCCGACCGTATCTGATCCGTTTTTCAGCCGATTTTTTCTATTAGATTAAAACTATCGCAATTTAGTTCCTGGCAGGCAGCTTTATACATCTCGTTTAATTTTTTAAATAATATTATTATTTTATAATCAGCAACTAAAACATACCAGCGAAATAAAAAATAAAATATTTTAAAAGACGTCTCACGAAAATCAGCGAAAGCGTAGGTTTTAATATTTTAATAGGACCAGAGATTCGAACACAATAATTTAGGAATAAAATTATAACCACAATCTTGGTTGAAGCTAGCTGATAAAAATACAATGTGGCCTTAGAACCCTAATTAAAGTAGACTTTGTAAAATGGTTAAAAATTAAAGTAAATTATGTATTTTTTTTGACGATTGACTCCAAACAAATTAAAATATCCATTCGATTCTGAAAACCATATCTCCGTTTCCATGAATGCTATTTCATAGAAAAACAAGCTTACTATTGAAACAAAAGATATATAATGTATCTAACTAGCGAGCTAACACGCGACGTGTTCTCCGCGTTTCCACAATATACACTCACTTGTCTCACTATCTTGTACACTCTCGTTACGCAAACGCGGCAAACACGTTGCGCACACGTGGCGTGCTCGCTACGCACACGCAGCGGGTGCGTTGAACAATCATCTCGTTGATAAATCGCTCGCAAATCGCATTAGCATCAAATCTTCATCACCAAAGCATCAAAATAGAAATTATGTTAAAGCCACTTAAGCCTCTGTCAATCAGTCGTTCAATAATAGCAATTAACTGAAGGCAACAAGTTACTAACTTCTAATAACCCTATTAATCCAATCAAAAATAAATGCTAAAACACTGTAGTTATTAAGTAAGGCGACAGAGTCTAAATCCCGATCCTGAATTTTCTGGATTATTAGTGATATATAGCGTTTCGATACGACCTAATGACTGCCGCCGGATACGATGGCACTAGGGTTAACTGCTTATTTCTATGATTTATTGACACTAGTGTTACGTGTGGAAATCTAAGGATATTTTATTAACTAATAACCGATTTCTATTCAATATGTCGCATAAATAATCTGCTAAGTGAAGGAAAAGGTGAGGAAACCGGCATGACCTAGAACCATCGAAGACGTAGTGACATCTACCAACCCGCGCTGGGCCCGCGTGGTGGATTACAGCCCACTCCCTGTTGAAGAGACGAGGCTTGTGTCCCAGCAGTGGGATCATTTGTATTATGCTGGTTTTTATGGTTTCCTTTTTTATTATGATTTGGTTTCCTACAAAAATGGTGAACGGTCACGCAATAGGTAACGACTGTCCATAATATACAGAACGTTTTTTGACCCCTAATGTCAAATATTGGTGAAAATTATAGATTTTCGTAACAGGACATCACGCCTGTATTTCCCGAAGGGTTCAGCAGAGGTGTACCTATAGTACCTACAGCCACATTTCGCCAGCTATGTTTGAGTGTCATGTAATAGGGGGCTCGGAAAGCACGTTAAGCCGTTGGTCCTACGCCTGATCTCTCTCCGGTCGTGTCGGATTGCCGTCCCATCGGACTATGAGAGTGAGGGAAGAGAGAGTGCACTTGTGTCTGCGCAAACACTTGTGCACTATAATATCTCCCGCGCCGAAGGCTAGTCCCCGTTGAGATTGGCCACCGTGGCCGAAAATACGGTCTGGAGGACTATATATTAATAGGGGGCGAGCCTATTGCTATCAGGGACAAATCCTGACTCCGGGCTGCTACTGAGAAATTCCACTGGTCCTCTGGGTTCGATTCCCAGATCGCGCAAAGTGTTATTGGGTTTCTCCATCTGGATTTTTTTTGTGGCAGGCCGGAGTGTGGATTTGTGCCCGATTTTTGCCAATAGGCTCGCCCCCTGTTGGAACTTAAACTTAACTTACCTACATAAGTCTAATAAACGTTGTATAGCGCCTGTATAGTTACACAACGCTTTGTCTTCTTCTTTCAAAAGTAATTTGACTTTTGAAAGAAGCAGACAAAGCATTGTGTAACTATACAGGCGCTATACAACGTTTATTAGTAAGGCGGTAAGTAGATATAGTTGAGTGCTCAGACCAAATAAAAACCAAGACAGCGGTGTCAACAGTGACGTGAGGCTGGTTTCCTAAAAATGTGTGAACTTAGTGAAGTGTACTTTGATTGTAAATGGTTGTAAATGTGTGTGTGTCAGCGTGTATGCACAGAGCGGAGGTGTAGTTTTGGCATGCTTCACTGTATTGTTCTCAGCGCTCGTCTTGGTTTTTTAATTGGTCTGAGGTTGAGTGAATTTCAGTTAGGTATTAAAACTAACCAAGAGTAAACCTACATTATCAATGAATCACCAAAAAAAATTAAAAAATTAAGCGCCACTCGTGGTCAGAACATTAACTATAAGCTTATTACAAAAGACAAGCAGGTACTCGAAAGATAAAAGATAAAAGAAAACTCCTATTAAACATTTCATCAGAAAACGTCGAAATTTAATTATCTAATTAACATGACTGGGACGACATCGGGTGAATAAAGTCATTGGGGGTGAATTACGACAAATTTCTTATTAAAAAGATTCCTCTCTGAGATCACAATAATGAGAGCTTTGATTATTTCCTACCTGACTTTTTGTTTCTTTTTTTGTTCTCTTGTTTTAGTAACCTGAAAATGTTATACTTATTGTCTGTAAAATTCTGACAATTTACTTTGTTTACAAGTTTCGCAGAGATAGAATGAAGTTAGTATACAATTTTGTTTTATTAAAACTATGTTTAAATTCTCTTTAAAATACACGTTTTAGTTTCATCAATCAAGGTTTCAAATAAGTAAGCCTAGACGCAAATGAATGGGTTTAGTTTCAAAGCGCGCTGATCCGAAATACGGCCGAGTTACACTGCCGGGTTTTGGATACCTAATCGAAACGACTATAGGTATAGTGTCCACCGACGGCTAACGTTATTTACGGCATTTACTCGATCAATCTTTCTCATGAGTGCTTCTATTTATAGCCAAAGGTAAAACTTCCCGATCCCTGTATAACAAGAACACTTATTTTTACTTTCGAGGTCCCAGGATTTATTTTGATCAATGACGTTTGAACTGGTTTAGACGATACTGAGATTTTCAGTGAAAAGCCTTTATATACTATACGATTTGATACTGTTTATTCGTTACAGGTAGTCGGAAGTCCAAGTCTTTTTTTTTTGTGGGTGTGAAATCATCCAATGTCTTCTCCCGCTCTGGGCGGAGCGGACGGGCGTGTCAGACTTTTACTGACTAAAACCCACCCGTGTTCCTTCAGTTGCCTGTTGCCAAGGTCCCGGTATCCCTTTCGGACTTTGCCGCAACAAGTCCAAAAGTCTGACAACCAGTTTTACTAAGGTATATTGTGCTACCCAGTTACTGAGTTGTGGAGGTCAAATAGGCAGTCGCACCATGTTAAATAATGATATTCAGCTTCATCTGGTTAGACTGGAAGCCAAACCGAATATAGTTGGGAAATGACCTGAGAAGATTGATTGATTTAAGATAGTTTTAAAATGGGTACTGCGAGCAGATTGAGATGTTTCTAATAACTTTAACTGACACAATATAAAGAAAACGTCAATTTATTTTTAAACTGTCACTAATAATATCTATAATAATAACTATGTACAAGGGAAAATTATCAAAGGGCATAAAATAATTCGTCCGCATCGCTGTCAACAGAAAAAGTGCCCAAAAGGCTGGCAGCATTGCCACGTTGTATGGCAATGCTGATTCTTTGCCCAAAAAATAGGCCAGCCCTCTGGTTACGTGAAGCGTCGACCAAGCGTTTGGCGATGTCTTGAAAAACCAAGTGGGCACTCGGACCCCATGGCCCATGGTTTCAACCCCAAACGGCTCGAACATATACGACCCGATAAGATTAGAGTATTTGCGCCGTTTGAGGCATTAAAATTAAATTAAACTGTAGTGACACATTGTTGCATTATCGTTGACGTGGCATTTTAGGTTACCGTGCGAGTTGCCGCTCCGCTAAGGGAGCCGGCAGTACTATCCTAGCTAGTGTCGAATAAGGTCGCGTAATAATATTGTTAATTGTCTGTAAAGGAATATGAAATAAAGACACAAAGTTTTACCTCAGTCGCGACATTTAATTCATACCACCTCCTTAAGTAAAGAACACAAAAGTGGTGACCCCGACGAAAGAACTTTATAATTTGGAGTTACGGAAACATACGTGTGCAACATGCCGACGACACCTCCGCCCACCGTTCCAGAAACAGCAGCGTTATCAGTAACGTCAAGGATTTCTGAGTTCTGGACACACCAACCTCGAGTGTGGTTCATCAGGACCGAAGCGACACTGGCCCCGCAGAAACTAGGAGACTACTCAAAATTTGATTTAGTGGTGTCAAAACTAAATAGCGACACCGTAGACCAGTTAACGGATTTTTTAGTAAATCCACCAGAGACAGGCAAATACGAGGCCTTGAAACAGAAATTATTGAAAATATACGAAGACTCTCAAACGAAGCAGATAGAGAGACTGATCAACAAAATGGAATTGGGAGATCAGAAACCGTCACAATTATTAGCAAAAATGAAAGTCCTCGCACGAGACAAAGTGACCGACGGAACACTAAAAGTGCTATGGCAAAATCTTTTGCCAGCAACGGTACGTGCGGTACTCACGGTCACGGAAACAAAAGACCTGGAGAAATTAGCTAACATTGCCGACGACGTCAACGAAGTCACCAAAGCCGGAGTTGTGGCAGCAGTATCACAGCAGCCCTCAACGTCGTCATCAAGCGAACCAGAGAAGTCAGTTTTAGATGAAATAGCGAAGTTAAGTGCACGTTTTGACGAAATGGAAAACCGGTACAGAGGAAACCGATCACGCAGCAGGAATCGTTATCAGACATCAAACACCCGGAGCAGAAGCAGTCCACGAACACGGCGTTCTGAAGAAGATCCGGATTGGCTATGTTTTTACCATTTCCGTTACGCAGACAAAGCGCAGAAATGTGTAAAACCATGCGCCTGGAAAAAAGCGGGAAACTAACTTCGGAGCAGAAACAGGCGGGAATTTGCTCCGTACTTCCAGCCAACCGCCTTAGAGTAACAGACGAAAATACGGGTTTGAACTTTCTAGTGGATACAGGAGCGAACGTGTCCGTAATACCAGTAAATAAGAAGAACCAAAAAGTACCGGACAGCGAGTATAAGTTGTATGCAGTAAATGGAGCCGAAATCAACACGTATGGGGTAAAGGCACTAGTACTGAACCTGAAATTACGACGGGTATTCCGATGGGACTTTATTATAGCCGACGTGAAACAACCCATACTTGGTGCAGACTTCCTAGGACATCATAAGCTTCTGGTCGACGTGAGTGCAAGAAGACTGATTGATCAGGTGACGGAGCTAAGCACGGTAGCATCCCTAGTAAGTAGCTCACATATTTCACTAAAAATGTTAAGTGTAGAACATCCGTATCACGATATTATTTCTAAATACCCAGATATTACTAGGCCTACCTCTTTCAAAGACCCTCCTAAGCATTCAGTAGTACATTATATTGAAACTACTGGTCCACCGGTACACTCGCGTGCAAGGCCGTTACCACCGGACCGCTATGCCAAAGTTAAAGAAGAATTTAGAATAATGCAGGAGATGGGAATATGTAGGCCGAGTAAAAGCCCGTGGGCGAGCCCTTTACATGTGGTACCGAAACCGAATGGAGACATTAGACCCTGTGGTGACTACAGAAAATTAAATGCGATCACTAAACCAGATAGGTACCCAGTTCCACGGTTACACGAGTTTACATATATGTTAGCTAACAAAGAGATATTTACACATTTAGACATAAATAGAGCATATCATTTCATACCAATAAACCAGCAAGATATAGAGAAAACCGCAATAATCACACCTTTTGGATTATTTGAATTTCCTAGAATGAGTTTTGGTTTAAGAAACGCTGCTCAAACATTCCAACGTTTCATGAGTAACACAGTTTTGCAGGGATTAGATTTCTTGTTCTCATATATCGATGACGTCATCATAGCCAGTGACGACTACGAACAGCATAAAGAGCATTTAGAAATAGTTTTTAAAAGGTTCAGTGAATTCGGAATAAGAATAAATACGGCGAAATGTCAATTTGGGAAAGAGAAAGTAGACTTTCTCGGTTTTGAAGTGTGTAAAAAAGGTATCACACCACTAAAGTCCAGAACTCAGGCCATAGTAGATTTTCCAAGGCCAAATACAGTAGAGGAATTAAGAAGGTTTCTCGGAATGGTAAATTTTTATAGGCCCCACATACCTAAAGCAGTAGAGTCGCAAAGGAGTCTCAATAAGTTTATACATCATTCCAAGAAACGCGATAAGACAGTAGTACAGTGGGACACGGAAAGTAACCAGGCGTTCGAACAATGTAAGGACAGCTTGCAAAAAGCTGTTACATTGTCACACCCGCAGAGTGGCGTACCTATAGCACTCATGTGTGACGCATCAGATATGTGCGTAGGCGCTGTGTTACAACAACAAGTTAAAAACCATTGGGAACCGTTAGGATATTTCTCGAAGAAACTTACTGATGCACAAATTAAGTACAGTACGTATGATAGGGAATTATTGGCAATATATATGGCCATTCAGTATTTCAGAAAGTTATTTGAAGGTAGAGAACTGATCATATTTACGGACCATAAACCAATAACTTACGCCCTTACAAAACTAAACAGCAGTAACTCAGAAACGCCAAGGAGAACAAGATATTTATTATTCATTAGTGAATTCACAAGTGATATTCGCCATGTAGACGGAAAACAAAACGTAGTTGCTGACTCGCTATCACGTGTTGCGGAGCTGTATTGCCCAACAAACATAGACTTCTCAGAATTAGCTGCCGCACAGGAAACGGACGAGTACATTGCACGGATATCAAATGGCAATAATAATAATAGCAACGCGAGCATAAAAAAACTATACGGTCCCACAACAAATACACCGATTTATTGCGAAATATCAAAAGACACGGTCCGACCGTATTTACCAGAGAAATTCAGGCGTATAGCTTTCAAGAACGTACATAACATGAGTCATCCCGGGATTAGGGTAACAAAAAAATTGATTACACAAAAGTATTTTTGGCCCGGTATGAATTCAGAGATAGGCAAATGGGCAAAAGCATGTATAGCATGTCAAAGGGCAAAAGTACAAAGACACACAGTATCAGAATTAGGGGTTTACGCGGAATGCGGCAGGTTCGAACACATTCACATAGACATAGTAGGGCCGTTAACCATTACGGAAGAGGGATACCGATATTGTTTTACTATAATCGACAGGTTCACGAAATGGCCGGAAGCCATACCATTGAAAGAAATTACCGCGGAGAATATTGCCAAGGCGCTATATGATTGTTGGATCACACGTTATGGTTGTCCCATTAGAATCACTAGTGACCAAGGAAGACAATTTGAGAGTAATTTGTTCAATCAGCTAATGAAAGTAATGGGAATTCAAAGAATTAGGACAACAGCTTATCATCCCCAAAGTAACGGAATGGTGGAACGATGGCACAGGTCACTAAAAGCATCAATAATGGCCAGAATGACAACAGGATCGTGGTTAAAAGAGTTACCAACTGTGTTATTCGGGCTGCGCGCAGCAATTAGAAGCGACACCGGACATAGCGCCGCAGAGTTAGTATACGGGAGTACAATTAGGTTACCAGGAGATTTTTTTGTAGCGACTCAAACTCGAAACCAAAGCATGGATTCATATGTAGATGAATTAAAAAGAACAATAGGGAATATTGCACCTCATAATAGAGTGAATAAGGGACGCTCTTCGTTTGTACACTCAGAACTCGAAACTTGTAAATATGTTTTTGTTCGTAATGACACCGTACGTAAATCGCTACAACCGCCCTATGATGGCCCATACCACGTCATAAGTCGGAACGAAAAAAATTACGTCATAAAAATAGCAGAGAGACAAGCGTGTATTTCAATCGACCGTTTAAAACCTGCATTTGTACTAGATGACAGTGAGGAAAATAACAGTAAAAGTATTACAGCACACGACATTCCGACAAAGGTAAAAGAAAAAAAAACCCTCATAACAAAGAAACAGTCGACAGAGTCAGTAAATAAAGAACCCATAGTCACTCGCAGTGGTCGCGTCAGCAAAAGGATAAGATTTTTTGATGAATAAGAGCGTGTACAAATGAGAAATAGTAGGTACCAATATAAAGGGAAACGCTCCATTAGATTAAGTAAACATAAGATGAATATAAAATAAGGTATATCTTTTGCATGGCGTGGGCCTGCGAAATATTGTGGATTCCAACGGGATGATATTTTTATAGCAGAATATTGAGCAGGCACACTACCCTTAAATATATTTATGATAATAATATTATATCACCTTAAGTCGGCACTGACCAACAGATGTCCGCAAATAAATATTGAAGAATTATAATTAAGACCATCTGTATACACCTTTATAATATGTGTGGTAATAAATAAAGTATGACCTACTTAAATTTAAAAGTAAGCATACAAGATGATAAACATAAGAATAACGCAGCGTAGTAATTGTCAATTGAAGACATAATTTCCAATAGACAGACGCCTAATAGAAATCATCTCCGACCATGGGTGGATCGGAAAGCAAAAATTCAGAAGTAATAATCGCTCAAAGTGGCGCGAATAATGCCAGCGCCACATTAGAAAGAAAAGTGGAAATGTTCAGTATAGTAACTATTATAGTGATAATCAGCATTGTTGTGATCATAGCCTGGACAGGATGCAAAGGTTGTGGCAAACGAGCCAAAAAGGTACTAGTGAAAGATATTGTGTCTTCCCTGGAACAAGGAAGGTTGTCCCAACAACCGTCAAATCAACAGGCCACGGTTCAAGAAGTACATACATATTAACGAGACACATAGAGAATAATTATGGCGATTTTCTATTGGAAACAAATGGCCACCAAAAGTGTATTGTGTAGATTATAAGTTATAAGTTAAGCATATTATTGTAACATGTAAAATGATACTCAGGTTTTTGTAACGCCCGACTGGCTGGCGCGAACTTTTGTCGATAAGCAAAACATAGTGTAAACATGAAATGTAATAACTAGATACCTAGTGATGTTATGTTACGGACAATTGTACTAAACAAGTAAAGTAGAAAAATGCCCATATATTTTGTATAATTTTAACAAATTAAAAAAATAGGGGAGGAATACTGTAGTGACACATTGTTGCATTATCGTTGACGTGGCATTTTAGGTTACCGTGCGAGTTGCCGCTCCGCTAAGGGAGCCGGCAGTACTATCCTAGCTAGTGTCGAATAAGGTCGCGTAATAATATTGTTAATTGTCTGTAAAGGAATATGAAATAAAGACACAAAGTTTTACCTCAGTCGCGACATTTAATTCATACCACCTCCTTAAGTAAAGAACTAACACTAACTACACAAAAAAACTAACAATCACAAGACTCCCACAAATCGTTTATTAGTCGGAGAGATAAACACAAAAACGATGCAATTATTGCTGAGTCCTTCCGAGTCTCCTGAGTCTATCCCATAGATAGGTACATAAGTGCGAGAAAATATTCAAGAAAAAAACCGATTAAGTGAGTGAAACATAACTTTCCTCCTAATAAAACACCCTAGGGTAGTCACTAACTCTGACCCCATGAATTTTAAACCTGATTACTTAGCTAAGAGCGGTTGACATTTGGAGTGCCTCTAACTACTCCCATGTGGGATTTTTACCGCGTTTTTTATTTCACTTAGACGAGTATGTACGTTTTAACCCTGTTACGTATGGTAATAGCTGAGAGAAGTTTCTGCTGAGCTGAAAATGTACTTAAGTGTGGGGAAATAAGGTTCTTCGCTATGTTGTAGAGATGGGCACGCATACGTATGCGTGCATATATCTACTGCGTAATAATTTTCCAAGAAAAATATGTTTGCATCTACGAAGATGCAAACCTGTTTTTCTTAGAAAATTCTGATGTTTGGTAAATATACTGTACTGTAATAAAGTGAAATTACTGAAAACTACTTAAAGCATTATTGTAGGTACTCATCATAATGAACCACTGTTACTATAAGAACACCCTGAAACCTGAACATAACAACATCATGCCTGAAAGCATGTAGGTATTACAAAATTATGGAAAATATAATATAAATAATAATACTTTGTGCTATGTCAACAACTTGGTACCAAGTTCTTCTTTGTGGTCCTTAAAGAGGGCGATCCTTAGATATTGCACTATATAGGCTTTATACATGAGAATAACTACCAAATAAATACGCTTGACGCGACTCCCCTTGCCTATAATTAAAAAAAAACATTTAACTAATTCCGTAACACATGCTCGTAATTATTAAAATAATAAATTTCATTGTAAAATTCATTGCGTTATTTACATTGTTGAACTGAGTTTTTTTTCGAACTTATGAAGCAATGGATTGATCGTGTATTACGCAATTAGGCTGCAGTTTTTCCTATACGTTATGTGCAATTAATACTTTGTGTTTCATCGTTTGGGAAAATATATCCAACTTTTGCAACATTTCTCTGTAAATGGATTCAAAGTATATCTAAGATTACTATGTATCCCTTTGTGCAATTTTAAATCTAGATAGAGGTGTTAATTTTGAAAAAGTAGCCTATATATTAAACTCTGCAATCTGCATACCCTCTGAGAGCACCTAGCGTTAATAATTCGCTTCTTTTACATTATTAGTGTACTTTATTTACTCATTCCGAGAGATATTTAAAAGAGAATATCAAGCTGAAAGAGAGAATTAAGGAAATTAACAATTTTCTTTGTCCTCTTTGCTCAGATTTCCAACTAGCGCCATCTCTGAACGGAAGGGGAAACTAAACGTATTGAGTACATAAATCAGACTGAGTGAAAGAATCTTGTTCGACTTTCAGATTATAAAATAAAATAAATAGATCGCACGTGAGACCTCGTATTTACTTTGATACTTTTGACAAAAATCCCAGATTTTATATCAAAAGTTAAGGTAAAACCAAATAAATGTAAAAATAAATAGTAAATGAAAAGGTCTTTGTCTTAGCTCTTCATTCAACCATAGGGTGGTAAAGCAAATACGAGGACGACTATACTTTCATTACCAACGTTTACGTATGAAATACGCTCATATGCTTAAATTAAATGTAATAATATGCTTAATTGAATTTTATATAATAAATGTGTGAACATTTTACTGAATCTGACAGCTCTAATTATATTAACAAATAAGTTAATAAACTCTGTAATTTTATCCAATTTCGTTCTCTAATTTATTAGTAAGTAGATAGTTATTTTCATTGTGCTTGCGTTTGAAGTTTTCGGACAACTTGTGGGTTTAGACAAGTCTTTGTATTAGTTCCAGAATAGTAATATTTTAGTTTAATATCTTATTTGATTTGCTTAACTTCGTGAACAGGCTTAATTTTCAAGAGATTAAATTAATATCTTCGATGGGGAAAGTATAATTAGATTTTTTGTAACAGACAGCAGAATTTAAGTTTAATTAATTTTCAACATGAGGTTTTGATTAAATGTCATATAATATCGTATTTAATCGTTGAAAAATAAATGAAACTAAGTTTAAATCTAAAGGTGTGTCCAAACATAAAGCGGCAATCGTGCGCATCTGCCGCACGCGAACGCTTCTGTCTACCTGCCGCGCACAAAGCTTTTTACCTAACTAAAGCCCGACAGAAATGTGTCTTGCCACTGCCGCGCTCTTGCCGCTCAGTGTTTGGACACACCTTTAGGTTATCGTGTAGGTAACCCTATTAAGACTAAAACTTGGTTTCCTAAGAAAGCGGTGAACGGTCATACAATAACGGCTGTCCAAATACAGAGCGTTTTTGACACCTTCATGTCAAATACTGGTGAAACTGACAGATTTTCATGACGGCTGTTATATTATGACGGAACCGCTCTTCTAGGGAACCGGAGCTTTAGGTACCCACTATTATTTTTCCCGATAACTCAGGCCAAATAAAAAACCAAGACAGAGCGCTGTCAACAGTGACGTTAGACCGGTTTCGTAAACATGTGTGCACTTAGTGAGGTGTAGTTTGATTGTAAATGGTTGTAAATGTGTGCGTGTGAGCGTGTATGCACAGAGCGGCGGTGTAGTTTTGGCATGCTTCACTGTATTGTTCGTAGCGCTCTGTCTAGCTTTTTCATTTGGTCTGAGCCCGTGTTTAAAAAATTATAATATTTAATTCAACAACAAACAGTTGACACACCTTTAACCCCGCGTAAAAATTACATTTGTCAGGTGTCCAAGGCCACAAAACACAATAGACGCAAAAATCAATACCAAAGCAATTTCAAAATGCTTAACGGCTAATGGATATCATATCAACAATATTGACCATCTACTGATGGCTGATTACATGGCTTATGAGCGACGGTATCCACGCCCGGGTGGTCGTAATCAAGCCCGCATAAACAAACAAACAACCGGGTAACCGGGCGATACTACCCGGCTTCCGGAAATTAACTTATGCGACTGTGGCAGTCGCGGCAGATGCATTTTTTCGCTGCATTTTGTAAAGAAGTGTCTTTTTCACGCGGTTGCACTATGGTCTTAAATGATTTGTTGCCGTTGAGTTGTGACTTGTTTTCAACAATGGAATAAATAGCGCTCGTATTCATTTGTTTATTTCAAATTATGATATTACGGTATTGACGTGTGTCATTCCCACTCTTTTTTAGCAAGCTTTTATTAAAAAAATATTTTTTTGTCAGTAAAATAACACATTTTTTTAACAAGTTTGTTTTGTAAATTTTTTGCAAAAAATATACGTTTTTCCAATGCTATAAATTGTTGGAAAAACCTATGAAAACTAAATCGTGAGCGCGGATTTTTGTTTGATGGCACACACGGATTTATTCTTTTTTTTTATAACCTATCTACCTACATACACGATCTATATTGAGTACCAGTTCCAATGGGCTGGCAATCTGTTTGATGCTAATACAATCTAAACGTATGACGCTGCTCGTGTCTGATACGAGGCGCCACTTGTCACTTCGGACATGAACTATTCGAGCTATGGTATATGTACGAGTAGGTACCGTAACATGCACATACATTAGTGCCAGGCATTTAACAGACTATGTCTATGTCCAATTGTCCAGTAGTGGACGTCTTTGAATTGATACTATGAGGATGACGATTTAACAGACGAAAATTTGCTCTGTTTAGATACAGTTAGTGAAACAAAATCGGTTACATCTTTGGACTACTACTAACTAAAGATTATGAAAAAAATCTGTAGGTACATAATGATATAAACAATTTTAAGAGTTTAAAATGAAATGTAGAAAAACAATGTATCGATCAATTTGTATCAATTTCATATTATGTAAAAGTTACGTATGAAATACGCTCATATGCTTAAATTAAATGTAATAATATGCTTAATTGAATTTTATATAATAAATGTGTGAACATTTTACTGAATCTGACAGCTCTAATTATATTAACAAATAAGTTAATAAACTCTGTAATTTTATCCAATTTCGTTCTCTAATTTATTAGTAAGTAGATAGTTATTTTCATTGTGCTTGCGTTTGAAGTTTTCGGACAACTTGTGGGTTTAGACAAGTCTTTGTATTAGTTCCAGAATAGTAATATTTTAGTTTAATATCTTATTTGATTTGCTTAACTTCGTGAACAGGCTTAATTTTCAAGAGATTAAATTAATATCTTCGATGGGGAAAGTATAATTAGATTTTTTGTAACAGACAGCAGAATTTAAGTTTAATTAATTTTCAACATGAGGTTTTGATTAAATGTCATATAATATCGTATTTAATCGTTGAAAAATAAATGAAACTAAGTTTAAATCTAAAGGTGTGTCCAAACATAAAGCGGCAATCGTGCGCATCTGCCGCACGCGAACGCTTCTGTCTACCTGCCGCGCACAAAGCTTTTTACCTAACTAAAGCCCGACAGAAATGTGTCTTGCCACTGCCGCGCTCTTGCCGCTCAGTGTTTGGACACACCTTTAGGTTATCGTGTAGGTAACCCTATTAAGACTAAAACTTGGTTTCCTAAGAAAGCGGTGAACGGTCATACAATAACGGCTGTCCAAATACAGAGCGTTTTTGACACCTTCATGTCAAATACTGGTGAAACTGACAGATTTTCATGACGGCTGTTATATTATGACGGAACCGCTCTTCTAGGGAACCGGAGCTTTAGGTACCCACTATTATTTTTCCCGATAACTCAGGCCAAATAAAAAACCAAGACAGAGCGCTGTCAACAGTGACGTTAGACCGGTTTCGTAAACATGTGTGCACTTAGTGAGGTGTAGTTTGATTGTAAATGGTTGTAAATGTGTGCGTGTGAGCGTGTATGCACAGAGCGGCGGTGTAGTTTTGGCATGCTTCACTGTATTGTTCGTAGCGCTCTGTCTAGCTTTTTCATTTGGTCTGAGCCCGTGTTTAAAAAAATATAATATTTAATTCAACAACAAACAGTTGACACACCTTTAACCCCGCGTAAAAATTACATTTGTCAGGTGTCCAAGGCCACAAAACACAATAGACGCAAAAATCAATACCAAAGCAATTTCAAAATGCTTAACGGCTAATGGATATCATATCAACAATATTGACCATCTACTGATGGCTGATTACATGGCTTATGAGCGACGGTATCCACGCCCGGGTGGTCGTAATCAAGCCCGCATAAACAAACAAACAACCGGGTAACCGGGCGATACTACCCGGCTTCCGGAAATTAACTTATGCGACTGTGGCAGTCGCGGCAGATGCATTTTTTCGCTGCATTTTGTAAAGAAGTGTCTTTTTCACGCGGTTGCACTATGGTCTTAAATGATTTGTTGCCGTTGAGTTGTGACTTGTTTTCAACAATGGAATAAATAGCGCTCGTATTCATTTGTTTATTTCAAATTATGATATTACGGTATTGACGTGTGTCATTCCCACTCTTTTTTAGCAAGCTTTTATTAAAAAAATATTTTTTTGTCAGTAAAATAACACATTTTTTTAACAAGTTTGTTTTGTAAATTTTTTGCAAAAAATATACGTTTTTCCAATGCTATAAATTGTTGGAAAAACCTATGAAAACTAAATCGTGAGCGCGGATTTTTGTTTGATGGCACACACGGATTTATTCTTTTTTTTTATAACCTATCTACCTACATACACGATCTATATTGAGTACCAGTTCCAATGGGCTGGCAATCTGTTTGATGCTAATACAATCTAAACGTATGACGCTGCTCGTGTCTGATACGAGGCGCCACTTGTCACTTCGGACATGAACTATTCGAGCTATGGTATATGTACGAGTAGGTACCGTAACATGCACATACATTAGTGCCAGGCATTTAACAGACTATGTCTATGTCCAATTGTCCAGTAGTGGACGTCTTTGAATTGATACTATGAGGATGACGATTTAACAGACGAAAATTTGCTCTGTTTAGATACAGTTAGTGAAACAAAATCGGTTACATCTTTGGACTACTACTAACTAAAGATTATGAAAAAAATCTGTAGGTACATAATGATATAAACAATTTTAAGAGTTTAAAATGAAATGTAGAAAAACAATGTATCGATCAATTTGTATCAATTTCATATTATGTAAAAGTTACAGTGTTAATTAATCGATTATTCGCATAAATACCAGGTCGGGTAAAAGCTTACATTAAATGTTCGTTTTTGTAAATAAGAAGAAGAATGGAGAAGAAAAGAAATGCTTCAGAAGCATAAAATGCTACTTGAGCATAGTCACCAAGATATGGAAAAAGAAACTAGTCATGCGTTCGCCGCCATAATAGTTAAGCCAAATAATTTATCAAAGAATCGAGCACCCCAAAACTTAACATGACAAAGACCCCAAAACTTAACATGACAAACTGTAAAGACAAACTGTAAGACCCCAAAACTTAACATGACAAACTGTATGCAAAAAGCCTTCAATCCTGTCATCAGTGATTTTATACTGCACGTAAAAAGCATCAACTTCTCCTTCGATTTACGGCAGCTTCTTCGTAGAACATTTTCTAATCAACATTCAAGGAGCGAGGTATAAGGCGGTGTCCCCATAAATTACGTATCAAGTATGTGTAGAGGCTTTATGAAAAATGTTTTCGTAACGCGGTTTCCCGGTGGATACTTGCGGAAACTCCGCCGGCGCGACCGTGCACACGCGGCTTGATGCAAACAAAATATATTGGCCCTTTGATATGTTGGCTCCTTAACTTTACTATTAGTTTCTCGTCGAGTTATTAAATTGGCTCCGTTGGCGTGTGTGCTAAATTAGCTGTGTGGTACAGGTTGTGATGGGTTTATGCTTAATTGAATAACATCTTGGCGTTCATCTTAGTAAAGTATCTATTACATACTGGCATATTTTGTTTATGAGAGAGTGTCAAACAATTTTTATATACAAAACATCATTCGTTGAACATATTTAATTATCCATGGCTTTAAACCTTCTTCTTGTCGTGTCAATTGACAACTAAAAATAGTAACTATCACAAGTAAAAGAACCTACCGTAAGTATCGACAGCCGACACTGGTGTCACAAAGTATTTTTAAATTGCCCCAAATTAATAATAGTAATAGGTTGCGTGTTAACCAAATTCAACTTTAACCTAGTTTTTACTCAAAGCTTTTAAACCCGCAAAGGATATCGAAAAGTTATAAAATGGTCACAAATATTTTCCAAATATTTCAAGTTCTATATCAATCATAATCCGATTTGAAAGGAGAGGATTTAGACCCGGGACACCATAAGCAATAAAGCACTACACGTCAGATTGAGAGCCATACGATTCCAATCCGCTTTAGAGCCAGAGACAAAGGGAAACTTCGATGAAATTGGAACATCAGACTTGATTCGACGCATTGACGGAAAAACCTTTTGATATCTAGGTTAATCAAGTGAAAAGACAAGACTGATTTAATTTATCACTATCGAATCGCATTTGTTGAACAAAATGTCAACAACAATCCCAAACTTTTGAAACGATTCAATGCGGATGATACGCCGATATGTTGTGAATATTTTAAAGTCCAGCGTTCAATAGCGTAAATCCGTAAGCGTAATTCAAACTGTCGTTTTGCGCGCGTGTAGCCCGTGCCTAATCCCGGTCGGACGGGTACAAACGACATCGTCAGGTGATATCAGTTGCAGCTGCGACGTGCTCGCTCCTAGATTCACTTACGGATTGATGGCAATGCAACGCGATATATACTCTAAGCTACAAATCACCGAAGCATTCCGTTCGACTCGCACAAAAGAATATTGAAGATGTCTGCTTTATTACCTTGATATACACCTGTATCGCGCATATTTGACGCGTGTGGTAGCAATATATTATCTGGCACCGTATAATTATGAACTTTGCTAGTTTATAATCTATTGGTATTATTTTCTTTAGATTATAAACTGTCGAAAAATTGTGAACTGCAACAAGCCATTTACAATTTAACGCATTATTTTTCGGTGGTTTACAATGTATCCATGGGAAAGCGACAAATTGAGAACTGGTATCAAAGCTTGCAACGTAACGCACCTTACGCTAATAGTAAATAGCCCCGAGCAACTCAGAAGTACCGCTCGCCGGCGGCTGCCGTAGCCGCGGCACTGCTCGCTACGCTCGCTGGGCTCGCGCGCGGTTGGTAACAATATCCAATTTCACCTAGTTCTCAATTTTTCGACAGTTATCTAACGGAAATAATACCGATATATTATAAACTAACGGTTATCGTAATCTTATGTGTATTGTGACATATCGAAGTTATAAATATAGCGACATTTTTTGAAAAACTTCGAATCTTTTTCACGTTCGAATCGTGCCTACATTGTATCATGCACACCATTCACTTTTGTTTAGCGTACGGTTGTCACGACCATAAAAATAAAGAGGAAAAAACCCTTAGTTTATGCTCCCGACACACGATAGTTAGGCTCCAAATGAGATTGTTCATCATTTTTCTCTTTTTTATGGCGAGGTTTGTTTTACATTGTATTCATATTATTTTCAATAACGCTGCGTTATTTGTTCTGCGAACATGATGTTGTTTGATAAACTCACTCTATAGAACATTACAATATTGAAGAATAAGGTATCAGATTAAATATACTTTTAACTATATTTTATAAGACAAAAATTTTTCATTATAATAAATCGTGCGCTGAAAAAGTTCATTCATGGAAAAGACAACGATCATAAAATCACATTAGACACGTTAAGAATTTACAGTCACAAATAATAAACTTTCATTTTGCCGTGAGTTGGGGCACATAACTGGCTCATTTTCCCGGAGTGCGTTAAGCATGTAGGTCATAAAGACAGGCGCACACTGACGGCTCTCATCAAGCCCTCGATATTTCAACGAACATTACAAACGTGCGGCCCGACGACTGATGTTAATTGGATGCGCAGGCCGCTGCAGGCACGACGATGAAATATAAAACAGGTAGTTTCTAGGTGACTGCAACTGCATTATCCTGCTGCAGACGTAACGTGTCACGTCTGGTTATCGTTTCGTTTCGTAACGGTGTGGTTGTTAAAAGGTTTGAGAGAATTTTGAGAAGTGACAGCTGATGAGAAGAATCGTAAAGTTGTCTTAGGGAAGCAAGATACACTGCTTTTCTTTTAATTAGTTAACGTGTTCGTGCGGGTTGTTTTGTCTTGTAGTGAGATTTATATCTTTCTAAATTGTGTCGATATCTATAGCAATTTGATTAATATTTCGTAAGATATAAACTCCGCAAGAGGAAGTATCCTACATGGTTTCTATTCATACCCCATCTCTAATCACATACCGCTACTTTATTTGGTCCATTTCCTCTTGAACACGATCCAATTCGGATCATTTCAACTGAAAAACCTGTCCATTTTTCACTCTTTTATTGCTGCATACATTTTCTGCATTACGTATTTCAATTTTCTAACAGATAAACCGGGACTTCATCAAAGCGGTGGGCGTAACGGTAAAAACGCAGCAACTCAAACAGCTACGTTACCCACACACAATACAAAATATTGCTATTTTTGTAGCGCATTCGCACACAATACGTTTGAAACGGACTGTGTAATAACGGCCCATCAAAATTTCTACGGTACACTTGCCGAGCCGATCGGAAAAATTCAGTCGACTCGACTCGGGCCGACTCGGTTCTAGACTCGTAATCCGCGTGCCTCGCTATGTGTGAAATTGAAATTAAAATTCTATTAAAGCGGAACGATTGGAATAGAACACGCCGTATCCTATTTTTATACAGCACTGATAAATTGATTATGTGATTGGACTGGCTCAGTGGGATGGTAAGGAACAGGCTGAGCCATTTAAAGTTCCTCTTTTATTAAACAATGCTATAGCAAGCGATGTTATGGTGGCCATCTTTGATACCAGCAAGTTGTTAGTTAAAAAGAAGTTGGAAATTAATACTTTCATCATTTTACCATTTTCGAAACTTTGCTATTAGTTATTGTGGTGTTTCGTAATGGACAACTTTTAAAAAGTTTGCAATGCTTCTCTGAAGAAAGATTTTGCAATACCTTGAAGGTAAAAGTTTTGCGTCGTGTTTATTTTATAACTATTAACAAAACGAAGTTACTGGAAGTTATTGCGTAAGCTCACTTTTTTGCGTTAAATATGAGTCACGTTGGGTTTTATATGTTACTAAGTAACCGTGATTTATTACCTACCTTTACTGATGAATAAAATATTCAGTTAATAGGACTTCCAACTTCATGACTAATTACTAGAATCTACCTACTATCAGACTTTGTAATCACTTTCTGCGAATGAAACAGTTCTTTATGCAAAAGCTATGTTTTAAATCTTTGCGTCAACTTAAAACCGAATTTCCAAGATAACAGTTCTGCAAAAAATCGTAGGTTGCACTGGAGACGATGCGGGGGCGGAATGTATGAAGTATCGCTCCTATACAATTTTCCGCGTGAAAACTTACTGGGTTTATTCAAGCATCGGATTTTTACTGCCGCGTTATAAGCGTCATACTTACTGTTGCGCAAGAGTGCCTCTTGAGAATATCAGCAAATATTTTTATTTTAAAGTAAGGTAACTATAGGGCTCTTCTTTTTTAATGGAGACTCATTTATTTGAGGCATTTAGTTTAGGGCCCTTTAAAAACATGAAACCTAAAAAAAAAAAATTTTTATATCTTTTCTTGGAAAAGCAATTTGGTTAATCTGAAGTAATGTGAAACCATTTTCGGTGATTTTTCTAAAGGAGCAATATTGTCAATTTCCAACATAGTAGGCCACACCTGCGAGTGCGATATCATGTAATTTACTAGGGACGTTAGCTCGCTCAATTGGAGTCCATGACGAGAAATTCTCGGATGTAAGAACATAGTCTGTTCCACGCTTAGGTTCAGATTTATTGACATCGCGATAAACTGCTCTGTGGAGCACCATTCGTCGATTAAATGACGTCACAAGCTCAGGGTTGGGTCTTAACTGTCCTTTTGTTATTGTATTCATAGTACGGTATGGTTTCATATCTCACTGCGTAGGTGTTGAGGGACGGTGTAGTTAGCATGGCTATGTATAGGACAGACAACCGCAATATGTCGGTGATAATGTATGGGAGTGTGAACGGGTGCGTCTGGGCGAATATGTGTGTTGGATGTTTCCATTGTTCATGTGTTATCGAGAATAGCTTCTACGGTAGTGTATTGTTCACGATTTTCTTTGCCCGGGAAATTATATGGCATCGAGAACGGGAACTGTTATTAAAAAAACGAATTATTAAAAGCGACAAGTAGACTGTTGGAATCCAAGTGTCGGATAACCGTAATGTTTTCCTTCCCTTTCTAAAACGGCCTAGAAAATCTTGTGTCGAGCTGAGATAACGGAAGGGGACAAAAGTTTTATCATACTTTATTTTTCACTTCAGTTCCCTCGTGGGCCAGGCCAAAGTAACTGGCATCCAACTACTGACAATTTTATAAAAATATACTTTACTAGCAAGTCGCGGCTTCATCTGCGATCCAGGATGAAAAGTAGCCTATGTCCTTTTCCAGGTCAAGGTTTGGACCTTAAAAAAGGACATAGGCTCAGGTTTGTTTGTTACGCTTACACGCTAAAACGGCTGAACGGATTTGTATGAAATTTGGCACATAGAACGGCACGATTATGCACTATCTCGGTGTCACACTCGAATTTCTCTGATTTAAGTATTTCTGTGTTTTGTATTGGTCTGAATGATTATATTGTGAAGTTTTTTTCGGTGCAAAACGTTGATTCATTTCATTTACCCTACAAACTGGCTATCCGCCAAATTTCATACAAATGCGTTCAGCCATTTTAGCGTGAAACGTTACAAACAATAAACCAACAAACTCACATTTGCATTTTTTTTTAAGTTCTTATTTTCTATAGACAAATATAAATTAACAAATAATAATAACCAAACAATTGTTTATTTGTATAGTTAGTTATAATCAATAATGTAAGTTGTACCTAATGTAAATAGTTAGTCGAGTTAATATTAGTTAGGATGGAAGAATAAAGAAGAAACGCTATTCATTCACTTGTTTCTAAAAGACGATTTGCTCAGCCGATTTGATTCAGCTATTTT
The DNA here is from genome assembly GCA_947522985.1 of Lithophane socia. Classification (NCBI taxonomy): domain Eukaryota; kingdom Metazoa; phylum Arthropoda; class Insecta; order Lepidoptera; family Noctuidae; genus Lithophane; species Lithophane socia. Next base: position 7,390,913 of record OX383256.1, read on the forward strand.
TGTAAACAGCTGAAAAACAAAAAAAAATATATCTTTCCGATTCTGAAATCTTATGACAAAACTTCAGCGTTACGTGTAAATTGCCTGTACGCAAACCTTTGAAATAATATTTCAGCTGAAAGTCTGAAACTCGAGCTAAGAAAACACAATAATTCTTATCACGATGCGTGGGCCGGTGAAATATAACTCTCCTTATATTTCTGTGGCCCTAGTGAAAAGGGGTATAAGTCCGATTTTGTGGAAAATGAGTTAAGTATACAGAAGTGATCAGAAAAAAATGCTCTATCGTTCGGTGTAAACGGATCTAAGCTATCTCTAAAAATAAAGAAGTTACCTTGTGTAAAAGGGTCCAACTGACACCAAAAAAAATTCAAAAGTCGGTTTCAAGTACTTTTGTATTCTTTTAAACGAAAAAAAAAAAATGCATTTTGTGTTTTTTAATCTAAATTAACATAAATTACCCACGTTTTAATTTGGTTGGTGTTTATCAATACAACAACACCTGGTTCTTAAAAATGATTTAGTGAGTAATGTGATATTATTAGACATACATCCGTTTTCACCACCATAAAGGAAAAAAATCAAAGAAACTCTATTGGGATTAGTATGAACATAATCATTCCAAATGCGTATCCATTTTCACTTGTGTGAATTAACATTTAACATATGGGAGAAGGGGTATAATTTATTTTACACCCTCAAGGAATTCATTTTGTGGTTAGTATAAGTCACTATCTTAAAAACGAATTACTTTACATAAAAAATAACTCCATAATAATAAAGAGCATAAATTGTTTACCTATAAAAAACATCACATGTATTTCAATTGGTAGTGGTTTAAATGTCACACGAGGCAAACACGCAATTTGAAGTGCGCGGAGTGTTTTTTGCGTCTCCTGTGAAGTTGCATTTTTGGACTTAGATCCTTTTTCACTAGGGCCACAGATTTTCACTCGACTTAGTCCAACATTTGTTTGTTTAGGATAGATTATGCCGCGAGTAATTGACAGATCAAAGTTATCCCATTACAAACAATTGAATTTCTTTCAAAATAATTATAAGATTTGATGGATTCGTCGTTCGAAGGTTAAGTTACGCTTGCCGAGGTCGGTACATGGATGGGTGATCATAATTACTTGTTGAGATCTCTCCGTGTTTCGGTGGTCCCGGCTGTCATTTGTAGATCTTTGACAGTTGTTACGGGTAGTCAGATGCCCGAAAGTCTGAAAACCAGTCTTACCAAGGGGTATCGTATTACCCAGTAATTGGGCTGTGTGGAGGTCAGAGAGGCAGTAGCTTCATGTATGATACTGGTATTTAGCTGCATCCGGTTAGACTGGAAGCCGACCCCAACATAGTTGGGAAATGGCAGGTCGGTGACGGAGTTATTGCCTTATATGACATGGACAACCTAATTTGGTTGTAATTGATTTTGATTGATAGGTGCTTATACGAAGTCATTACAAGATATTACACGTATGCAATTTGTTGCTTCATCCAAATCAAAATGAAGCATGTAATTCCAGCCTTATTTAAACAATTGTTCAATTTCAAAAGGATATGGAAAATAAGGTTTTATTATTATATATAAAATCATAAGAACCATACCATACTAATATTATAAAATCAAAAGTAACTCTGTCTGGCTATCTGTCTGTCTGTATGTTACCTTTTCACGCCTAAACCGGAACAGCCTGAACAGATTTCGACATTTGGCATGGAGATATATTTATGGGGAAGGACATAGGCTACTTTTGATCGACATACCACGCGGGTGAAGCCGCGGGCGGAAGCTAGTATAATTATATTTTTCTTTTTATAAAGGACTAGCTGCGCCTCGTGGTCTCACCCGCGTAAGTCTCGATCCCGTGGGATTATGGAGATAAAAAGTATCCTATTTCATAATCAGTCTACCGATGTGTCAAATTTCTTCTAAATCTGTTCAGCCGTTTTAGTGTGAAAGCGTAACAAACAAACAAACTCATTTTCGTATTTCAATATTAACCCAAACGTTAGAAGTTAGTTATTTTGTTTTCATAACCATTGTTTTCCTACAGATTAAGATAAAGTGGGCGATATCCAAAAGTTAGCCATATCAATTTTCCAAATAAATAAACTCAGTTTGCGGTAAATCAGAACTATTGCTTCTTGTTTTTATCCCAAAGACCAATCAATTCAATAATAATAGGAACAAACATAGGAATTATACGAGCGCGATATTTCAATGAAATTAACTTATTTTCTCAGTTATGTATATGAGGCAGACGGGCCGGCGCCGGCGGCGCCCCGCTTGTATTACAGAGGATTTGGCGCGGAACCGTGCCTACCTGTTAATATCTACATACTTGTCAAATTACCTTGTCAATTCATGTGACGGGTGATATAGCCTACTTACGCCTACGCACTGCTACGCGGCTACGTAGCGTAGCGGAGTTCATTGCTACGCCGGTGCTACGCTTTCGTAGCACTGGGTAGTTACGAATATTATGGTTGAGGAATTAAAAATCTCATAAACAGTATTTAAAATAAAATGAATACTAAGCTACGTAGATAAATGTGGTGTAAAGTTGGTTTAATAAAATAGACATAATTCCAATGTGAATTGCCCCACATTTTATCCTTGCGGTATCTAATGTTCCCGTCCCGCACAACTTCACGGGTGTAATGGGCTGCGGAAGCGAAATGTGTGTGGCTAGCAAATGTGTCATCTAAATCAAAAAGTTCGCTAAAAACCCTCACACCAATTAATTTCTTGTTCATAAAATAAAAATACTCTTTAAGTATCCGTAGACTAATTCAAACTTTGGAGTTTATCAAAGGGATAAGCAAGTTTTTCTTATTAAGTATCAAGGGAGCTGTCGTAAATACAGAAATTAGCGCGAGTATCATCGTCAGAGCGGTGTGTAAACATGAAAACTTTGAAAGTGGCGTCGGCGCGCCGTCGTCCCGGCGTCGTGCCGGCGACGTCCCGGCGACGGCCCGGCGACGGCGGCCAATCTCACCCGCCGTGTAAGTTGCCGGCTTATATTAGCTTATCGCATCAGTTCGTGCTATTAGTTTTGTAACAAGTTTTATTCTACCTCGGTTAAATTATATCTTTAATATGTAGCGAGCACAAGCTTCTCAGGGTGTATTTTCTCATTACCCAACTAAATATATACAATTAAATCTAAAGCCAAGTGTTCACTGTATATAAATGTGGTGCGACGAACTGTGGCGTTAGGCGTCCTTATTAACTGCAGCGGTCACGCTGCACTGCAGGCATCGCCTGATTAATGAATATTAGTCTTTATATCTTCGCGAGCAAAGGTTAAAATAATACGTGAATACAGTGTTCATTAATTTACTTTATTACTAAGTCGTAGATTTAACGCCAAAAAACGTATGGCTAAAAATAACGTAATTTTTTTGCGTCAAAAATAAAATCTGCAGTCGAAGCTTACGTGTTTTCGTGGTATATTGTACATAAATAATAATGAATATGCCAAGAACAAAGCGTTGTTGTCGGTGTCGGCGGGTGATGGCGCGCCGCAGTAGGCTCGGGTGGTCGGGTGGTCGAACGTAGCGTCATATTATGTTATTTACGCGTCCGCAGAGGACAACTTTTTAATGGGGCGATAACAGACCACCCGAGACCGGCGCGTTGCTGTTAAATCTCATGCTCATAAATACGTTATGTAAGCCCACCCTTATAATTAGTGGCGGTTACGGCGTGTAGTTGAGTTTTATGAAGCCGGCGGAGGCTGTGCTCCTACACAAAAATGTTCCTTAATTTGTCTGCTGCGTTCCGGCGCGATCAACTGGAAATTGTTATGTTTATTCAGAGAGTCTTGTGTATCTACAAGTAGCTACCCTTTTTTATTTTTTCCGTCGTTTTAATGCGATTGGGTTTCTGTAGTACGCCGTAGCGCGTAGCCGAGATCGCATTGAATATGTATAGTTGAGTCTGATTCCGCGGCAACCTTCGCTTTCGATGCCCTCGGCTCCACTGAATACTGACGAGATCAATTTAATAAAACACAATACTACTTCTCCTTCTTCATACGTGCGGACTTCGGATTATACTTTCATCCGACAAATAGCTATTCAATGAAACTTTTTTATTGCTTTGTTTTATGATGCCTGTCTTTTCAAGAAAATAATAGTACGCCGTTGAAGATAAGTAGAATAACCGTCTTCTTACAATAAAGTTAATTTCATAACAATGTTCACGCTACGTGATACCAACAAACCCAGTTTCTGCGAATTTTGACAGGACCCGGTACCAATTTATACTTACCTTAAGCTAATTTATTTAACAGGTTTGACATGGATTTCGTAGATATAATATATTCTGCATTCGTGAACATGTTTATGTTTCATTCGTAAATACAAACCTATATAGATGTACATATTTAGAACGTAAATGATGGAGTTACATGTCTTGTGTACAAATTGCGCGCCACATGATCGCAGTGGAAACGTCAGTGACAGCCGTCAACACGACACGCCGCGCCGGTCTTGTTGACGGCGGGGCCCGGGGGCTCGGGGGCCCAGGGACCCGGGGGCGTGAGACTCAGCAGACACAGTACCTTGCTAGAGCGCCGCGCTGCACGCCTGCACTCCGGCTCTTCACTGCTTCCCCACTTTTACTTTCAAAAGTTTTTCAACTAGTTAGTTCACAAACTTGGGCGATGAGTTCTGTTCAGTGACCGAGTATGAGGCGTTCTGGCGGAAGCTAGCGTTGTCAGCCGTGGGGAGAGGGTGAAGCGCGTGCTGCACGTACACAGGTTACAACGAGTACAGCGACGAAGCGAGATCCGGAGTCATGCGGTCAGCCAAAAGGACACAAACCTACTGGCGAGCTGGGTGTATCGGCGCCGCGGCCGGGGGCGGCGGGCGGCGGGGCCGCGCCATTGGCTCGCCGGGGCACGCCTCCGACGTCGCCGGTGACGCCGTCGCCGCCGCCGCGTCGCCTCAGCAGGCGACCCGACCCGACCCTAGGCCATACACTCCACACCACTTCAACTATCTTAACTTACACTTCAAACTTAACAACCGTCGATTTGCACATCTGAACTATTTTCGAATTACACTGCAGAGGTAGGTAACAATAGTTCTTATTTCAAAACTAAGTATAAATAATTACACCTATGTACCTGCATGCAATGGTGCCGCCGCAATTCACCCCGTCAGCAACGAAAAATAACCGCGTAAACTGGTCATCTGGCACAACACAACACACAGCACTAACGAACTGGTCAACTTGACAATTAATCAACTTAATCACCGTTTACCATAATCGCGATAATTAAATAAGTTTGTGTAAGTTAGAAATAAGTTGCGTCGGCGGCGCGGTCACGCGTACAATGATTAGCTGTTGTGTTAATTTGCACTTACCCTCATAGAAATCATTTGTCAAATAATTACCCTCTTTTTTATGGTCGTTCCGTTGTACATAAAGTTAATTACAATTAGTAATAGTTTTATTTTGCTCTTGTCCTTTATGAAATGAACAACAGGATTTTCTTGATGCACTTTCCGGTTAATTTGATATCGATAACTAAGGAAGAAGATTTTAAACTTTCACTCGTTTGTCTTCATTTAAAAGTTCATCGTTTATTAGTATGCATTATAAAAATAAATTATTGAAAATCTTTTTATGCAATTTGTAAAAGAGTTAGTGGAAAATACTCCGCACAAACACTTAGCGAACGGAACTAAAACTAAAGTAGTTGGCAAGTTTAGTGGGCACATTTAATGGGTATAATTTAAAATTATCAGCAATTTGAATTATTCCTAAAACCTTGAAAAATGTTCGTTCTTTTAGCAAATTCTTTAACTACCTACCCATAGTCTGTAAACAAATGGATCAGAAAATTTACCTGTAGATGCCCATTTGTAAATTATTAGCTTATATTTGATGAATAAATGAATTTGAATTTGAAAATGCAATTTACCTCAAAAGCTAAATTAATTAAATAATTTGTGAAAACCAAAAACCATTTTTCATTTGCCTTTATTGTCCCACTGCTGTCCCCCAAGTCTTCTTTCCCCAGCCCTCACGCGACGCGTCCATACGCGTCCAGGTCATCTCACGATCGCTTTCTGGACTGGCTGCGGCAATCACGATTATTAAGTTATCTTATGCCAAGCCTACTTATACTACGTACATCATCATCATCTGCCTAGCCTTTTCCCAACTATGTTGGGGTCGGCTTCCAGTCTAACCGGATGCAGCTGAACACCAATATTTTACATGGAGCGGCTGCCTATGTGACATCCACAACCCAGTAAGTGGGTAATACGATACCCCACGTAGTTTTGGGTCAGAGCCCATTCGTCCCCTAAGATTCGCACCCTGTGCCCACTCGTCCCCTGGAACTTTTGAGGGGCCCATTCGTCCCCTGAAGAATATTTATTTTTATTCATTCTTCTAATATAAGTACATGTATATGTGTATACTGCAGCTTGGTAGTCCTGGTACAGTCGCGCAGAAAAGGCTTAAATAAAAAATATAGTAATTCGGTAGATATCATCTTTATTTCAAATAAGATTAACACATACAAAATCACAATGTCCTAGAAACTAACAAAATACAACTCTTTTACAAAAATCTAATAATTAAATTTAATAAGTAATCCTACAGGATACGCTAATGAGTAAACTTTCACTCGAGACAGTATAAAAATCAGTACGCTTGGATTTCCAACTATAAGTTAACTAAATGTAGTAACACATTCCTGGAATAAATACGCCGAAGTTGTCTAGTACTGGTGTTAGCCAATCAGGTGCAAGTCCTTTCATCGAGCGTCTATTGTTTTGGGCTACGCCTTTGTTATTTGCTCGCGCGCAGATACTCTGGCTAAGATTACCCCTCCCGCTTCGGCATTCCACACCCCGCGCACATCTGGAGAGTACTTACCAATTTTAAACACCTTATCTATTATTTGTAACCCGTTTTTTTAACAAGCCATTCGTAGTGAGACAATTTTGCATCGTAAGCCTATCGACAGGTTATATTATTATCATGACGGATTATCATTCATCATAGCTCATTTTTCAATGATCTGTTATGATTTATTAAATTAATTCCGTTAATAAACTGTTCACAAGTGTACTATGTTAACCGTTTCTTATGTAAAATATAGCTAATTTTATCTCAGGGGACCAATAGGCACCTGTATAGGTGCCGAATCTTTAACTTATATTGTATATTTATTAGAGGGGACGAATGGGTACCTTAAAAATAATATTTTTTATTAAAATATTAATTGGTCCCCTACCAGGAGACCAATGGGCACCTATATAGGGGCCGAATCTACAAATTTTATGCTGGGGGACGAATTTTAGGGGACGAATGGGCTCTGACCCGTAGTTTTAACGTGTTTTATATGAATTAATTAACCCAATTAAGTTTCACACATGCCACGGCAAGTACCTGCCAGTAGGTACTCTTCAGGTAATACAAAATATATTCAGGCCTTGAAGTCTTTCTATAGTATTTGACAAAGAGCTATTAATAGGGGGCGAAACGTTGAAGAAATTCAAACGAGCGCTGAGGCCGTAAGTATGCAGCTCACGTGCACTCCGAGCGTATATACGGACACTGTAACGGGGTAGGCAGAAGTCCAGATCCAGGGAAGGGTTTTTTCGTAATTACAAAGAAGGTAAGAAGAAGGAAGGTAAGGGGAAGGTATTATATTGTAATTATATATTTTTAAGTGATATTTATTTTAGAAGTATGTATGTAAGTATTCTCATAATGTATGTTTATATTTAATTTTTGAATTGTTTTTGATTTATGTATTCTGTTTCTCTTCTACTCTTACACACGTTGTCTACATCTCTTTTATCTACTTTCCTATCGCAGGTTTGCTGGAAGAGATTTCTTTAGAAATAAGCATTGCCTTTGTACGAATTTTTCTGCTCCTTTCTTCTTTTCTGTATTTATATGTGTGTGCATAAATGGTTAAATAAATAAATAAATAAGTAAATGCGATGACAAGCCAGAAAGAAAGACTTTTTTTTTTTAAAGCTTTTTATAATTTTCAATGAATCATGGTTCCAGAAGGAAGTTTCAGCAGACAGTAATATAGTTTAACCAATTTAACCATACGTTGGATGCTAAAACGATTTGGCGTGGGTCAGTTTCTCTCATTCGTCAATTTATTTAATTGATTAGTCCGATTCGACGTTACTAATTATATATATTTAGGTTTATTAATTATAATTAAATGTCTTGACGTGAATAATTATATACTTAATACAAACTCATTTTTTTTTTCAACTTGCTTAACTATCACAAACTCTTCAGAAGTGAAATAATTTCAAAACAAACGTATTCTACTATCTAATCTTTTGTATCGATAGAGTAAAAATAAACAAGAAACACTGCTTACTAGGAAAAACATAAGTAATTTCCTTTCCAATAATTTCTAATATTAACATAGCAGAATCATTAAAATGAGTGTTACACATTGTTCTCATATCGTTTCGCCTCACTTTCATTGTGTTCCTAAACCCATCAGGAAAACAAAAGAGGCTCGGCAGAGAACAAAGAATGGCTAGTCGAAGGGTAATTCTCGTCGTTACTGCTATTCAAAAAATAAATAGCAAAGATTAGAGCTATAGTTTGAGTGTAGTTGCTAATAATTATTGTGTTGGGTTTTCATGTTACTAACCTACTACTACTGGAGAAGTGTTTTCGTTATGAAAATGGTTCGATGTTCCATATATCTATTGTTATTCGGTTACATTTCATGTAATAACTGCTGCCTCATTGGTCTAGTGGTCGCAAGCTACTGCTAAGTACGAGTCCTGAGTTCGATTACCGGGTCCTGCTGGGTCTGGAATTTGTCTGTAGCAGCCCGGAGTTTGGATTTCTGCGTCGGAAGGCGTCCATAAAATGAATGGCGATACATGCACGTTAAAATCGTCATGGTAGAAATTATAAAAACGCCCATTGACGGCCGCCCTATGACTGTGACGGCATAATGCCCAGTTTTGCCCACAATACACCGTGTAGTGAAAGTAAAAAACAGATGTAATAAAAACTATACAATATTTATTGCGTACATATAATGGAAACAGAGAAAGTATAATAAAATCTGTACAATAAAAAACAGTAATATACCAATTTAGTTACTGTCTATCCGTGACTAGGATTTTGTAGCTGTCTATAAACTAGGAAACATCAAAACACCTATAAATGGTAACATAAATATTGTAAAGGTCTGTAAAATATTAATTACTGTTTGGTTTTTCTGACCGTAAAAATTCACCGCTGAAAAGAAGCCGCGTTCTGTAACGAAACAAATATCTCTAATAGAAGTCAATTTTTTGGCTGTTCATAGGACTGAGGATTCTTCCTCTGCCATTTGAACATTATGATGGTCTCATTCTTCTGAATTTCGAAATCGTGAAAAAAATCAGCTGTTCCCTACAGTTTGACGAGCTATGCGAGCATAAATGTAGGAAACAGCTGATTTTTTTCTGCGAGATGTTTTTCTCGGGTTATTGTATATTCGGCACAAAGTAAATTCGTCACATTTTTGTACATTCCATACATTGAAAGTAAATTCGTCACATGCTATAAAAATATGTGTAAATTCGTCACAAGTCTTCATTATATACATAATTTTTGCATAAAATACTGGTAGCAAGCAAAGTTCTTAGCGCTCGAGATGAAAGATAGATAATGATTTCTAAAATTATGAAAGTACAGGTTGTAAAACCATTTCAAACACAAATCTACATGGTCCGCAAATAATCTGACCAAGTTTATTTCCGGATTTTTGATATTCACATTGACATTAATGAATTTTTTACTTAAGTACAATGGCATGAGTATTTACTTTGTAAAGTATTAAATACATTTTTTTTTATTATTGTGAATGTCAAGACTATGTGGATCATTTTTTTCTTTTGTTTTTTATTATTTATTTTTCCTTAGTTAGTTTTAATTAATCATAGTCTGGCAGTTTGAGTAATTTATGCGGCCTACCCAAATGTCCTTTCTTTGGTATAGTTCGTCAAATCGTTGAGCTCCTTAAATTCCGAGATAAGCTGCACGAATACTGACAAATGCGTGCACCGACTGGACAGGTCCACTCAATCTGTGTGGTTCTTTCCTCAAAATACCATTTCAGACACCGATCTACATGGTCTTCATATGACCTGACCATGATTATGTCTGGACTTTAAAAGAGACTGTGACCACTGAGTTTGTTTCGGCCTTTCTTCTCAGAGTAGTCAGATAGTAAACGCCGATCTCATCTAGTTTTAAAAACATAAATGTAGGAAACAGCTGATTTTTTTCGCGATTTCATGGTTGGTCCCATAGTGAAAGTTGTTCATAATGGCGAGTACGATGGCCTCTTAAGAGATTTCGTGTATGAATAGATACACCTTATACAGGGTGTAAGGGACAGCCCTCCGCAAATTAACAGGGGGGCATTCAGCTCCTTATTATGAATCGTATTCCAACGGTTTCTCAGGATTTTTTTTTCATCTTTTTAATCATTTTTTCAGTTACTATTCCTTTATTTAAATTTAAAATTACATTATCTGTGCGCAGCACTCCATTTATGTAAATAAAACAGCTAAAATAAACAAAACAGCAATGGATGTTAAAATAATCGAGCGTGCCCCCCCCCCGACACCCCCGAGTGCGGCTACGTGGGTTTTGCCACGGTAAGGATACATTGCGCGTGAGGTAATAGTACAATCAGGTTTATTGGATTCCCATAATGTTCCTGAAATAATTTCATGTACCGGTAGTCTTTATATGATAATTATGCTGAATTCATCCGATCAGTCTGCGGAGGGCTATCCCTTACACCCTGTATAAAACAAATATAATAAAATTAGAAAATAATATACCATGTTCCCGTTATAGGTAATTTTTTTTCAATATGGTTGATCTTCTGTTTTTCATTTGCACATAAGTTGGTGAGTTCGCTGAAGTCTGTGAGTTCAGGTCATTGTGATGTACCCGCAGTGCGCCCAAATCGATGTAATTTGTATAAAACGTTACATTCTTACACGGACCATTTTTGTAAAATTTTCTTTTACTTTCTGAACTTGGCAATTTGAAAACGATGAATTTATTTACTGCTGAAGACATTATGTGTATAATATTATTGGGGCGTTTTTTGTCATTCTACCGTTCGAGGTTTAAGCAATGTGCCCATATCACAATATGTTACCTAATCATCGGCTTTAAACTATTGGTAAAAAATGTTGTTCATCCTCCTTTTATAATTCTTTCGTCTTTTACGGCCCTAAAGGACAAAAAAAGGGGCTGTATGTATCCATATGAGCCTTAACTACTGGTAAAAATTGTTGTTCATCCTCCTTTCCTAATTCTTTAGCCTTATAAGTCCCTGAAGTACAAAAAAGGGGCTGTATGAGGCTTAACTCTTGACTAGACTCATGAGTCTAGTCTCTTTTAGTTATATTACAACCTCGTACAATATTTCTTAATAAAAGTTTCCGTTTGAAATGAATAGGGTATTAACAAAAAGTTCCTGCTTAAGACTACCCAAATTGTACTCAACACCGGAGCGGGCAGTAAGGCCCAGTTAACTTAAACAAGAGAAACAAAAGCCTTACTTTCTTTTACCTCAATTATAAGAAAAGGTTAATTATTGAACGTACTTGGTGAGGCTAATTTTACATCTGTAATGACTCTTTTAACCTTAATCTCTGTTGTATTATAAATATCTCAGTTAAATAATGGCTTATAGCAGCAATAAGCCATTATGTAACTTAGATGTTTACGTCACGTTCATGTCTTTCCATATTTTTACCTAAAAATATGGAAAGACGTGATGGCCCTGTGGTAGAGACCGCGACTTACGAGTTGTAGGTCGTAGGTTCGAATCATGACAGGCGCTTTACTTTGTGTAAATTATTTCATCACCATTGGTCTCAAAAGGGTGAAGGAAAACTTCGTGAGGAAACCGGCATGTACTAAAACCAAAAATTCGAAGACATGTGATACTACTACCCCGCTCTGGGCCCGCGTGGTGGTTACGGCCAACTCCCTCTCACAAAGAGGAGACCTATGACCCAGCAGTGGGCACATTATAGGCTGATTATGCTATGTTATCTAAATATTGGTGGACTTCTGCTATTTCTCCAGGGCCAGTGACCGAGTCACAATCAATATTCTGAACTGACTCCCTAATTAGTCGATTCGTCTGGTGATGAAAAGGTTCTGGGTTTGAAGCTTAGATCAGGCAAAGGGTCATTACATAGTTGTTTTAGTATAAATACTGAGGTCGTGAGGAAACCGGCCGTGAAGTCCTAGAAACAAAAAAAATCGAAGACGTGTGACTTCTACCAACCCGCACTGGGCCCGCGTGTCGGATTAGGGCCCACTCCCTCTCACTGAGAGGAGGCCTGTGTCCCAGCAGTGGGAACATTATAGGCTGATTATGTGTTTAGATTAATAATAGATACATTTTAAATCTCGGACGTTTTTTCAGGTTAAGGTACCCAGAGCTTATTAAGTGGAGCGAGGCAAAAAAAATGTAGATGTACAATTAATAGTATCTCTGGCCTTCGGTAATAACGTTTTTTCACTAAAGGTACATTGGAATTTTAAGCAAACGGCTGCACTTAGCTTCGTACGTGACAGCCCGAACCTTAGTCCCAAGCTGCCTTAAGATCTTGACCTAACCGTAATAAGTACTCGCTTAATTTGTTTGCGTAGATGCTCAAATTGAGCTTTATTAAGTTGAATGTATCTAAGATATAAGAGCGAGTAGGAGCTCGTGGCTAAGTAATAATAGCCGCACCGGGTCGATCCATCAGGTGGATGGGTCACCATCTTTACATACCGAGACTCCTCCGTGCCTTGGAAAGCACGTTAAGCCGTTGGTCCCGGCTGTCATTTGTGGATCTTTGACAGTCGTTACGGGTCGTCAGAAGCCCGAAAGTCTACCGAAAGACAACCAGTCTTACCAAGGGGTATCGTATTACCCAGTTACTGGGTTGTGGAGGTCAGATAGGCAGTCGCTCCATGTAAAATACTGGTATTCAGCTGCATCCGTTTAGACTGGAAGCCGACCCCAACATAGTTGGGAAAAGGCTAGGCAGATTGATTGTATCTAAGATTTTATCGAAGAAGAGAAGAGCCTAGGTGATCTTTTGACGTCATACAATATTGATGGACGTCTTGTATCTACACGAATCGTTGGACGCATGCGACCTACATACTCCATTCCGTAGAAATACCAAAATAGCAACTGGCAAAGCTCAAAGGCATTATACAGGGTGCCCGTGGAAGTATGGATCAAATCGAATAGGGGCGTGGGCAAGGTAATTTCCAAACTTCTTAAACTTTTTTTTTTTTGAGTTTGGGAAGTCATCAAAAAGACTTTCACTGACTAAAACCCACCCGTGTTCCTTGAGTTGCCTGTTGCCAAGGGCCCCGGTATCTCTCTCCAGTAGAAACCAGAACCGGCAGTGCCTGGCAGAACTTTTTAACCCTGAGAATGTAGGTGCAATTTTTAACGGTTCAAAAGTTATTTTAACTTTTGTTTTTTTTTCAATAATGTCGCATAGTGCTCAAAGAAAAACATCATTAAAAAAAACCTATCAGTTAAGCCCTGATAGATTTTTGTAAGCAGCTAGAAAACATGTGTTCTGGAAAAAAAAATACTCAATTTTCAAGCATGGGAAAAGGTAAAAATAATAGCGAAAAAAATTTATCAGGGTTACAAAGTTTGGAAATGACCTGGCCCACGCTCCTATTCGATTTGATCCATACTTCCAGGGACACCCTGTAGAATCACTATTGAATAGATCCATGAACCAATAGGCACCATTGAGCTTTTGTTATTTGACTTACTACGTAAGGAAATGTTACGCAGTCATTCATGAAACTCTCTTCATTATTCTTGTAATTAAAATATGTTTTATTGATCTCGTGATCACTTATGTTGGTACTGCGAGATGTTTTTCTCATTCTTTTAACAACAATTCCTTTTTTCAAAAATGTTCAATGTACAGTTTTGTCTTCGTTACAATTTTTTTATTATTGGTTAATTACGTTACGGGTCGTCAGAAGTCTGACAAGCAGTCTCACCAAGGGGTATTGTATTACCCAGTCACTGGATTGTGGAGGTCAGATAGGCAGTCGCTCCATGTGACATCCATGTATTAAGCTGCATCCAGTTAGACTTGAAGCAAACCCCAACGTAGTTGGTAAAGGGCTAGGCAGATTGATTGATGTTATTTTATTATATATATATATTATGTTGTTGTGTTTTAGAAGATTGTAGGTTTCGTTTTTTTAGTCAAGAAAAGTCACAGGGCGTTATCGTTATGACGACTAAATTGACTCGAAATGTGATTAAAGTACAAATGGTAAAACATATTGTTGTATGTAACCTATGTAACTACAGTAGAGTGCATGAGAAAATGGTGTACAATTGAATTACCCACGATGGAACGGAGAAGGTGTATACGTAACTTTAATTTCGGAAGTCGGTGGAAAAAAACAAAAATCAAATCCTCCGTCTTCCGAAATTAAAGTTACGTATACACCTTCTCCGTTCCATCGATTTGATTTTTGTTTTTTTCCACCGACTTCCGAAATTAAAGTTATTTTTCACTTTTGAGTGCTTTTTTTGGAAGTCGAATGTCTTTTTTGTAAAAAGTTTTTATTCGTCACTTTTTTGTTGTGGTACAACTTGCGATAATCCTAACTAATATTATAAATGCGAAAGTGAGTTTTTTTGTTTATTTATTTATTTGTTTGTTACGCTTTCACGCTAAAACGGCGGAACGGATTTGAATGAAATTCGGCACAGGGATAGACCATGACCTGGAATAAGACATAGGATACTTTTTATCCCGATATTCCCTCGGGATCGAGACTTACGCGGGTGAAACCACGGGGCGCAGCTAAACAACAAACAAATCTATAAAACGCGCGTTAGGGTAAGTTCAGACACGCGACAAAGCCACGACACGGCAAAACGGTCGCGCCATTATCAGGAGCCGGCAATATGGATCGGCCTGTAAACGACGTAGTGTCGGTCGTGTTCCAGTAGACATAGCTTGCTACATAGAAAACATTCATTACCCTCACCCTTGTGACCTCTGAGGGGGTAGGCAGATTTGTTGTTGTTTAGCCACAGTTTACTGAGGGTTGAATTAGGCTAGTAAGGGAATATACGTTGTCATAGGCCACTACTGAAAACATGAACATGAAAAGTTATGAAATAATACTATCAGGTAAATCTCAAAGCAAGGTTAGGTTAGGAAACTTTTGCCTGTAAATGGACCGTTTAGGAAATTCTGTTTTGTATTCTTTCACGTGTTTTACAAAATGCTGCAGTCCTGTGAAGTACCCTGTAGTACTTACCTACTTAGCTTTACTTAACACTTGTATGCAGCGGACATATTCGTAACTGTCTTGCCGGCGGATTGGTGATCACACTATGTTGTTTTGGCAGCCTGAACGACTAATTGCTTAAGCAAATCACCCAAGGGTGTTCAGAGAGACGTCTTTTCTCAGCATTGTCCTTAATATGGCCAGTGGAGACTTTGGTAGTCTTCAAAGGACCTCTACTACCTTCAAAGGAGACAAGAGTTTTTCTACGACGAATATTTTCCGAACTTTAACTGCACTCATCGCCCCATACTAATAGTGTTCACGTTCCGGCGCAACTGTGCGCAGTGGAGATCACGTCCCGCCAACACGGCGTCTTAATATTATTTCCACGGCTTATAATATCCCATCTCTAGCGTTGTGACGTCAGCTGGAGACTCGATCGCCGATTCATTAGGTTAATGTAACCTGTGATCACCTGAATGGTTTCGGAGAAAGGGTTGGGAAGGGTTCTAGTGCATTTTGCTGCAGAAAATATGGTGTTGTTGAAAGGAAATGAGCAGCTTTTATGTATTGTTATTACATAAACAACTGCTAGTAGGTACAGTCACCAGCATAAATAGATCTCAAAGTTTAATTTTCATTTCACGAGATAAACGATTTTTTATGCAGCGTAACTTTAAGATATTTATGCACTTGACTTTACATGACGAGTTCTGGGGTGTGATTGTGTCGACAAGACCTCATTCTAAACTTCGAATCTGAATCCGCTGTGAGTTTCTTGATTGGCATTCTAAAACTCGGTTGATACACTAGCGCTACCCTTGCGAGCGTGTCAGCGAGTTGAACTAAATTGACCGTGAGATTTTGACAGATAAAGTATGAGATGACGTAAGACGTGGCATTCAGTAAGGTAATTCCCCCGTCACTTCGACGCTCACTTCGCATTCGAACCCGATTCAAAATTGGAAGTGAGAGTGAATAGCGATGTGGGATGTGAGTTGTTGTTTGAATTTTACAGAATCGACGTACAGCAGCCATCTGTATCATGATTATAATTGGTATTAATACGTTTAATTTAGAGCTCTCAACTTAATTTAGGTATAGTATTAGGTCTGGTTAGATTATTGAAGTTGGATGCGTAAGTAGTCTCTAAGAAAATTGGGTAGGTTCTCTGTTGTCAGTTATTAGTAAATTAGAAATTCAGGGCGGATAATTAAGATTTCCAGAAGACTGCGACAGCAAACGATCCGCTAAAGAGGATAGTTATTGGTCCAGAACCGCTTATCTGTCTGACAAAACCTTGCAGTTGCTTTACACGATCACAACAATGACAAGGAAGTTGGAGTTCTTAATTTAATAATACTAACTATTATTATAAATGCGAAAGTGAGTTTGTTTGTTTGTTACGCTTTCACGCCAACACATAGGACATAGGTAGACCATGACCTGGAATAGGACTTAGGATACTTTTTATCCCCATATTCTCACGGGATTCGAGACTTACGCGGGTGAAACCGTGGGCCGCAGCTAGTAATCTATATAAATAAAAATGAAATGCTGTTCGTTGCTAAGCACATGACTTGAGAACAGCTTGACTGATTTGGCTATTTTTTACCTTAAAATGTTCACAATAGTCCGACTTAAGATTATATGGAATGAAAAATTGGAAAAGTTGCAAACACTTAAAGTGGTTTTTTTCTATGGGATTTATGTAAGAAAGCAAGACCATATTGTTGTTGACAGGACAACTTCTGTGCGTCAGTCGGTCAGAACGGTAAGCTAGTATCCTAACATTATATAAATTATACGATATCCTAACTCATCATCATCATCTGCCTAGCCTTTTCCCAACTATGTTGGGGTCGGCTTCCAGTCTAACCGGATGCAGCTGAATACCAGTATTTTACATGGAGCCTGCCTATCTGACCTCCACAACCTACCGGTCCGATGGATAGTCCGATGGGTAGACCATGACCTGGATCGGGAACGGGAACGGGATCGAAACTTATGTGGGTGAAGTCACGAGGCGCAGCTAGTATAATATTATAAAAGTGGGGTAGGCAAATGTGTGTGAAAACAAAACAAGAAACTTTACATCAGCAAGCGCTATTTTACTTTACTTTTAAATTCAAAAATAAGTCGTCACTGCCTTTTCTTTCTGAAACTATTGCCGCGGGTCATAACTTGCGGCAGTCACGAGCTATGATATATTATACAGACTGTTAAGTGGCATGCAAAATGTATTTATACATTGTACTTCCTTTCGCCGTTATGGCATTGTTCCAAGTAAAACAATCTTCCGTTGGGCGGCGATAACGGCAATAGCAATCATTTTATTACGTGACACCGCAATAAAAGTTAAACAAACTGCATTTTCGCCTATATTAACGACTGCATACATAAAATTATGACAGCTGAAAGGATCATTAACTTAATACATTTGTGTTTTGATTTTATCGTAAAAAGTCGCGTTTTCATTGCGAGTATTATTTAAATTTGGTGCTCGTTCATAAAACTGAAGTGCTTTGTAGGAATTTTAATAAGAAATTTTGGGGCAATGCATTGCAGAAATGCCCAGTTGTGTTGTAATGCAAAGAAAAAATCAGGGTAAATTAAAACGATGCCTCGCAATGTAGGTACTGCCTTCTTTATCAAACATAGGTAGGTGAATGAATCCACATAATAAAAATGTGTGTCTTCAAGGAAAAGAACAGATATTCAGTAGCAACAAAATAAACTGAAAGCCGACCTCAGATAGTGTTGGAAAAGGTCTGATGATAGTACCCAATCACTTAGGAAATATGGATCTAACCCTAGAAGAGGCAATATTGGAGAGAAGGCATACTCACACATGTATTGTATAATGCCTATATAAGTATATATTGTACTAGCTTAAGCCCCCGACTTCGTCCGCGTGGAAATCGCAAGACACCACGTATACTAAAATAACAGCCATCCTAACTAATATTATAAATGCCAAAGTGAGTTTGTTTGTTACGCATTCACGCCTAAACGGCTGAACGGATTTGGATTTTTGGCACATGGGTAGCCATGACCTGAAATAGGACATAGGATACTTATGTAAAAAACTTCCCTGTAAACTTCGTTTGTAGTTTTGGTCAATAACAGTTGAAATAGCCGTTCTTATATGTATGTCATGATTTACTGCTTAGCTCCATGAAGGTATAGCGTGATGATTATAAGTTAAATGGTTCATATATTTCGTTCCCTATTCGACCCAGTGAAGTAATGGGATAATGCGACTCTTGTCATACTCTGGAGTATTGTCTGTGAATCTTTTTAAAAAAATATTCAGTTAACTCCGAAACGATGTCATTATAACTAGCTGTTACCCGCGAGTTCGTCTGCGATCAGGATGAAAAGTATCCTATGTCCTAACCCAGGTCATGGTCTACCCATGTGCCAAATTTCATCTTAATCCGTTCAGCCGTTTTAGCGTCAAAGCAAAACAAACAAACTCACTTTCGTATGTATAATAGTTAGGATAGGATGTTAACATAGATTTTATTGTACCTACCTTGTATGTACTATCACATGACTAATACGCCTACATATTGTATGATATTATAGTGCCTCAGCTGTTGTGCCCGACGTTATTAGTTTAAGTCTACTAACTACCGAATCGTGCTTATTGCTTTAAAAAGATACTAACTTTTTATTACCAGTATTTCTTTAATATTTCACCACAGTATTTTGCTTTTATTTTTTGTGCCAGTGAGAGGAATGAAATTGTGAGTTTTCTTATAAGTACCTTAAATTACTAAGAACTCTTTCCAAAGTATGTTTGCTTTTTGTTGATATTTTTTCTTGATACTAATAAAATTGTAACTGCGGTTCTTGCTGGTTCGTCATCACAAAAACCAACAATGTGGAACCAACTTATAACAAATTTCTACCTAGAAAAGATACAAATACGTTAAGGCGGCTCCAATTTTTTTAAAGTTCCATATTGCCCAAGCAATTTTCCGTCACCTTGCCGTTCCGACTTAGATATTTCTTATTTATGTTCAATTTTACTCTATTATTACCATACAGTAGAATGACACAGTCCACTTGAGATATAAGTTTTTGTTGATTATTGACCGTAAACTACCTCTTATAATACAGGTATACCCTAGCTTAAGAGGTAGTGAATATTATTCTTGTACAGATACAAATACGTTAAGGCGGTTCCAATTTTTTTAAAGTTCCATAGGTGCCCAAGCAATTTTCCGTCACCTTGCCGTTCCGACTTAGATATTTCTTATTTATGTTCAATTTTACTCTATTATTACCATACAGTAGAATGACACAGTCCACTTGAGATATAAGTTTTTGTTGATTATTGACCGTAAACTACCTCTTATAATACAGGTATACCCTAGCTTAAGAGGTAGTGAATATTATTCTTGTACAGATTTTGCAACAAACTATAAATGTATTTTCTATACCAAATATCACACTGTATTTTCAAACTCTGTATGTTTTTGGATAAATAAAGATTATTATTATTATATTTTCTTTATTTCATTTTTTATACATATAAATTATATTTTTAAATATTAGAATAAAAAAATATATAAAACATTTAAAAATATATTTATTATATTATTATTATGTCTTTTGCCCGCGGTTCCGCCCACGTATAGGTCGATAATTATCCGACGAAAATGTATTGCCTGGATAAAAGTATCCTATGTCCTAACCTCCTGGTCATGGTCTCCTGTGTGCCAAATTTCATCGAAATCCGTTCAGCTGTGAAAAGATAACAGGCAGACATATAAAGTTACTTTCTCATTTATAATATTAGTATGGAAGTCTCCATCTTGTTTGAACAAGAACAGTGAACTATGTCGTCCATTATCAAGTTTAAAATCATTTCATAATCTTTCTTTTAATTAAGTACTTAGATCTTAGGTAATAGGGTAGGTACTTATAAATACTATCCATACTATCCATCCATACTTCCATACTTAGATTATAAAATTCGAAAGTAACTCTGTCTGTCTATTTATCACCTTTTTACACCTAAACCACTGAACGGATTTCGACGAAATTTGGCAAGGAGGTAGATGGCATCCTAGGGCAGGACATAGACTACTTTTTGTTTCAAAAATAATCCTATAGGGGGTGATATAGGGGATGAAAATTGTATAGGAAACCGAGCATTTCTTAAATATCCCGGTAGTACATTCCCGTGAGACGATACTTGACATCCACGCGGGCAAAGCTGTGAGCAAAAGCTAGTTAATTATAAACCAATTCTTCACCAACTTGGCTTTAACTTCCTTTAATGTTTCTTCCTATAAATTCTTCAACCCTTTTTGAAACCACTTTTTAAATAAACTGTCCGTTTTCATTCGCACCTATTGCATCCCACTTCAAGTGTTTAAATAAAAGTCTTTACACTTCTCCGTAGGTATTTCCTAGTATTCTGAGAGAAAAATGAAAAGCATTTAATGTTCCTACCTGTTATTGTAGTACCTACCTACATACATTACTTGAAATCTTTAAAAGAAGATAAAAAGTTTCATAATTTAAAAAAAATACGCACAGCAACTATGCCTATTATAAAATACGCAGAAAATTAACTATACGTACATTAAAGTCATATACATTAAAGTCATTACATTAAAGTCGGTTTTCGTGTCTGTCTGTATCACTGTGTTGTTCTTTTAAACTACGCAACGGATTTTAATGTGGTTTTCATCAACATTTAGAGAATTTACTGCAGGGAAGTAAATAATACGTTCATACACAAAATCATAATGAACTCATTTTATTTATTTTATTATTTATGTACACACACTAAAATACATAGAGATACCACATAATTCTATTATGAGTACAAAGGTACTGCTTATTTCTTATGAAATTTCTTCCAGCAGACCTGCAAAAGGAAAAATGAGCCTTATGAATTTTATGTGATAATAGTATGACTATGTCAGTGCCTTATGTAATAAACCATGTTCCAATTCAATTCTTTTTAGTTATTCAATAATATTACATTATTATACATCTAACACACACGTTCTTTCTTTCTTTCAATTCTCAATAATATCAGGGGACAGTTTCATGAAACAGTAGCAATCAAAGTACTTCAATGTATCTGGTTCAGGAACTGTTCCAATACCACTATTAATGTGTAAAATATCTAGTATTTCAGATTGATGTATGGTGTTGTTGTTTGATGCAATAAAAAAACAATATACCTACCTTGCTTGGCTTGCTTGTTTAGATTTACCAAACTATTTCTTACCGACAAATTAATTCATGCTAAATCTCTCTTGTAGCAGCGGTAGCTACATCAACAACACAATTACAAAAAAAACGCAAAATAATATCAAAATAAAACCGGAAAAAAACTACATAACTCTCATGACACGTTAATGCGCTATACACCTACCAATAAGAGGTCACTTATTGACAGCATCAAAAGAGGCCGAAGATTCATATAAAATAAATTGCCTCACAGTTGATAGCTGGGGGTCAATGAGGCATGACGTTGACGAGGGTGCTCCGACGCAACCAATATGCACGAATACCATCTTGAACCGTGTTTGACACGCCTGGTTTCAGGTGAATACTGCGATTACATGAGCGTTAGAACTTACACGTATGATTGTTTAATCGGGGTTGAGTAATCGTCTCTTGGGAATGATTTTTAGACTTTTACCAACATATGATAAAATAATAAAATAAAAGATACATACATATATTATAAGAATTATTTGACATAAGCTACCAAAAAGCTTATGTCAATCCTGTTGAAAGTCGTTGTAGAAATACGACTGCCCAACTTTGTACTAATAAAAATAATAATTTATTTATTTATTATTAAATTAAATAGAACGGCCGAAGCCAATTATACTATTTAATCAAATTATAACGAACACAATTTGCAAAACAATATTTTACCACACTTTCATCCATTCTTCTCACAAAAATTCAAACATTCCAACAATAACAATTTCCATTCATCCGCAAATAAATCAAAATCAGGATTTGAGTCCAGGAGAGCATTGAGATCCCTTAGTGATCTTGGTAGGGGGGAGTTTGACCGTGCAACGGTACGGCACGACGGAGCCGCCAGCAATCTGTGCCGTCTACCACGACAATAGTTATTTGGCACAATCATGTACCATTCGCTGGAAATCCTTAAACAAATAAACATAATACATCACACCTTGTTTCCCCGAAGGCTTGGGCAGAGGTGTACCTATATAATAGTACACCCACATTTCGCCAGTTATGTTAAAGTCCTATGTAGGTAATAGGGGGCGAGCCTATTGCCATCAATAGGACACAAATCCAGACTCCGGGCTGCTCTAAAAAGTTCCAGATCGAAGTACCAAATAACACATGTGATAATGGGTGGTAAACAATTAAACCCCTCTCATAATCCATATTAATTCATTTTATAAATTGTTTTTGTAAACAAACAAAACTGTTGATATATCTCAAACATGAAAGCGAGATATACTTACATTTAATCTCATAAATGAGTTTGCTTGGCGTTAAGAGTAAAGAGAAATAGTTGTAACTATTATTAACTTTGTTAAAAACAAACCAACGTTTCTGCAACTAACTGTGACAACAATTTTGAATGATAACAGTTTATACAGAACGTTTACTGAGAAGAACTTTAATGTAATTAATATTATAATATGACCTTATCAAAGAACGCAGGTTGCTGTTAACCCTTCCAGTGTAACTTGCGTGTTAAATCACGTGACACTTTTCTATAGAAAACTGTTTTTTTATTATTATTTTACACACCGCACAAGCCTATAAGTACCGGAAGACGTAGCGTTGGAAGGCCGACAAGGTGGACCGATTACCTGGTGAAGGCCGCGGGAATACGCTGGATGCGAGAAGCACAGAACCGGCCGAAGTGGCCGTGCTTGGGGGAGGCCTATGTCCAGCAGTGGGCGTCTTTCGGCTGAAATAATGATGATGATGACAAGCCCATAAAATTTCGCTTTGGTAATGCAATTTTAAACAAAACTTACTAGAAGAAAATAGTTTTTCTATTTAACTTAAAGAACCTAATTTAAATAATCGACAACGTAAAAGCGAAAATTGGTATAGCAATTGACTGAAGTTTTAGCCTTCGGTTAAATGACAGTCGTGTTACTGTCTAGTTCAATTGTAAGATTAACAGCATCCATTTTGCACTCTTCCGAACAATGCTGTCCGTAAAGGACGAACAATAATACTTTAAAATAACAGATTTCATCTAGTCATACTTTTCTTTTTGTGACAGATCATGTCGGTTCATCATCATCTCATCATCTGCCTAGCCTTTTCCCAACCAAGTTGGGGTCGGCTTCAATCTAACCGGATGGAGCTGAATAACAGTATTTTACATGGAGGGATTGCCTCTCTGACCTCCACAACCCAGTAACTGGGTAATACGATACCCCTTGGCAAGACTGGTTGTCAGACTTTCGGGCTTCTGACGACCCGTAACGACTGTCAAAGATCCACAAATGACAGCCGGGACCAACGGCTTAACGTGCTTTCCGAATTCAAATTCAAATTCAAATATTTTATTTGTAAAACATAGGTAAACAAAAATACAGATGTCAATATTAATAAATGAGCGCTATGTCTTGCCGTCAACGGCGTACAAATATTTCTAATTATAATTTTTAATGAATAATTGGTAAAAACATAATAAAGACAGTCAAATTAATAATGAACTCAACTATAACAATAATTAATTAATTAAAATAACAATAAATTTAAGCAGATAATAGTACATTAAAATTAAATAGATTAAATAAAAAAAAAAAAAAAAAACACATCCACATCCGAGGCACAGAGGAGTCTCGATAGTAAAGATGGTCACCCATCCACTGACGGATGTTGGTTATTATTAACTTAAAAAAAGCGCCAAATCCGCTTTCAGAGTGACAAGTGATTAAAATATTCATCTTCAAATAAAATAGTCATTTTAACGCAAAAACTGTGTGATTGTTGAAAAAATATTGTACTATTTTTCCGAGCACATTTTCAATACAACGCCATTACATTTTATGGTGTGAACAATAAATAAATCATCCGATATTCACTACGAGATTTCCTGTTAAAAACTATAAAAGTTCGCAAATGTAGTTTTAACGTTTCATATTAAAATAACTGAAAAACTTGCAGTCGGATATTTTCATGGGTGGGCGAGCACCAGTCAACCCTTGTCAATGTCAATGGGCATTATCTGGAAATATCTGAAAATTTCATAAGGAACTGCATCACAAGGTTTTACGTGCCGATGTGTTCCGAGAATTTACTGAAGTTTCCAATGATTTCATTAAACGTTGGAGCATGCTTTGTTTGTGTGGCTGGTAAGAAGTTAGGATTTATTTATTTTTCCTTGTTGTTAGTTGTGGACGTGTTTGTCCTGGCAATTTTTTTTTCTGAGTTCACCACTACTTCAGATAAGTGGAAAAAAGGAAATGAAGACTGAATCTTTGCCTACTTAAAACAAGTAGGGAAGATTCTATTGGCTTTTCGACACGATCTGTATGTATCTACACTAATATTTTAAAGAAAAAAGATTTGTATTTTGTTTATAATTTTATTAATAAACGCAAAAACCACTGGACCGAATTAAACATTCTTTACCAGTAGAATACTATATACATTTTTATTATCACTAAGTAACATCTTAACTAACAATGATATTTTAAAATATCATTGTTAACTAATATATTATTATTATCAATGCGAAAGTGAGTTTGTTTGTTAAGCTTTCACGCTAAAACGGCTGAACAGATTTGGATGAAATTTGGCATATGGGTAGACCACAACCTGGATTAGGACATAGGATACTTTTGATCCCAATATTCCCTAGGGATCGAGATTTATGTGGGTGAAACCGCAGGGCGCAGCTAGTAGGCTATAATTTATAAAGATATCAAGCGGGCAAAAGCGGTGGCGGAAGCTAGTAAATAATATAAAACAAAGTCACTTTTTGTGTCTGTTTGTGTGATCGCGTTGTTTTTCTAAACCACGCAACGGATTTTTGATGCGGTTTGCCTTTGGAGAATTTTCCACAAAATTAGCCTTCTTCGTGACAGACTTTATAACGCAACTCTGTAAATAAAATCTCAAAATAGATGTAATCACATCTAATATACCCACAACAAGCTACTTTGGAAGTCAACTACGGCCCTGATAGACACGTTATCAATCTATGATGACACCCGCCGATGGGCCTTTATTACGGAGGGCTTCATGTCACGGACCTTTCGACGCGGACGGCTAATGACGTTATTATAATATAGGCCTTATATACCTTCTAGGGAATGGAAATTCATTGGTAGTTATCTAGCTATGTACCTAATATTAGTCTGTTGGCCATAGATGGTGGATTGAGAGCTTAAAGGAACATTACTTAATAATAATACCTAATAATAATGGATGTTTTTTTTGGTTTTTATAAAAATATTTAAAAATGTAAATATATAAGAAACAAAATAAATAAACGAAATATAATAATAAATAATAATCCGTTTATTTCAGGCGACTCAGGCCCATAGATAAATACCTTAACCTAAACATACATAATCTTTATTATAATAACTTAAAAATTATTGCACACGAAGTGATGACTGTGTCGGCGTCGTGTTGCGCTGCGTGGTGTCGCGTAACCTTCCACGAAAACGTCGGTACGCCACAATGCTTTGTTACTAGTGATAGAGTGCTAATGTTCAATATTGCAAAAACATATTATTAACTAGCTGCGTCCCGCAGGTTCACCCGCATTTGTCTCGATCACGTGAGAATATAGGGATAAAAAGTATCCAATCTCCTACACCAGATCATGGTATACCCATGTGTCAAATTTCATTCAAATCCGTTCAGCCGTTTTAGCGCGAAAGCGTAACAAACAAACTCACTTTCACATTTATAATACTACTAGCTAGCGGCTTCGCCCGCGTGGATTTCGGTTATTATATACTAAAACCTTCCTCGGGAACCACTCTATCCATTGGTGAAAACAGAATGAAAATCGGTGCAGGAGTTTTTGAGTTTATCGCGAACAGGACGACAGACAGACGCAGCGGAGGACTTTGTTTTAAAATACTTACATATATATATGGATATTATATATTATATACATAAGTAAGGATACAAGGATGTGTGTGGGTGCGGTGATGATGTATCTGGTATTATTCTCATATTTTTGTGAAAGTACTATAGATAATATTTTAACGGTGATCCTCTTACAGGCTATTGTATATAGAACGTATTTGCCATCATCATCTGCGTCATCGTTTTTTGTAGTTTACCTACTAATTAGTAATAACAAAAGTAATTAGTAGTTTGGACTTCAATAGGGACCTTGACCCCCGAGTTCTTCTCAGGGGTAGTCTGTAATGTTGACATCATTTTTTAGGGTTCCGTACCCAAAGGGTAAAACGGGACCATTACTAAGACTCCGCTGACCGTCCGTCCGTTTGTCACCAGGCTGTATCTCATGACCCGTGATAGTTAGACAGTTGAAATTTTCACAAATGATGTATTTCTGTTGCCGCTATAACAACAAATACAAAAAAACATTACCCTCCTTCTGGGGCAGTCGGGTAAAAACAGAATAATATAAATATTTAAGGCTCCCATACAACAGACCTGATTTTTTTGCCGTTTTTATAGATGGTACGGAACCATTCGTGCGCGAGTCCGATTCGGACTTGGCCAGTTTTTTATATTACGTGTAAAAACTATTTTGATAATCATTTTATAGAATACCCTTTTATAAAAATAATTTTAGTAAAGCAGAAGACGGTTATTTACCCTGCAGTAGAACAATGTAGGTAAGGCTAACAATAACAAGTCTAATAAAATAAAATATACACGTTTTAAATCTAAAGGAATACGTTTGAAGTCTTATACCTACATAACTTGCTTTAACCCTGCCCTGTAATATCTTCAAGAGAATAAAACAGAATACATGTGGACTGCGCAGAGAGTAGTAGCAAACCCACACATTGTAATATTGTGGTTTTTAAATCCAATACACTGTTGTTGTTACAGTGCGCAGCTCAACTACGTAATACTAACATTGTGCTGCAGTAGGATCATCTCGAGAAAAGAAAAAGAAAATGTATGTCAAGACGTAATATTTTAAAGTAGGTACTTTTTACGTAACTTTTAATGTTTCTCTAGTAAGTGTAGGTTCTATAACACATGGCTGCTGCGTCGCCAGTTCTTTTCTTGAACTTGGCTTGACACGCGGCCGCGTGTCTCGATTAGGAAAGAAATAAAAAAAACCGGCCAAGTGCGTATCGACAATGAAGGGTTCCGTAGATGGGATGAATTTATCAAAATCACAAACTTAACATGGTAGTTGAAAAACTTTTTCCCCCATACAGAATGTATGGGAAAACATGTTTTTGCCACTGCAAATGTAAGTTGGTCGATTATTAGTCGGTTCCCAGTTTAAGTGTAGGGGAGGTACCCTTAAAAAAATGTTTTTCATGATTTTTTTTACCACTTTGTCGGCGTGTTTTATATGTACTTATACCCGTATCTAATTACAGCTTTCTAGTACCAACAGTCTCTGAGCTAAGCTGTGGACAGACGGACAGACAGACAGACATACATGGTGAACTTATAAGGGTTCCTTGTTGACTACGGAACCCTAAAAACACTCTGTTTAAAAATATTGGGATTGGAAAGACCTTATTAAAGGGTTGGAAAGCAAAGCGCCTTGCGACTTCTTAATGACGAATGGAAGCTACCATCATCTTCATCCTCATTTCTTTTGATACCAAACATGTCATGATTATCTAAATTTAATTGTTTTCGAGGTCAGAAATGTAGTGTTTAGGGAGAAATAATATAGTCCATGTCACCCGGACCATTATTACGAATCTATTGATACCTCATTCATCAAAATCAGTTCAGTAGTTTAGGCGCTACGGTGGAACACACGTCTCACAGACTGCTAATAGTATAACCCTTCCTTTTGGCTTTCCCGTAGTCGGGTAATAACGTTTACTTATATAAACTAATATTACAAAGATAAAATATTTGTGATTTGGTTTGCAATGAATAAACACAAAAAATACTGGACCGATTTTAAACATTCTTTCGCGTGTAGAATGCTATAATATCAAGGCTCGTGCAAACAGGCGCGATATCGCGGGGGCGACAGGCAGCACTACCCTTGTCGCGCCTGCGATATCGCGCCTGTCAGCCTTCACTGAGTAACATAGGCATTTTTAAAGATATCACGCGAGCGAAGCCGCTGGCGGAAGCTAGTAATTAATAAAGACGTAAATGATTTCGGATATAAAGAAAAAAAATACATGTATCAAAAGAAAAAAATACTGACACACTATACTTATATACCACTTTTCATCAAAATTACCTTACTACCTCCCTGTTTACGTGGAAATTGTTAATGATGGAAGCATTCTCTTTGTTATAATACTTAGAAAATCTGTCAGATTCAATGTGCTATTCAACTTTTCCATGAAAATTGTTAATTAGTTTTATATCATACAGTTTGAATGGTTCCATTTTCCAATTATTTTATCATATTCCAGGTGCATTTTGTTTCGCGAATTCTTGTGAAAAAACTGTTATTTATTTCGTAACAAACGTTATATTGCCAACCGTCATTATTTTTTAGCATTTATTTCGCGAATTCTTGTAAAAAAATTGTTATTTATTACGTAACAAACGTTATTTTGCCAATCGACATTCTTTTTATTTAGCATTTATATGTATGTTTTCCCAATGTAACACAGTTTGATCCAATGGAAAAATATCTGCCGCAATTGGACATCTCAAATACTATGGAGATGGTTAATGTGAAACTGACTACTGAAGAGTCTGTACATAACATAACATTACGCCTGTAATCCTCAAAGGGTTAGGCAGAGGTGACTTAAAGTACAGGGTAGAAGGGTAAACACTCTCATTCAAACCATGGGTAGTTGACTTAAATATAAAAATAGATGACCGAGTAACAACAAAAAAAAAACGTTATTTTCATTAAAAGATTTTAAAAAGTTTCTATGCGTCACCGGGCTCGCTAGCGAAACAGCTGACTGTCTGAGAGAAGGGTCGCGCTCACGGCCGGTCAGGTCTCGTCTCGCGCCCCCCACGCGTGTTGATTTCGTTGCCCTAGCGCATAGGTGAAAGGGTGAAATACTCTAGTGGTGAAAAGTAATTTTAAAAAAAGTCGTAATTTTCCATTGATCTTACGTTCTATAAATGACACCAAACCACTGGTTTCAAGGATAACGGTGTTTACACTAACAGCCTGTATACATTGGTATACCCACATCTCGCCAGTTATCCTTAATGAATGAATTTCCTATCTCCCACTATAAAAAACATAGCACAAGCTACTGGGTTGCAGAAATACGTATCTATGGTAGTCGTCTGGCCGAAATGTCATAATGAACTCTACTAGGTACCTAACTACTACAAAAAATACTAGTAGGAATTCATGCAAGCTGCGAAGTTTGTTTGTGCTTCAGTTCCATCAAATTATCTGGTTTTTTTAATATCATCATTTTCCCGATTACGTTAAAATTAAGGTGATCCTAACCAATATTATAAATGCGAAAGTGGGTTTCTTTGTTACGCTTTCACGCTAAAACCGTTGAACGGATTTAGATTAAATTTGGCACATGGGTAGACCATAACCTGGAATAGGACATAGGATACTTTTTATCCCGATATTCCCACGGGATCGAGACTTACGCGGGTAAAACCGCTGGGCGCAGCTAGTAAGAATATAAAATCAATTTTATATTAAACCTGTTAATATTTTCCGGTAAACAAAAGTAATTGAAGGTCGCACTTCCATGCAGCACCTCGTTTACATAGAACACAAATTATCATACATCATATTACACATTATAAAGACGTGGGTTCCCAACAAAACATGTTAACAAGTTGCACATATTATGAAACAAGGGCGGGCTCACTTTGTTGTAACGCGAAACTTTTGTCTATCCGGGACAGGGTAGAATTTTCATTAAAACCTTCTTTACCACCCTAACATAAAAGAGCATTTTTTCCCAGTAGGAAAATCTCGATGCAGCCGCATTAACGCTTTTATTTGCTCTCTTATTCGAAAAAAACTTATTATTCCACTTCTCTCACCCGGGGAATTACATTATTTTCTTGCACTTCTATTTCTCGAAAGCATTTCAAATCTACCTTCTGTTTAGTGATGGCTATACCGTGCGATAGTGTTTTGTTTATGTTTGAGTTTAAAATCCGTTTACCAACTTCGGAATTAGTTTTTGTTGATGTCCGTTTCATTGATCTGGAAGCAGTAAGCTCGGATGGGTTTTTGTCGTTTAACCTTCCGAGAATTTACCAAGATTTTCTTCTTATTTTACGGCGTCTTCATGTTATTCTTAAAAGAGGTTTTGTTCCGGGGCTAGGGATCGATCACAGCTTTCTTTGAGTTTACGATTGGTTTAAAACAAGTAATTGGTCTTCAACAAAGCTGATTCTTTATTTATTTTAAACATTTAATTACACAAAGATGAATACTCAACAAGCAAATCAGCTCTATTCCGTCTTTGAAGTGTTATAATTAACTACGCTCTTGGCCTCTCGCTCTAGCCTTGAACTAATAACCCCTTATTAACCTTCCAGCTAATAAGGACATAAACGTTAATGCCAGCAGTATAAAGGTAACGGCTATAAACAGTCATAGGCATGACAGATGGCTAGAAGATAATTCGGAATATAGGTAATGCTGTAATTAGCTAGATGTTCCTGTAGCTATGTTCTCTTCAAAAGTTATTTTTGATGAGTAACATCTTTCCTCTCGCTTTCGCACCATCATCATTTATTCAATCTGTGGGAGTGATTTCGTGAAAAGGGACGGAAGTGCGTAACAGGAAGACGGGGAAGCTCACGTTATTTGATTTCACCAATGAGCGCGAGTGGTGCTAGAGTTGACCGTCTGATGGTACTAACCCATTTTCCGAGAAGTTGGTACTGTCAGCCAAGATGTCAGATGTTACACATATCCGACTACTGTAAGTTGCTTTTTTAGTTTTCACGGGTTTCTATACCAGCTTGTTAGTTACTACTTGTGTTTGGTTGATACGGTAAGAATATAATATGTGCTGAACAAATAAACTCACTTTCGTTTTTGAATTATGGAATGAGAAAGATAGCTAATATTAATCAACTACCCACTCAAAAACAGCGGAACAAACCGCAACAGATACTGCTTATCCAGATTTATTACTAAAATAAAAAAGTGGGAGGCGAAATGGTCTAAATTAAAAAGCAATGCCTTGTCGAGACAGAGCGAGCGGAAACAAAGAACCGGGAATTCATCAAGCGCTTTTGAACCCCTAGCATTGTGGTGCAGTATTCACAGACCATTGGCGGAAAGAAAATCTTCGAGAGGATCGCCACTCTTTGACGCCCGATGCAAAAAAAAGTATTCTTTTTTGTCAAGAAAAACTCTACTTCATTACTTTGTACGCTACCCACATAAAAGTATTGAGGAATTTTGAACCGAGCTACTTGTTGAACGTGAATGCTTTTGAATAGATTATGCGGAGTTAATTAAATGATTTTTCCGCAGTGAATGGTAATGTCGCTCATATTTGAGGTTTAATCTTGGTTTTTGAATTATGTGGAGCATTGTTTGAAGTCAATGCGATGAGCGCCGCGCCGTTCTCGATCGCTTAATGCTTTTGTGATTTCTGATGTGGACAAACTTTACTTTAAGAATTATTCAGACTAAATTTGATATGTCCTTGCTTATTTATTTATTTAAAAGACATTACGATAGCTTTCCTGTTAGTTAAAATCAGTTATCAGTTTTAGAGTTAAATATAATCATTCCTTTACTGCACCGTAGCCAGATATTCCCAATGCTACTAAACAGACCATTTAAAAACGAAATTGAAAATCCACAATCCACCAATACTTATGTACTGTATACAAAACAAAACGTAAAACAATTCAGTATTCAGAATACGCTTCACATAAATGCAGTGTATCTGTCCATTACGGTATCAGCATTGGAATTCCGTCGGTAGGTACCGTCCGCTCACGTAGCCATGCAGCAATGGATGGACCAGCCGGTCCCCAGTGACTCCTGAACAAGATTGATGTATTTGTGAGATAGTGTCTCATGTAGGGTAGGATAAACTACGTGCACTTGTTAAAGTTTTGTACCGAATTTAAAACCAGATCACTCTGAGCCTCCCGGTGCCTCCACTAGTTTATATAAAAACGATTAAGCTGGATTTACACGTTGGCAACACCGAACCTTCTTAGCTTTATAGACAATTATTGCTGGCTTTGTGGTTATTAATTAGGGATTTTAAGTCGAGTATCATAAAGTTAACTAGTTGTTTATGACCTTTTCTTTTTAGAACATTCTGGCACAGTATAAATAAATAACAGTATTATGTCTTCATAGAAAACGGCCGAAACGACGCACTTCGAAATCTCATTGTATATCAGTAGTAGGAACCCGGGAGGTTAATCCCGAGCGGCCGTAGGTAACTATTTCAAGGTCACTGCCGATACGAGATACTGTTACTTACTTTTTTATACTGTGATTCTGTGTGATTCGTCATAGATTTAAGAATTCAAGAGGATGCGTGAATCTTTCATTTATATTGATTTTGTTAAAAGAATATTGGTGTCAGCTTCGGTTGCCTGTTGCTATCACAAAAATAAAGAGTAAAGGTAGAAAATAGCTATAATGTCGTACTGTACTTGTCTAAGGTTACGTCGAAGACAACGGACAGCAGAAGAGAAGAGGAAGGAGGGGAAAGCTAAAAAAAGTGCTGGTAACAACAAGCACAATGTTATACTAATTATAGAAGTAGATCAAAAATAAATACTTAATACTAATATTTATATGAGGATGATGAGCCCGTGGCTAAGCAATAACAGCCGCGCGGGTCGATCCATCAGGTTAAGCTTCACTTGCCTGTGTTTGTCCGTGGATGGGTGACCATCTTTACATACCGAGACTCCTCCGTGACTCGAAAAGCACGTTGAGCCGGTGGTTCCGGGTGTCATTCGTGGATCATTGTATTTACGGTTCGTCAGAAGGTCGAAAATCTGATAACCAGTCTTATGAAGGGGTGTCGTATTACCCAGTTACTGGGTTGTGGAGGTCAGATAGGCAGTCGCTCCATGTAAAATACTGGTATTCAGCTGCATCCGGTTAGACTGGAAGACCCCAACATAGTTGGGAAAAGGCTAGGCAGACTGATTTAGATCGCTTTAAAAAATAAATAGGTACCAAACTAAAGTATCTACTACGAATGCAGACTTAATTTATTGGGCATTAAAAGCCAGACAGCTCTTATATAATTTAGTAATTATTACCATAGGCTCATAAAATATACTTAATGGTTTTACAACATAACGTTTACTTACCAATAAGTGTAAGAAACTATACAGAAGTAAGGAAGTTCGGATCGTTAAATTCTATGTTAAAAATAACTTAAAAGGAATCATCATTATTGTTAATTACTTTTATAATTGTAATTGCCAAGAAGTTTTAAAGCTAAACAGAACATTGGTTTATGCAAGTTACTAATACATTGCCATTTTAGGGAGCTGTTTTGGGTTAGTGAAAATATACAACGTGTAACAGAATAAGCGCAAGACCTGAAAGTAGTTTGCTCAGAATCGGCTTCTGAATCGATTTCCATCATTATTTATATGTGTTAATTTTTCATGAAAAAAATCTTTTCTTTAACTGAAATTAGAACCACCGCGTCTTACCAAGGTAATAAGATATTTTATTTAAGGAAATTTAAGCCTTATCTCAAAGGAATAAAGCCTATTCAAATGCATAAACAAATTTGTAATACGCTCATAGCTATCCTATGTTTCATGTTTAGTCAGGAAGTCTATTTTGTAAAAAAAAACTAGGTGTCGTTTAATTAAATTAAATTACAGATATTATTTTAGTCTTATAATTTAATATTCTAATTGGGGTGTATGAGCTCTTGCGTTTATTCCGTTACAGGTTGTATAGGATACCTAATCTGTCTTCATATAACCAATCAAAGCCTATAAAAGCCTGAAAGCCGTTGTAACAACCATTTTAAAATCCGAACAATAGGCAGGTGGACAGGTGCGCTTGAAAACTTTACTCTATGATGTGCTCTAAATTTTATACTTCGTTCCCAAGTCATGATGAATTCGTGCAGTTGTTTTAAACAGAGTCCATTCAAACCAAATAATATGCTACCTTAGATACTGCAGCTCCTTAATAAAATTTATATAAATAGGTCCACTAGCTCATGAATACAGTATGCACAGTTATATAATCAAAACCGCATTGTGTACATACACTTGAATTTTATAAAACAAACTTCATTCGTATAAGGAGAATACTTTTCTCAAGAAAAATGTCTAATACACGGCGTTATTATAAGAAGAGTCATGAAAGCCGAAAATAATAAAAAGGGAGGTTTTTTTTATCAAAGGTAATGAAATTCCACACGTTGATGGACCACATCAATTTATTTTATTATATACTCTGTGTCAGTCGTGCATCGGTCGGAAGTCGGGCCGCGCTCCCGTGACGTCACCTCCTTTGTTTCGCACCACTCTCGGATTATGTTAATGTTGTCTCTGAGACATTTGTCTTTGCGTAATGCTGCTCAGCTTCTCTTGCTGTAACCTTATTACTTTCCGATGTTGTTCACCTACATACTTTATTGTTGTTTACGATTATTTGCCCTCCATCTAACAAGTCGCTATGAATTATTATGGATTCCTATGGAAAATAAATTCCTTCTACGTAAACGCTGAAGTTTGCTCGGTAAACAGAGAAAAGTTTGGCGTTGAAAAATATTATTTTAAAGATCAACATTTGCGTTAACGCTTTGGAGTTTACTTAAGTAGCATTTTTTTTTATTTGCGTTTTTTTTTCCAGATACCTTTATTCATCGAAATAATGGAGGTAGGTAAGCAATCTAGACATCATCCAAACCATTTAAAACGAATATTGTTAGTAATTACATATTCCAATTCTTATGTATATGACATAAATAAAACTAACTAAAAAACACTGCAACTCAAACTTCAAATAATTTAAACAAGTAATACAAACCATTTTCTTTTTAGTTTGGAAAATCATCAAATGATTTCTCCCGCTCTGGGCGGAGCGGAAGGGCGTGTCAGACTTCTACTGACTAAAACCCACCCGTGTTCCTTCAGTTGCCTGTTGCCAAGGTCCCGGTATGCCTTTCGGACTTTCCCGCAAACAAATACACACCTTTTTTTTTTTGAGGGTGTGAAATCATCAAATGACTTCTCCCGCTCTGGGTGGAGCGGAAGGGCGTGTCAGACTTTTACTGACTAAACCCACCCGTGTTCCTTCAGTTGCCTGTTGCCAAGGTCCCGGTATCCCTTTCGGACTTTCCCGCAACCCTGCCAGGCATCGGTCCAAACAAATACACACCTGTGGTTATCATCACCACTTTCTTTCTGTTTTGTCAATTTGAAATCACAATATAGGTAAATGAATATAATAGTGCTCGCCGGTAGACACTTCACGTGACTAGAGGAATATCTGTGCTAGAGGGCTGGCTCGTTCTGTAGCCAAAGAATTAGCATTGCCATTCAACGTGGCAATGCTGCCAGTCTTCTGGGCACGTTTGCGGATGTCAGGGATGCGGACGAGACCTTTCGTTTTTGTATTTATTTGTTAGTTAGCCAGTCACTTAATTTAGTACCTGGTGTTAATAGTTAGTTGTGTTATATATTGTACATAATCATTTTAATGTATATGAAATAAATAAAAACAGAATTCAATGTTCATATTTGAAAACTCGGAATATAATAACAAAGGATCAACATATATGCTGGTATATACACCTATGCTTACATAGTATTTAGCATGCGAGGTAGCAAACTTGGTAGTTATGGAACACAATAGTATTCATACAGGGTGATCTATTCTTAGAAGACGGTGTCTGTTTATTGCTTAGATAGAGCCGGTTTACAGCGTGTTCGTATATTGAACTTGTCATTTTTACGGGACTACCGCCACGTTAAAGGTTGTTCTTTTTCAGTTGTTAATCTTGACGGAGTTGTTGAATAGGTTAAGTTTCGAAAAGTATTTTTATGTTTAAAACTAAAAATGGTACCTACTAGATAATTAATTCTCCTTTAATTCACAAAGCGACGCAATACTTTCGGGAGACTCGCAAAAATAGATTATTGATTGTTCTTCATATTGCAAAAACTACAATTTATTGATTCAGTAGGTTCAATTTTCACATGATTTCTTCTAACATAGCATAATCAGCCAATAATCCAGCATTAATTTTCTCACTGTTGAGACACAGGCCACCTCTCAGTGAGGTGGGCGTAATCCACCACGCAGGCCCAGTGCAGGCTGTAGATGTCACAAATCTCAAAAAACATGCCGGTTTCCTCACGATGTTTTCCTTCACCGTTTTGAGAGCAGTGGTGATGAAATAATTTACGTAAAGTAAAGCGCCTATTGGGGTTCGAACCTACGACCTACAACTCGTAAGTCGTGGCCGTTACCACTACTGGGCCACCACTGATCGTCATTTGTGTCAAAAACCTCGATCAACTCCTATCAAGTGTCCGATTATTAAACTAACTGTGAAATCTCATAATAGACGAAAATAGATCCGTTCTGATTGGTTGACCAAGTTATAAGCAACCATGAACAAAATTATTACATTGTGTACATGTTGTACTTAATC
The DNA here is from genome assembly GCA_947522985.1 of Lithophane socia. Classification (NCBI taxonomy): domain Eukaryota; kingdom Metazoa; phylum Arthropoda; class Insecta; order Lepidoptera; family Noctuidae; genus Lithophane; species Lithophane socia. Next base: position 7,427,969 of record OX383256.1, read on the forward strand.
TGCCTAGCCTTTTCCCAACCAAGTTGGGTTAGGTTAGGTTAGGTTCGGCTTCCAGTCTAACCACATGCAGCTGAATACCAGTATTTTACATAGAGCGACTGCCTATCTGACCTCCACAACCCAGTAACTGGGTAATACGATATCCCTTGGCAAGACTGGTTGTCAGACTTTCGGGCTTCTAACGACCCTCGTTATGGGTCGTTAGAAGCCCGAAAGTCTGACACTGTCTGACTGTCTAAGATCTACAAATGACAGCCGGGACCAACGGCTTAACGTGCTTTCCGAGGCACGGAGGAGTCTCGCTATGTAAAGATGGTCACCCATCCACGGACCAACCCCGGCAAGCGTGGCTTAACCTGATGGATCGACCCGTGCGGCTGTTATTACTTAGCCACGAGCTCCTCCATGTTGTACTTAATCACCACCTCAAAAAAACAGTAATTTGTTTCCCTTCTATAAGCCAATATAAACACGGCCCACAAGAGTTCAGCGACTTCGAACTTCTCCGAAGTGGGTCCGCATTGGCGTGCAGTGTCCGCATAAGTGGGCCGGCGTCAGCGCCACTTATATGCTTGTTATATCACCAACACTGTGCTTCGTGTTGTACACTGACTGGTTATAAATTCAGTTTAGGAATGGAAACACCATTTTGCTTCCAGACATCAATAATTGTTTGCAGGAAAGACATTGAAGGTCGGAGAAGAAGGAGGAAGAAGAAAGGAAGACTGCAGATAAAGATAGGTAGGTATATCTTCATAATGAATCACAGCACTAGACATAACACTGTTGACCTAGTACAGTCGAACAAGCTATTTGGTATACAGGCTTGAAACTACTTTAAAAAAAATTGTGAGTGTTTTCAGTTGTCAACAATCCTTTTACGACATTCTCCTAAGCCATAAGCTCAAAGAGTTAAATTACACACACAATCACAACGAATTTTGGCAGTGTAGCGGAAAATGAATATATTTTTCCTGTATAACAAATAGCTTGTTCGACTGTACATACCTACTGTTGAAGATACAGTCTTTGTATTCACTATGCCTTTTAGAATATGTACATAATAACAAATCCCTAGTAGCTCTATACAATTCAATAATCAAAACTTAATTAAACACAATATAACTTAGTTGTGTGCTCAGACCAACAAAAAAGGAAAGACAGATCACGCCGTACAGCAAAAGTGAAGCCACCTTTTTATCTATGTGTGTGTAAAAAGGGTTGTCAGTTGTTAAAGTTTTTCCCTATAACTTGGGGAATAATATTTTGGGTAGGCTAATATTGTACGAGTAAGATATTGTTGAGTATGGTATTGTTCCTCAATTTTTAGGAAGAATTCCGAAACAAAAACATTTTTTTTACATTGCAAAATAAATTAAAAAAACAATTAAGTACAAAGTGCATTTATGAGATCACCTTTTATGCAAGAATTGCTTGTGTTAGGAGACTCCGCTCTTTCACTTAGAATTATCCATTAATTTTCAATTGAGTGTTAAAAAAAGATATATATATGTGTATAAATAGGTTAGTAAATTAGCTAGTATCCATTTATTTTTATTTTCAGTATTACATGGAAATCTAAAATATTAAATGCATAAAAAAACAGACATATTCGATATTTTTTACTCGAAGTAAAAAATATCGAATGGGGAAATTTGAAATCATATTATGGCAACCCTCGCTCTTTAAATGTCACTGTTTTCGTTCGTTCATTCGTTCAGGTTTTTTGTTCCAAATAACCTAAAATTCATAGTTATCTAAATTAAAAAACGATGTTATTTTAAGTACTTAGTGATTCCGTGAGATTTTTTCTGTGATTTAGTATTGTTTTTACACGTTTTCACTACACAGGAAGGCATAATTATATTTGTTTTGGTGATGTTAGCTACACGACGACTCGTGACGTACTAGGAGCGATGAGCTTGGTTTTAGTGTAGGTGTGTGCGTGAGCCTGTGTGTTTACTTGCAGGAGCTTGGTTTTGTGGCTTCACTTTGGATGTACGGCGTGATCTGTCTTTCCTTTTTTGTTGGTCTGAGGTTGTGTGGAACTTCGAACAATACTTACTCAGAGTTGCTCACTCTATATTGAAGTACAAGCAATTTTGTACTCTCATGAACACAAATAAATGGATGCAGTATAACATCGTCCCCATTGCAAACGATATTCTACTCAAAATCAAAGAAAAAACAAAGCTGTATATTTCTTATTTTCCATCAACACCTCAATGGGGTAATTCCCTACAATTTTATGCATGTCTCATTCAAGCTCCACTCCGAAGGGGCACTGCAGACGTCCCCAAGTGGTCCCACTGCACCCGTCCTCGCACGAGGACATGTCGAGCTGGAGTATTGAATATGCACTATGCAAGTTGTTAATCCGTCGCTTAAGGACCCAATTGAAGCCCTTTTTATAGAGAAAAGACAGTATGTATCCTTAGATGAAACGAAAATCTCGTGGAACCTTTATGTCTGCTTGTCCTAACCCTAAGTTTCAATGTTTGTAATTTAACGTGGCTATATGAAACTGTTTTAATAAGAAAAAAAAGGTAAATAGCCTTTGCATCGTAAAACAATGCACGACTAACTTGTTAATATGAAAATAACAGCTTCCAAACTTATAATTTCAGGTCGTGAAATAGTCACTAAGTACAGCGTACAGCTCACAATACGACATGCAAAATAATGCAACGTGATTGGCTGTCCGTTGGAAAAATAAACATGAGATAAACATTGTTTCCTTTACTCCCAAATCAAGCAGATTTACTGTAATATCCAAACCTGATTACAGTACGTAGACACGTTAACAGCCTATGCAATTTCCCCCCTCGGCGTACTACACTCGTTTGTTGATATTCAACTTTTGTATAAGCCAGCAAACATTATGGCGTAGTGTGATAGCGACCAAAATTTATTTCAGATACGTGAGCCTATATTGTCATATGGAATTGGGAAAATCCAATTGTGTCAACACACGAGTCGTATGGGGTAAGTTTTTAGAATTGAATTGGTCGGCAGGTAAACGGTTATTGTAGGTAATAATAGCGCTCCGAATTTGTCCGAAGTAACATGCCGTCTACACTGCAATTAGGGGCCGTTAGGCGATGGCTGGCGCCGGCCGGCTCCCTGCCTACTCGCTAACACACCATATTACCGCAATGGACAAATAGAAGGCATTGTTTAAAAAGGGTTGTTTTACACGGAAAAATTGTCGCATCGATTGTGTCGCGCTCGTTCGCGTAGATGTCCGTCGACTTCAACCGATAATCATGGTTTAATGTCTCCGTAAACCAACGGTGCTTTGCATGCCTAAACGACATGCGGTTAATACTTGTTTATGGGTATATACTCAATGTCTACGTGAATATTATAGTGTTAATAATGTTAACACGATTTTTATGTATGTTTACACTTCACGTATTTTTATATTTTAACAAATTAATCTATGTAGTCGAATCAAATGTCCAATTACCATAATCAATCAATTATAGCATCAAATAACTCACCTATCTATAAAATGAAACTGATTATATTTCAGTAAACACGGCGCGTATTCGACCGTTATGTTCGTGCAGTAACATTTATCAATCAATTTATTGTCCAATTACATGGGACATATTTCTCTAAAAGTTACATTGCAACATTTACAACCAATGTCTCTGATACGTACGACCCATTAAAAGCCTATATATAAGCGAATAAAATTCACATGCATGGCTGTAAACGGCGCGATCGTAAAATTCACTGCACTCACTTTGTGGCGCTCTGGAAATTTATTTAAAAGCTGTGACACGCAGTTAGGATAATGTGGAGCTACTTACATATAATTAGGTTCCAGAATAGAATCACACAGAGCTACGTTTAAAAGAAAAGCTGGATTCTCTTGAACAAAACATCGCGATTCACATAGAGGGGTTCTCTATGTGAATTTTTTGATTCCGGAGGCAGCAACAACCCCTTTTTAACACCCTTACCCCTTGAGAAAAATGCATACATAATTTATTACGATAGCTGTCTAAATTTTTATTACGTTGTAAAGTTATAGTACTTAAACTATTTTAAGCACAAAATAATGTAAAACTACAGTTGGTAAGCTATAAGGAATGACTGAAAACTTTATTGTCGCATAAAATTACCATTTCAGTGAAGATACATGGTATTCTTTGAAATAGCTGAACTTAAGTACAAGAGTAAACGTTTTGAAACGTACTATAAACTTGAACTACTTAATACAATATAAAGTGTCTGATGTGACAACATACCATGTAAAATAATTAATTATTTCAGTGTGTGAACGTATTATAATATTGAGGATATAAAGTTCATGTATTTGTCGCAGTGAAGTTATAGAATCAGATATTTAATTATTGTTCTAGTTTAATACATTCTAGTATTAAACAATGTGTTTAGTTCACAAGATAACAGATGCCAAAATTATCCTAAATGAAATTATAATAAACTAGCTTTCGTCCGTGGCTTCACCCTGGTATGTCGATACCACGAAAAGTAGCCTATGTCCTTTCTCAGGCTCTAAATTATCTGTGTACCAAATTTCATTGAAATCGGTTCAGTAGTTTTGGCGTGAAAGCGCGACAGACAGACAGACAGAGTTACAATATTAGTAAGGATTGGTTTAATTTCACTGGAATAATAATCATCAGTACTGAAAGAATGTAACTGGTTCTTCTAAGAAAAGCAACCGCAAGTAAAGTGAATTTAAAATCTCGGGGCGGTTCCAACTCGGAGAATTTAGGTTAAAAGTTAACTGTTCGGTCATCATGAAGACGAATACCGCCACATTTCTTGGGGTAAAATCCCTATTCAGATGTATAAATTATTGTGACAACTTTTTGAAAAACCATATAAATACACTATTAAATCGTTTTAAAATATTAAGGAAATGTAACTTTATATATATAACACTAAAATGATAATATTTTTTTTTTTATAGTAGTTATTATTTTATATAGCCCTTTTAGTAACGCATCTTTTGATACCATTTTCAATTCTCTATCTTACTAATTGAGGACGCTACGCACTTTTCTTCAAAACGGGTACCTCTATACTAAAGCGATCGAAAAAGCATTTTATAAGTCGTTATCATCATAACGACATATTTCGCCACTTCCCTGCAACATTATTTAGTATGGAAATCATTATTGAATTTGCGTTTAAACGTGCGCGCACACATTCGCACTCGGAACAATTTATGTTAATTGTTCCAAAAAAACTATTACATCTATTTTATTCAATGGTGTCGCACCATTTGGTGTCGTCATAAATTTAAATACTTTGATTGCGCACGTTTTACTGGATAAAACAAATGTAATGTAGGTTAAAACGAATAATAACCGTGTTATTTTGTATTCAAAGCCGCTGGATTACTGAATTTTGTACTCGTTATCAACAAAAAAAATCACTTAATTTTTTTAATACTTTTTTATATAATAAAAACTAAAACCCAACTACGACTTAAAAAGTATATATACAAGACACCACAGACAGACAAATTAAAAATCCGGAGTCACACGTGTTAGGTTAGGTTAGTCGAACATATTACGTGTGACTCCGGATTTTAGGGCGCCATTTTTAATTTAATGTGACTTCACATAGCCTATAACCAGCGGACAATCACGACGCTTCTAACGATACCTCATTTGTCAAATTGTGATAAGTGTTTTGGAAGATACTGAAGATAGGAGGGAACAGATGAACATACATACATACATACCGGTCAAAATCATAACCCTCCTTTTTTCTTCGCCGTAGTCGGGTAATTAATACACAACTTTGCTTTAGGAATTCTCATCCTTTAAATAGCATAACAAATATAATTTGTGAACATCGTACCTACGTGGTTAAGTCATATCTTCTCTTCGGCGAGTCTTATTTAATGAAACAGTATTTTTCCCCATCCCCCTGTATGTACGAACCTCAATTAGTGATTTTATCGCTACACCGAGATTATTTGCTTGGTATACATCGGATCCGCATCCCCTGGGCCTCGACTAAGCTCCTCTTAAGCACAAGAATTTTCCACAGTTTTGTCAGCAAGCAATTTAAAGCCGCGTTCCCTTGCTTAAGATGCATTGGCTCATTCCAAACACAGGATTTAACGTTGGTTCGAGAGGCCGACACTACGAGTAAATGTGGCAATTCGTAGGCGACTCGTCCCACAACAGGCATTAGCACTAAATGACATCCACGAAAAATCTTCGCGAAGCGCTCAGATAAGAAATAGGGGAATAAAAAAGATTTTCCCGCCTTTTACACTGTTTTATTTGATTCCTGTCAAAATAGGAACAATAGTTTAGTTTCGCTCCCCCTGGAGACAGCCGCTGACAGAATTGCGAAAGTGGCCAAATTATTTTGTTGTAATTCGAATTTATGTTTGTTTGTTAGTTCCTGTACCTTTTTAAACCAACCTAAAGATGAATAATATTAAAACAACTAATAATTAGGTTTAAAGATATTTTTTTCTCAAAAAGATACAAAATGACATGAGAACAATGTTTTTTTTATTTATTTTTAATAGCCTATATTGTCCCACTGCCGGCCAAAGGCCTGTCTCTCCTTTTTCCTTCAAATCTCTTGAGAACAATGCTTAACATAAATTATATATATAAAAAGCGCCTCAGACGTCACGGTAGCAAATATGCATTCAGCTTTTAGGAAGGGTGTTATTTGTGATTAAATATTCAGTTAATGAGTTTTGAATCCATTAAATTAAAATCAAAATCCGTATTAAAAAACAGCCAGATATTTTTTTGCCCTGATAAATTGACTATCTACGAATTTTAAAGTGAGTCGTGAATCGAGGAATTGAATTCAATTAACACACGTCATTTGAATGCACCCCACATATAAAGTGGTATGCATGGTGAACTAAAGGTGAGTGAATTCAGTCGTGTGATCTATAAAATATCAAAAGTTCAACGTAGAGTTAAATTGCTTAAAGCATTATATGAGTCAATGTCTGGCGCCGCAGACGCGTAGTTAACTATACCGTTTCAACACATCACCATGCACAGAGCCGAAATCAGTTACAATTTCAAGAAAGGTTATGAAATCAGTCGTATATTTAATCATGAAATGGATCGGTTCAGTAGATTATTTTCATGTGTTCCATTGGTAATCTTAAAATAACGTGAGAGTGAAGTGAAAGTGAAGTGTAGGTTTAACTATTATAAGGGTTGAGTTATTCATTAGAAAAACCTAGAGATTAATCAATAATGTTTGGAAAAAACAACATGGAAACCCTATATCACTTCGCTTTAGCCAATTCGAAGTAGCCTTTCCAAATACGCGCTGCGGCCGTTGAGCGGTGACTCCATGCAGACGAAATTCTGGGAAAACGCTTTTTGCCGTGGGCTGTTGGAAATAACAGACAATTATTGTACAATGACTTTTTACTTCGTACGATTTTTCGTTTTATCTACAAATTGATTATAAGGAGTTACGTTTATTCATTTTAAGAATGTTTTTGTTATGAATTTCGAGTTAGTTACTATTTCTTTATAGCGTAATACCGTTAAGAAATAAATTCAAATTCAAAATAATTTATTTGCAAACATGGGTAAACAAAGTGCAGATGTTATACAGTAGTAATTGTATATCACAATTATTTAGGTAACACCATATTTTACCTTACGGCATGCAAATTAACAAAAAAAATAAAACTAATCAAACAACAATATAAATAATACATCATGGAGATTATTTTTTTATCTATTAATTTAGGAATGTCTTAACTCGACTGTAATAAATGTTCTATAAAATATAATATCGGTCTATAATAATATAATATATTCTAGTATAATATAGTTCTATATAATATTCTATAAATAGGTGTGTTACGCGACATTCTATTCTAACATTTATTACGTTCCACGTTCTTATTTCACTCAATAACTTTTCTTAATTATAAACATTTTTTATTAAAGTAATGGATTCCTAATTATAACCATCGCTACGCGCTACGACGTTGCTACGCGCTACGGCTACGAGCCCGCGTAGGCTTTGTTAAATCGTAGCACAATACTTTAGGTAGGTACTCCACGCTTCATAAAATACAGTTACGTTGCAGGAAAACAACAATGTGCTATTTTTATGAACCTATAATCAAGTTGACGTATTGGAAATGGATTTATAATTCAATAATAAGGCACAAAGTGAACGGAACATCCGAGTGTATAACTGGCAACAGTAAGTTTACATAAGCTGGAGTAGTTATACCGTTATTATCTATGCAGTGTTAGAACGCAGGGGGCACCTGAGACTGCACGCTAATTCCGAGCTCAGCCTCTCCTTACGACCGATAGCTGTACGCTTGAACACGTCCGCCCGATAATTGCTGCATACGCAATTAGGGTAACGCTATTAGCGAAATGAAATTCCCACCTGTTTTATATGCGGCGCCAACGAGTTATAACCGCGATGACTAATTAAAGCAACAAAAGGTCAATAAACATGACTCACTGAATCGTTTTCAGTCGCGATGAACGATTCATGAACACGTTATTTTGAATGGGACATTGTTAAACGATACGGAAAAATCACACAAATTGAACATTTAGGACGTAAGCCGGCAGACACACTAAAACAAACAAGATCGCAAAGCCCGGTCGTGTCAACACGGGGTGGTAACGTGGAAATTATACGGCACAAATTACATCATTAGAAAGCGCGACTTTATACGGGTGTCTGCACGATAGCCGCTCGGCGCGAGCCGGTGTCTGGACGATAGCCGCTCGGAGCGAGCCGGTGTCTGGACGATAGCCGCTAGGCGCGAGCGGTGGCGCGGTGCGATGCTGTTGTTATCGACCTCACTTGTACCGCCAATCAATTACGATCGCTTCGCTTTTGAAGTACACGTCCGCGATCGATCGTCCTCAATGACATTCGCAATATCAGATTTTATGGAGCTTGTTGCTGATTCGTCACTATTTTGAGTTTTCATGAACCCGCCGTGACCTGTTTCCATCCGTCCATGACCGGTAACAATTAGGAAAACCTCCGCCGGTGCAAGTCGCGCGGATATAAAACTTTATGTACGCATATAAATTTGGATGTCGAGACATGTTTTATTGTACAGTCGTAAAATTTGGGGTCGGAAAAGACCGACATATTTAATAAATACGAACAAGGTCGTAAAGTTGAATGCAAACCTCTTCGTGGCATCGATAATATCATCGAACTATTTCTGATGTTCATCAGTACTTGTTTACCGATCGATTCTGGGTAAGTCCGTGTTTCGGCGATGGCACTGTCTTTATTGTTTAAGTAAATGATTTTAGCGAGATTGTGGAAAGGAAACGTAAGAAACTCTTGCATTTCTCAAACTCTTTTTAGCGAATTTATCTCGAATCATTCGGGTTCCCCATACAAGTTCATAAAATGGCTCCAACAATAACGTGAATCCGCTTAACATTTCGCCCGGCCGCCCCGGCCGCCCCGGGGAGGCGCGGGATTCCCGGTGACGCGTCTTAAACGTGGGAATACCTATCGCTTCACTTATTTACCGAATACAACTCTAATAAATTTAATAAAGGGGAAGGAAACGTGTGACAGATGCACGAGCCACCGAGAAAAAATATCTGTCGGGAAGTTCCGTATACGTTCGAGATCGAATAAATTTTTGTTTGCATTTATCGTTTCCAATAACTCATAAAAAGTAATAAAAAATGCCACCTTAGCAGCTGTAAATTTCCTAAAGAGCACAACATCTACAGGTAGTTGGCAGGCTTCCAGTCCTACCTGAACCTAGATGTGTTCTACATTAAACTCTGTGTCACAGCAAAAAGTTTAATAAGCCTCATTTATACAGGGGTGAAATAGTGCAGCGAGCTGGTAAAATTCAAACGTCAAAAATGTAAAATATAGCCGCGTAAATATAAAAAAAAAACGGCAAGTTGGTGGACAGTGAGGCAGGACGGTAATCCGGCTGTCGCCGGCAGGTATCGATGGACGGATTAAAACACCATTTTTACTGACGGTTAAACCCTTTGCCGAGTATCATTTTCATGTATTCAATTATAGCACCGATACTGCGATTTTGCGGCTTTGATGTTTTTCTTTATTCATATACATAGATATAATTTGTACATTTGGTACTTACTTCTGGTTTCAAAAGATTTCAAATGTTAAGTTGGTTTCCTCCTTTCCTGTAGCTTTAACTTATGTTCATAATAATGTATGTGATGTGAAGTATATAGTAAAGTCGACTTCGTAATTGATTTTCCACTTTTGACATCTATTTTCAGTTTTAATCTATAATGAGGGTGAAATATTCTGATTGTCACATAAACAAATCAAAAAATCTTTTCCTTACATGTCATGCAGGTGACATTCAACTTTAAGGTGGCCAGCCAATTATGTTGACGGCTATACCAATAACGTACAAGGAAAATATTCAATTGATAAGCCAAAAAATCATTTGTGACGTGCTGCAATGTGAAACACGACTAGGAAATCGATGGTAGGCAGGTCCATAAAACTATAAATAATAAATATTCGCGGTCATAAAATTTTATGTTGTTTCGAGGGCTGTGGAGCGGTGAGTGGCTTCATGGTGAACATCAATTGTTCTGCGAGGAGGCACGTCGCGCCGCAGACGGCACGATACATAAATTTAGCATACTGTTACGAATTCACGATAAAATATAAAGAAGAAAATGTGTTTATTACTCCAGTGTACACAATAACGTACTTACTTTATTACGTAATAGTGTGATTCTTGGAAACTAAAATAAAAGTATTATTATTATTAGTTAATATGCTGTTCTTAGTATTTGTTGTCTTGTTTGCTGCATTCATTTATTAAGAGAACCATTAGTGATACGCGGGTTGTAAGTAGAACATTTATTAATAGTATGTAACCTTTGCGAACTGGAAATAAAATACCATACTAGCAAATAGATTATATATGAAAGATGCACAACTGCAAGTTTCTTTGTTTATCTTTTAGGGGTATGAGGAACAGGGTGTAAAGTTCACTCATCCACCATTGAAAAGGGAGGATCCTCCGACCAGACGGGTGTTGTATCTGGCGGGCAACTGCCCAACGATTGATGTTGGGTACTTGTCACTTCTTGTATATATGGCCACTGCACGGTAAACTTTAATTGCGCGATGCAGGATTTATGTGATGTCAGGATTTTTGTGTGACGTCAGGTCTTTGATGCGTAGTTCGCATGTGGCGATGTAGATACCGCCACAATCTAATTGATACTTTTACATGACCAAATCCCATTTTCCACTTGGGTATTTGGGTGAGCAGATTTTGTAGCTGTTTTCATTCATGTATCACTCAATCTTTCTAATGTTTTCAGTCATTTTGTTTCCAAACCATGCAGATGTTAATCTCAACACAGTCAACACTGAATGAATCAATATGCTCAATACATGTGCCCGTCGTCTAATGCCTCCTCATAGCTCGTAATACTGTCAATAAGTCCCGCTCTCTCGCGACTTACATGCATAATATGAATATTAATCGAGTAAGAACATTCCTTTCATTCGATTTATGAGTGTCTAGTTCTAATTAACTATGAAAAATTACACATTGAAAGCGAATCTGGTAACTTTTTATTTTATTATATACCTACACAGTGACATGAATATTTACTTTGTGAAGTATAATATTATTATTATTTTAATTATTGTGAATTTGAGGACTATGTGGATCATATTTTTTATTTATCTGGCAGTTTGAGTACTATAGGCGGCCTACCCAAATGTCCTTTCTTTGGTATTGTTCGTCGAGTCGTTGAGCTCCTTAAGTTCTGAGTTGAGCTACACGATTACTGACAAATGCGTGCACTGACTGGACAGGTCCACTCAAATCTGTATGGTTCTTTCCTCAAAAGACCATTTCAGACACAAATCTACATGGTCCTCAAATGATCTGACCAAGATTATTTCCGGATTTTTATATTTATATTTACATTGACATGAATATTTACTTTGTAAAGTATTACCTATATTATTTTTAATTATTGTGAATGTGAAGATTATGTGGATCTTTCTTTTCTTTTATATTATTTATTTTTTCTTAATTTTAATTAATCATAGTCTGGCAGTTTGAGTATTTTATGCGGCCTAACCAAATGTCCTTTCTTTGGTATTGTTCGTCAAATCGTTGAGCTCCTTAAATTCGGAGTTGAGCTGCACGATTACTGACAAATGCGTGCACTGACTGGACAGGTCCACTCAATCTGTGTGGTTCTTTCCTCAAAAGACCATTTCAGACACCAATCTACATGGTCTTCACATAATCTGACCAAGATTATGTCTGGACTTTAAAAGAGACTGTGACCTCTGAGTTTGTTTCGGCCTTTCTTCTCAGAGAAGTCAGATAGGAAACGCCGACCTCATCTAGTTTTAAAAATGTGATTGACGTGTAAAAGTGTTTGTACAAACCTACTTACAAAAATAAATCATTTATCATTATCATTATCATTTATAATTATCAATCGTTGCATTTTCAAACTACCCGTGATTTTGCAAATTTTCGATAAGTTTTCTTATCGAGAATTTGCAAAATCACGGGTAATTTTGTAATTTTACGTTAACGTAATTTTTGATGGTGAATTAGCCTATTAGCCATTCTTGCCAATAAACAAAGATATTGTACGGTTAAACCGTCTCAGATTCTAATTTTCTATACAAAATTAGGAGAAAATTAAGTCAGATATTTGCCAGATTTCTATTATTGTTCTCAGTTTTATTCTATACTAGCGACCCGCTCCTGCTTCGTACGGCGTTTACGACTCGACCAAACATCGAGATTTCTTAGTTATATGTAACTCTTCATGTTAACGGATTATACACATAAACCCTCCGGAATAAATTCTCTAAACGATGGTGACAACCTCATCAGAATCTGTTGCACGGTTTAGAAGAACAACGCGGACATACAGAAAAACAAGAAAAGTGACTTTAATTTAGAATATGTAGATATACAGGATGTAAGGGTAAACAGTCTTGTCATTCAAACCATGGGTAATTGACTTAAATATAAAAATAAATGACCGAACACAACAAAAAAAAAACGTTATTTTCATTAAAAGATTTTTAAAAGTTTATATCTGACACCGTGCTTGCTAGCGAAACAGCTGACTGACTAAGGGAGGGACCGCGCTCGCTGCCGGTCAGGTCACATCCCGTACCCACCGCCCGTGTTGAGACGCAAGTTCGTTGCCCTAGCGCATAGGGCAACGAACTTGCGTCTCTTGTGGTATAATTTAGATATAAAAAAATTAAAAAAAGGTGTAATTTTCCATTGATTTTACGTTCTATAAATAAAACCAAACCTCTGGTTGCAAGGATAACGGTGTTTACCCTAACACCCTGTATATTACAATCAGTGTGGTCAACAACAACGAAGATTTAATAATCTCATATAAATTCTTATTTTCATCATCTATGATACGAAGAAAATCATTATGAAAAGAAGAGAGTCATAATTTTATATGGATACTGCCACCTGTCAATCCATCTAATAATGTCATATCTTCCAGTAGCCTATAAAAGCTACTAGTAACGACACCCCTGTGACGTAGGGTCGCTAACTAGTTAGGGAGAGCACGACAAAATATGATCAGTCCTAGATCATATTGAAAATAACTGCAGTAAATGTAATACAATTTGCCATTACTATGTAGCAATCGATACTGTAGTATTAAGTGATGGGTGGTACCACAGTGTATCTACCATTCACAGTGTACCCGCACGTTACTATGACATTCGAGTGTTTAGAAAAAGACAGACAATCAGATAATAGTGACAGTCTCTTGTTCAAAAACTCTTGGTGCTATCCTAACATATTGATATATATGTTACTAGCTTCCGCCCACGGCTTAGCCCGCGTGTTATGTCGATAAAAATTAGCCTATGTCCTTCCCCGAGATGCCATCTATCTCCTTGCCAAATTTTATCGAAATCCGTTCAGTGGTTTAGGCGTGAAAAGGTAACATACAGACAGGACAGAGTTTCTTTCGAATTTATAATATTAAGTATGGATTGTTATTGTCAAAATAGCAGCGCTCCGACACTTATTTTTAAATGTCGCAGCATTATGCTGATGATACTGCCTTTTGGTTTCGTACAGTTCGTGACTTTTAATATATTTTTTATGATTGTGTTTAGTTTAGTTGGTGATCTTCCTGTGCGAGTCACAATAAATACTTTTTCTTTCTTTCTTTCTTATAAAAGATAACTAGTTCTGTCTCGTTAGTCAAGACTTGATTAGTTGACGGCTGTGTGATGCACAGTGGTTCATCGTCCATACTAATAACAGGGCTAATAAATGACAAACTTTATACTGTATCTAAATTAGGCCCCAAAATGTTGTAGAACAGTTTGTGACATAAGCTTCTCATCTTCACTGTAACTCCCCACAAAAAATCCCTGTGAAAACTGAAAAAACTCACGTTGACAGACTGTGACGAGTTTATGTTGGTAGACTGTGGTGTTACATACTCCAGGTATTGGTACAGTAGTAGTGTGCCCTTGTACATTGACATTTAGTGCAGACTGAACCGTGGTTTATGAGCCACGCTCCCCAACCGACCTGACTTACGTACTTTTACTATGATTACAATTTAAAAATATTGTGCTATGTGGTAAAATGGTTGTCTGATACGGAAGGGGTAACGTTTTTGTTTCGTAGATTAGAATTTTATGGTTGTTTGTATTTTTAAAGGGAATAAATAAAATTGCCTTTATAGACCTCAATGTTTCGTTTTTTATTGCGAAAAATAGCTAAAAGTACTACTAGTTTTCAAATATTAAAACATCAGAACGTGTAGATATGCTTTTTTATTTTTCTCTTCGAAAAATGTTTTCAATATTTTATTTTCTGGTAACATGGTAACGCAAAAAAAAACTAGAACTTCACAAAATAACGTATAACATCCAAACAGGCGTTAAAATTTTTTTTAAAGAAAAAAACCACCATTTTGCGTTGCTTGGTCATAAAAAATCAACTTTCTAAGGGTTCCATGATGACGTAAACCAATGGATTTTTATAATACACCAGTCCTTTACCCCACGGAGTTTGAAGGCAACTTTAGGTCCCCCACGGGAGTCCTACAACTTATAGGGATAAAGAATATCCTATTATGTTAATCCGGGAACTGAGGCACCTTTATACAAAAAAGGTCCAATGTATCTCGGACTTTTAAGAAGGATCTGTAACGGATTTTCTGGGGCGATAATAACATATAAAAATAACATTAAAGTTTTATCTATTCTCTTGTTTTTGTGGAAGTATGTGTACGCGTTTATGATAGTGGATTGATTATAAGAATATAAGTAGTAGCAGTTTTATAGCAAATTTATATAATGTATTATAATATACATATTATAAATTAAAGTCGCTTTTCGTGTCCATCTGTGTGACCGCGTTGTTCTTCTAAGCAACGGAACGGATTTTGAAGCCGTTTTAAGAAATTATTCCCGAAGGTTTATGTGTATAATAATACATTAATATTAAACTTACGTATAATTAAGAAATATCGATGTTTTGCCAAGTCATTGAAACCGTGCGGAGCAGGGGCAGGTTGGTAGTAAATTATATTTCGAGCATCAAACTAAACCTTTTTTTTATATACAACCTGTAACGGAATAAACGCAAGAGCTCATACACCCCAATTAGAATATTAAATTATAAGACTAAAATAATATCTGTAATTTAATTTAATTAAACGACACCTAGTTTTTTTTTACAAAATAGACTTCCTGAATAAACATGAAACATAGGATAGGTATGAGCGTATTACAAATTTGTTTATGCATTTGAATAGGCTTTATTCCTTTGAGATAAGGCTTAAATTTCCTTAAATAAAATATCTTATTACCTTGGTAAGACGCGGTGGTTCTAATTTCAGTTAAAGAAAAGATTTTTTTCATGAAAAATTAACACATATAAATAATGATGGAAATCGATTCAGAAGCCGATTCTGAGCAAACTACTTTCAGGTCTTGCGCTTATTCTGTTACACGTTGTATATACTTTATTGTACAACAAAAGATACTTAGAAAAAAATAAATTTAACACTACAAAACATACAATGGGTGGCCTTATCGCTTTCTGCCATCTCTTTCAGGTACCCTTAGAATGGACAGTGAATGCGTGGACATAAAAAAAACATACGTATGTATTATTAGGTATATCCGTATGTCCAACGCCAGGATGTTATATTTCTTGTCATAACCAATAAACGCGGATTTTACTTTTTGCCCGACAATACGGTAGGTAGGTCCTTGTATGTCAATAGTATATGGTGGGTCCAAGTACCTAATAACAAATGGTCAAGGTTGGTCGTAAACCCGCGGACCCATCGTAACGCCGTCGCGGACGCGTTGCCAACTGTTTAGGGGGACCGACACACATTAACACCGATCATATTTAGCCCACAGAGTGGCCACTGTAAAACAAATTTTAAATGTTACGTTTTTTCATGGTGTGTTTTGGTTTATGCCATGGTGTTGTGTTAAAGAGTATTTTTTTAAATTAATGTTAAGAGCAACCAACCGATGACCTACGCTGTTTTTGGTAAACAACCATAATGGTTTGATTTTCCGTATGAAATAGATTATTATAAATGGAAAATTTGTTTTGTGTTTCCATAATCATCCACCATAATCAGCCTGTAATGTTCCCACTGTTGGGTCACAAGCCTCCTCTCTTCGAGAGGAAGTGGGCTGTACTGTAATCTATACCATGTCTTCGAATTTTTATTTCTAGGATATTTTCTAGGACGTTCCCTCACGATGTTTTCCTTCACCGTTTTTTAGAGCAGCGGTGATGAAATTCTTTTCACAAAGTAAAGCACCTGTCTGGGTTTGAACCCACGACCTACAATTCGTAAGTCGGGGCCCATACCACTGGGCCACCACTGCTCTGCTGCTGATGTTTACTTGGCAAAATTATTATTGCATAAAAAAGCATAATAAAATAAACAAGGTATTTCATTCTACTGTACCCTCCAAAATTGACAGTTTAAGTATTCTCTGCATCAAATAAGATTGTCATCTTAAAACTGTGGCTATAATATGGTAAGTATAGCTATTTCAATTTATTAGTAATCACGTGCTGAACTTCTTCTGCCTAGCCTTTTCCCAACTATGTTGGGGTCGGCTTGCTAATCACGTGCTGAACGACGCAACAAAAAGCTGTTCCAAGACACACACACGCAATTATTGAACGGACAGTCTCTAAACCAATAACAGCGCTCTAAGAATACCACCCACCGAAGTTTGTTATCAGAGAAAGTTATTAAACTCCCAGTACATATAAACTACTCACCTCCACTGAGTAAATACACTTTGTACTGCTCAATACTATTCGAAATTGAATCGGTAGGATATTGACTTCAGAGTGCAACTTTCAATCAGTCCCCGGACCCTCAAATAGTCAGTAGTAAATCAAAATATTTTCGCGAAGCACCTTAAACGTATTCTAATACCGAACCTTCGGCTCCTATCTCCGGAATATGAATGTTTATCCCAGAGATATTTTTCTACCTTTTTATTTTATACCGTCCCTCTGAATAAATAAGGCGGGCCGACGCCTCTGTACTAATTGAAGGCGAATTGCTCCACCCCAAGATATTGGCCTCCTTCACTAGCATCACTTACATTATTACTAGATTTGAATTGGTAATTAATTGCCTCTCCAGACGACACTCCAGCCTTCAGACGCCAACACACATTAAAGTTTATTTTCAAAGTGAAAATTATATTTAAAAATATCTACAGTAACTTGTTACCTGTGAAAAATGTTTCAACTAGGTGAAAACTTGTTCACGCCTGAACTCATGTGGGATCCAAGTCATAAATTCGGAAAAAGTTGAAAACAAAAGTCGCCCAATGCACTTCCCGTTTGCATCTGCTGCTGTTGCGAGAATAAAAAGAGCTTGTCTGTTCCACCATTCTCTGATTACTTTCAGGATTTTTATTTTTTTGTACTTATTATAAAATATTTTAATATTAACCCCTTGTTTCGTATTTTGTTGAAAATAACAGTTTCATGTAAATTATTTTAATTTTTATAATTTTCATAGGTTAATACCGAAACTTTTTTGAATTAAAAAATACTTATTATTAAATATAAATCCTATTCTAATCTTATGCCATTTTAAATCCACATTTATTACGCTAATCAAATGTCTGTACGACTAGACATTTAACTTGGCGTAGCATGCCTACGCAGCTACGCCATTCGTAGCGCAGACTAAACACTACGCCAAAATTACTCACTTTATTAAAAACACATTACCAGATCGGATTTGCTAAAAGAAATCAGAAACAAAACGCCAGTTAACAAAGAAAATAGTGAAACATCCGAATGGATGGTCGATTACGGGACGGAGCGACACGGCGGCGCCGCGTTTAAAACTCCGGCTAATTAAATGAATGAAAACGAAACTCGAATGTTTTCATTCCATTTACAGTTTCTATGCTCCCCTTTCTCGTTTGTCGACCGACGAACGGTCATATGCAAACTGTATTACGATATTTCACATGTGACAGTTTAAAAAAAGAACGCGCTGCGTTTTAATTTCATGATATTTCTGTTGGTATTCGGGTTTTGTTTGGAACTAAGTGGTTTTTAATCAAATAGGTTGTGATATAGTTATAATGTGAAAGTTATATGTTTATTTTCAAGGGATTAATTCTAGATAAACGTTACTATAAAAAAAATATCACTTTCCTGTATGTTATCTTTTTTTTAATGACACCAAGAGTATTTTATTCGTAAACTTTCCTTATTGGCAGCTAGAACGATGTTTTTAGTATTATACTTAGTTATTTTATTTCTATGTATTCATTACATTCATTGTAGACACTTTTACAAGAAAACACCATAAATACGTCAACACTTTTATAACAACCTATTATCGTCAGAAAAACAACTATAAAATATTTATGTGCGTAACAAAATACTCAACTTTGTACCAGTCAGACGAGACTTAATTTACCGACAAAATCTGTCCCACTGTGCTCAATCTTGCGCATAAAATTATCGTATTGGAAATCGGAAAATGCAAAATGCACTGCAAAATGTTAATACAGCAAAAATAATCCAGTTAATGTGGCTCCATCGAGGATAACACCATCCAGCGCTGAGTTCGAAAAGTCATTTGTACGATTATCTGTCTCGCGGAGCACATCAGGCCCGGCATTGTATGTAAATTGAATTAATGACGGTGCACTTGAAGCCCTCTTTACTTTATGAATCGCTGTGGGAAAACGGTTCAAAATTCATGTAGGTTTTATTTATACGCGAATTTCTAGATCAGTTTGAAACGATATTTTGGCTTTACGCTTCGTAAAATTTCAGATGAAACGAGGTTTAGAAATTAACACTAAAATTGAATGGTGGTCACTAATTTTTGGAATTGGGTTCCATAAAGTAAATTGGTATTACAATTTTGCCGAAGCACTTAGATATAATCGAATAGTTATGTTTACTTTAGTGGCCTCAATATGGCTTTGTATACCTAAATATTAAATCGCCATTTCATTGTCTACTGATTTAGGTACCTTTGTAATATAATTCACGTGTTTAAAATAAATAAACGTGTTAAAATAAAGTAAATTGTTTTCTTATTTATTTCTATATTTATTACTAACCTTCTCATAATTTATACTTAAAAGGTGCACAGGTGTTCGTCATTAGCCCAGTTGCTTAGCTATCATATTCCTAAATTAAGACGAACCTAACGACACCTCAAACGTTAAAATCCATCAAGCCGTTTAGGCTACAGAGCGTGCCAAAGAAATAGACAAAAATACATACATACATACTCTCGAAAAACATTACCTTCTTTCTGGGGCAGTCGGGTAAAATACCTCATTACATAGACGACAAAACAAAAAACAACCACATGTAGAATAAAACCCAAGCGCAAAGCTGTCAATAACCACCACGAAAATTAACAACAAAAATATTACCTTCAATTATCTCTAATAAAAGTTACAAGAAGATAAAAGACGCACTAAGAAAAATGTACGTAAGTATAAGAAGAGCGTACTCAAAAACCGGCCAGTGTATTATCCGGGTTATTACCGAGATGTAAGATATGGTCAGCAAAGTGTTTTGCCTCGGGGGAGGGTACCTCACTAAATTCCTCCACTTTACGGAGCGAGGTAGCCATTAAGATTATGAAATTATGAAGCCGACCACTCGCCGAGATTTGCTTCGTACGGTCACACTTAACTCGGCTGATTTAATTCCACCACACTGAATTGTAGGTTTCAATTGTTTAGTTGGTAATTAGACTATTGTTTGAGTGAGTTTTGATTTAGTGTCGTGGTCAAATTGTTTGTATATTGAGGTATTGAAGGGCTGCTATATTTATAGTGAAGATATTATAGGACTAAAGTAGACTTTAATGGGTTGTTAAATATTAATCGATTGAGGCGCCCGGCCCCCCGACGGTCTGGCATCAATAGACTGCATTAGTCAACGATTGATAGGTTAATAAATTTTGTTGTGTATTTTAACATACATATTTTATAATGCCTTTTTGGAGATATGACTAGTACCAAAATATGTCTCAGCAGTGTGTTATTAACTTACTAGCTGCGAGCCGCGGTTTCACCTGTGAAAGCCTCGATCCCGTGGGAATATCGGGATAAAAAGTATCCTATCCTCCAACTATGTGTCCAAATTCATTCAGCCATTTTAGCGTGAAAGCGTAACAAGCAAACAAACAAACTCACTTTCGTATTTATAATATTATAAGTTAGGATTAGGATTAGGTTATCCTAACTATATAGTTAGGTTATCAAAAACTTAGTGGATTAAATTAGCCGTTCTCGTATATCGTAAATAATAACAAAATTAAACAGTGGCTGACCTGAATATACTGAAGCGGATTCAATTGACATCACACCGTATTGATTTCACCATGGAACGCCATTCTAGTTATATAAATAAAGCTGTGTGATTAGCCTGAAAGCATGCATCTATCTATGTATGTATGGCGTAGGATATCTTATTTTAATTAAATAACATTTTGCCTTTTTCTCAAAGATACAAATTCCTAAAAGGGTTAAAGAGCTACACAGAATTTCGATATGGACTATTATTTTTTATGCTAATACATACGTAATTTGTTCTCGACCCCAAACATAAAATGAGTGAGGTAGAACCCTAATCTTCTAATTCAGTATGCAGACAGGGCAAAACAGCGAGTTTATATAATAAAAAAAATTGTCCCACTTAGAAATAAAAGGCGAATCTAGGCCACGGCTAATTCTATGCTGGAGCCCCATCGCAAATTGTAATTTTCTCTTACTCTTATAACAGCAATTTATTTCATGATAAGAATCTTTTTTAGTCCTTGCAAAAAGGAATCTTTTTCGGAATCGAACATTCCTCGGGTTGATTACTAAGAGCCCAGGAGGCCAGATTTCATGAAGCCAATTGCCATTCACGCGTAGGCGAAACTGATCGCTAGGGTGATATTATTTAAATGTAATCTTTTTTCGATACTTTTTAACCGTTTATCTTAGTTACCTTTAGTTAAAGCATGCTCTCGATGTAAAGAAGGTTGCACACTAGATAAGAGCACGTCGATTGGAAATAAAGTATATATGCCAGTATTCGTTCCTTATTCGACTTCCTTTTTGTGTGTTAAATGTAGAAGAAAACGTGTTGTAATCGAATCACGGGAAGTAAAGGAAAACATAGTTCGCGCACGAATAGTAAGAATCAATTGAGGGAAGTGGATTGGTGCTCGTGGTCGATAGACCAACTGCCCCTTAACATTAATGTACTGTTAAAGAACTTCCTCAACTACAAACTACTTTTTTTTAGTACTGCTAAGACTTACCTATTGATATAATTATGAGAAAAGGAAAATCAACGTGAGACGTAAACAAAAAAGGTTGTAAACAAATGTTGGTATAATCGGCCGGCAGAAAAACCAATTCATAAAATTTAAATATGCCAATAATTTTAATTCAACCTTCCTTATTCTCATCAAACATTTATATTACTTGGTCAAAAGCCTCTGGTTTCATTTTTCGCCTATTGCTTTGAATGACATTTTCTTCCTGAAGTCGGCATCAAGCGACCAGATTAGATTTTTTTCCTTCCAAGACCATGTACCGTCAAACTCAAAGGTAAAACTTCAAAGATTTTCCAATAAACTTTGTTGGAATTTATTCCATTCATAGATTATCGTTGACTGTACACAATTTATGAGGTAAAAAGTTATAAAAACACCAAAAAAAGATAATTTTCGAAATGGCTTATTTTACATCGAATAACTTCGGGGAGGTAGTTTAATAGTAAAATATGTGGAACTGTTGTTACTTTAGGGCGGCGACACACCATCCTTTAGGTTTTTTTTTGTATTTGTTAGTAGGTACTTATTTTGCATTCCTTAACTCAAACATAACTTGCAAGGATTTTACGAGTCCCGTGTTTTATGACTAACGCCATTTCTGCTTTTTTTCTTATGTACGGACTTGTTATTACCCTTGAGGAGGTCTATTGTATGATTTTATCTTAAAACAGTATTTAATAAGTAATCTACGCAAATAAATCAACATTTAAGGTTTATAAATTTATTAATTTACCTACATACGTGAAGGAGTGTACACCTCTAAGGTAGATTTTTGAGGAACCAATTTTTTATTAATAAGATCTCATGTAAAATGTACCAAAAATCACACAATAAATGAATTTGAATTTGAATTTACATACATATTATTCCCGGGAGTAATTAAAAATAATAAATATACAAAAACTTTCTTAAATTTTAATCATCTATCTGTGAATAGACCAAAACCAAGCTAGTATGGATTGGGTTTTTCCATTTGAAAATTCTCCGTAAAAGTCGGGGCGGGAATAAACGGGGTTGGATTTACCCCAATCGAGGAAATAGTACTTTTCCGCGAACTGCAGGTGTGTATCATGCCTGTATTTCCCGAAGCGGATATTGCATTATAATTGCATTTCCAATATCTGATATTTCAATCAATTAAGTTTTCAGTTTATTGAAAACGTTTTCGCAAAAACTTATCAAGCTTTTGACATTCCACTCTCGTAGCTTCAACAAAGATTTAACAGTCACTTAGCAGTGATTTAGCAGACCTGGGTTGTGTACAGCCTTAAGTAAATTGGTCGCGTGCCGGCCGCGCGGCGCCGGTGTCGACGCCACTGCACGACTCGACGCACTGCGGCACACCACTCAATTCACTGCCTTCCTCGTTCTTCTTTATTAAGACTTATGCATCGGGTAATTATTCGGCTGGTCTATTATTCGAATACTGTTTTTGCAAGTTTTTCGGTCACGCTACTAGAGATGTTGCCAAGTTCCAGCTGGAAACTCGGCGCCCACTTACGCTTGCAAGTTTGTACGGTCCTCCGGTTGTTTTGGTTTTGTTAATTTACTTGGTTTAGCTGAAAATAAAATTGGTCTCGAGTTCGGGACAAGTAAGTGAAAAACTTTTAAAGGATGCTTCAGTTTGGATTACGTAAAAAAATGGACAATATTAACCACATCAGTTGCCGATCTTTTCGTTTTTTATTACAAGATTTCTATTAGCTTGCTCTGTTCGTATGTGTTTCCGGTTACTCCAATTGTCATCCATTTTTCAAGCACTTCCTGGCATCCGATTGAGCTGAAACTTGGCATACTTATATAACTACCGAGACATTTTGAAAAAATGATACCATGGAACTGGTCTGATGATGGATCCGGAAGTTGGCCATAGGAACTCCTCAATCAAACAAGATAGCACCTTCGTGTTTGGACTCAGTAGCTATGTATTAACATGTGCTTTGACACTAGGTCAGTTGTCTGTTGATGGAGCCTGAAGGTGGCCCTGGGAATACCCTTTTTAGTTCATTAAAAGCTTGTTTTTAAAAAGGTTTTTACTTATTTTTTATTTATTTGCAAACAAGAACAGGTTGAGTAGAGTGCGAAAATAGCATTAACATTTCGCTAAGTGTTTCTTTATTAAGGCAGAAGTGACGGTAGGTGATGGAATGAATCCTAATCGTGTTGGTTTAGGATGCGGTAATGGATCTTTGTTTCCATAAATGTATCTACACAGTAATACTGGATCTATACGCAGTAACAAATCAAAGAAAATGCTTTGTAAGTCATGTGCTCGGCCTCCCACGGTCGTTATAAGTGTCGTTTAATATTTCAGTGTGCGTACAAAGCTGTGCAATGCGCATTTTGCAAAGTAAATCCTGAGAATTCTGTAAAAAGCTTACCGTGAAAGGAAACCTTCGATAAGAACTCTTACTGTATGTGGTAAGTAGGTGTTAACATTCTTGTAAGAATAAACAGTTTGTGTTACACAGTAAAGGATATCGGATTATTCCATACAAAGGAATATAAAGTTATAAATTTTCTTTTTTTATTTGAAAAGAAGACATGAAATAAGCCAACTTCTGCTGTAAATCAGAAAAGCAGGCTACATGTCTGACTGGCTGAATATACTAAAATAATCTCTGTAACAGAGACATACGAATCTGGAATATAATGTAGAATCCCCGCGAACGGTTGACTTATGTTTATCAATTTAGACGTGTTCAAAGACGCGATGTCGCACACTGCCAACGTATTATATTATAATGGCGCATGTTATGTCCTTATTCATTACATTCTTTGCACGTAAAAAATAAAACCTCCTCACATTCCTGACAGCTTTGTATGAGAAAATAACATAGCTAACTTATATGTGAGTCAGAGGCCCCTTTACGACCCAAACAAATTATTAATGTACAAAAAAGATACAAAGACTTGTTCCTAAGCTAAGTAACTTCACTCAAGTACGTGATTTGAAAGATTTTTTTATCTCGTTCCCAAAATGAGAATTCAAACAGGGAAAACATTTCTTTCCATAACGCGTTCCGTTGTTTAGAACATTCGCCTCGGGTTCCAGCAATCGTCTAAACTAATAAACATCTGTTTTTATTACGGGTAAAAGCCTTGAGAAATGTATAAATCTTTTTGTAATAAATTCTATTATGGTTATACCGAAATTTTATTGAGATATAGCCCGTAGGTTCAAAGGTCTTCATTATCTATGGTAATTACTTTATTGTGGATAAGTTTTTCAGTATATTTACCCGTGAGTACGACGGCATTTTTCTTGAAAACAAATTGAATAAATTAAAAACATTTTCAGCTCAATATGCTAATATACAGACGGACGTCGATATACATTAGTTATCAGCGGGCGACATCTTATTTTCTGCAGCCCCAAGTTATAATAACCTAACTAAATGACAGGCGGCGAGGATACTTAGCAAAACCATCAGGTATCTGTTTCTCATAAAGCCTACTCTCATTTTCGTTATGATGTTAATAAAAAGAAATGGAAAAGTTGTTCGTGTGCGCGTCAAATGAAAAAGTTATGGCACGTGATGATACTGCAAAGACAGTGGAGCCACCTGGCGGTACACCAAACTAATTACAAACTCCCTAACTTCCTCAAACACTAAAATATTCTCCTAAAAACGTCACCTCGCGACGTACTCGAATAGAATACTTAATAAATTTTACTTTCTGTGTCTTTTCTCCCTTAGAATTAGTGGCTAATGCACACCTCTCACTCTTTTGGCGGAACATTTTACGCTATAGCTTAAGTAGCTGAAAAATACTGAAATGTAAACTGAAATGGAAACATGTAGTTTAAATATTTTTGTAAAGTCAGTGTAGATGAATAACTGAATAATAAGGCAATGTATAATTGTATAAGTATACAATTCTGTTAGGTCTTGAAATTAAACTATGATTGAATTATTTTGTATAAAAAGAACAACACGGTCCTCTCCTGCGCACTCCCAAATACCAGTGTCGTCGTATCGACCGCTTCGTGCCGATCGCTAGTGCGGCCCGCCCTGATACGCGTTGGTACAACCATGGGAATGTCGTTATATGATCACAATTTCATGTAATGGAAAATAATAGCCGTATCACACAACAAAGACTTTAGGTAAACACTAATTCTTTGGGGTGTAATCAAAGATACTATAATTCTGTAATGAGCCCTTACACGCCATGATATGTCTTAGGGTAAAGTTTATGTTGCACGTTACTTGTGTCCTAAGGGACTTACGAAAGCTCGACCCTTACTATATGGTATCTAGAGGAACATATTTATGTTGGTTCTGCTTTGAGGCACATTGCGAGAATATATTTTGCAATAGAGCGTGAGTACGTGTTAATAAAATATAAAATCACAATACAGTTATTAAATTAGTAATATTCGTAGTAACAATTTATTTTATCTCTCAAAACAAAAGACAACCTAAAATGCTTTACAACTTTTCGATTCAAAATGGAGGATATGGAAACCTCTATCTTTTGAAGTGAAAACTTCTTTAGGCGCACTTTTTGTACAGTGAACGAACCATCACGCTTGCTTCGGTGACGCTGAACCGGGTATACTCGGCTCCAGTCGTAAGTTTTCACTTATATCATACTAGCTTCCGCCAGTGGCTTCGCCCGCGTGGTATATCGATAAAAAGTATTCTATGTCCTTCCCCGGGATGTCATCTATCTCCTTGCAAATTTTATCGAAATCCGTTCAGTGGTTTAGGTGTGAATAGGTAACATACAGACATACAGACAGATAGTTACTTTCGAATTTATAATATTAGTATGGATGGTCGTAAGAACACATCCTTGTTTTAATTCCGTCTAGAGAAACATTACTCTTAAGCTGGAATAAAATATTGAAGATTGAAACAACTTCACTTATTTTGATCCTTAAAACACCCCCCCTTCCCTTTGAGCTTTAAACAGTTCAATTCGCAACTGCAGAACATGAAAAACCAACTAATAAAATTAACATACGGTCCTTAATCCTCTATCATCAACGAACCCTCAAAATCTAATACACATTTCATAATCCCCATAAATATGAAAGAGTAATTAAATAAAATACGACGCTTTAACCTCTTAAGAACCTTCCCGTGGTTCGTTTAATATGTGCCAGCACTTACTCGTCCACTCGAACAACGTTGTCAACATTATTACCCCAGGATTGAACACGCCATAAAACTTGAATGCCTTTTAAAACCCGCTATGTTCACGTATCGGCTTATTGAAATAATATTACCTATATGTACTTGCATTATTTTATGAAGTCGTTGGGGTTACATTGTATTGTCCAGGTTTTACTTTGTTTTAAAACAGTTTAATGTACAATCACATGCATCAATATTATACAAAATTCGAAATTTTTCACGCAAAATAACGATTGCAACTTTGAAATAAGTATGGTTTGGAAAAAAAAATGTTAAAAAAAATACTATAGTTTTTTTCGCAGGATATCGTTTTTTTTGCTAAGTTCTGATTTATCCAACATCGCGTCAGTTAACTTTTATCCGTGGAATAAAATTGATGTTTGACAGATTTTTGGAAAAAAATCCAAAAATTTAAAACTATTCCTGAGATAAAGAGGTGTAGGAAAAACAGCCCTTAGCGTAGTTATGGGTGGAGTATTGATAAAATACATAATTATGTACCTACACACGCCGGTTGCTACGACCTAACATACATACACCTTTGCTTTTTCTATTGGTACCTATATTATTAGTTAATACTATTCTTAGTTAATATACACAGAACTAAATTAATACTACCAGTGTATTATTTCATCAGTAATATATAGAGAGGTAACTAAGTCATTGTGGTTAATGTGGTGGTCGTAACAAATTCATCTATCTGAGATAGTTAGCCGGGTCTGAGTAATACGTATATATAGCGATGAGCTGGCGTGAGTATCTACAAGTACTCTGTACTGTAATCCTACAGAATTCAGAGAATTCATATGAACAGGTAGGTTGGTAATTATTTTTTTGAGTTTGTTTTTTTTTTCATTTCAACTGATATATGTAAGTAGTCAAAGGAGCTCGTGGCTTAGTAATAACAGCCGCACGGATCGATTCGTCAGGTTAAGCTACGCTTGCCGGGGTTGGTCCATGGATGGGTGACCATCTTTACATATCGAGACTCCTCCGTGCCTCGGATAGCACGTTAAGCCGTTGGTCCCGGCTGTCATTTGTGGATCTTTGACAGTCGTCACGGGTCGTCAGAAGCCCGAAAGTCTGACAAACAGTGTTACTAAGGGGTATCGTATTACCCAGTTACTGGGTTGTGGAGGTCCGATAGGCAGTCGCTCTATGTAAAATACTAGTATTCAGCTGCATCCGGTTAGACTGGAAGCCGACCCCAACATAGTTGGGAAAAGGCTAGGCAGATGATGATATGTAAGTAGTCGAAGTTATTGGAGGTTCTAGTAATGTGATGATCACTTAGTAAAAGAGATAAACAGCAATATTATCAGTATAGTTAATAGATTCTGGCGTGACTTTGCGGAAATCCATTATAAAATGCAATAGACGTTGATATATTTAGTAACCTATTCCGCTTGACTATTCTTCAAGAGTCATACAAACCCTGTAAGAAATCGACACGTGTTTCACCTCTTAACGAGTCGCAAAGTGCAAAGTGCAGCGCTCGGTGTGGTAACACGTCGCGTTCTTTTTTGCAATTGGTCAATCTTCATCCTGAGGATGCATATGTGAAACACGTGTCGATTTCTTACAGGGTTTTTATGACTCTTGAAGAATAGTCAAGTGGAATAGGTTACTAAATATAGATATATTTAGTAACCTATAGACGTAATAGACGTAGATACGTCTATTGTATTATATTATCAGTGGGCATAAGCATAATCAGCCTATAATGTTCCCACAGCTGGAACACAGGCCTCCTCTCTGTGAGAGGGAATGGGCCATAATCCACCACGTGGGCCCAGTGCGGGTTAGTAAATCTCACGTCTTCGAAATTTTGGTTCTAGGACATGCCGGTTTCCTCACGATGTTTTCCTTCACCGTTTTGAGACCAGTGGTGATGAAATAATTTACACAAAGTAAAGCGCCTAGGGTTCTAACCTACGACCTAAAACTCGTAAGTCGCGGCCGTTACCACTGGGCCACAACTGCTCAGTAGGCATGAAATGGGAGTATGTTGGCAACAAGTAAGACATACTGCAGATACTGTCAGTATGTTATGTTAACAGTACGAACAGCTACAAGCTAAGTGAAGACAAATAAGATTGGAAAGAAGATAGTTTTATATGTAAACAATACAACCGAAAAAACCTCTTATATAAATGTGCTGTTAACTTTGTTACGTAATAGGTGTACATTATCATTTATAGGTAACTAGCTGCGCCCCGCGGTTTCACCCGCAAAAGTCTGGATTCCGAGGGAATATCGGGATAAAAAGTATCCTATGTCCTTCTCCAGGTCATGGTCAACTCCTGTGCCAAATTTCATCCGAATTCGTTCAGTCGTTTTAGCGTTAAAGTGTAACAAACATACAAAAAAACTCATTTTCACATTTATAATATTAGTTAGGATTAGGATGATTTGTTAAAAATGTTCAGATAATCTGGAAAGTTCATAGTATGAGTTTCTTTAAAACAATATCCCAAAACAACCCCTTATCAAGCAGACCGGAATGCATAACCTAGCGTTTTCCCGGTTAGATAAAATTTTCACAGCACAATTTATTGGGCGGAACGTCTTATTTATCTTCTAAAGCATCGACCAAAGAGAACGGAGAAATCTCTTAATGGTCATGAACTTTGAAAGTATGAGTCCGGAGCCACCCTAGAGAGCTATGTTTCAGGGCCAGGATATCATTACGTCAGATAATCTGACGCTGGTTATAACACATCTATATTTAGATTAAGTGAAGCGTGGGGAGGCTGCCTTAGTAAATATCTTAGTTTTTATAGAAAAAGTTATGGCGTAAATGAAATGGTGCGTCATGTCATGGGACACTTTCAACGAAAATTGAGACATTTATGGAATTAAAGTATAAGTTTTTTTTTTTATTTACTTAAGGTACAGAGATCGACTTGTAATATATATTGAATTTTGTTCCAATAACAGCAGGTAGGTACTGACGTGCGGTTAATGTATGTTATTATTATTTTATTTTAATAAAAACTTAAAAAAGACATTTAAAAATATAAAAAATTGTAGCCCACCGGTATCGGGAATTAAGGTACCGGTGGTGAGGGCTACTTTTCATATATAAAAAAGTACTCTGTGGGGCTACTGAGAGAGAAACCTCCTAACGATACGCGCCGTGTCCTGAGGGCCTAGACAAGTGACAATCGCTTCGAAAGCGTTTCGTATTTCTACAACGACTTTCAACAGGATTGACATAATCTTTTCGATAGCTTATGTCAGTCCTATACATTTTTGCCTTTTCCGTCATCGTTATCGCTGATAGAATGTCACTTTGTCTAGGGCCTCTGAATAATCGCTTATTAATACTATTGTGATTCTTTATTTATTCAGACACAACGGTATATGTATGTATGGTATAGTATATGTAGGTAGTTAATCCTGCAAAATATTTCTTCGCAACAAACAGTCGTACTCCAGTTAATTATAATTAATCTAAGTACATCTTTACTTTAAACATAAACTCGGTGAAAGTTTTGGCAGTAATCAGACCGTATACGAGTCAAGTTGGATAGAACAATTAATTAAAAGCACGAAATGATGATAGTACGAAAACAGTACCTAACTGTAGTTATAAAGTGGGATGATAAGTTGAAACACAAACGTAATGAGTAAATAATGATACAGATAAAAACGTTCTGAAGAATTAAGAAAATCACAAAGGAATCGTCACTTAAATAATGGATTGAAGCCAGAATAGTTCACTAAGGGAATTGCTAATAAAGTTACTCAAAATGTCAAAAGGTGTCACGAGGTGTCAAAAGTGAGTGCCGCTAAAAATTCTACGTGACGTGTCAAAGGTCACGCAAACAAGAAGACGAGAGAGAAAACTTCACACGATGTCAAAGGTCAAAAAAGGATTTGTAAAGAAAAATCCTTTAGGAATACCTAGAAAGGTCTATTGTTCTCCAGATATTTTTAAAAGTTCTTCTTCGGGTTCCTATACAAAATAGTACAAACTATTTGTGAAAGACCTTTACCAGACAACTTTTCTAGTCATAATTATACCTCTCTCAACCAGCATGGCTGTGCTTGCCACGAAGTGATGAGACACGAAAAATTATAAGGTAAGTACTAAATGAGGTAAATCACTCATTATTTTCAATGATTGATTTCTCCTTATTTACCTACCTGTGAATGCATTAATTGATCGTCATCATGACAAACTAATTTATTACCAACAAAATATGGACAGAAATAGTCTGAATTCAAAGATTTTATAATAGGCAGGTTTACCACTGTTAGTTTCGTCACATAATTATCTAGAAAAAATATGTAGATTCTACTTCAAGCGAAAGATTTGTCCTAAATATGCTAGTTGACAGTTTTCAACTATTTTTATGTTCCTTGTGTCTGACGTATTTATAAAGTCACCATTTGAAACTGTCTTAGGAATTTTGTAACGTGTCGAGCTCATTTGCGTTCAATGTCACGTGACCAATGACATTGGCAATTACTTTACTCAATTATTTCTCAAAAATAAAAATAAATGTAAAATCCTTTACAAAATGAAGTTGTTTTTTTTATATTTTTAGTTAATGTCTAACCAACGTTGCATTGCTGCCAGCCTTTTGGGTACAGCGATGCGGACGAATTTTTTCCCTCTTTTTTATATAGGTACATGTACTTTATTATTATTAATTTCAGTCTTATATATAATTATTATATTCCAAACTAAATAGTCAATAAATTAGTGGTTATCTGATCATACTCCTCGTTTTGAGTCTAGCTAGAATATTGGCCGCGCACATTGAATAGATGTAATTCCAATTGTGGTGAATGCCAGAATTGACACTTGGATTGATATTCATTACTAAATCTAGGACTATTCAGTTTTATTCTCATCAAAGTTTGTTCAATAATAATATAATTAACCTTGATAGGTGTGGTTTTTCTGGAAGACAACTATGGTGTTTTAGGTGGCAAAACCACTGTCTGTCGTTGCATATTATTATGAAAAGGGAGAAAGAAAACAAATTTATTTGAACTAGGTAAACACACAAAAAAAACAGAAAAAACTTAGTTATAACAGTATTGTGTGCCTCACGACTGCGCTAAATAGGCCCAGTTCAGCATAAATACCGAAATTGTACTTAGAGACAGAGAGAGAGAGAGCGAGATTGGGTGAACGGGATGAATAGATGTGAATATAAATTATTATGGCAATAATAGACATTCTCGCGCCTTCTTGTAACAAACTCCTACTGGTAAGTATAACAATGCAAGCATTTTTTTAGTTAATTTAGTAGAAAATATTGGTTCACAACTAAGTATTTATAAGACAAATAAAGTAGTGCCTGACGCTGGACTTTATGTTACAAGGACGTCTTACGGATGTAAATCAGTTGTATAGTGTGTAGACTTTCATTTACTGTAGGTAGGTACACTAACAAAACTCACTCACCATAATATTACGAAGAGCCACTCAACAACATAGAAACGGTTTTTGTCGACGGAAGAATAGACAAAATGACAGACTAGATAGTTTATCTGTCATTTTGTCTATTCTTCCGTCGATAAAACCCGAAGACTGTGCAGTTAGGACAATTTTCATCACAAAAATACACTTCATAAATGCTTGTTTTTCTATCATTTTAGTTTTATAAAATGTATAGGTTTCCACGAGAACACTTGGTCGGAGCCTAAGAGGACGCAATATGGAAGCTCCTCAGCCTCCATCCCAGTTATTGACCACTCGTCTGGTCAATTGACGCTAAAACGCAATATCCTGCCTCTAGTGTTGGATTTTTTCTTTATATCGCTCTATAATAATTATTTGTATCATCTGTTCTTATCAACACAGAACAGTTCTATTGTAAATGCGAAACATGTTACGATATTTGGTCGTTCATTTGGATGTAGTTTTATATACCAACGTAGAATGAAATTTATTATGTGCTGTTACAAACATTAATTTTACAAAATTTAATGTGAAATGTTACTGAAAATAAGAGTGTTTTACAATTTACAATTAAAATGGAAGTATTTTACGAGTATACTACAATCAACAATAAACAAATGGGTCATTATTCATAATAACGAACGCCAAATAATATCAAAATATCAGAGAGAAATGATTAATATTTTATAGGTAAACCAGATATTAATAATCGAGGATGTTTCATATTATAAGTACAATTTTCAAAACCCAATATTTGTCTGTTTATCACAATATTAATTACCTGAATATGTTGATGAAATAACTACAGTAATCGTCCTATAGGTAATTAATATCAATCAAATACATAATTTGTAACCGTAAAATTGAATAACTGATAAATCAACTGCTGTGTTTATTCAACATTTTA
Source organism: Lithophane socia (assembly GCA_947522985.1). NCBI lineage: Eukaryota > Metazoa > Arthropoda > Insecta > Lepidoptera > Noctuidae > Lithophane > Lithophane socia. The sequence goes on from OX383256.1 coordinate 7,461,308, forward strand.
TTTATTTAGCAAGTCATCAGTTTCTCGAATTATTCATAACGCCTGTCCATTATAAATACCACTTAGACAATTAAAGAGACGAACCGCATAAATTAAGCGTTAACGTTCCTCCTCAAAGTGTTTAGCATTGCTAAGGAGTCACTAATGTTCGTTTATGGTATGATGAGAAGCCATAAAACGATATTGCAGTTTGATAGGCTGCCGCCGGGTACGAATGTGGCTGCGGATTGCCTCTTAAATGCATTATTACTTATCTACTCCCGCCGAGGGCCATCTACGATATGCGATACAATTAGTACATTTCGTTTCTCGATAAGTGCCTATAAACACACAGAGTAGCTATGTCCGTTAGCGTATAAATGCTCAAGTTTTACAAAGAGATAAATACAAAAATATCGGATGCTGCATGAATGTATGACGTAGGCAACCTACTTGAATTACTTGTTAAAGATCTCGACTAAGAGATTTACTTTCGTTTTCGTATAATGCTTCAGTAGCTAAACGAAAGTGAAGGTAAAGTAATATAAAAAAACAGATTTATAAAAAAAGTCTTAATATATCTTGGAACACAAACACTTAATTTCTCTCCACATTGCTCCAAACACGTCTCCATAAATGGGTGTTTCTGCTGAACATGTAATCCGTTAACTGGCCATTTACGAGACACAATAGATAAACTAACAAGGCTGTAAAGGTCCAATAGACATTGTATATAGATATAGTAATAGTAATAGAACTACAGCAATTAGTAAAGTGGAGGAGATAGCACGTTAAGCTCGCTCCCAAGTATATGTAAGGCTTTTATGGAGTTCTGTAAAGACGCAGTTGTTACAAGGTCATTATGTAGTGTGATGGGTGGAAAACTAATAAATTATAATCGGTAAATGTGTTTGCTATGCGCCCCTTTGATGGCTCTATCAATAGAATTTTCTTAGTATACAATTTTGCATGTGATTATGTCAAGCTAGAATGTTCCGAATGTAGATGGAATATCAAATTATTTATGCAACACAGCATTTGATCTTCACAAATGTAAATGATCAGAAAATGCTCGATAGAATAAATTGATTTCTTAAACCCTCTAACTGAATAATTCGCTCGAATGTTACACATAGGTCGATGCTTGAATGCCAATACCGAATAGCAAGTTTCACGAAACAATCCCACGAAACGGACAATTCCCGGAACAGAATCCCAATCTGTCTAATGTCTCACACAGCAACACTGTTTGTAGGTAAAACCTTAAAATTCCAACATCTTCGTATCTCCATACAAAACACATCTATAAAAACTCGGTAAACCTACATATAAGTCATAAATAATATTACAGTTAATGATAGCCATTCCAATCAAATGTGACTTTAACACATCTTATATGTGATTAATGGACAGCAAATATCAGCATACAAATTAATACATTAGCGTTGATGTCTATTCAGTCTCAGGCTATATAATAACTAAAATACAATTACGAGGTTGTAATCACGGAAAATTAAAGCCAAAATACAGTGTGCATAAATTGGCAAACGTGTAGCTATTTTAACAAGCTTATCGTACGGATTAATACAAAACGAGCTATATTAGTTAAAGCATTGTACTTTAACATAAGCCAACATTTTGAATACTGTTTTGTCCGCCGAACAGTTTTAAGCCGAGTGCGTCATACGATTTTCCCTACGTCGTCCGGAACAAAAATTGGATAAACGAGACATTTATAGGATCGCTCAGTGCCTGTTTGTACGTCCATCGTTGTCGGTATTCACACAAAATTTTGGCTACATTTTGAGTTCAATTTGCTTTTAAACAAATCCTATTCAAGGCAAATATATTGGCGGTAAATTGCGATGAAAAGGCCACGAAACTAGCTAAAGAAATTCAGTTATAACAATAAGAAACTTCAGTTAGCAGCTGTTCAGTGTTGAGATTTAACTTTAATAAGTATTTTGATTTATATTAAACCACTTACATTATAAAACTAATTTAAAATGCTCCCAAAGGAAAATTCAGAGGAACGTCTCACCCTCGCTATCTCGCGAAGTAATGCCCAATAAACTTTAAAATATATGACACGTAAAGCCCACTAGTTAAAAAGGGGACTCGACGGATCACCACTGAGCCTACCTATACCTACGTTCAAATGAACTGGATTGTGTACAAATGGAAAACAACAGATAATTTAAGCTTAAAGTTACGTTTGTTTTACATTATTCTGGAAATTCAAAATGGCACACAACCCAGGTAGGTATTACTATTTCTCGCAACAATTGTTGCTTAGTTTAACAAACAGAATTAAAATTCATTCCTGTATTTACCTGCAAATAATAATTAACAATAAACACGGCGATATGAAAAAAGCTTTTGAATAAAACTAAACGAGATTTGGGCTTGAGAGCGAAAGTTTGTATCGGGCCCTTCATTTACATTTCAATCGGCATTACCTATGTTGGTTAGGGCTCCGCGCCCCGCGGTATGTCCTAAACATTTTATTACATTCCATGCACGTAAAATATAATATCCCTACCCACACTCAGATGTACGCGTTGTGAGCAAATATCTAAATGTAATTTCCATGAGTTGTCCCCGCAATGTTTTCCCAGAAAATATTAACATGGAAGGCAAGGGGCTGAATCTCTCCTAAGTAAGTTGCAAAAAATGTACGTGATTTTACTTCAAAGTCCCTTTTGTCTTTATGGAGGGAAGGCATAAAAGTACAGGCACGGGAATGGCACATACGAAAAAATTACGCAGCGTAATGATGATGTGCCCGCACTTTCCTTGAAAACAAAATATTTTCTCTTTTCAGTGACAGAAATGTATTCAACGAGTTTTACTGTCGCCTATAACTACACTCTCGGAGAAAAACAAAGAGACAACGTTGCTAACTTACTTTTACGAATTATAAAAATGTGCGTGTCTATTTTTTTTTGAGAAATCTGCCTCACAGTTTACGTAATAAAGGTTCCTTGTTGTAGGTTATAATACATTTGTTCAAATAAAATGAAAATATTTCTGGGTAGGTTATTAGACTATTATACCTACCCAGGAATATTTTCATTTTATTTGAGAAAATGTATTATCAGAAACTACTTACAATTACCCAATTGTAAGTAGTCTATGATTGTCTAGTAACGTAGCTCTGTTTTAGTTTTCAGATTCCAATAATATAATTATTACTATCGCTAAAGTCTTCTATGGATGTGATAAACTTTAATACTACTGTAAAAATTAGGCTTTTCCAGAATTTTAGTCGGAAAAGAAAAGAAAAATGAACGGTTTAAAAAAAAAATGCGTACTCGGACGCATTTTTTTTTTAAACCGTTCATTTTTCTTTTTTATTATAATAGTATTTCAAAATTATAATTCAAAGGAGAACTGGTCAACTATCCAAAATAAAGTTGTAAATGCTTATAACATCGCAGTTCAAACAATTTATTTGCTTTTACAAGCAAACTGCTACTGAACTCGACTACTAACGCCATCTGTTTTGGCCAGGTGGAACTAAACTCTGGACGCTCACTCAAGTAAAGTTTACGGACCAATTTATTATGAGTCGAAACACTAACTTAGTAGAGTGAATTAGAAAAACTACTGGCCATAATGTGGTTAGTACGATATACCTCCACACTTTGATGATGGCATTAGGGGTAATAAAAGAAAAGTGCGATTACTTGCGACCGCGGGAGGTCGTTCGGATCACTCCGGGAGGCTTAAGCACGGGAGATTGTCTAATGCTGTTACTCAAATAAGTGCTAATGCACTCAATTTTATTAAATCAATATGTTTACCGAACAATACAAAGGCACCACCGGCATTCGTATTAAATGAACCGTGCAGCCTTGCTTTACTTGTAATGATTGCAATGTTGCTGAATTTTTATTTAACTTAAAGACTTATAATATCTATAATAATAATGATGTACAAGGGAAAATTATCAAAGGGCATCAAAAAATTCGTCCGCATCGCTGTCAACAGGAAAAGTGCCCAAAAGGCTGGCAGCATTGCCACGTTGTGTAGCAATGCTGATTATTTGCCCAAAAAATAGGCCAGCTCTCTGGTCACGTGAAGAGTCGACCAAGCGTTTGGCGATGTCTTGAAAAACCAAGTGGGTACTCGGACCCCATGGCCCTAGGGTTTCAACCCTAAACGGCTCGAACATATACGTCCCGATTGGAGTATTTGCGCCGTTTTAGGTTTTCTGCACCTGCAGCAGCAGCTCCAGCACAGCCCGCCGTGCTGGGAAGATGAGATGGTGCAAGGGTGTCGACACACGTTGCATCCCACACCAAAGGCCTACCTACCTTCCAAGGCATTATGGTCATTCCGTCTGGTCTCTTCCCATCGTCGCGCTGAAAATTATTTTTATGAAGCTGGATATTCGGAAATATTTGCTATGAATATTTGCTCTTTTTTTATACTGTCGGACTGTTTTTGCAATTTAAAAAAACATTTTACAGTTTGCATTCAGTATTCAAATGATATAAAAATATACACAGAGGAGCTCGTGGCTAAGTAATAACAGCCGCTCGGGTCGATCCATCAGGTTAAGCTACGCTTGCCGGGGTTGGTCCGTGGATGGGTGACCATTTTCACATATCGAGACTCCTCCGTGCCACGTTAAGCCGTTGGTCCCGGCTGTCATTTGTGGATCTTTGGCAGTCGTTACGAGTCGTCAGAAGCACGAAAGTCTGACAACCAGTCTAACCAAGGGGTATCGTATTACCCAGATACTGGGTTGTGGAGGTCAGATAGGCAGTCGCTCCATGTAAAATACTGGTATTCAGCTGCATCCGGTTAGACTGGAAGCCGACCCCAACATAGTTGGGAAAAGGCTAGGCAGAAGATAAAAATATACACATTTTTTCCATTTTTTAAGTAAGTACCTGTGTTTATTTTTGCATGCTTTGAAACGGTTTTATGTAAAAACAACACCTTTTAGGCATCGTATAGTTAATTCATCTGGGAGAAGGGAATGCAATATCCGCCACGAATAACATCACACTGCGACGCACAATATAGCTCCTATGTGTGGTAATTACGCCATTATACCCCTAAGATCTTTTTCATGGAAGGCATTCGTTCTAGAGCAAAACTATTTACGGTAGAATCACTGTGTTGATAACGCACTCTAACTGTGAAAACCAATCAGTGCTAAGTACTGTGATTAGGTACAGCCATTTAACAACAGCCAACAGCAGCTATTCGTCGTAGTCATTGAGGGGCCTATCTCTAGCAGTGAGTTTTTACCATACGCAGGGACCGGCCGGATACTCGTTGAAAGGGTTTTTGAAGGGGTATTTGAAGGGGTTTTTTTAAGCGCTTCAAAAAAAAACCCTATGATACATGTTACGGGTGTAGTTAACCTGTTACGAACGAGTTACCCTTTCAACACCCCCCCCCCCCGTTACACTGTAACAGGTTAAGCCATTCCAACTCAATGTAATATGCACTGTTTACAATCGATATTAGTTTGAAAATTGCATAACCACGACCGCACGTGACATCGTACCGCGCTCGGCGGTCCGCCAATCTTGCGTGTACCGACTTGCCGAGCGACTTGTAAATCCCCCCACCTACATGCAGCTCAAGTTTATTAGGTAATCGAGGGTAACACAAAAAAAAAGCGTTTCGAGAAGGTAACCTCTTCAAAGGCTTAAGTCATTGAAGGGGTTAACCCCTTCACGTGGTTACCTTAATAAAGGTGTTAACCATTTTTCTGGGTTTCGAGGATGTAACCCGAACAAAAGGTAACATTGCGATATGAGTTACCCCATGTACGGGTTACCCTGTCCAAAGGCTTAACTCTTGAGCGGGGTTGTCCGGTCCCTAACCATACGACGTAAAAAAAACTTTTTTACAAAACAAACAAACCGACTTCCAAAAAAAGACTACGAAGTGAAAAACAACTTTAATTTCGAATCGATCTTTGGTTTCCTTTTTTGCCACCGACTTCTTATACATATTTTTTTATATTAGTTACTTAAGAGTTCTCGTACATAGTTTAGGTTTCTGTTTATCCATGTTATATGATTAATTTTATTTTCTTATTATTGTTCACCCAAGGCCCAAGTGGTATGTTACAGAGACATGTTTTAATGTCGACCAGCTTTTTTTGTGATACCTGTAGCAATATAACATTGCGCATTTAAATGGTAATAAAAAATAAAGGAGAAACTGTGGTCTCTTTAAATTAAAATAGCCGGTGCGTAGTTGGTAGGTGCAATATTGGGTTTTATTGTAATCCAGTGGCTCGACAGGGTCAACCGTATGGCAGCAGGCCACAAATGCAGTAAGCCGTGTTTAAGTTTACGAGCAGCGCGTATCTTGGCTTTACGACGACGGCGACTGCTGCTGTCGTGGGCGTAGATCAGCACTGGAAGTGACTTAAAAACTGTACAAGACACACTTAATGGTACATATATGCGGTAGGTACCTACCCTTTGACAGGCGTCAGTGCTACCAGTACGAGTAGACTAGCTCGGTGTTCAGTAAACAAAGACAAACATATTATTATAACAGAGAGAGATCAGACGATTCAGAGATTTACACACCCACATTCACACACCCATAACACAAACATCTCATCACACACATGCTCCTGTTTTAGATCTGCTACTACTTTTTTTTTTTTTGTTTTTTTTTCTGCCCTTTTTTTTATTCAAATTTTGTTTAACTTTTCTTAAAAAAGTAAATTCGAAAATTGTATCTAGTCTAAGCCTTCTCATGCTGATCCATGTAACTGGAGAAACCTCAACCCCTGTCATACAGGATGTCCTAGTTCAGGGGTTGAGACCTCATTGATGTAACGTGTAATGAAGTTTGGAAATAAATCACTAGGTATTACTATTAGACGGATTGTCGAATCTCTAATTAACTTGGCTATTGGTATGTGGTCAACCAATCACAAAACCTAGCTTAATAATTTTAAGCTAATTATTATTTTATCAAGTAACTAGCTGCGCCCCGCGGCGTTAACCCAGGACATGATCTGCTAATGTGCCTTATTTCATCCAGAGCCGTTCACCCGTGCAGCGTGAAAGCGTTATAAACAAACTCACTTTCGCATTTATAATATTAGTTAGGATAATAATATATCCATACTTCCGTATCCATACTAATCCATACTTCCATACTAATATTATAAATTCAAAAGTAACTCTGTCTGTTACCTTTTCACGCTTAAAACACTGAACGTATCTCGACAAAATTTTGCAAAGTGATAGATGGCATCCTGGGAAAGGACATAGTGTACTTTTTATAGACATACCACGCGGGTGAAGCCGCAGGCGGAAGCTAGTATAATTATTATAATTCGGATTCTTGGACGAACTACGCCATTTTTGCAGCACAACGTACTGCTGCAAAAATGGCGTATTATGTGTCGTGCTATGATGTTTAAAGTTATTCGTACATGCGTGTCCATTCTTTATATTAGAGAGGTTAACCATAGCAATGTTGAAACAAAATGTTGCTATAGTACTTACTCAAGGTCTATATAAGGCAACTCTGAAAAATTTAAAAGAATTCCTGATTGAGCACGGCTGGTTTGCACTTTCGCAACAAATTCTTCGGCTAGATTAAAATATTGTTAATGCAAGACACTATTCCCTGCTGTTCATTCTGAAGAGATTTACTGAACGGAAACTTTGTGTCATTTGGAAATTCACACCGAAGCTGCAAGTATTTTCTGGTGGTGGGATTACTTGTATTCCCGCTAACCCCAGTACAATATTAGTAAAGTTTAACAGGTAGTGTTTGAACTCACAACCTCTCACTCCTAAATCCGTCATTCCTAGTATATACCACTAGCTGTTTCCCGTGACTTCACCTACGGTTCAGAATGAAAAGTAGCCTATGTCCTTCTCCCGGTCAAGGTCTACCCCTGTGCCAAATTTCATCCAAATCCGCTCAGTCGTTTTAGCGTGAAAGCGTAACAAACAAACAAAAAAATAAACAAATAAACTCGCTATCGCATTATATTAGTTAGGAAGCTATAATTAGTTAGGATTAAGTTAGGATGAGTATGAAAAGTTAAATATATGGTGCTGTTATAAAATTGCTAGTTCTACCCACGAAAAATTAGAACAGAAATAAGAGCAGAGTACTATTGACCTAATAATTTTACCAAAAATGCTGATATTCAGAGATGTTAGCCTGAAAGTCAACTTCAACATAGTTTAGACGATAGCCAAATGAACAATGTTTGACCGACATACCAGCGATAGAACTGAAAAATCTAATGGAGCACGGCTTTAAGCACTGCTTGAGATTATTAGGTCCTACTACTTTTTTTATGCCGTTACAATATGAGTGTTGAAAAGGTCTAAAAATGTTAGAACAGGAGTGTTGAAAATGAGGCAGAAATCGGCCATACGAAGCTTGGATTTTCAAGAATGATAAACAACGTCATACCTAAAAAAAACCATTAAGTATCAACTAAAATACTTTTAGTTTTCTGGTTCTATGTAATAATTTAATTATTTTGATAGATTTACAGATTTTTAAATCATTCTTGTGTCTCATACAAGTACTGTAATGTGACAATTAGGTACGTCTGATTTTGCTTTGAGCGGCGTCTCATATCACATCTAGAGAGGTCGTATCGTTGTGACGTCAGGCTCCTAGGAATGCTGACGCCGCACTAGCTTCGTACTTTCGTAATGGCTAAACAACATGTTTGCCCTGGCTTTCTTTTACGGTCATTGTAAAATACTTTATAAGCTCTTTGCCGCAATTCTCATTATAAATACGTGCATGTGTTTCCAAAAATATTACGATAATAAACAACAGATTAAACTTTGATCATTCACATTACTTCCCACCTTGATTAATTTTACCGCTTTTCAATGTTCAACGTTCGTTATTAACATAATACTTTTCCCTATTATACTTAATTATCATCTCTTAAAATTGTTAAAAGGAACTACTTAATCATTCATCGCAACTCCCAAACAGAAAACATTATTAACTAAATAAATTTCGAGCGAAACTTAATTGTGCAAAAATACGACGCAGCGGAGGAACGGTTGGTAACTGGATTATCGGGACGGTATACCCTCGGACAAAAGTGATCGTATCCTCCCCTCACAGAAGCTTCGTTTAAAGAAGTAATTACACGAACAGCAAGTTTGGACGATCTTGCGGTGACGTCATTAGTATGCGACGCACGTTACGCCCGACAGAGGCGATAACGCAAATTCGTTTGGCCGAACATCTCGCTAATAGAGTTTCACTAATTTATAAGACCGTTAAGCCGCAGCTAGACCGGACCTGCGTAAAACTGTCCGCGGTGAACGTAAAAAGGATTTCATGGTAGACCCTGCTACATATTTGATGGAACCCAATCTTTCGCCGCGCCCTCGAGGTAAGCACACTTAATTATGAACAACTCCTGTGGAATTATACGAATTGTTGACTCGCGAGCTCTCAGTTAAGACGCTGTTTCCTTTTTGTGTTTCGTTTATTTAATTGAACTCGTCTCTTAAACATGTGTATTTTCCATTTAACTGCTACGACTACAGAGATGCCTAATTATCTAGGTGGCAGATGCTCACAAGCTCCAAATAAGAGACACGTTCCTAACTTTGAAATCCAAATGAACAAAATTTTGTTTTTTTCCAGAATAGTAAAATGGTATAAAGAGAGTCTGTTATTTTTTGCAGTGTCTCATGTGGATTATGATAGACCTTCTTAATTAAAATCTCGATGTACTTATAAGCCACAAGCCGGGGCCGCACCTGGGGAGCGCTAAATTACGTAGATGCAGCACTAGCTACCTCCGACGAGACGATTAAAAAATATCCATATAACAAACAAAGGATATATGTCATACATAGTGCGCCATAACATACGTGTGCTTTCGTTACTTAATTTTTAAGGAGGTAGAGCTAATGCAGAGAATATTTTTATTTGGTGAAACAAAGTTTCTTCAAACAAGTTCGTCATTATTTTAGAAAATCTGTATTTACTCCACAGTTCCTAACGAACTGACAGTTCAGCAATCTATACCAACCAAAACAGTTAACATTGTAGATTCTTCATAATTAACTACGTATTATTTATCAAAACAAGGACAAAGTGCTATCTGCTAGTGCGCAAGCCGTCTTAATAAACTAAAACGACCTCTCTTTTGACATCAATTTCCCAAAATTGCCGTCTCAGAGTCAGATTAAAATAATTATGTCCCAGTAAAGCGTTACGTGCCGGTAAATATTCATAATTTATTTAGAAACATGAGGGGCTTGCAGGCCCGCGCAGGTTACTTCACTCCACCGTCGTTACATCGTCTCAGCCACTTTATGTTAAGAAAATTTCATTTTATAAGCCCTGTGTTCCCCAAAATGTAGGTCTAATTCGCTTAGGCGACGTTTTGTTGCGAATTTTAAGAAATTATTTTAAATATACATTTTTATTCCGTAAGAAAAGAAACTCTCGGATGTGATTAACTTTGCGGATTTTCTTTAGAGTTTGCTCTGAAGCCATCAAAGTCAAATAAAACTTTCATTCCTCGCTTATATTAGAATTAGTTTCTGATCGGATTTCGGTGGTGTCTGAGGAATTCATGGCTAAAGTTACATGGCTTATTTATTGGTAATAAGAACCAGCTAGAGTAATGTTAAATTTAATTTAGGATTTAGGGACAAAGAAGTCAAAATGTGCCTATGTTAGCCACTAATGGAAAACCGGAACTGATCAAAAGGAAGACTTCAATCATCAGTATATTATCATGTACTAAAAAGTAAAAGAAATTAATATTTTATTTTTATTTTTAATATTATTATTAAGTAATTAAAATTATGGTGCTGCTATTTTTAGTGTTCATTTTTTTAATAAAACGTTAAAAATATGTTTGAAATAAAGTTGCTTGGGCTGGGTTAGCTAACCACAATTATCGACAATATGTTTTCTTTACAAAGTAGTAATAGGCAATATGGTCCAATCTGCAAAACGAGGACGCGGTATCCGGCTGAAACGACAGCAGGTCCCAGGGAGCGCTCTAACTTGGATTTATATCGTGCAGGAAGCGCTGTTAAAAGTGGGCCGGAAATCGCATCAAGACGCCTTTGCGGCCACTCGCCGACCGCCCGCTGAGAAAATTTATACTCGAACGTACTTCAACACGAATAATTCTGAATATAAAACACGTTTACAGTTGTTCTGTACATTTATTGTAGAGCTCCTCTTAAATTCACATGACTGTAGCGACACGCGCCGCATTCCGCGCCATCGGCTCCGACCCGGCCTCACCTTTACCCTTTATTCCAATAGTTCGATTTACCTGTCTCCCGATGGTTTTACTTCCCTCTAATACGGCGGCCGATCTAAATTCATATGACCGGGAAAACATTTTTGTCCGGAATACTTTCCCCCGCCTGCTCGCCTGCTGCGAGTGCGACCGCCTCTGTTCGTTTGAGACACAATTGCGCGTGTTTGCATTTTTATCTACTTGTTTTCGTGGGGTGAATATGAATGCAGTCTTTGTTTGGACGATGCAAAGGTAAATATTAATATTGCATTTTGTATTGTCTTCGATGAACCATATTTTCAGGTTTTGACGTTGGATATAAGTGAACAATAATGTAGAATCAGATGTATCGTATACCGTTTTACCTGACTTAATACATATAAGTTGGGTTCGCGTTTTAAATCCCATGTTATTTCGTATTATTTATTCAGTTTCATACAGATATTCCTGACCTCTCATTTTATTTATTCGCATTGAGCTTGTGTACGTGTTATGGAAGTTTATTGTGGTTTCATATTTAATAATAAAAAGTTAGAATATTGGAGCGTCTCTATGTACTTGGTTACTTAGATGAAGAGTAGAGCTCAATGCTTTCTTTTGTGCCTTTGTCTTCTTATTTCTTAGCAAAACATTTTTATTTTATAAAGATACTAGCGAGAAGACCTTCCTGCCAGTTCCCAGAAGTGTTGTAAGCCATCAGTTCTATGTAACGAATATGTATACTATCTTCACTTGCCTTTATACTTCACTATTAATTATAAGCCCATAAAGCCGAGTATCATCAAGCGATTTTAAACATCATCTTTGTCGTTAACTTAAATGGTTTACTCCAACGATGCGTTATGATAATAATGATACAGATCCATGATAGGTACATACATACTCCTGCATATCATTAGCCTCATCGTTAGTAAATCACGTACAAACACCCAAAAATCGGTGAAGCCATACTTTTATAAAACTTCTAAAAACTCCAATAAAAATGTCGTACAAACGGCACTTAATTTTTCATCTCGTCTGTGTTGTTGTGGTAGAAAACAGCTTAAACAGTAGAAACAGTGAAGTGCGATATAGTGGGCGCTCATAAAATTGTAGTAGTCGGTAATTAACACGTACCACGTAATAAGGAAAGAGTATCGCACTCACTATGAGCCGTCCGTCTAGTCGTATTCTTGTCAAAGAGTAGTTGGAGGATAGAAACAGATGTGGCTTTGTTCTTGGCCGATTTTTCATAAGGATTTTTATGGAGGTATGTATATGATAAGAAATTAATACCTATGAGGAGGTCTGAGAGTGGTATCGGTGACTGAAAAGTTGTGCGGAAATCGGTTGCCATGATGAGAAGGAATGAGGAAAATGTGGTGAGGAATGTTTTGGGTATGAATGTCGATGGTTAGATGAGTAGGGGAAGACTGAAGAAACGATGGATGGACTCCCTCCAACCTTCCTATGGCCCTACCAACGTAAACGTTATACGGGCCGAATCGTGGGGCGGCTGCGGACATAGCGCCCTTGGCAATCTTAGCAGTCCGCAGGCGCTTCTTGACCCTTACAAGTACGATGAACGATGATGTTACGATGGATGTACTGTCTGAAAGATGATATGGCTAGAAAGGGGGTGACTACCGAGATGATGGCTAATAGAGAAGTATGGGAGAAAGGGGCATGTTGCGCCGACCTCAAATGAATTGGGACAAGGGCAGGAGAATGAAGAGGTATATTATTGCTGTTCTGTAACATGGATTATTACGATGTTAGAGGTTGATACGGGCTAAGTTTACGCTATCTTTACATACTATAAAACAAAGTCCTCCGCCGCGTCTATCTGTCTGTCTGTTCGTGATAAACTCAAAAACCACTGCAACTATTTTCATGCTGTTGGTAAAGTGGTTCTCGAGGAAGGTTTTAGTATATAATTTGTCCAGACATCCACGCGAGCGAAGCCGCGGGCATCAGCTAGTATTCTAATAAGTCATAATTGAAGATGTGTGATTTAAAATGAGTCAGAATAATTTCCATTTGTGCTCCTTATAATAATTTAAAGGGAAAGACATCATGTTGTTGCTACAATCAATCCTTACTTATTTATACACCAAGTCCATTTCATACAGTACTTTGTGAAATAGAAATATAGAAATAGAAATCATTTATTTGCCAATAATGTAGGTATACAGATAATGATGGTTATTTTGATGAGAGTCCCGATACATTTTGCCTTACGGCATGCAAAATTATTTAATATAATACATTTACTAAACAAACCAAAAATAAACAAGAAAAACACCATTCATTAAGCAACATTACAATCATGAATAAAAATTACAATCATATTGAAAACATTCGGAATGTCAACAAATTAAATTAAAAGAATGTCAGAAGATTCAATTACAAATGTCAACAAATTCAATTTAAAATGATAGTATATCCAGTTACAAATGTCAATAAAGCTAAGGATAGAAATGTCAGTAAATTAACTCACAAAGAAGAAATCACACACCATTAACAGACAGTTTTGTCATTAACAAAATCATTAATTGCGTAGTAACACTTGTCCAGTAGCAGTTTTGTTAACTTTTTTTTAAAGAGCCACAAAGCCTCTACTGTAAACTAGTAAAACAAAGTAGTATCGCGTCTGTGTCAGTTTGATCACGTTGCCAGAAGCCACGTCACGTTCCGCCGGAGCTCGTCTCATGCAAGTAATCATAATATCATAAAACTTTTGCACTTCGCCGAAAACCTCGCAGATCTTCCCCAACATGACGTCTCCGGGAACTCTCTGAGGGTAATCAGAACTTAATGAAAAGTGCGCTCGGCCGTCAGACGAGATGTTACCCAAAATTTTAGGGGTCACGTAAAATATTAAAGCGACGAAATGAAGTGGCCAGAGATTCATTGCTTTTCCTTGTTTTTATTATTCGTAAATAAGACGGCCCCCAACACGTTTGTGTGTTCATAACATAAAACCGTGCTGTAAACTTGCTCCTCAACAGACCAGCTCCACTCGTAAATGTTGCTTAAGTAGTAACAAATGTTCCCATAGATGGTATGTATTTATTAAACTTCTTCATATATGAATATATCCTATCCTAAAAACTACATTCAAGAAAAGAGCAAATTCTGCTTTCTACATAATTTATTTAACACTCTTTATAAAGATATAACTGCAATCAACATTTAAGAACCTCTACAATACTTTACATCCAAATCCGAAATACTTGACGGTATTAAAAAAATAATGGTAACATTAAGCCATACGATTTATGATCAACTCAACACTCACGAACCGTCAATAAAGATCTATTTACCGTGTATCTAATAACATACATCGGCCGTGAAATTCATGTAAAGCTTGCGGTATAACGTTGCTTTGCGTGTTACCGGATAAAGGTGAAGAAAATACTCCGATGTAAATGTACAAAATACACTCCTTTGCAAAAAACGGGTGGTTATGATTTTTCTACATTATTGGTAATCATTCAGTTGTAAAGAGGTTTTCATAGCCAAACTATGTTACTGGCACTTAATAAAGAGTCTGGGTATGAAAAAAACATAATTCCAAATTCGAAACTTTTGTTTAAAACAATAATTATTTTTCAGTTTATGACTTTTTACTTACTTTTCGTGGGTTTTCAGTTAAAAGGTTATCAGGCAACTAAAACTAACTTCTCGTTATTTTTAGAAGAATAATATTAATATTATCCATAGAAAAGCCAATGACTGTAAGGTGCCCATTTTTTTGCAAAGGAGTTTTGCTTGGATTGGTAGAAAATACTTTTAATAAAATGTAGTATAGCATTTTAGTAAACTTGGTTCATCTGCCTAGCCTTTTCCCAACTATGGGGGGTCGGCTTCCAGTCTAACCGGATGCAGCTGAATACCAGTATTTTACATGGAGCGACTGCCTTTCTGACCTCCACAGCCCAGTAACTGGGTAATACGATACCCCTTGGTAAGACTAGTTATCAGACTTTCGAGATTCTGACGACCTAACGACTGTCAAAGATCCACAAATGACAGCCGGGACCAACGGCTTTACGTGCTTTCCGAGACACGGAGGAGTCTCGGTATGTAAAGGTGGTCACCCATCCACGGACCAACCCCGGCAAGCGTAGCTTAACCTGATGGATCGACCCGTGCGGCTGTTATTACTTAGCCACGAGCTCCTTCGATTTTAGTAAACTTGATTACGACCCCAAATAGATTGGGTTTTATACGTAAGGGCAGGTGAATGATGGTGATGATTGTTGCTTTTGTTTCTGAATCTTATTCTTATTAACTATGAAATTTATTACTTGATCATGTCTAAAGAAGAAGCATCTAACTAATGCTTCGGTCCCAAAAATTGCCGTAAATCTAATTCATACAATTCCTCCGCTCGCTTGTCGGGCTTTTTAATCTAATTGAACAAAGTTGGCAATAAACCAATACATAAAAAACACTTACAATGATTAAAATTACTAACTGCAGTTTCGTTTGAAATAAGCATGCATTATTTTTGAAATAATGAACAAAAAATTTGCTACGCTTTGACGTCGTAGCGGCCGACGGTGCTTGCTACGTCGTAGCACTTCGACTCAATTAAACGCCTACGCAGCTATGAATAAACTGTGTTATTGATCCATGACGTATGCAGTGTACACGTGTTGACGTAAATATGTAATTTTATAAAAGTAACTATAGTTTTAAAATTATTATAATTATAAAAACCGTTAACTTGTACCCTTGGGTTCCCGATGCCGTCAGGTACCTACTATTTTTATGTTGTCTTTATACTCTAGTATTTTTAAATTCAATTGGTAAAACACTAAACTAAATCTTAGAAAAATAATCTTAGATTAACTAATAGTTTAAACATAAAAAAAAATTAATGCTTTTTTTCTTATTATGTCCTATATCCATAGATATCCGCTATGTAATATTGTTCTAAAGAGCAATACGGGTCAGAACTGAATTTAAAAAAAAAATGCGTTTCCGTACATTTTTTGAACACCTACGGGATTCTACTTTCGGCAGCCACATATTATATGCAAAGGTCATCATGCTTTCAAAAACTAACTATAGTATTTTGTTCTTTCTAGCCAGAATCAAAAACGAATCTTTTTAGGGTAGTTTAACTGGATATACTGTATATATGGTAATAAGATTAGTCTCGTACAGCTATAACCTATTTCTGTGCCTAAGTAATGAGAAGTTGTTAGCCTAGTCTGCAAGCACAGCGCTATACATTTTTCTTGCCTATGAACTAGAAAAAAGAAAATCTTTATTCTAAAATCAATTACTATTATTATAAACGAGATTTCTTTATTATAAGTAAGTTTAATATTACCTACTGTACTAAGCACATAAACCTTGCGGAATATTTTTAAAAGAGTAACGGCTCTTCTCCATATGAAACTACAGACGTTTCATATGTGCCCATGAAGGTTTACATGAAATATATTTATATTTTTTTAATACCTTGCATAAGCGATGGTGAAAACCGAATCCATTTCGTAGTTTAGAGGAACAACGCGTTCACACAGACGGACACGAAAAGCGACTTTATAATATGTAGATATAGATATATCTTAGTGAAATATCAACTTACAGTCCGGCCGTCGAGATACTGCGTTCTTGACACCTGTCAGTGTCATACTAACGGCTAAGTGCTCTGCTAATTTGATCCTTATTACTACTGGAAATTGTGCAACTGACAGGTGTCAGGAACGCATTCTCTCGACGGCCGGAGTGTAGCTTTCGGTAATCTAACATAAATCATCATGGTTCTCCTCACTGTCTTATAGTAAAGAAAACTACAGTGTTGGATATATCGATCATTCCTTACTAGAAACAGCTTATTAGTTCCGAGAATGTATGCAGATAATGAAAACGATGAACTTTGAAGATGAGCATCAGAGAATTTACTCAGAATATTGCAAAAGGACCTTTAAGGCGCTTACATACAGGCGCGATTCGCCGCGCGATGCGAATTTTAACAAAACAATTTCTAAGAAAACTTCACGGCGAACAATGCGGCGGCGTCGCGTAGCGCGGCGTATCGCGCCAGTATGTAAGAGCCTTTAGTTTTAAAAATTATCGCGACGTGATCCAGGATGAATAACCCAGTTCAGAGTCTATCTGTGTGCCAGATGTCATCCAAATTCGTTCAGCCGTTTCAGTTTGAAAGCGTAACAAACAAACAAACAAATTCACTTTCGCATTTATAATATTAGGATATGTTTTTTTTATAGAAGAACTAGCTTCTGCCCGTGAGTTCACCCGCGTTGTAGTCACTATTTAAAGTAAAAAACACCGGCACCTGGCACTCGGCAATAGTGTAGCTTTCTGTCAGTGAAAGAATTTTCGAAATTGGATCAGTACTTCCAGAGATTACCTCCTACATCCAAACTTACCAAAACCTCTTTATAATATTAATGTAAAAGTAGTTCCCTTGAAGTACGCCTGGAGTTAAGAAGAATTAAGAAGTTTATCGACATAACCTTTTATATAATCCCATCCCTGCGGCATGATTTGACAGCGGTAACACAGCGCTTCCCTATTTACGACGATGGTACAAAATTGAAGCAAAAAAAAAATGGAATTATCCCTTTATTATGTTATTATTTGATGTTTGACTCCCGCCCCGTCTACTTGAAGCAATTCACTCGGAAAATCTGTATTGTCGCTCTGTGACGGAATCATTTGTCGGATTTATAACGGTTCTGTTTTTAAATGGCGATTTACTTTGAATTCTTCTGTCATTGGGTTGGGTTTCGAATGTTGGTATTGGAACGGTTTTCGATAATAACCGATAACTGGTTCGTGTTTTTATCGTTTATTGAAGAAAATTATAGAAGTTCATGAAGCGAGGCAGCAATCTTGCCAGCAGTCTTGCCATGGGCCTTATATCTGAGAGCCTGAGGGGTTGACGAAAGCGTCATCAGTTCTTATTTATTTATTTAACAACAATTGCTTGCTGCACTAACAGTAAATACCAAAGCGTGCAGCAACTTAACTACCTATAGATTAAATATCATTCTTACCAACTTTTTCTTATTGACGTGTCGATTTGAGTCAAATTCTTGCAATCGGCATATTAGAAAAAGAAGACAGCGATCCGATAACACAATGGACTATGAAATTCATCAAGCTCAAGCTAAAGTCAAGTCAAGTTTAATCTAGCTTAATTTCTCAAATATCTCCCATTCTGTTTTAAAACCTCGTAACCATAACCATAGTATTGCATTTTCCACCGTACTTATCATGCCAATACATGTTATAATTAGCTAAGCTATTTATTTGCATCATATAGTCATACTGTAGTACAAAACCAAGAACGTTCAAGAACGTTCATATTCAAGGTTTACAAGCACTGCCAACCGGAAAATATGGCCCTTGGCATATGAGAGTTTTCTAATTACCATACTGGATTAATGAAAGAACCAGCTAGTATGCGGCCAAGACTGCATTAAATTAAGTCATCGTCCCTAACGCTTATGCAATTTTATTTTGAAAAAGTTCCAATTACAGCATAAAATATTTAAACTGTAAATATTGAGCGACTAACTAATTATACTGGTCTGAGGGTCTCCACAAGTGACAATCGCTCCAAAAGCGTTTCGTTTAACTACAGCGACTATCAACAGGATTGACATAAGATTTTCGATTGCCTATATCAGTCCTATACATTTTTGCCCTTTCCATCATCGTTATCGCTGATAGAATGTCACTCTGTCTAGAGCCTCTGGTCTGGAAAGGCTTATGATACTGGGCTGGGTGGAAAGAAAAGGCGCTCAAGGCAGAACATCGGCAGATGGTCAGACACGATCAAGAAGGCTGTTGGAGGCAGCATTTACCAAGAGTTCCACACTGCACAAGACCGCATAGCTTGGAGACGCGTTTCTTTCCGCGTATTTTTTCTTCATTCTTTATTTGTCTTTTTGGGACTATTAATTTAATTAGAAGCGAACTTTTAAATAATCATCAATAGTTTCTCAGCGCACGCGCACGCAAAATTTTGCTACTTTGTGTTACATTATTGCAATTTTCTGTTAGTATGTTACTTTCTGTTAATTTAGCTTTCTATTGGTGAAAAAATGGTTAATATCGGTCCAGTAGTTTCGGAGCCTATTCGACACAAACAAATAAAAAAATCTTTCCTCTTTATCTGAATCGTTTTAATCTTAATCTTTTCTCTTTAGTATTTTATAGATTATAAATTAGATTAGGCATTAAAAGACTGGAAAAAATAAGCTTGTGTAGGTACAGTCAGGGACATGAATTGTCAAGCAGATTGACACCCATCATCAATTTGCCGTGATATAGCCATTCCATAAAACTGTCAAAGAATGACAGCTGTGACTTGAATATACTCGTATGTACAATTTCAGTTGGTAGTTAATTTGCTATGATTTATTTTCCCTGACTTTACCTAAATTCTAAGGCCAGGTATTTCTGAGCTACATTGTAAGTAGATCCAGGATATTTTACGATTTGTCTCGTCGAGTACGTCTAATTAGTTACTTAACGCGTGTTGACTGAAGTTCGTACATAAACCGACACATATAACAGTAGTTACCGTTATCTCTGTTTTACAACGCTTTTTGTTATCTCGACCATATACGTTATATGATAATGTTTATAAATACGGTGTACTCGACTACTCTGTTATGGAGCTAACTTCCTTTTGAGATGAACTTCATCTTAAAAAAATTGGTTATGGGAATGGTAGTTTCAAATAAAGAAAACCGGCCAAGTGCGAGTCGGACTCGCGCAAGAAGGGTTCCGTACCATTATCTATAATAACGGCAAAAAAATAATTACGTTTGTTGTATGGGAGCCCCTTTAAATATTTACTTTATTCTGGTTTTTAGTATAGTGGTGACAGACGGACAGACAGACAGACACACAGACAGACAGACAGCGGAGCCTTAGTAATAGGGTCCCATTTTACCATTTGGGTACGGAACCCTAAAAATCTACTTTTTATAACTGGGGAGTAACAACAAGAGCCCATATTGCATAAACCTCACTAAGCATCTTGTTAGAATTTACACAGAGTCTAAACAGCCCCTCCGCGGAGTCTGCAAAATGCTCACGCAGCCTACGCCGGGTCTACGAAATATCTACGCAGCTTAAGCCGAGTCCACGAAATGCCTACGCAGCCTACGCCGAGTCTACGAAATGCCTACGCAACCTATGCCGAGTCTACGAAATGCTTACGCAACCTATGCTGCGTCTACGAAATGCCTACGCAACCTATGCCGAGTCTACGAAATGCCTACGCAACCTATGCCGAGTCTACGAAATGCCTACGCAACCTATGCTGAGTCTACGAAATGCCTACGCAACCTATGCCGAGTCTACGAAATGCCTACGCAATCTATGCCGAGTCTACGAAATGCCTACGCAACCTACGCTGAGTCTACGAAATGCCTAGACAGCCTACGCCGAGTCTTCGAATGTCTGCGCGGCCTACGCGGAGTCAGCGCAGCGTCATCACTTCATCATTAGCTCTTTTGTTGGCTACAGATATCAAATTAAGAAAAACGAATCGTTGACTTTATCAACCCCTCAGTAACAGTACTTTCTAACAAGGAAAGAAAAATATCGCAAGTAAGATACTTCAGAATGACAGATCTGAAAGTAAGAAACTAGTGAATGGATATAGTGCGCTAGACAAACGCTATGTTATCGGGACGAGTGGATCCCGTCCCGACTGAGGCTCCTTTCACTCGTTTATATAAGTTTTGTAGATATATTCCGAATACCTCAAGAGTCGGTTGATCTTTTAAAATATTTTATAGGAATATTTGAACGAAATAAGTTGTACGATACAGTTTTCTTTTTGGCTTTATTAACGTATTTGGAGTCTAAGAATAATGAAGAATGTTAAGAAACTGCAGTTAAGAGAATATGATGCCATTTATTTTAAGATTTTTAATAGCATCTTATTTCGTATGCCACTCACCATCACACAACACTAGTCTAATACAAAGTTTATTATCAGCGCCATTTTGTATGCAGTAGACATAAAATGCAAATCAAACGCATTAAACGACGTAGTATAGTGATCATAAACAGCTGACAAACGCGCCTCTCGTATTCAATTAGCAAGGCACATGATGGGAGAAATATAAAGCATTTTAATAATCACAGAAGAAATTAATGTTTTTGCAGTACGCGCCATAAATTGACGCGTGCGATGGAACATGGGCTGGCAATCACATTTTATCGTGATTCGTGTGTCGAATTTGATTCGTTTTCGAATCTGATGGCATCGGGGCTTACAAACTTTTAAGTTAAATTACATGAGTAGGTAAGAAGTATTTGCCAATCTTCTTTTGGTTTAAGAAAGACTTACCACTTTACCAGATTCACTGCTGCACGGATCTTCTGGCGCTCGAAAGACGTTGACAGAGGGCGCTGTAAGTAAACATTTGTGCAACCATTTTGTAAATATACAGAAAAAAATAAGATGGCCGCATTAGTTCCGATTTTGACCACGCGTCAAAAGATCCTTCTACGGCTATAGTTTTTTTCCTATTCCTACATTAATAGAACTAATAACTACACTTGAAACACTATAGATAATTGCTTAATACACTATATAGTAGCAATGGCTTTCATTTTGACAGATCGACAAGGAAAGTATCTGCCTATTCTACTGTCTAAACATTTATCCAGTTGTAACATTTCTTGTTGAATTATTAAATTTCAATCTAGCTACAGTTAGAATTGTACCTAATATTAATTAGCTGTATTCATATGTTATTAGGTCTCATTCTACAAATGGAACAGTTTAGGTAAAGAAGAAATAATGTAAAATTGTGTAAATGAATTAATGTCGCTCCATGTAAAACACTGGTATTCAGCTGCATCCGGTTAGACTGGAAGCCGACCCCAACATAGTTGGGAAAAGGCTAGATAGATAGTGATGATGATGTGTAAATAAATTATGTAATTCACTTAGTCTATATACATATCATCACGCCTGTATTCACACAGGTTACAGACAGCGGTGCACGTATTGTACCACTTAAGTTTTATAAGCCAATTCGAAAAAGCAAGAAGGGTCGGATAAGTAATTTCATTAATTGATAAATTATCATTTACAAGCTGCGCCCCGCGGTTTCATCTGCGTAATTCTCGATCCCGTGGGAATATCAGGATAAAAAGTATCCTAAGTCCTATTTATTCCAGGTCATGGCCTACCCATGCGCCAAATTTCATCTTAATCCGTTCAGCCGATTTAGCGTGAAAGTGAACAAACAAACTCACTTTAGCATTTATAATATTAAAGTTGGGATAGAAAATGATTAATAGAAAATCGACAACTAGTTCTTAGCATATACTATAACGTTTTAAATCAAATCCTAGTTCCGCAGCATCCCTGTTAATCTTACTAACTAGTCTAACAAAAACACATAGACTACGTACGGCGAAGTCTCGTCTACCCCAGGCAGGTACCTGTCACAAACTTGGTCCTAGCACTGTAAAGCCCGCAGTACACGTTAGGCGAGCCCGTTGGCCAAGCGCGCTCGGCCAACGCAAATAACAATACACGCAAATTAAACGGAAAACCACGCAAAAAGGCCCAGTATACTTTGGCCGAACGACGGGCTTAAAGCTGTCTAATTTGCAACAATGACGTTTAGGTAACGATGTCTTAAAACTGTAATACAATACACGAGCCAGAGAAAATGGTTATTATAAACAAAACCCTAATTAACGCTTTCGTTTAATATCTCGCTATTATATTACGAATATCGGGTGGACTAATTTGTTAGCAGGTTTTATTTATTTAGCCATCTTGTTGCTTAATAATAAAAGTTTATGGCAGCCTCTTTGGTCTAGTAGTCGCAAGCGCTACTACTAAGCGTGCGGTTCTGGGTTCGATTCCCGGGTCTGCCAAAGTGTTATTGGGTTTTTCCATCTAAAACTCAGTAGCAGTCTGGATTTGTGCGAATTGTGGGCGTACTATAGGTACAAACCTGCCTAACCCATCGGGGAATACAGGCGTGGTTTTATGTGTAAAGGAGAAACAAGTGACAATCAAGTTTTGCGATGTATGAGAAGTATCTGAAATAGATTGAAACCGTTCGACTTCAGTGAACCAATCAGCCATCTGAAGTTCAAGGAGAGGACCCGACTTGCTAGGTCAATTTACTAGAATAATGACCAGACGAAGATAGCAGTGTTAGCGCAGATCATATGGTAAATGAGCCTGTAATACATTCTCAGACTCCTAAATCAAGCCACCCTGCACTTTATGTAGGTACCTATATTATGCATAGAATTCTGTAAAATGGTCGTGAATTCAAATTCAGAACAATGACGACACCAAAATGATGGCCAGTATGTCGGCATCAAAACTGCATAAAAGCTTTTCTTTGACTCATCATTATTTTGATGTTTTAGGCCTATAACTCACATGGAATTGCACGGTGGCTCGATTTAGGAGTCCAGGAGTGTATTATTAAAGAAACATTATCTTCATTGTAATTCATTCCTCATTCATGCAGCGACGTATTTTTAGATCGGACTTCGGTAGCATGTTTAAGTACAGATCATGAAAGTGCATTAGTCGGGACAGTTTGACAGCTTGATATAAGCTGAGCCTTATTTCAAGCTCATTTCAACGCTTTATGAATTATAATAAAAATCTGTACTTCTCAGATAAATTATCTGAGAAGTATATTATCTGAGATAATATATTATTATTTAGGTATAGTACTTAATGGTTATGGTAAATGGTAAACCTGCGTTGAAAATTATGGTCTATGGATAGGATAGTACCTTTCTACTTACAATTTAATTTACCTAAAACTGATTTATAACAGTCAAGTTTACCAAAGTGACAACTTTTAAAAATTTTCATTCTCATCATTGGCCAAGTATTTAAAAAGCCTTAATCACCTTGGAAAGCGGTCACCTTGCAACAACATTCGCACTAAACAACAATGCGGGGAAGGTCAGAGAATCTCTAGAGAAAATAAAATTTCATTGCTTCTGTCATAATATCTCATCGCTGAAATATTGAACAGTTATAGTAATAGCTGCTATTAAGATAAAAGTACAGACACAGTCGAAAATATCTCAAATATACTCATAATTCTAACTATTAGTGTAATTTTATTATAGGGTTGAGATGAAAAGCTTTCCAACATAATGCAATAAAGCAGTTCTTAGTTGTTACTCTGGAAACAATTTAAACTGAGTTATTCCTCTTTGCTGGCAATAAGTCCGGGCCTTACATGGCGTATAATGGTATGACACGACAAACAGCTTTAAGTGTGTAAAATATGGCACGTGACGTCAGCCAAGCGCAGCACGAGCGAGTTTATAGCGGAGCCCAGCCGCCTAGCCTTCTAGGTCCGGATGCGGCCCACGACGCCTCCCGCTCCGGCCGCCGCCGCCGCCGCCACGCGTCTACGCGCTCAAATATTTTTATGTGCACTTACGCAATATGCATTTTTCCGCAACTGGAAATTTATTGTAACTACTCGGACGCCTATTAAATTTTGAATTTTGTCGTGTTTACCCAAATCCTTAGTTATCTGTTTACTTGGATTTTTGTTAAATAAAATGTGCAGTTCTTAGTTTTACTGAAAAAATAAAAATAATACAGTAGCAAGTCACTGAACGTGTTATGATTATAAAATCAGTCCCTCGTCCCGCCAACACTGGTGTCAAGCCGTTTCGGGTAATAACTAGCTATGCATAAATAACGGCTAAGTAATGAATCGTACTAAAATTACCGACATGAAACAGACACATCATTACGGAACAAAGACTTTTGAAGCCGCTCTTCAATCTTTAGCATGAATGCCTCCACTGGCTTCCTAATCTTTCACCAAAATATGGGTATAATCGAGGCTACGACATCAATCCCGTGTTTTCTCCTCATCTTCTATATGTATACATACATTTATGTGAAACGACGTGAAGTTTCATAAGTGCCAATGTTGGTTTATGTGTTTTTTTTATTTTATTGTTTCTATTTGTATACATTAAAATCGCCTTTCGTGTCTGTGTGTGTGACCACGTTGTTCTTCTAAACTACGCAATATTTTGATGCGGTTTTCACATAGAAATGTTCTTTCTTATATCTATGGTATTTCACTACCTATAGGAGCATAAAGTTATTATTTTTTCAAATCCAACTGGTAGTTCCAGAGATTAGCATTCAAATAAACAAACTCTTCAGTTTTATTATTATTGTGAATATATAATAATTAAACTTTAAAAAAATCTCAAGTCGTACAACCGTGCGGAGCAGGGGTGGGTTACTAGAAGTAGTAGACTGATAGCTATTTATGCAACTGTTGTATAATAAGGGGTATTAAAACACGAATATGGGTTTGCGAAGCCGAGTGTGATAATAGTATCACATGAGTGTTTTAATACCTAATTATGTAGACATTCACACCCATCGTAAAAAATCTCGAGATTCTGTCTAGTCGTAAAAACTATTTAAAGCAGGGGCGGTTCGCTAGTTTCTTATATGTAAACATATAAGAAACTATTACATAGCTGGCTAATATTTATCGAGTAGTAGCAATTAGACGTAGACAAAATAATACATCATAAATTCAAAGACCAAACACGTGCTGAACTACAGAAATAACTATATTGTTACGTGATAATAATTGCCAATATACCTACTATGTATTATTTTTCAATGTCTAATTGTTTTGTGTGTCGTGTTTTTATTAGGTTAATTAAGTATGTTTTTTTGTTATAAGTGCTGGATGTTTTTAGTTAAACCTTGTTTTATGGCTAACCTTAAAAACCATTCCTTTCTGTCAGTCTACCCACTGGGAAGTGAAGATGTAAAGGACCGTACTCACAGCGAGCATTCGATTCACGACTTTGTTTTGCAAACATTCGTTTCGCGAGCTTTTGGTCCGTAACGAATATTCATTCGCGAAACGAAGTTTAGTCAGAACGTGAATCCAAACACAACAAAACAAATTCTAATCATGGGTACACATTATCCGCCTTACTAATAATCGTTGTATAGCGCCTGTATAGTTACACAACATTTTGTCTTCTTCTTTCAAAAGTAATTTGACTTTTGAAAGAAGAAGACAAAGCGTTGTGTAACTATATAGGCGCGGTATGTGTGTATGTCTGCTCTAGAACGAATGCCCGTTTCAAGAATGAATATTCATTACGTAACAAAATCTGGTGCAGCGAATGTTTACACAACAAATTCACGGAGCGAATGCCCGCGGTGAGAACTGTCCTTGGGTAGATTTCGGAACAAATTGATCTGTCAAAATGTAACATGTCTATTACAAAGGAAATATCAGTGACTTATAACAAAGACATCAACTCAAATGACCAGAACTAAATTCTCATAAAGATATATTGTATTAACTGTATTAAGTTAGACAATTACTAGCTCACGATATGGCGGGATGACGGCTCGCAGGAGATTGGATGACGCACAGCTCAATTGTTATCAGACCCATGGAAATCGATGAACTATCCGGTTGTGACGTCATCGCACGTCACGGATACCACGCGTCACCATCCTCTCACAGTGTAATTACGGACAGCTGCCAAAAACAGTGAAATAGCACCGAATAGTACACTGTATCATACCACACAATGCTGTTTTATTGGCAAAACTGACCCATTTTATCAAAACTGCAGTTCACAATGCTTTCAAAGAAATGTTAACTATGTTTTTTACATTCTACGGTGCTCTAGATTTTTTGGATAAAATTAGGGATACAATGTTTTTTAAGGTTAAGCGGAGTAAAGTTACGTAAGCTTTAAGATAAAGATGAAGAAGAATTGTGTACACAATGTTGGCAAGAAAGTTGGTGGAGTTAAGTATAAAAAATATGTTGTTCCTGACGTAACATACTTACCAACTAAGATTGGGAAAAAAGTCAAGAAACTTAAAGTACCATGTTCGAGACAAATCTCAATGAATTTTGGAAGGCAAAACGCAAAATTTTCATACGCCGTAGCCTGCTCATCGTAGCTGTGTAACACGACACGTAGTGCATGTTATGGCAATGTACCTACGAGTCCTCCAGGAGTACTAGAACCTCAACTATAATTAAATTATAATGAAATACTCCCTGCTTGTTAAAAAAAAGAATAAAGCCAACTTCATTTGCAAGAAGGGAAGTCAATGGTCTCGAAGGCCAGACACAGCGGCGCTAGTCTCCGACACGACCCGCCGACATTACGCTATCATTTGTCGAACTTACCCAATGTTCTCGATCGCTTCACTAATATCACTTTCTACTAGAACCGATAACTTAATACAGTAAATTAAAACTCACTTTTTAAGGACATAAATAATTGAGATTTTTAGATGCGTTAAAACACTTGAACCACTCATTGAAGAGAATGCAATTCGACTCACGAATTCGATTTATGGACACTTAGCTGGTACGTCGTAGCACACCTAAACATTATGTGCGCATATCTACACATGATGTGCGTGTAAAAAGATACGACTATCGTAAAAACCCCACTGAAAATAATTTGAGCGATGTTACTCGTTTTCCGCGAGACATTCGGTGGTAGGACCCGCATAAAACTTGAACATCAGACAGCCTAATGGATTAGAAGAATTGCCTCCAATCGTAAAGCCCGCCTTAAACATTGGTAGAGCCTAGAGAAACAATAAAGACTGTAATCTGTATTGTTGTCGGTAGTATGTAATATATTAATATGTTCGGCCTACTCGTAGGGAAATATTCAACGTTCGTGTCTGGTCACTGGTAGGGATTCAATATTGTTGTAGCAATACCAATTACAAATGGGGGTCACGAACGCCTACCATGTTAAAAGCGGGCAACAGCCTGATTATGTTATCAGCTTTAGATACTCTATCGAGTATTATTTTCCAACCTACAGAATGTTGAACACTAAATCCATTTCATTTTTCTCGGTAACCGTTTGCACTACACGTAAGCGACGTGCCAGTGGGTCAGCTGTCAGTCTTCCCACGCAAGTTGTAATAGGTAATTGAACAATTACGGAAGTTCCTAGGCGCCCGCCGGCCCGGCGATGTGGCTCTGGGTATTTACGTGCAAAACGTTGCAATATGGCCTTTATAACTTTGTAGTTAGAAAAGCACAGTTTAATTTTATTCTTTTTGAAATAGCGTTAAGGTTTAGGTAAATACGTAGAATGTTTTTGAAAAAAAATGGTTTTTAAATAAATTTCGATTCAGACTAAAAGTTACTTTTTTGATCTGGGTCACTCTCTGGCAAATGCGTCCCAGTCGATTTATTTCCACTTTTACTGCAATGGCAGTGGTCCAATTTTACAATCTACCCCCGTGTTCTACAAGCGAAACACGTTTTTCAAAAAGCACTACCTTGTTCCTAGGAAGAGGGAAGAGTACTCAGCTTTTATCTCTTATTCTGTCTACTCAGTTAATTCGGCGAAGACATTTAATGTGAGACACACGTGACCTAGGCCAACCAGGCGAAGGAATATACCTATTCACCAATAGCTTTCCTCCCGTACTATCTACTTAGCTCTAAAGTTCGTAGAATACCAAGTTCCAGTTTATAGAATTTCATATTTTCAAGGAAGCAAGGAAACTTCGCGCTGCCCCGCTCACTCGAACGCTCAATCTATATCGAATTTGAGTTGAATTCTGCAGATTTTCGTTACCCTCACGTTACTAAACATCAAAATGGAAACTTGATCTAGAAAACTGGAAAAGCCAAGCCAATAACATTTTTGATTTCACTTCTGTTTCAAATATATAGTATATACATTTTTATATATAAATAACAAGGACGAGAACATCCTTACTTACTGTTCTTGGCACGTTTGCGAGAAAATAAGAAAATGCTCACCCAGTGTAGACGCCTTAGCGCTCGATTTATGCGTGGGACACAAAATAGGATTTAGATAAAATAAGACGTTACTGGGCCTCACAATAACACAACGTACTTGTGCTTTGGCTCAAATCCGTAATTTACATGGCAGTTAAAATACGATATTATCTTTTGTATTATACCCAATGTGTTCCGAAAAGCCCGATATTGACCAATAATGTGACCCTCATTATTTTATATAGCTACAGCGATTTTGTAATGGAAAAATGCCAGAATGTTACGTTTTTGATATCATTTGTCCTATTATTGTGGATATAATATCGATTGAATTGGCCAATTTCACGTCTACGAGATCCTTTCCATGTATTGCTTTTAGTTAGATAACATCGATGAATCCCAAAGACCAAGAGAGTACCCAAAGAGAGTAATTAAAATACGTAATCAGGCTCTTAACATTCTCAAGCAAAGCCTCAACTAATATCATCGACAGAAACCGTCATTATTTGAACTTTTTGAAGCCCCTAAATATTCAAAGAACTTCAGTTTAAATTAAATGTTCAATCTACAACAAAATAACAGTACTTGTAAGAATATTATTACAAGTAATAGACGTAGTGAAAACTATCGGAGACAATAAAGTTCGTGTTCATAAGAAGGTTCTCGGTGGAAGCGAGCTCATCGAGCTCATCGGGCGAAACTAATGACATTTTATTTCTCTGGAGAAATGCATTAATTTCATTTGTTAGCCCATCGACGCCGGAACACGACCGTTCTTCTTCACTTTGCGAGAAAGTGGATTTTCTATAACATAGGAAAACCTATTAGTGCCCGGAGAATCTCAATTAAGTTATTGTATTTCTATAAGTTTAATCCTCGCCTCGGAGTATCTTATTATTTTGTTTTAACACAGAGTTCACGTCTTCTGTTTAATATTGTAGGTGGTTTATGTATCGTTTTGGGGATTCGCTATATCTACATTTAACTTTGCAAGAATTGTCAATGTAAAAGTTTTCTGTATAAAGAGTGAGGGCAGGGGCGACGTGTACGTGTCGCCGGGCCATAAAGTGTAACTTTAACTCTGTGAATGTCATGAGTTGATCTGGCCCAGCGCGAACTAAGTAGTCAGTAGTGAGGTGTGAGCGTGTAAGCAAGCGGAGCGAAGCGCACGCCGCACGCCGCACGCCACGACTCCACCGGCTTGAATTATAGAAAAGCGGCGCGACATTTGCCAAGAAGCCGACGCGCCTCGCCTTCGCGGTCTCAACACTCTGAATAAGTAATTTTTACCGTCTGCGCAGTTTTACAAACAAATTAACGGCTTAATGTTGTTATTTTAATAAAAGTTTCCTGTTAAGTTTCTCTTGAGTTCAATTTTTACGACTCCCGCCATCGCTGTTGTGGGATTGTTTATGTTTTCAAATATACGCGATAAGTTATTTACCTGAATGTACTTGGATACATCGAACGTGTACAAATATTAAGTATATGATTTGCGTGAGGCGGGGGCTGCGCGCTCCCTCCTCACTTAAAATTGCTTATTCTAATTTATGACTCGGAGTATTGCACTGCTTATTACTTCCGTTGCAGTTTCGGGGACCGGAAGTACATTTTATGGCGTTGTAAACCATGAGCGTCTTAGCATAATTGCTGTGTAACATTAAATTAGTTTACCCATCAATTACGTCTTTATGCTAATATGGTGGCGAGACTTACGCCTTTAGAAATTAATTTCGCATTTTGTTGAGCACGTACGGAGTTGCGAAACTCATTACTGAAACATAACTATTAATATTACAACCGCACTGCGAATGTGCGAAAAAGGCTCACATTTATAAAAGGACACGGGATATTTGTGTGAAAATTATCGCATAATACAGATTTAGGTAGCGAAATGAAATTCTAATGCAAATGTTAATTGTCGGCCGCAACAGATGGGAGCGACGCCGACACGCGGCCAATTGTCGCGCCAAACATTCGTAATTTAAAAAGCAAAATGAAATAAACCGCTCGGTCGCAGTACATAAATTTCATGTTTGCCTCGGCCGGCGAACTGGCAGCGGATATTAATCAGCGGATATTGAAATATGTTGTTTTTTGGGCCGATTGATAAACGGCCCGTTGCGCTCCCGCCGGATTAAACATTGACGTTGCTTGCTCAATTATTACTGCATTTTCATCAACGTCGCTTGTTTCTATCGCACCTTTTATCTAATTCGCTTTGGTTTTATAATGATCAAGCCTCCAGCTTAAAACATCATGATTAACCATTAAGTATTTCAATTCATAAAAGCAATTATTAATAACAATACCAAGCTGTATTAAATAAAATATTATTCATAGTACGATATACATACAGAGAAGGAAATTAAGCTAAACCAACAATTTTCATTAAATATTAAGGCGGGCGGCACGGAATGCACGTTGTCGCAGCGAACGTCTGCGCGCTAAGATTTATGATGCGACCAACAGGCGAATATTGAAAATCTAGAGCACTCATGAAACCACTGGATACACTATAAATGGAGTCACTACGGCACAAATAATGATCCCTCCCTTGTTATAAATTGCGGGGAAAATTTCTTATTTTGATGTTTTTCTCCTAGCTAGAACATTTCAAGGAATACAATGTTGATATATGATCTAGTTTCATTATTCAGGCAGTCTTGCTGACGCTAACTTATGATATATGTTTATAGCCGCTTTATATTAGCAGAAGTTCGAAAGAATGTCATATTATAATAAATGAGTAATTCATCAAGGAGCGTTCGGTGTCAATCTATCCCAAAACTAATGAAAATGTCGGAAGTTTTTACCTTTTTTATTCGATTACCTACTGGAAAACTCAAATCAAACTTTTATTAAAGTCGACATAATTTTAGTGCAAAGCTCTATTTTTAGGATTCCGTAGCTCAAAAAGAAAAAACGGAACCCTTACTTATAGGATCACTTCGCTGTCCGTCAGTCCGTCAGTCTCTGACAACACCCTTTTTCTCAGGAACGCTAGGAAGTATTGAATCAAGTTGAAATCAATTTAAAAAATCGTAGCTTTGCGTTTACATAAAACGCAAGGAAAAAAAATCCAAAATCGACCATTTGTACCTAAATCACATTAAAAAAAAATTGCGACTATGAACTTACATTTGCATGTTGGAGAAGTGACGTACAGTCACGGACTTTAATTGATGAGCCACCTGGCACTGTTCGTATTTTAGCCGTGTAATGCAAATCGGGTTTATTCGGTTCCCGACTCGCAAAGTCATATTGACTTCGTATTAGAAGAAGAAAATTATATTTCATATCTTTACCGGTTGGCTAACCTGAGAGCCAGAACTACAAACTTGACAGCAGAGTGACAACCAAAGACAACCAATTGCAGGTCTAGCAACAGTAACCTAGCAACGATTAACAATCGTTGCTAGGTTACTGTTGCGATAGTAACGTTAGCGTACGGAGAAATAATAATAGTCATTTCGACAAGTTCGAAAGTAACGTCTCTGACATCGATATTTCAACTGTCACTGTCTTCAGTTAAATTTTCAGAATTATCGAGATAATGAGCTATGATTCAAAGGAGGTCAGTATCAAATAGATTGGATAAACTTAATGCAAAATTGTATTTATTTTTATCATTGAGAACTTATTAGTCAACCTCTATGGATAAGACTATTTCCGATCAAAAGTAATTTATTTGTCATCTTGTTTACGAGCGTGTGATTTGAGTTCGTGTTTAATCGTGTAATCTCGTGAATGTAGGAAACTGCAAAATTGAAAAGTTTGAAGGTGGCTCGTCAATTAAAGTCCTTGACTGTGCATATATCAATGTATGGGAGAACATTTTTTCAATTACAATGTTAAGTTTGTTCTTTGGATAAATTCATCCCAAGTACGGGACCCTTCATTGTACGTGGTCCCACACACACTTGGCTGGTTTTGCTATTTTATACGCCAAGAGGAAATCATTTTTTGAGACATCAGAATAAAATAGAAATCTCGATCTTCAAATTGCCAGTTGCCATACCACAATGTTATATGAAATCAGGGTCTGCTTTGCCCACCTTTTACGCAAGTTTTAAGGGCGCACCCTACCTCAGATTTTATCCCGCTCGCACCATACGACTCGCGACCTGAGTGAGAACGAGACGGAGTAGGGCGCTAGCGGCTCTAAAGCGTCGAAAAGTTTAGGTAATTGCTTTTTACGGTGAAAATAATGGTAATTTAAAAAAAAATTACACACATAAGACCTGCTTTATAGTTAGTTCAGTTATCATGCAAAGTTTCATGATCTAATTTGAAGTATTTTTTGAATACCAGCGGTTTATAATTCTGTGCAGAGGTAACTTTGGACTTTTTTCAATAGAGAAAATTTTATGTAATCGTGATTTCGCCTCACATAAGACCTAGCATCAATCCTCAACTTTAACATATATTTTTTCAAAATTAATGCTGCGGTATTTTCGGCATAACAGAGGATCATGCTAAGCAATTTGTGATTCGGTGCGCCCTTAAACATTGAAATTGTAAGCTTGAAGAAAATCTGTGTAAATTACCTACATTGATTTAAAACAATGACAGCCACATTTATGCAACATACTAGGGTTCATTATAGGTTACATTAATATACGTTACGTTACGCTATGTCATCATTTGTGATTTCCATTTCAGTTGGATACCGCCGGGGCGTCGCAGAAACACAATATCTCATTTACTTATGATTTATTCTCCAATAGACTTTTTCATTTTCCCCCTTCATTGAGATGCTATGAGTGTCATTGAATTATTGTAGTATGCTTCCAATCCTGGTTGTGTTATGAGCCTATTTCTTGTCTGTCATGTCTATAGGTATGTCATAGATATGCGACTTTTTTATGGCTTTTATGTGAAGTTTTGAAAACAGACCAGTTATATTATACTTATTGTCGAGCAGCTTGCATGTTTGAGTATTTTGAAGTAAGATTATCACTTCTGTGATTCACGTGAAGACCTACAGTAGGTACGTTATTACAAACAACTTATTTCTACCTACTTAAAAGAAGTATAAATTCAAAAGAAACCACGTAAATACCTACACGTTTCCTCAAAAACATTACGTTGCAGGTGGCTGTTTTCTTCGCGGGACTTTTCATAGGCACCAAAGAGTAAGTAAGAGGCCCTTTTGTCGAGTACCTTCGCCTCATAGTGCGCTCAGTATCGCATCATTAATCTCTGTGCAAACACTCTGGGCCGCGCCGAGCCGCCGCCGCCGCCGTCGCGCCTTACCGCGCCGCTCCCTGCCCCGCCGAACGGTGCACTAGCAATACTTATTAAAAAGAGAACTCCGCATATTTTTACCCACATAGGTAGGTACCTACCATACATAACCCTCAAGGTAAGTATAAAGGTCGCTCCTCAAGAATTTCCCTGTAACGTGACTTGGAAAAATTAAAAACTACACGGAGACCACCAAGGACTCCAAAGTTTTTCTTAATTTACTTTCACTGAATTTATTCAGAGTAAATTGAACTTTCAATGCTACTCTTTTTAAACTACTTTATATTCCAGCAACAGCCACACTTCCGCGGAAATTTTGTTTTTATTTCCGATTGGATTCAAATCCACGTCGCTACTTTTTGAGACTTAGCTAGGTTAAGCATTTGTATCGCTGTATGGTTGAAAGCGCTTGATAAACCTCCACTGCACCATTGACCTGCGTTGAAGTTGGAAATCAACTGTAAAATCCAACCAATAACAAATATTTCGAAAAACTTTTAGACGTTCACAATAGGTACCTATAATAGAGTCGCGACGCTCAATAGAAGAGTAGAACGTTCATCAAAAATTCTGTATATTACCAGGGGGATGAAAGAACAAGGCATGAAAAATGTAAAAAGATAACATTCATTCACTCTGGGAATTGTAAAACTTTTAGTGTTGCATACTGTGTCGAATGCATTACCATTAAAGCTACAAAGTTCTACAAAAGGTTCCGCATCTAAGATTAAAACGCCTCCGCAACAAACTACCGACTGCACTCGGGGTAAAGCCACACATGAAAGCTAAAATACTTGGTTCAAATATCGGAACTAAAACATAAATGGCAATAACAGTTTTTCACAAAACAGTTACGTATTTATTTGTCCGTTTCGGCAACACAGTGAAGTTTCCATTTTGTCCGCGGCGTCACGTACGTGACAAACGGCTCGTCTTAGGGATCGCCAAATATCGTTTAGTACGTGCGAGGAGAAAACCAACTCGCTGGGTAAATAAAATAAATCAAATATATAAGTAACAGTCTGTTCCTAAACTAAAATAATTCCCATCGCACTATTTTTACTTTTATGAACAGAAAATAACATTTATTTCGGTAAGTATCTCAAAACAAACTATCGAAAGTTAAATAGTTGTAAGTCCGACGTCCGCGATGGAAAAGATTAATATCTGCCGAGCCGCGTCCGTGGCTGTTTGCTACGAGAGTACAACTTATATGTCGAACTTGACTGTTAGGAAAATTCCCTCATACTTTTAATAAAACTATCAACGGAAAAGCGTGTAGTACCTTTTTTTTCCATTTCGTATTCTGGAAACACTTAGGGCAATGAGAACGATTTCTGTCTTCATTTGCCTTCGAAGCTGCTTGTGGTGTATTGTGAATTTTCTTCCGTAACTGCAGTATACACGGCTTTGGCAATAACACGTCCTAGGCGTATATCTTTACTTTACTTCCCCACATCTAAGGGCTCGTAATTTTTACCACATTCCACCAACATTTTTAGGCATATAAAGGCAGAGTAATTCGTGACTGGTAAATAACATTATGTACATGACATTAGCGTGTCCCGGCTAACAGTAATATCATCATGTTCTTTTGTGTCGCGTCGTACGCTGGCCCCATATAAATAAGGTGCTTATCCAGTTTTTCAAAGACGACTCATGTTAACACGTGTTTGCAAGTTGGGGCGAAGTTCAGGCCGGGGCTTCGGTTCGGACTGCCGGCCCAAATGAAATTTGCCCCACTGACACCGGCCAACTAGGGAGATAAGAATATAAGTGTCTAGCAGGTGTGCTTTATTGTTTTAAGCGAAACTTGCTGCCTGAAATTATCTTTTGTTACAATCGCATTTGTCTGGCTGACCAATATTATAAGGGGTTCTTACCAATATCTATCTTCTTTGATAGTAGTTCTATCTATTATAACTTCAATCTGCAGAACAAACTTAACGAAGTATTTGTTTAACCTTATTTTTATCTTTACATAACGCCAAACTCAACATTTCAGTGTCTATTTCTAATCATACCGCGGTTTTACAAATACTCTGACATCGCAAAATGAGCAAAGCTCAATATTTACTACATATTTAACTCTAAACGTACTAGAGCTAAGCATATGTTCTAGAATCGCAAAATCGAAGGCTGCATAGAAAAAACAGCCTATTGTAGGGAATCGTCAAGATCATATTTGATAAAAAATAAAAAAAATACTTAATGGACTCTATACCGTATCCACATTTTCCATCGCAACATTGTAGACATACTCTCGTCGCGGTAAATACTTGTATACACGACGCCCGCGCCGCGCCTGCTCCCGCGCGAAAATTCACTCAAGCCTCCGTTAGACGCGAATGTTTTTATTGTTTTAAATGCGTACGTTATTTTTCGCAGCACAACCGAGCGTCTTCAACGAGATATTTTGTACGAAGTTATGCTGCTGTACGTGGTTCAATTACGGAAAACGAGAAACTAACGTATCTTTTTGCTCCTTAAATCTTGCGTTGTTCTTACTCGACGATGTTTTATTTCATCTTTATCTTTGAAACCTTGTTCAAGAATAAAGTTAGCGAACGAAAAAAATCTTATTTTTAATAAGATTTTTTCGTTCGAAATATAAAATTTTAAATAAGTTCACACTGCTAAAGAATGTTCGTTATCTAGATTATATATTGCACGCATTCCTATTCTAATAACCTTTGTCCTTACGCAGTCACCTCATGCATGTTTTTTCTTAGGAATTTAATAGCTCATATTTATAAAGAAGTATCCCGGGTCCTGTTGGTAGGCAATAAATATTAAAGCGGCAAACAGGCGGTACGGATTAAACGGCAGAGCACGTCCTTGGCAAACTTTCGATTCCAATTCGGTGTCAGTCGATATTAAATTAAAAGCACCCACGCATTCCTCCCGCGTCTTTTTCCTGTCCATTTGCGAGGACCGTGTAGATCTCACATCACGCTAACCTTGCGCCGGAGATATGTTCAACGTTGTATGGATACGACACGAAACACATGTAAAACGCAATTCACTTAAGACTATATCAGCTCGACCCTGTGTCGCCGTATCTCCTGCGAACACGAGAGCTGTCTAGACTCTATGTACTCTATAACTATAGTATTTTTCATCTAGCATGTCCACATTATTATAATGGGTCGAGGGCGCAAATTTCTAGGCAAGCGAGTGAATGGCGACGCATACTTGAGTGATGGCGGACTTTTTTATTTGAATCGTGTGCGAATGCGACCGTCCGAATGCCCAGACGCGTTGTTGCGACACATTACTTACATAGACGAGCCCGAGACAGTGTGCTGGCTTTCAATAAATTATACCAAATATTTTCAGGAGCAGGTGCTAGGAAGGTGCTACGTGAAGGATTTCTTTATGACTAAAATGAGAAAAGTGAGCATAAGTTGGATCTGGTTTTCATTTTTGCATAGTTTCTACTCGTGTTAAGACGCTCCTAACCTAAGGAAAGACTTAACTTCTACATTTGTTTTTGGAACAAATGTAAAAGTTCAAAATATAAAATAAAAACAAGATTTCTTAAAGAGAACCCCACACGGAATATGTGTGCAATTCACATCCATGTTTTATTTAAAGAAGAACGCATTTTTACAGACCCTTACACGGCGCGGCATGAAGGAACATGACAGTACAAGGTCGCGTGACCGTCTCTTGAATTTTAATGTTATTCTCCCTTTGATAGTCGTAAAAATGATTTCTCAAGATTGCTGCCAACCCCGCTCGTCCCCACCGTACCTCACGCGTGCATTCATATAAAAGTAAACATACATTATTTTAGATATTTCAGAGACTAAACTAATTCTGTTTGTCGCACGGAATAACAAGAACCCAACTTTGCAGCAAAAATATACTTAATGAAAGTTACGTAAGTAGAAAATTCCTACACGCCTGTAATGGCAACACCTGTTTATTAATATAAGAATGTTGCCAGCATAAAATATTGTTACAATTGTACGGAAATTACCTCCCTCGCGGATCCTATTTTCTGGTGGTGCTTTTTTCACATTTTCGTTAATAGATGTGTCACTAAATTTGCGTTTTCAATTCGGCGTCGGTCGCGATGGCGTCGGAAGGGGCGGCGCCGGTGGTTTCAATCAAAACGGGCACGCACTCCTCCACATCCTCACCAGCTTCGCCTTTTAGAATAAGAATTGTCTTTTTCACAGAACTCGGTGGTGACGGACAAACAAGTAAGGAAAGTGCTTCCTCTCGCTTTGCATTTCAGGATAAATTACATTCTGTTGTGCGGACTTTTAAGCGAAATGGAGCAAGTATTGCAGGGTGTAAAGCTGTAGTGACATTGGCGTTTATAATAAAAGTTACTTTTATTAATAGTAGGTACCCAAAAAAGGGTAAAAAAGAAAGAAAAAATAATAATTTGCTAATCTAAAAATCTCATAAAACTCCCGCCGTAATTAAGCGCGGCACGAGTTCAAAGTCAAGTTCCCAACGGTTGAGGCAGCCCTATAAATTCCGACAATCTGCCACGATGTTCTAATTAATAGCATAATTCCAACAATAGTATCGGGATCGTTTCCACACTAAGAGGCCGGGCCGACGCTCGGGGCCCGTGCCCACCCGCCATGAAATTAAAGCCGACTCGCGCCGAACGAATGATTGAATAATAAACGAAAGAATTCGCGTCCTGCCCTTGTATTACGTATTCATGACGACTGGCCCCGTGGACGCGATGCTGCGCCGAAGCGTACAGTCGCACGACCCACACATGTAGCTACCAGTACCTACAAGTACAGTCAACGACATGCCCATCAGTGGTAAGAATTTGCCATTAACAGTACCTTTATGTTGTCGCAGTGAGGGCTATTTTCGTTGTGCAATCAATTCTACCTAATGCCGAAGTCTCATGCTTACACACCACACATCCTACAATTTCATATACTTACACATGTGCTGACAAGAGAGACGAAGACTACTTTCCTAAAAACATTTTCGGAGACTTGCTACGAAACTTTTCAGCAGTCTCCTTTCACGTGCTGAACAGATTAGCCAGTCAGTAACGTTACTTGCGTCGCGGTTTGTACCGACTCCGGTAAATGTAGTTGCCAATTTAAGAGAATAAGATTTTTTTTAAGATGAATGCAAACCACTGAAATTTTTTGTAACTATATTTTTTTTATAAATATTATCTTTAAATCTTTTTAGTACTTTGAACTTTATTTAATGACAAGTTCAAGATGTTCAGACGATTAGTTTTAAAAACTTTTTCACGTGAATAAATTAGTACTTTTATTTGAATAGGTAATGTTTTGTCGTATATTTTGTTACGACAAATATGCTGGACGTATACACGAACAGGGTACAGCGACCACCACGAATATTAATCTTCTTTTGTCTCCCAGCCTTCCGTCTATTCATTTATCACTGCAAAGTATTTTTATGAACTAATTGAACTCACAAACGTGGCTGAAATATTATGCTCGCTTTAAGTTATAAATAATGGACACAAATATTATTATTATGTATTTTGTAGTGAAGTTAGTATGAAATGTTGTTTTAAAAATTATAATAAAATTAGGTTCTAAAATGAATGCGCTTGCCATGGAGTAGGTAATCTAGATGAGTTTTAGGTTTAATAACCATCGGGAGCCTAGCGTCGAAACCCGCGTCCTAACCAAAAGAGTCGGTGGATGGGTGACCATCTTTACATATCGAAACTCCTCCGTGACTCGGAAAGCACGTTAAGCCGCTGGTACCGGCTGTGATTTATGGTTCTTTGCTATGGGTCTACGGGTCGTCAGAACCCCGTAAGTCTAAAAACTAGTCTTGCCAACGGGTATCGTATTACCCAGTTACTGGGTTGTGGAGATCAGATAGGCAGTCGCTCCATGTAAAATACTGGTATTCAGCTGCATCCGGTTAGACTAGAAGCCGACCTCAACTTGGTTGGCAAAAGGCAGATGATGCGGATGACACTGATGAAGAAGAAGGATAACCAGCGAAGCTGCAGCACCTCATGTACTGCTGATATTTGCTTCGTCAACTGAAGACAGTTGACATCCCATGCAAGTGCAAGTTTCAATGCTGTTTAGCTTTATGAAGCTCATTAGCCTCTTACAGGGTAACTTTGGCAAGTCTTCAAGGCTCTTTACAGAATGTTTGTAGAAATGGTTTCTTGTACTAGTACACATGCCAAAAAGCTGGCGGTCGCACAGATTACTAATATAAGACATAAGTTTGATACATGAAATTAATGGTTTCCGGGTATGAAAACTCTTGCTTCACTTATCCAAAGAGTTAGAGAAACTAGAAACAAAAGAAAGTGTTAGTAGAAACTATTAATCGCTTTATAATGCACACTCTCACATATTAATTTAATTTTATAATTACTACTAAAAAAGGTTCCATATTACAACTTACAGGTTACGCTCTCTATATCACCACCTACTGCATGAATAAGGCTATCGTAGTGTCCCATATTATTCATACAAGATAAACGCCACATACACCTGCCAGAAATAAACTCGACAATGTGAGGTCCGTCTCTTGCAAGAGAAGCTCTTATGATTACTAGAAAAGGTTGCTTATTACAACTAAATAGGTTAGGA
Source organism: Lithophane socia (assembly GCA_947522985.1). NCBI lineage: Eukaryota > Metazoa > Arthropoda > Insecta > Lepidoptera > Noctuidae > Lithophane > Lithophane socia. Next base: position 7,502,188 of record OX383256.1, read on the forward strand.
TCTCAACAGTACCTACTAGCGACCCGACCCTGTTTCGATGTATTTATGAGATGTATTTATTATAAATGTAAGTTTATTATTAATTTATTATACACATAAAACTTTCGGAATAAACTCTCTAAAAGATGGCGGAAAGTGCATCAAAATCCATTGCGCATTTTAGAAGAACGACGCAATCACACAGACAGACACGAAAAGCGAGTTAATTTTATGACATACCATCATGCCTATAATCACCGAAGGCTTAGGCAGAGGTGCACCTATAGTACCTACCACCCAATTTTCACCAGTTATGTTTAAGTCCCATGTAATAGGGGGCGAACCCATTGTCATAAACCGGGCACAAATCTAGGCTCCGGTCTGCTACTGAGAAATGCCTGACGGAAAACCCATTAACACTTTGCCCGGCATGGGAATGGAACCTAGCACCTGCGACCACTAGACCAACGAGACTACAGTAGCGCTTTATTTTAAAATATGTATAAATATAGATTTTGCAAGATTAACTGCGTAAATAAAATATTGCTTATGAAGTTTCACGCAACTGGTTACACGAAAACCTTTTTCATAATAAAACTCATGATTGTCCACAAATGTTGTGGGATCTGTGGGTGTTTTGTGAAAACATACCCCTTTCAGCGGTCCTGTCTTGGTTACACATCAATCACTGACAGCAGTACATAATGTTTTACCTTATATACATGTGTGTATCCATGAGTTAACAAAATAAGATTTTATAGTGTATTGGTGACAATACAGTATGTTAACTAACAAAGGGCGTTCCCGTTAACCTGCAATAGTATAGCGTGTATACATGCTAAAAAAAAAATATAATAATAAATAAATAAAACTTTTTTTTTAACGGTAATATTTTTTTTAGCATGTATAGACGCTATACTATTGCAGGTTAACGGGAATGCCCTTTGTTAGTTAACATACTGTATGTGTAACTTTATAAGTAACTGGTGCTAAGCTCCAGGAGGGCTCCAGGCCTAGATGAATAAGACATAAAAAATCATATAAACGCTAATAAAACTGACTAATAAATAAGTAAAAAATACCATTCCTGAAATTACGTGGATGAGATAGTGAATACAAATGTTTAAAATGGATTCAGGAGTTTTTGAGAAAATCACCAACATACAAAAACTTACAGAAACTAATAATAAGAGGAACCTTGGTAAAAGTATAACAATAATTAATAATAATACATTTATATATACTCCTGTATTAAATTGTAGATTAATAACAATTGGCATCGAAGAAGAATGTGTGAACCACGTTACTGGCGTTGTTACTGTTGTCTGGAATTACGCAGCAATCTAAAATCAGTAAGTATATATATTATAATTACAGTCTTTAATATACTGGAAACTTTTATGTGTTACCCACTTATTTCATCTTACCAGGTACACGTATAGAATCAGCTACAAGAGGCTATATTGCAAAAATAGCCTTATCTTAATAGCCTTTAAGTATAATTAGGTAATTATAATTTAATTTAATACAGTAATATTTACATTCATAACCTGCAAAAAAGCTTTAATAATTCCAGGAAGAGCTAAAAGAGGTACTATTTTTGATGGATTCTTGAATTATTTCTAGTAATGTCTCTTTAACACAGACAGAGCGCTAATGGAGTTTAAGGTTTTAAAATAAAACGAAATAAACAAAACCGTTCCGCTGACCTTTTCCAGTTCTATTTTCAAATCTCCTGACTTTTGACATTAAACGTACACCTACGTTTGAGTAGGTTACAAAAGTGTATTATTCGTTTCATAGACAATTTTATGTGGCATGCCTATGAACATGGAAAATCCATGGATTGGTCCATGTTAATGTTAAACTACCAAGCGGGAAAACAATCTTCACCTGACTTGATCAACTCAATGCCCTCTCAAAACTGAGTCGTAAAGCCGTTAAACCAGTATAACAGGCCGATACAAATATCCGTATGTTCCGTACTAAACGTATCCAAATCCCACAGGGTCCGACCACAGGGCAACTTAACCCGAAATTAAATCAAAGAGGGGCTTAACCAATCAGGCCGAGTGGTATCATTGAATCGGCAAAGGAACACTAAAATTACTTCTTGATGCGGAGAAACGAAGATTCATCGTAAAAGTGGTGGGTGTGGGTTGGGGAGTGCAGGGGTAGGTTCGGGGGGTGTCTGAACGGTTTTCCGTGTTTGAGAGAGGTCCGCGCGGCGATTACGCCGCACGTAGCAGAACACTGGCCGGCCGCCGACCGGCCGCCCCGCACCTAATGCTGTGTTTTAAACATGAAAAACCGTTCCGGTAATGCTGTAAATGTTAACTTCGAGATTTATCCTCCTTTGTATTTAACGGCTTCTTGTCTTAGAGACTCAAATGTGTACGGTGGAGGTCGACAGGTGGAGCTAAGGTGTTAAAACGTACGTGATCTATCTACTGGAAAAGGTTTATTTGAAATTGTGACTTCAGCTTACACAAATGTATCTCTAGTGAGGATGAGCACAAACATGGCCGTCATCACTTAATTACAACTGCAATAGAGTTTGTTTATAATATTTTAACTGACTGTAACATGTTAATTTGTGACCAACGTTAGCTAAATACTAAATGCTGGATTATCATAGTATAACTACATGCCTATTACAACTTACTCTACGAACACTAAGCTCTCCAGCAAGTGCCCTTGTGGTTAAAGCTCCGAGCAATTCAAAATTAATTCAAGAACGACCATAAACGGACCCACTCTTCTAAACATTCCTACGAAAAAACCAGTAGGTATACAGATAAAATTAATATTATTAAAATTAAACGGCTCCCAGTTTAATAATTAACAGGCGGGCCCTTGGAGGTAACGTTACAAAAAGACAAAGAGGCCGCAATTTACGCGCGTGGCGGTGTGACTAGCACCTGGGTCATGTCTCCTTTTACTTTATCCCGTAAAGATTAAGTCCCCCGAATTTTCCCGAATTTCCCCGAATACACGGCGCCCGCAGTGAAGTGAGTCATTTAGCCCCTGTTTACTAGATTAGGGGATTTTTTTACACCGCACAGCTTTCTGCGCCGCCCCTCCCGCTGAGATGTGTCATACTACGACTATATGCGTATTTTATGGTACATCTTGAAATAATAGGGACGGATTTTAGGATATTAAATTTATGCCACTGGGAAAATATTTTCCTCGTAAATTCTCACAGATTAGATCGTGTATGAATACAATTTTACAACAAGATTAGTTTTATTAGTTCAATATGATAAGTAACTAGGGATTTAATTGGAAATGTTTCAATAGCGACCTGGGATACCTGTTGAGCAAACGATGAAATTAGGTATTCGGTAAAGAAAGTTGTTTGCGTACGCTAATATCAGGGAGCGACCCTACTGTATTCCAGGTGGGCTTAATTAGACATAGATTGGGGCCAATCACCTAGATTTTCTATAGGAACAAAATTGCTTGAGGCTTTCAGTGAATAGATTCTACGAAAAGGGGTCACAGTATTTGTCTCTCATATTGTCAGTGCAAGACAGCTACTAAGTGACTGAATACTAGTGAGGGCAAGTATTAGTATTCCTTCCACACCTCGGTATATATACGAAATACAAAATACTCTTCAATTGTGCAATAAGTCAAAACGTCCAATAGATTCTCCCGAAATTTACCTTTCTCGGCACAAACGAGAAGGGCGATCGTAAAACCACCCCACATTTGTACCTACACAGAACACAAGGTCACTCACGAGTATACGTATCTCTTGGAATTGAAAAATACATGTGCTTTTCTTTCCTTGTGTATTTTCTTAGGTCACAATTTTGTGGTTGGCGTTTCACCTTTGTCCTTTTTTAAGATAATTTATCTAATTTAACACCTCAATTTTTTCATGGTTTTGAAAATGTAAGGAATCGTGTACGATTTATTGCTAATGCTTGTTTTTCATAAATTGACTTTGAAACCTGGAAATGTATCTGCATCCCGATTTAGGAGAACTTTCAGTGAATTCTTCATAATCTGCTGTACCCCTTTGTAAAAAGTAAGCGTTCAGATATTGCGCCAAAAGGTTCAAAATACTTGTTTTCTCTTCTTAATCGAATGGCACATCGTTTATCAATATCAGCGATATCATACCAGCCCGAAGTTTCAAAGAAAATAACAAATAATAAAAAATCTAATTGGCCATACACAGACTACTAAGAATAGGTATCTATAAAAAGTAACAAGACGTTGCAGTTACCAGTTTTATTTATTCGAAAATAGCAGACGCCTGTAGATCGAAGATATTTTAAAGAATTTTATTTTGGTTCATTTTTCCCTGATCTTAACCTTATAGATATTTTGTCATATCTATAACAGCCTGAAGTCATTTTGTTTTTAATTGTAATCTTTAAAGGTCAACACTTTAGTTAAGTTAAGGACTTTAAAGACGAAGCCAAAAAATAATTTTCACCTCTCGCTTCAATTTTCAAATCTTCGGCCGTCTACGAACAAACGAAACACAAAATGAAAATACCCAATCTAATAAACATGAAAATCTTCGATATCACCCACAGAGTACCTCCAAGTACGTATAGGTGACGTATCAGAATCACAAACACGTCCAACGCGAACAAATTTATTTGTAAATGAACACAATTCAACAGTCACGCATTTCTCATCTCAATTACAGTGAAGTTACCCCAGCGTCGGTCGGCCGTACGTCGCAGAGACGTGGCGCGTCGTGGTGCAAACAAATCAGCAGATAAATAGGGTATCCCGCAGAACAATGCAGTGTCAACACAAGATGGAATATAAAAGCGCGCGAAGTGACGGCCCGTACTTACAACCCGTTTACATCCCACGACTGGTAGAAAGATTTATTTGAAAATCTGAATTTTCATTATTTTATGTGGGAATGTAGAAATAGATTTTATTTTCCGTGAAAAATGCGTGTGTACTTACATGTTTAGGCATGACACGATGATATGATGAAGACCACCGTACCTTTACGTTGACGTCGTGGTGGGGCTTGCGCGCTCCTGAATTCTAAGTGTGGGCTGGTAGAGTATACTTTGCCGAAACAGGTCTAGGCTGAAGAGCCAGACCAAGAGAGGTACATAAACCCGCAGGGCAGCATCTGGCGAGCTGGTGAGCAGTAGCGACCCCAGGGACTCTCTCCCGGGAGAAGTCTTGTTCCTCACCTCTGACTTGCCTTCATTGGCTGGCTGGAGTGAACACTGACGAGGAACAGAGCTCCCACCTCTTTCATGCCTTATTGGCCAACTTGAGTGGAGATTCGCAAGAGCAAACGTGCTCGGAGGAAGGAAGTATTCCAGTACTAAGATGCTGCTAGGGTTCTTAACCGTACTTACGGGATTGATCTAAAGGAAACATTCATATTTTTATGATCAAATACTTGTTTTAATATAATAATTGTGATTGTCTTATTTTTCTAAGAATCCCTATCCCTTGAAATAAAATGAACGTAGTATTTTTTGCATGAAATAAAACAAATAAAAAAAACAGTCAACCTCTAAACCGCTCATAAAAAAAGGTTTAAAGCCTCGGGATAAAAAATTAACTCAACCAAGGAGTTGAAATGTCGTGTATTTCGTTCGTTATTCAGAGAGTCGAAAGCGTCGTGAGTTGTAAAAGGGGTTTTAGATCAGCGTGCCCCAAATCCAATCAGCTATTGAATTAACCCGGTCCGTGTGACGAGAATACGGATTCGCCCCATCCTCACGTCAAATGTTTATCTTTCATCTGGCAGAGCGTTAATGTTAGTGCGAGTACAGCGTGTAATGGCAGGGCGAGACTCATCGCCCTATACATCTGCTGAGCGAGCCCTGATCACGGATTATACGCACAAGATCGTCACCCGATCATGCCCGATCACTATCGCATAGTTGAAATGTTTCTTTTCTTCACTCATTACTGCGACTAAGATAACGTTATTAATTTTTTTTTTCGGTTTCCGTATTTTTTCAGGCAAAGATTCAATCACTGAAGGCATTGTCCAGCATGATTTCTCGGTTCCTTAAGTTAGACTTATCGAATAAAACATTACAATATATATAATGATTTCACAATTTTGGGACGAAATACGGCGGATAAGTGTAATGTTATTTCGTAAAACAAAAGAATACAACAATATATTTGTGATAGACATATTTTTGGAGTCATTTAGATGTTTTATTTCCAATAAGCGAAAGTACCGCTTTCATAGTAAGTGATCTAGGTTATAAATAAGGGTTTATTATGTTTGTTCGTCTGGCTCACCGCGTATGTGTTTCTCAATATTTTACGTAGCAACATCTTCGTATATCTCGAATCTAATAACGGGGCTCTCTCGGAGGCAAAACATACATATTTTCCGGGGTTCGGCTAAACACAGCGACCTCTGGCGGACAATATTTTGCTCGGCTCCCGCGATATCGGTTTATTCAAATGCTCCTTGTCCGACCCGAGCTCAAAGAATCAACCTGCATAATATTATACATATTGAAATTCTTCCACCCCTGAACATCTACAGTATATTATTCTATGAATAAGTTTATTGTACGCAGATGTGCGAAATACCTACTTCACCAATAACACTGTATAATACCGCACAGGTTTGTATCTAACTTGTGCCGTGAAATCATCAGAGAGGTCTACAGTAATAGAAGAGGATGGGTGAAGCCAGTAAGTAGTTCCCGCACTCCGTAGAGCGAATTATAAAAAGCAAGAACGAAGAAAGAGCAATTAGTGAGAACTCCAATAAAGCGAACGAAGAAATCTTATTAGATAAGTGCACGTTCAAATTGATAAATAACAAAAAATAATACATTGTTAAGACTGGAGAGCGTACCGGCTCTCAGAAATAATTCAATGATTCCTATCAGATATCGCTCTCTCCTCTGGGAAATTCTGTTTATTATGATTTGGCCGAGGTCGACAGAGGACGGGTGGCGTGGCCACTGACAAACAATCCTGATTATAACATACACACCACATCAAAGCCGCGGACCAAGTACCGACTACTTCAAAAGCAAAATTTTATTGGTAGCATTTACATTTTTATTGGTATGCTAGGACACCGCCTGCCGGCTTCGTCCTGAAACGTAAGTGATTTTGAATTTTCTGATGTGTATTTTATTATCTGATTTTATGTGTGCTCAATATGACTACATATTACCATAGCAAAAACATTACGGTCACGTATCCCAAGGCGTTCTCTATGTAAATGGGTGACATACTCCTACTCAAGGAAACACTCTTGTTATCCTTTAAGTCATTCGAAACATATTGTGTTTTATAATAAAAAGGCTAAACACATTTTATTCAGTTTTAAAATTAAACATCAATTTGCCTAACAAGTGAATTGTTCCTTCCTATTGTTATATTATACAATAGGTGAGCAATAGAAGCGTTTTATTTTTACTAATCTGTGTCCATTGTACTCGAATTTCTGATTGTTACATCGCCAAATTAATTCGGATGAATAAAAAAACAGATTTATCAATATTTGTTCGTTCTTAAATCGTTTCCAAGAGAACAAACTGACAGAGAAAATCGTAGATTTTAGTATAAATTGAGAAGAATAAAAGATAGGAATCTTTATGGGAAACCATTAGGTAAGAAAAGCATTGTGCTATCTATAGGGCATGTTTGGGCGGTTCGTGATTGATTCCACTGTAATTTCCATACGCGTGCTCTGCTCATATTAGCCACTTTATACACCCACCAGCTAAAAAGACCCTCCTATCCCCTTCTGTTGCTTGTGTATAAGTAGTAGAGAGGGGTAAAACGGTGTATATTCTAAGCTCAAGCGTAACTGGTCACCTTTTCTAGGACTATACAATTGTATGGCGGGGCGACCTCACGGCGCCTGCCGAGTCACGCACATATATTTTTTCAAAGCCTTAAATTCTATTGCCATTTATTATACTGATGGTACGTAGCTATTAATAAAGTATTAGAGATCTATCAAAGATCTTTTAAAAATGGAAGTAGCTTTTATCCGGGTTGCTGCACGCAACCTCGATTGTCAGTCTAGGTTACTTGATTCGTTATTTTGAAAGGGAAATGACGTAGGTAATGTGTTAGCCTTGTAGGAACTAGATTCTTTTGAAACAGATTTTTTTGTGTTTTATTCTCTTAAGTAAATAATGTATAGACCTAATGATTAGCAGGATATAATGCTACTGACTAGGTAACCATCTTTCGTCATCTCCGTTATGTAAGTAAAAACCCCACGATATGATAAATAACGAATGATTTGAAATATTTATCACCTCCAAAAATATTGATAAACAAAAAATACGTACCATATTTATAATTGTTTTAAAAGCAAAACACTTCATTCATTACGACTCATACGACGTTCCAACAGTGAGCTAATGCGCCCCAACCTTAATCTACTCCGGCGCGAGGAAATAAAAATATGATATTTCCACTTTGAGTAATCAACGTGATATATGGGCTGGTTGTACGTGCTTGTGAGACCGAGGCCTAACGACTGACGGACAATTAAAACAGACATCCCGGGTCCACGCGCGTGTACGCGGGAATTGCCGAAAATGCAGTTTGGACAAGCGGCATTTCAACAAGTATTTGTGAGGCATTTCATAACTTTTGTTTGTTTTAGTGCCAACTGAAACTGTTTTCAATAGCACAAAATAAAAGCCAGTATTTATTTTCAGTTATTGCATTATATTTTATTTTAATCCACATCTAAAAAAATATTGATGTAAACGTTTAATAAAAGTCACAATTTATCACGCGTTATCCACATTTCCACAATACATTACAATAAATTCAAAGAAGGTAATACTGAGCACATAAATAATAATACACGTACATAAGCCGAGGCCGAGGCGGCGTTCCATCGTGTGGCAACACTAATAACCGGCGTCGGGTGACAGCGAACTGCCGACAGATATTGTCGTCAATTTGTTAGGGCTGCTCTTCTCGGCGCTGCTTAGGATTCGGCCGACGCTCGACCCGCCGCCCCGGCTTATGAACACACCACCAATAAGAACAACAAAGTTGAGATGTCAGCCGATTAGCCGCAAGTCACGTTATCATCCCTTTTTTGTTCAAGTAAATATATTTCGTTCACAAAAATTCTGTCCGAACAAATACGTAACTCGTTGACGTAGCGTTCGCTATGTTGTGATATCAGACTATACTCGTATACTAGATTAAACTGTCGATTTCGAAATTGCAGCCGAAAAAATATCAAACAAAATATGAATTTGTTTTTCGACGAAACACACGCCATTTCTCTCTAATTACAATCTAGCCATAGATCTCTTAATTGTTCTGACCCGAGATGAGCTAAATTGCACAACTTTGTTCGGTTCTTATTAATGTACTTCGCCGCAATAACATATTTCGTTCTAAGTCTATAATAGTTCGCAATTAGTGACAGATCGCTAACCCCTCGCCTACAAGCTCCATTAAACACTCCACTTGCTTCCGGAGAAATCCAATTGAGACTTTGTTATTCTTTTACTGCGAAAAAGCAAAAATGTTGTGAAAATCGCAATAGAACCTTCTTAAGTTCTTAGCTTCTAGTTTGTTGCTGGTCATTGAAATTCAGACATCAATGTTGTCACCTTTTTAGTAATTTTGTTAGCTAAGTTTGCTCAGCAACATGGTAAAGAAAGCCGAATAGTTTTAACACGTAGATGCATTAGGTATTCTACAGTCTACTTTATACTAGGCGTCAGGCGCGGCGGCAGCAGGGGTAGTAAGCCTTATTTGAGCCAAGCGCGCGTGACGTGAAACTGGAAACTCGACTTGTATGTCGCGTCGCGTCTTGTCGCCCGAATTCTCATCAAATCATCCCGCGACAATGTCGTTGCAAATCCCAACACGAGATCAAAAGATATTAGAGCTAAATTGAACCGAAGCAGTGATGATACCTAATTGCATATGTTTGTCACAGTACGTATACATTTCATACGCGCTGGGAATGTTTTAGTGGGGAGCTTTCACAGTAACTACTGACAAGTTGATTTGGATTGTATTTTTGTGCGATTTTTTATATGAAAAAGATTTACGCAAATATAATATAATCTACACCCTGTTTGACTAATCTAATAAATTCCCTAGTTATACATAACGATACGCTTCTAAAGTAGCTACCTACATAAAAATGCTAATAACTCCCCGATTCAGAATTTATTAGCCTCTTAATATCGCTAATACAGAAAATTCGTTGCGACACCTGTTAGAAGGCAAGTTTAAATTATCTCTGCAGATAAAAAGTGACTAGATAATACAATGAGAACCTTCGAAGGCGGCTGCTGTCCTCGCGAATCATTAATTTTAATTCGTACCCCGTGACGACGGTCTCTCTAATGAATTATTGGGAATCGCTGGAGTGCCCCCCTTCCACCCCTTGGACTTCCTACAGTTTCTCTTCGGGACTTAGCATAATGTGAAAAAATGTTACGCGGCCCTGCTGCATACTAATTGCTTGTTGTGTCGCTCTCTTTAAGTAATATTCAGAACTTACCGACCGGAACTTGGGCGGCGCGAGACAAGATTAACAACTTTTACCCCTGATCGATCACTTAACATCGGCCTTTTATAAGCTTCGATTTCAAACCGCTTTTGTTCGCATCGCCCGTTAAATTATTGAAAGGATCATCCAAATATAAGCTCATTTTTTTCGTGGAGAAAGGACTTCTGAAAGAGTAGCTGCTTGTCATGCACTAAATCTTTGGATATTTTAATGGATTCTCATTCTTATTCCGACTAACGTTACGGGGGATGGCCATCGGGGATGGTTACCGCATACCAATGATAATACGTTTCGGAACTTATTTCTCGGTTTTTTTCCTGAAGGAGTAATTACGTTCCATTTCTTTAAAGGTTAGTAAAACATATTTACAGAGACGCGCGAGGCTCGTCGGGCGCGTACGTGCGAACGTTGTCATGCGTGCCCGCGAGTCAGGGGCAGAAACTTGTATTTTTTAAACTTTTGCCTTCCCGTAAGCCGGAGCAGGAAAGTTACAATTGTATTCCCCCTTTGCCCCCTTCAATATGTGACCTGCTTATTTATTGGAGAGGCGTCGGCGGAGTTCTCAGACAATATGTCGCGAGCCACCCGACCAGACGCACGCGGAACGAGAGACTTAAACAAAACACAATTTAACCCGACAGAGAAAGTGAACTATTTGATTTATAATAACTTTTAGTTGTGCTTCCGCTTCTAAGGACGAATATTGGAAGTATTTGTCATAAGTTGGAGCATAGTCGGTGGAGTTAGATGGATGTTTATAGAGTGCTAGGTGGTCCATGTGGGAGGCTGGCCGCTCAGTATTCAGAGCGCAGTCGTCATTAGCCGAGCCAGACGTTGGATTTCCCAGAAGCAGCTCGAATGTACCTTCCCTGTGCTGCTGAATAATGATGACATCGGACCAACTCAATTTGGAATTCGAATTAAGCGATATTTTCCAATATTAGAGAGCTATTGTGAAGATTTGTTGTTGTATCTAATGAAGAACATTAAATGTTCACCTTTAGATACAACCAAGCCTGCCTACTAATACACTCAAAACATGAACGTAAGTCGTTTACGTTGTCGTTCATGCGTCGGAATGTCACCGGAAAAGTGGAAGTAATCCGACCGATAAATGGCAAGTAAATCCATGGAAACCAAAATGCCTTATGCATTTAACTTTCGCCGTTGTTTTACGGAATGCTGAAATTTAAATACAGAATCCATTTTGTGTTCAAATGAGTTTTCGGAATAGCCAATTAGTTGTTAGCGCCCGGCCGCCCTCGTTCGCTTTCATTAGGCTATATAGTTTCCCAAATATCTGGGCCCCTCAGAGATATATCTTTCGGTTGCTTTTCCATTTTCTTCTAACAGTTCGCTTATGCGAGAAGCGGGGAGCAACTCAGTTGTAAAATTTTACTAGTGTTTCGCGGTTTATTCGACGGCCGGAGCCCGCTCGTACAAGCCGACGTTACCTACTTTTATAAAACATAATCAAATGTCGGTCTTAGCTATACAGCAATAAGGGCGTTAAACTTTAAAAAATATAATGAATTTTTATAACATTGTAATAATAAAAACCTGTTCTACCGCACTCTACTATGGTAGTATATGGCTGTATTTTTTAAAGCTACATTTTAAAGCAATGTATACCTACTAGACGGGCCGCGCGCGGGCCAAAAGACATTGTAGTTAATTAGAAAGTCCTTCACGAATTAAAATTGAGGAACAAAAAAAAATGTTCATACTCAAAATAAATATTTGAACCTAGGGTGCTACCGGCAGAATGCTATAGATAGATAAACATGGGCTATAGGATTGATATTTGTGAGCCCAAAGTTCCTTGAATACCCGTTTTTTTAGTATCTAAACACAAAACCATTGCACATTTAATCAACAGCTTTAGATATTGCTTATTAACACACCCCTACAGTTAACAAAATTAATCGCAATCAAAAACGCACCAAGCACCGCGGCGGTGTATTTATTCGAAAGCAACTCTTTAAAACGTGCAATTCGTTTCTTATTTCATAACGCAATCTTCTCGGCTTCTTATCTAACAACGAACATATCTCGCCCCCGCTCTGGAGGAAAATCGTCCAATATAAAATCGGTTTAATTTGCGCTTTTCGCACTCAATGGGATGGAATAATATCGGGCAATTTGGTTACCGCTGGCATAAATATGGCGGGCCGCGCAGTAATTGTAACGCGGGCAATTCGCGCCTCGTAACGACCGAGAGGAGAAAACTTCGCCCGTTTGAGTAGCTCGGCCGACGCACCGCCCGCCCCAAAGGCGCCCGGTCACAGGCGCACGCGCACACTACACAGCTCTTGACCTACATACGACTCAAACTTGCTCTACGAACAACCATTAATGGCCCAAAACTTACAATAATTATGTCTTGTACGAATTGATGAACAAAAGTTTTAAAGCAAATACATTTTCAGTCTTAAAAACGAACATTTCCTTAAATAGGTTAAGGTTAATTCACTAAACACAACAAAGCTGTTTAAAATCTTAGCTACGTCACTCCAACATCAAACAAAAATACGAAAATACCTCACCAAAAGTCGCAAAACTACGTACTACGTAAATCGCGAACTCCTTTATCTGATTGCAGAGAGGCATGAGTAACATCAAAAACGGGCAATCTTCTCGTTTCGCATGGCGGGGCGGTCTATCCGCGACACAATGGCCGAACCCACTCCCGCTACAGATTACTATTACCAAAACAGATCCTGTTGATATAATACCAACACAAAAGTAATTACCAGTGCCTACAGAGCTCTTCTTTGCTCCTTTGCCTAACGTAATAGAATAACGAATGTCATTTTCTTTTACTCTGACCCTTCCGCGGTTCGCGCGGGGAATGCAAAATTCCCGAAATTAGAGTGAATAAACCTGCGTTGTAATTAAAGTCGGGTGCCGGGCGCGCCGGGAGCGTTGGCCGCCCATCTTTCTTAGCTGGCCTACGAATTAAGCACCGAATTGCTTTAGTAATTCGAAGTATATATTCCTCACTCTCAGTTAAATGTAAATCACTTTTACTGTCCCGATTTTCACCACTTAACTCCCTAATCTTCTAATATCTACCTTCTTTTATTTAGTATGTAAATGCCAGATGTTAAGTCGATTGCCTGTAATTCGATATCGGTATTAAATTACAAGAGCTCGGGTCTTTAAATCAACAGACAGATCGGCTTTGGATTCGTCAGGAAAAAAGAAAAGAAAAAGTGGAATTTCACAATTCATTTTGTCTCCAGCTGACGGGCTCGATGGCATTTTAACTTTTATTAGTGATGTTTCAACAATTCAATGTAAGTTCTGTAAAATAATAAATATAAACGGGTTGTAAATCATGGAGCTGAATTCAGTAAGAGTACTTGGCGCCGGTCGGCGGCGACAATCAAGTGACGCAACAGTTAAACTAGGAACAGCCCTCGACCACTTCCGCCCGCCCAGCGCCGCAGCCGCTCAAACTCGAGCAAACACTCGTCAATTGCCTTAGTGATGTCTATAAGAGAATTACAAAACTATCGATACAACAGAAAATACGTGTGTGAAATCTTTTTGCAATCCCAATACCTATTTGAAACGAGCTTGTTTTCTCTAGAGACATTTACAATACAAAATCAACGCTCTACCTACTAAAATTTTATTACTGGCTCGAAAACAGATTGATTTGTTACGAATGTTTTTTCACATCGTTCGAAATAACATTTAAATTCGTTTCGAGAAAACACTAATATCAATTCAATTCCAGTATCACAGCGCAGCTCGATATCGATACGAAATAAGATTGAAAAAACACATCGACACAGGCCGCTAGCCCTATCGCCAGCCAGTCGGATGGTAACAGTTTGCAGAACGGCTGATTGCTTTGATAATCGCCGCCTGAGACGTTACTAATGACGCAAGAACATTGTCTCGACAACCCCCGCAAGAACGGCCTGTTTCTACAAGATACATTATTACTACAGTTATTCTAAACATAGCCAACACAGCAGTTTCTAAATAAATTAACTAAATTATTTGAACACAGCCTTGAAGTGCTCTGAACTAGTTAAAATGCAGTTAGGCTGTTAACTGTGACCATTTTATTGTTTGACTGCCATAAATCTGATTTTTATGCTTGCTTTGGCCTCTAAAGAATTCAGGCCAACTTGAAAATAAAACTATTATAAATGGCACCTTGAGAACATTGGTTATACATACTATTAAAACAAAACCGGGTAATGGCTACCACATACATTCCATAACGTACTAATCAGTGATTTAATGGATTGGATCTATGGAAAAGTTTGTCTATTCAAAGAGAACGATTGTTGTAAAACTTCCGAATACTGCCCTACTTTGCAGATACTTACTTCAAATAACTAAAGGATCGTCATTATTTATTCTATTTGCGTTTAAAAATATTAAATTTTCTACTTGGCAGAATTTTATAAAAGTTTTCCCAGGAGAAGACCTGCATAGAGTGTGTAATATGTATATTGAATTGTGACCAACGTCTACTTACAACGACACAATGCAAAATAAGTTAGCAATGAAATTCAGTTGTGAAGCGGCGACAGCGTGAACTACTAGCTAAACTACATTTGCCAACTCAGTAACACGAGCAATCGAAAAATAGAAAGTTCTACTGGCTGGCTAGGATCGAGACTAACTGAGTAACTGGCATTCTTCGCAAACTTTAGGTGAGACTTGCTTCTCCGAGAAATTTATTCAGTTTGGTTTGTTTACCCAATCCTATTGTTCCTAGAAAAACCTTCCCCGGAACCGCGCATTGGATTTACTTTCTGTGTTAAATGTCGCAGAAAAATTTATTCATACAACTCATTGTCAGTTCTGGGGAAGTTCTCAAAATCTAGACTGAGTTTAAATAATGGTTCATTCGCACCGCTTTGAAGTATCCTCAGTCAAGTTAAACAGAGTTCAATGAAGTAAACAATAATAAAACCTTGTGTTTAGTGCCATGATAACGTCACGTCTGGGTTGCAAAAGTACACTCACTGAAGTAGTAAACGTAAAATTAGATCTTCAGCAAAGTTTTGATAAACCTCCATAAAAAACTAAACTCTCTTTTAAAACTAAAACCATTTAGGAAAAGCATAAAAACCAAACAAAGAAAAACAAAATTAGCAGATCAAAAGAAATAATCGATAAATCACGAATAAAAGTTGTCAGAACAAAACAAAAGTTAGGCCCTCGACCGTACAATATTTGGAATGTTTGATTTTCAAACGGAAATAATATCTTTGGCTCGTTTGAAACGGCATATTCGGAAGTGGCAGTTAGCGCAACAGAATAAACTGTTGGCGTAGTCGTGTAAACACGGAAATTCCATCCTGCAGGCGGTTTACACGCCCGAGGTCATTCAAGTTTCATTACCAATAGCTCGGAGCTCATAACTTATTCAGTTAGGGGCAGGTAACGTGCTTTAACATTCAATTTGCTGGCAGAAGAAACGTTATGGTCGGTAAACGTCGCGGGAGTGGCGGGAGGCGCCACAATGTCATTGTACGTGCAGCGCTCGTTGGTGATAACGAAGCGTGCTTGTTACTGGATGTATGGATGGGGGCTCATTTCAAATAAATTGTATGTGAGGTTTCATTCTGTTCTAAATTATGGCTGAAAGTGTTTCGAATTTCGTTTAAAACTCATTTTAGACTTCTTTTTAATTCGTGACAAAAATGTTCGTGTAAAATTATGTTAGATAGGACTATGAATCGTTCACTTATATTACGTTCTTAAAACCCTGCATGTTCTATCTGAAATACTCCACTATGTAAGTAACTACTCCACCCAAACTCCGATCAGCTTATTACCAGTAGGTGTAGTTTATGGCGAACATTGTAACCACTATATAAACACACACCTTCAAGAGTTACGCCCACCCACAGCACTTAGGTAATAAAACCAAGAAAGTAGTTTTAAGGAAGCCCGCGACAGTCATTGCAGCCCCATATTACCCGCTGCAAAACCCTCCTTATTACACGAGACAAACAAGTTATTCGTTTCAAATTGAAAACTTTCCACCCCACTAGCCATGTTGGGGCTGTGGCCCATAAATTCCCGCCAATTTTGTTTTATTTCGCGATGCAGGCACGGTAATAAAAGTAAGCTGGACGTGAGACAAAGCCTCTAGCCGGGATGACGCGGCCATCGCAATGGATCACTGCAGCCTGTGATATGGTGTCTAAACAACTACACCTGACTAACTGGACACGCCCACGTAATTTGCCAATGTGGATACAAAAAGGCTTTATGATACGACCGACAACCTTGTTCCCGAAAAAAGAAATCCCTCTTAAAACTCGTCGCTCTTTGAAAAACATATCCATAAAACTATACTCCAAGTTTACGGCCGAATACATAAAAATATGTACCTTAACCTCGGCTCGGCGAAATTTGGCTAGAGAGAACAGTTTTTTCTAAGCAAATAAAATCCCGTACCTTCATACTTTCGTAGATCCAATATTAAAGGACTGTGCGAACGAACTGAGTAAAATATCAATAAAATATTTCCGATAACATGGATACTAAATGTTTGGATAAAATATAGAGAAGTTGACGTCTGTATCAGCAGGCAGGTGCATAGTTCTGGAGTGCCTCCAATCTCATCTGTTGTAGTTGGCAATGCACCGAGTGGCCGCATGTGCGATATATACTCATTGTTGCGTTCCTTTCTATATGAAACGTGTCGTGTAAGCAGGAATTTAAACTGGATAACTAAACAAATATTCTTCCGTGTTATTCCTAAAAAATCCTTTCCATTTTCTTTTGTCGGGATCGAAGGTTATTTTCAAACGCTGCGAAAGTCATTTTTCTGTCTGGCGAAAAGAACTACAAAGTTTTATAACGCAACAAATACAGAGGCTTTAATGAAGTGTGTCCGCTCGTACCGCAAGCTGCGCTTTAAGAAGTGCGAGGTGAAAGCAAGCTCTTTTTATAGCGACTAAAATAAAATCGCCACGCGTGAGTAAGGAGAGGTCCCAATGGATGCAACCACAACAATGATAATACAAACACGAAAACATTCCTTAACCCAAAGCTCTAAAGTTGGTATTCACTCTAACCTCGAACTGTCTGTGAACAAAACAATGCCTGGTTTACGGATAGGATTGCAAACAGTTGCTGTGTCCAACGGTTATGATCCGTCGTTTCAGCAACACGCCAAATTTGGTCCCGTCATAAAAATAAAAAGTAAAGTAGTCTGGATAACACATGCTCTGAAGATTATCTATACGACACACAGTGCCAGGTCTTGAATAATTCAGACTCAAGTTCTGTGCAAGAATGAAATATAAAATGAAGTTGTTCTAAATATCCGAGCACGAGTAAATAATGTTTAGCCACTAGAAATCAATATGAGCTACAAAACAACACGTAAAAGAATAAACCCTAAAATAGTTAATGTGCCAAGAAGGAGCGTGGGAGCCAATTAATTTTTGCTGAGACCTCGGTTTATGTTTTCCCGGATAAATAAGGAGATTTAGCGGCGACGCCCAGAGCCACCTCATAAAATGGCTTGCTCGTAACCGGCCGTGACCAGTCCCCTAACTAACGATTCTCGATAATGTTACAATAAGTCTGGATTTACACTGCACCCACACTTACAATAAAATAACAACACCAATCCTTACATAAATAAAATTGAAAGATTGATTTGAGTCGTGATTGTAGTATATGTAAGAGAATATACAAAGCGCTTTAAATCCATTTAATAATAACAATAATATTTAAACTACCAAATATTTTTTCACGACTTAATATAAAACTGTTTCAATACAAAGATCATAAACAAAGTTACGACACTCGGTACATTGATGGTGCATGATATTGCACCATACATACAAGAGTCATTCGAATGCATTTTATTTTCCTAGAGTAGGCGAGGAGGCCGGGCGATGACTAAATAATGACCAGGATAACGCAGTTTTATTGCCGGCTCCGTGTTGCGAATATATAAATGAACCCTCGAGGGAGTGTTAAAGACGCCGCCAAAGAACTCCTGTCGAAACAAGTCGGTCTCAGAGAAATGGCGCAGTAAACCACCCCATCCGCTGAGACGTCATTTTGCTCTTTGTACGAAACTGCTGTTTGGAACACAAAAAAAATAATAAGAATTGTATATTTGTACCAACGAGCCAATTTTCAGCGACAATCGTAGTTGGCTAAATAAAGTTTCTTGATAAATTGGCTTTTCTTCTGCTAATTTTATTGTATGATAGATAAACGTCTGCTCAAGTTTAGGAAAATATAATTTTATCCTTTTGGGAGAGCTAGTGAACCACCACGCTTGGTTGTGTTTATCGTGAAAATGCCTACTTGGAAAAATACGCAGCTTTGATAGGGCTGACTGTTAAAGATTTTTGTTATTTGGTCTATCAGTTCTGAAGTTGATCTCTTCAAAAGTTATTGGCATGAATTAATCTTGACTAAACATGTAGGCAGCATTAAACTAGTGAAGAATACAAGGAAACAAATAGCAAGTACGAAAATTAGTTTATTTTATGTATTTAATTATGCCAGTTTTGTTCACGGCTCCAGTTCAAATTGTGATTTCACGGTGTTAAAATATTAAAACTTTAATTGTATCCCGGCGCCGACTCCATAGCCGTAAAGAAGTCGGCGAGGCGCTCCGTTGATACACTATTAATGCAATTGTTCGAAAACAGCGCGGGGCAATAAAATTTAGCCTTCAGGTAGAATATTCCGCCCCACTTCGCAGCCGTAGCCATAATTTTTCGCATTGCGGATTTCAGGTAAATGTATTTCATTACCTACTTCATTTTACGTTTTTACGACTAATGAGATTGTTTTAAAGAGGTGGAGATTGCATGCGGATCAAATTTTAAAGTAAAAAAACATATAATGGTATAATTAACTAAATTAGATTTAACAAAAGAACGTAAGTAATGGTAAATCGAGCAAAAATTGCTTATTTAAAACCCTGTTGAATTACTTACAGCAATGAACTGCACTGCGCTTACATATTCTCTGCATGGTGCACATTTACTGGTCTCCTACTGCTATTACACTTTATTATGCTCACAAGCAGGATAAGCACAGTTTAAGTAGTCTTTGCTGAAAATACACTTCATTTTCTTCCTTAGGCGGCTCAGAATAACCAAACCAGGCAGCGGCTCTGTGTGATGAAGCCTGTGACAGCGTTTCGTTACTATTGCGGCCCGTAAGCTACGTTTTCCTAGCTGTTCCGTCATATAATAATATATTAGCTGTCATGAAAATGTTCACCAGTATTTGATGTTACGGTGTCAACAAACGCTCTGTATTGTGTGGCCGTTCACGGCTTTCTTAGGAATCCAAATCTGTACAAAAATGTAATATTTCATCTGTTTCCTCACATGTCGCTGTAAATATTCACACAGACATCCATAAAAACCTGCTAATGCCACAAGCTATCTCAATATCTTTAGGTACTAACCATCTAAATAGAGAATGGAATGGACTGAGCGTTCCAGAGTCAGTTGCACAACGGACTCTGGAACGCTCAGTCCATTCCAAGTGAATACACACCCTATGGTCTGTAATTGGAATCACTAAATCTCACAAAATTGTCTGTCTGTAATATAGCAAAGGCGCAGTGTTTCCAATTTTTTACCGACTTCATAAATAATAATAAAAAAAATAGAAAATTACAGTCACCAATAAAAAAAGTAGTTAATAGAAAAAGTATTTATTTCTATAAGTTACTAATTATTATTTCTAGACTTTACCGGCTTAGATTCGAGACTGAAAGATTTTTCTTATCCATATTTTTTTCTTCACAAGAGAAATTGAGACAATTATTTTAATAATAGAAAATGTATTTTGTCTCTTTTAAGGTGAAATCCATAATGGGGATCATAGGTGTGTTAATATGTCACCGAATAAATTATGAACTTCGTTATTTTTCTGTCGGTATTATTTCCGTTAGATTATAAACTGTCGAAAAATTGTGGACTGCAAAAATGTTCTATTCTATCCGTGGGAAACTGACAAATTATGAACCTATTGCGACGTAACGCACCTTGCGCTACTACTACATATAGCCTGTCTATCTGCGAGCAAAAAGCAGCGCTCGTCGACCGCGGCCGCAGCACCGCTCTTTTCGCTCGCTCGGTCCACATGCAGTTGGTCACAGTTCTAAGTTCTAACCTAACCTAACCCATTTCACCCAGTTCCCAATTTTTCAACAGAAAGCAACTAACGGTTCTCACACTACGGTGACTTAAACATACCTGATGGTACAAATTCTTTATTGAGTGGTCCTGCACAATGTTTGATATTACCACGATTATAAAAATTATACCTGCTTAATTTAAGTAATGTATTCTTTTACCAGTCATATCATAAAATAATATCAACCCGAGTCCCAATCCAGGGCAAAGGCCTCTTCTTAATCAATCAATCTCACACAGAGAAGCCTCAGGCTTCTTCAGAGATTGATTGATTAAGATTACCACCAGATCGCCACCTTGAGCAAGCGTGGTGATCAATGCTCATGCATTGAGATGCATGATCATCACGTAATTTATGTATCATATGCATCATAAATTAATCATAAGTCCAGGCTTCCTCACAATGTTTTTCTTTCACCGATGGCTGTCAGTGATGTCCAAAATGAACTTGAAACCATTTTCTTAATCTAAGTTAATAAAAAAAATTCAACTTAAAGAATCGTATGTGAATTATATACAATATAACCTAAATCTTTATTCCAAGTTGCTGTTTTCCTTTGAACTTACATTTTACATTGAATTTTAAGAAATTTACACGTTCCTGTCCACTGTAAATCCTACTTTTAGCCACTAGCTCCTAAAACATAATAATAAAAGGTAGCAACACCCATTAATGTCCACAGAAGCATTTCAGCTGACATTATCAGAAAACAGAAGATATTTAATGTCAGTTACACAGAGATGTTAAGCCACCGGACACCGAACTGTCCGGAAATTCTAGTCACAATTAATTTGAGCTATTATCGCTTGACCATAACTTGACATTTCGAATAAAATCATTTTCAATTCAATTTGTTAATAAAAAAGACCTAGTATGAGTTATTTACATATATACAGGTACCTACACTATGAATTAATGAAACAGGTATCATAGATATAAACAAATACTTTGCCATAGCAAAAGTGTTTTAAAATTAACTCAATTTTAAAATGAAATAAACACGTGATGAAAATAATACATTTATTTAATATGTGTAATTAATTTAACATTCACATTATTCACTTTACATCGGACGATATACATTTATTTATTGATACAATAATACTTATTTACAGAAAAAGATAACACTAAATAACACTGTAACAATATACGTCCCATAAAATAATGACTGAAATTACCATAATAACATAAAGTATAATACATTTTCGAATAACGTTTTATCACATTTCTCGTACATATCGTAAAATTTCTATTGCGATGCTTTGGCTATATGTTATTTATATCCTGCAAGAGTTCTGCTCTCGTTTTGCTGTTTTCAATAAATCTTAAGTAAGTAACAATTTTAGAGCATTTATTTTTTTCTATCCATAAAATCTTTCTTTGGATTTATTTATCTACTACACTATAATATTAAGTTTTACTCCTGTACTCTTTGAATTTAAATATATTATTACTGAATTCTTTACTAAGACTTGCAAGAAAACTTTAACTTTCTCGGATAATAGAAAGATGTTTTTGATTTGTTTTTCTTTGTTATTAATTTCAAAATATTCACAACTTAGTATTAATCGTATCGTACAAAAGCACGTTTATTTATAACATTAAAATAATTGTGATCATTAAGTTTACAATCCTGAGTACAAGGATTCAATGGTATCTGTATCAGTCGATCAGAAATTTTAAGTATTTTTCTTAAAAATTCTGACAATGTTTTTGTTTCACTTCATAAAAATTTGTTCATTTATTTTTGAGCAACATTGCCACATTCAAACACACACATTCTCCCGTCGTGTAATGTCGGGAAGTTAGTCCTATTCCTTATGCAGGAAAGTCAAGTGAATCAGTAGTGTTATCAGATGGGACTCATTCGCAATACCAGGTGGTTCTTCTTACTTTTTTATCTGCTATTCCTAATCTCTTACACTCTCCGGGCACTCCTCGCAGAGAATTATCTGGAATTAACAAATTACTCTATTAATTTACATCTACATAAATATGATATGAAAAACATATACATGAGGAACTCGTATTTAAAATAGATCAGTAAACCCAGCAACTGCCACCAAGAATGAAGAATGTGAACCCTGTGCGAAGTAATATATTAAAAACAACCCATACAATGAACAAACTATAGCTAAAAGACTGATAAGCTAAGTGGGAAAAGATGTCAGTTTTATTCCAAGGCTGGAAGGAATGTCGGCTAAAGTAAGCTCTGTATTGGACCACTTCTAGACCTATAAATATTTGGAGTCGATAGCTTAGGCCGTTCAATAATTCAAGTGTTAAGAAATGTCGAATTTGGGTCCTAGGATTTACGGTACTGGTAAAATCGGAATATGTGATCTCAGGTTTTCTAAATCTCTCTTAAATACAAGGATCACGGGCCTATTGGAAACTCTTCAAGACAATTAATGCAGAAAATGTTCCTTGTACAAAACTAACTCCAAGATTTACTACTAAATCAAGATCTACGTAGGTATATACTAACTACAATCCTTCATGCTGCTAATACTACTGTCTATTCTACTGTTACAAACAAGAATATGTTTGGTCCTTAGCTTTATTTCAACTTCAGTTAAAGCTGGACTGCAAAATAGACCAAGCCTTTTCTTTTCTTCTTTATAGTTCTTCATGCAAGGCAAGAAGTTTATCAAAGTCATCTAAATGAGCATTAATATTTGCTTATTTAATATCTACTTCACAGTTACTTTAGGGTCTTTAATTCTCAAAAAAATATATATTTTGTTAAACAATTTACGTCAACATATTTCCGCTGTCCCATCAATCCACAAAAGCGAAGACAAAGAAAACGAAAGCTGAACAGATATAAGGTGTAATGTTTGGAAGCGTGCCTAAACTTTACTGACCTACAAAGCAATTCATTGGTGCAACTTCACGAGTACGTAACCATCTAACAGACCTGCAGCAGAGATGGTACATTGGTACTCAGTGTAATTGGTGACATCCAGTACCCGAGAGCAAAGGTCTACCCACACATATCAGGGCCGTGCCCGGGACGTGTCAGGGCCGTGGCATACACAGGGCAGGCACTAAAGCACACCGATATTTTTTGAGCCCGTGACGGAGCATGGTCCGTCCACGTCCCGGACATGGCCCTGATATCTGTGGTTAGAACTTTAATATGTCACATGGAGCTTCAGAAACAGACTGTCACACTGTCATGAGTGATAGAGACGACGCTCTATACACGAGAACTTTTTCTAATACTCGATGTGCCATATTTATGGCCAGATAAGGTACAGTGCTATTTACAACATTTACAAACACGAGAATATTCTAGAACTTCTGAATTCTAGAAGCATTTGACGACAGTTTTTTCACAAAAATATTGTACATACGTATACATAATTAGCTATAGATTAAAATTTATTGTTGTTTTGTGTTATGCGTCATTTGACTTTTTTGTCAAGATGACGTTATTATAACATTTGAAGCCGACGACAATATCTAAATTTTATTTAAGATAATATTGCATCATCTTCCAAGGAGCTATACTTGTTGCAACTTTTCACGGCTCAAATATCGTCACTTAATATTCTTTAGATATATCTAATCAATCACAACTAAATTGGGTAACACGGATTGAATACAACACAGGTTGGATTACAGTTATAAACTTGGTGTTCTATAAATCAATACCTAATGCGTTAGTACGTATTAGACTTGACAGTCGTGACACACTTATTGCAGTATGCAAAACAATGCTAAGCATGCGCTACCGTGACATAATATGTCACAAAAGCTGCGACAAAATCCGTGACACACTGACTTCACCACCGATGTGAGTTCGGTTTGTAATATCTACATAAGTCTCATTAGCTCTGTAACGTTTAAAGTCCGATGTGCGAAACTCCTTATCGACTTACAAAGGCATTGTTAGTGGTACAAGTAAAGATGTGTCTGTGCTTACATTTGTCATTTTCGTTTCTCTCTGATTCCACTGACTCTTCGCTGTTCATGGACACCATCGATATTCTTTTGTTTCTCTGCTGAAGAAGGAGTTCTGAAAACCGTAATTTTTTAATATGAGAAATATTTTCTGTTGATATGTCTGGCAGTAGCTCGTAGTCTAAGTCTACCATTACACAAATAACAGTACCCATAGCTCCTTATTAGGGCATAATTTATTTTATTTTATTCTATTCGGGAAACTTACAGCTACCGTATTCACATTTTTACAATTTTTCATAAGATAGGGTTACAAATTACGTTAAAGTTTCAAATATTTATAAAAAAGAAGAAAATAATATATACTGTATAAATGGCACGAAACATTTGAATTTATGACGACAACGTTTATAAATTTTTGATCTCCCAACTTCCTCCAATGAGACAATAATGACATCTCGTTTGTCAAAACAAAACTGAAGCGATTGTCGACGTTTAAATAATTTAGATGAATCTTATTTAAATAACTTTTCTTCTTTACCTTCAAGTTCGTCGTAACAAAGTAAAATAAAAATAGATTTTGATAATGGAGAATGACTGTCGAGATGAAACAGTTTTGTTCGACAATAATGTATTATCTAAATTATGTACATTATCTACAATAGGTACCTATACCTATTGACCGCAAGCATTAGATTACACATCGATGGCATATCTCAGATAATTTATCGGTATTTCATGAATTTCTAAATTGTGTAAATGTACTATTTATCACGTTAACGAGTTGTGTTATCATTAAGGATAATGTGATAAATATTTTAGTCATCATAGAAACATTTCAATTCTGAATTCTCCTGGTAACCATGAACAATCCTACATGATCATACAAGAATTTCTTGTAGATATTCTTTTAGGATCATTTCTTGTAGCATCCATCATAAGAAGGCAAATATACTACCAAAAAAGATTAATATCTGATGCGTTACTGATTTCTGTAGGTTTTTTTAACAGTCATGTGAATACTGTTCCCTGATTACAGTTACCTTTTAATCCCTCTATTGGTTATTACGATATCCATTTAAAATAATAGTTTGATATATTCTTAACTCAGAACTTGTGACATATTGCACTTACTTTATCTAACTATGTATATATTATATATATATTTATATAGATAAGATAATGCTTTATGTGTGTATGTATTTATTGTATATGTAAACGGTACACCACTGACTACCTGCAGTATTGTCTCTCCTTCTTACTTTAATCCATCCAAAGGTTGTCTGTAAAAGATCGCTTTTAGCGATAAGACCGCCCATTGTGTCACCCTATGTAAAATTTCTAATTTATGTCTGTAATTTTTATGGTATACATAATAAAGAGTATTCTATCTATCTATCCATCTATCTATCTTACCCACGACCCAACAGTCAAGTGGAGTAAGTGCAAAAAAGATAAACTTTATTGGTCTTATATTAGCCTCATATTCAACGAGTATGGATACAACAACAGTTTAGAATGTGATTTATAATAAGGTACCGCTGCTATCTCAGTTAAGCCACACCTGACTGCGTTAGCGAAGCCGATAACAACACAGATAAAGCCTACGATTCCGCGAAAACGTTCATAGCCCATTCAGAATAATATAACGATTTCTGTAATACAATTGATGTTTGTTAAGTAAATATGCATGACTACTCAGTATGGTTTACTAATCGATTGTGTCGACCCCTAGGTAGGTCGTTGATCGATGGATCGATGTATCGACGGATGATCGTCATAACGTTGTGATACAAAGAAATCTTAAATAAAAACACAGAAATAGTTTATGTTATGATTAAATTCGCGTAGGATGTTTTAATTTTCAACGGATATTTGAATCCTTACTGTACTATATGTACTGTAACATAGAGGAGGCCGCAGCCCCAGCATTAGGAACATTAAGTACATAGGCTGTTATGCTTACATGTTTATACTGTGCTATAAACTGCATATTTGAAATAATCAATGTCTTCCACCGAATATTATCAAAGCGAAGTATACTTTAGAGTCCATAAAAAATATCGCATATAAGATAAGCATAATGAAAAATTCAGTTCAGAATCTCAAGTCTATTACGTTCAGTTGCGCATAATAAACTTTGTTCAATATAATCGGTATATAACGTCTATAGTAAGTGTCTGATAGAACCTGTGAGAACCATCGATGTTGTTGTTAAACCAAAATTCAATAATAGCGGACATCGGCCGGCAGGGGAGGCAGCTCAAACTACACTATCATCAATAAACTCAACTGTTAGACAATAATAGAACTCGATCGAATGCCCGTCACCTCTGTCGATAGTTTAGATAATGTTGTCGTAATGACGCAAAATGAACTCGGACAAGACAACAATAAAACTCCACTGTCTCGGTCACAATACACATGATCCGCATATGTATACATCAAGTCGTCCAGTCCCACTCGATGGTACCTATATTGCAATAGACAAAAGCCCATTGTGCATTTGAGGAAATAGCAATTGTCGCTAAATAGCTCTGAGTAACAAAGAAACGCGTTACCAGAAAGATTTAAACACCAGTTTACGCTTATCGGCGTAATCTCAGCGAGAAATGTGGCATTGTAACAGCGAGAGTTCAAAACGATCGTACTTTCGTCGCAGCATTCCCTTGTGATACTCCTATCTAATTATCCGTAAGGAAAGGTCGTTCAAGTTAGATAATACAGACGTTCTTCAAAGAGGAATAAAGAATACGAAGATAAGGATCGTAGGAACGTGTGAAACGTGTTGTTAAGTGTATAACCGATACTTAAGTTTTGTTTTGCGTAAACCAGCAAACAGAGCGATCGTTGCATATTCGTGGCATTTACAAAACAACGGCGTCAAAGAAAAACGTCGAGTTCCTGGCGTTCCCACAGACGAGACGCAACGCAGTGCACATGCAACTTGCCAACGAGTGTCCAATAAAAAAGTGTGTCGTCGACCCCGCGTGCGTCAGCCTGTGATAAAGAACCCCGCTCCTTCCGTCACGTATAATACGGGAGCAGATGACGATCAATTAAAAAGTTTGTTCGCATTAACTATGCGGGAATTAGTTTGGTTCAGCGTGCGTGCCACATGTACTCAACGAACTTCTTTGTGAGAAGTCTAAGTTAACGTTAATGTGACTTATCTAAATGTAACGTTTATTATGTTGGTCATGATGACTGGGAACGAAAGATGTGAGCACAGTAATATCAATCGATATTACATTTATGATGACATTAATAGATATCAAAACATCACGTGAACGTAGCATGTTCATCGATGGAGATGGGTTACCGAACTAATAAAAAATAAGCTTCCTCGATCATTAATTTAAAGCTTGTTTTATTACCAATTGCTTCAGTAGGTAGAGATAAATACTTTCTACTAACAGAAAAATTCAGGGGGTTCATTATCGACAATATATCATTACACTGACGTACGCAATATTTGAAAGATGATTAAATGTAATTCGATCGACTTAGGACGGACTCGCTTGCGTTGCATGACGCTACACTCATCTTTGCAAGAACGTGTTTTGTTTTCGCGACAACTTCTACAATAATGTACCTACAATAGTGAAGTATGGAGACAAGTACAATATTTACGAGTGGTCGTTACTACATCATGACGGAATGAAAGAAAATAAAGTCCTCAAGTGGATTTTCAAACCAAACAACGTGTATAGTGAGACATTATAAAATGTAATTTGAATGTTATATAGCTCATCACACCATATTACGGTGCTTAAAATTGCATCATTAGTCAGTGCATTGTTTCAACGCAGTGCCGTTATCAACGTGTGCTGATATTGATGGTCGCGTATCGTTGCTAATCGTTGAACAACATCTACATTTTAACCAATGCTGATAAATTGCCCCAAAACAATGCCACGTTATCTAGATGGGTAAAATGATATTTCAGCCATATTATTGTAAGTGTTGATAGAGATAAAATAAGGCCTAGTTACAGCAGTTTATGTACATACAGGTCTAAGCATGTTGTTGAAAACTAATTGTAACTATTGCTTCAATTCTCTTTTCGGTTTTAGATACACTTGGTTACATTCATCTTTCAAACGTTTATCTCGGAAAACCTCTTCTTTTATTCTTCGGATCGTTTAACCATCGTATTTAATTACCATGTCCAGTACATAACTTATGGCAACTGGTTCCACTCTTGCTAATACAAACACAACCAGTTCTTTCATTCATGTTGTGGCGAGGTTATGATTTTAACGCAAAACCAGATTCTCACAGTGAGCCTTATAATGCTATGAGTGTATGACGTTTGACACTGCTTGGCTCTCTGATTCTATGATAACATTAGGAATTGATGTTTAGTTCATACATATTGGTCCTTATTCTTTCACTGCATTCACTAAAAAGATTTTAGTACTGATTTTTCAACACTGCAAACCGCAAATCGCAACCACTGCTAGATTATTATTGAACCTAACGAAATAATTAGAGAAAATAAAACTCTTGAAGAGTATTACCTTTTTTCTGCATGGCTTGCTCCCACAGTAGCGAGGTGATGCCTTCGACCCACGCGTTCCTGATCACAGGGTCGCTGGTCTCCAACTTGTAAGACTTGAGGTTCCTCTTCTTGTACCAGATCGTGAATTTGTGCTGGTCGTGTTCCTTCGCCGTTATCCCCAAGTCATCGACGGGAATGTCGTCTTTGTATATAAAATACTCCACTCTAGGTTGCTGGAAAATATGAAATGAACTAGTCAGTATGTTTAATATTTATGTATGTATACGTAATAGAGATTCCTAATTGTGTTTGTTTTAGAACCAAAATAAACTTGGTACTACGACCATGATCATTAACTGACAGCCATTATTAAAATTAATAACTATCATAACCCAAATTAGAAATAAAATATACAAAATCACGCACAACAAAAATGGAATTCACGTAGCTGACTGAATTAATTAATATTGTTTTTAATTTTATTTATTCAAATTCAAACTAACAAGAACAGAATATCAATGTCAAGTTTATTTTTACATAAAATGTAAATCGGAGTCATTGAATCGTTGGACAAAAGGTCACATTAGCTCTGGTTGGGTATAGCGCTATCCAGTTCTAGAACGACATTTATGGTGATATTAGTAGGTTGTGTACAATGGGACGGTCTCCCAGTATTACGTATTTCCTGTACCATCAAACAGCTGAAATCGACGATGCGTGGTAAATTAGTCGTTCCGTAGCATTGGCAAGGTCATTTAACTCTCGCCACTACAATTGCTATTGTGTACAAACTTCATTACAAAAATATCTCACAATTTACTTTTGTGTGTTCTCTAGCTCCTAATGTACATTTTTGTTTAAAGAAGCGTCGATAAAGTCCGTGACAATGACCGACTACGTACTCATTCATCATGCCATGGTCATAGAACCAGCACACTTTAGCTTTACTTTGAATTTGTGGAGAATCTCTGCAGTGTTTAAAATTATTTTAACTCTAGAGATAAGACCAAAACATTTGAGTTGTTACTCAGAATACAATCCTTTGTTATGTTAACTTCAAGGCACTCGACAATGATACAAACTTGTATCAAAACTATGAAGCTGTACGCGAATTGTGAATGATGGAATACAGATAATTCCCTCAGCGACGACGCCAGTGCGTCGCGTCTGCGTAATAAACACTTCGTAACGTCGGACGCACAATATCTCATTATGATGCAAGTTAAGTGGCAGCGAATGGTATCAAATTAAAAGTACAAATAACTGCTTGTAATACAGACTGAAACGAGCAATTGTGAATGTAAAGCTCTTTAGTTTCCAACTTGAAATTCACCGCGTTCAAGTTCATACTTGGCAAGTCATCTTTCTTTCAAACGTCACCCCTTGACTGATTTCTAAACGACTTCAAAGGCACCTCGGACTAAGTTGAGTATTGAATAAAATGCTTTCGACGTTTGTATAAAGGAATTTAATTCTGCCAATACAGGAATTTATTGTATTTTAGCGAATCTGAGCAAAAACTTGCAAAGTGCGAGAGCGCTTTTAGAGCGAGTGCACAGGTGGAGAATGAGATTTAAAAGTACACTGTAGGTGCTAAGACAAGATACTTGAACTGAAATTTGATAGGACCTGCCAGTGTAACAAACATGGTAATTAATTTCTAAGAAGGCACATATTCATTTATCTCTTGATAAAGTATTTGGTCGATCTAACGCCACTGACGTACGCATTTCATACGTCAAGATATTACAATCTAATTTAAAGGTTAATCCAGTTATCTTCATTGATACGGATACTACAATGTCGACTTAGTCATTTCCTATCAATCACGGTATTTTCCCTAAAATCAGGGCACATTTAAATAATGTACTTGAAGAGCAATAAAAAGTCCCAACCGATACTGAATTACCATTAAGTTTGTCATGGAATAGCTACCTTATCATATCAGCCGACAGTGGGCACAGACTGGTGTAATTATAATAATTTTATTGTTACATTGATAAGTCGTGACTCACTTATAATAATGAGTCATCCAAACAATGTTTTATTTGATCTACATAAGTAGTTATATAATTTATCCTTTGCGGCAAATGCTCAAAATCCGAGAAAATGGATAAATACTAAAGTCACAATGTCGCTGCTGCTTGGTTAAATCCAAAAATTATTCTTTTTTTTTCCATATTTGAATTAATTAATATAAAATTCAAAATTTTAAAAACATGGTTAGATTTTCGAACAAGTAGAAACTTCAGGTTTATCGTTGTTGATCGATGCTCTTATTACAAGGTTGTAATTGTCTCGTGTCATCAAAGAAAACGTAAGTTCATTGTCATCAGTTGTATGGATCTAATATCAATATTCTTTTATTCTATTGTAACACTGTATCAAAACATTGTCAACATAACCTACATCTAGGGCCGTCTTTTCTCTCTATATAAATTGACTCAGTAGCCATTGAATTTAGAGTACAATATAACACAATATTTATTAACAAAATAATGTTTTCATTTACCTTCCACATAGTATACAATTTCAGAACTAAGTATACTCAGGTACATATTTCCAAAGACGTATTAGTAAATATTGTTTATGCCAAAAAATATAGGTCAAGTATGATTAAGTCGGAACCTTTAGATAACTTGTGTAGGACTTAATATATACTCTGTGTGTAGGTAATATGAATTTGTCTCGATGTATAAACATTACTAACCAATGCGTAGATAATTTCAATGAAATTGACAGAAAATCCATGAATCCATGAATAACCAAAAAATACGCGTAAATAATAACGAAATAAATTCAATCGAAAACAATCCAAACTTTTCCGTTGATAGGAGAAAAGAACGAGCATTATCTATTTTATTTTGAAATTGCTGTTTTGAAACAAAGTTTTTGTCTGCGAGATAGAGGTGACAGTCGATTGTTTAAATCTGAAATCCAATCATAAAAAGTGCAATTCACGTTGCACAACGAATCCGCGAAATGCGTAGTGTCTGTATTGCTAATTACTGTTGAGTGCTACTCTACTTTGTTTATTTACTGATAAATGAGCGTCACTAGCCGGAAGTCTTGGGTATGACGTCACATTATGTACTTTAACTTTAACGTATGAAAATATTTACATTCTTATCAAATATAACTAGCAAAACCTTCTTAAAATAACTGTCGTCAATTACTCTGCGATAATTGTTAACAAGGCCAAATCCACGTACGATATATTTAGTCGATTCGCTGATAATTCATTTTTATAAGACGTTTATCGATTAGTACTTACGTCCATCACAAGTCAGTCTCATAATTTACGATGCCTGCAAAGTTTTCTTTAGGCAAGGCTGTCGATCAATTCTGTTAGACGTCTTTGCTAGTCAAAACAGAGGATGGCAACCAACATTATGTAATTAATTAATTAAGTAGCTACTTACTACCGACCTATTTGTAAAGTATTAATTGATTCCTTTTAGACCAATTTTAATGTACCAACATTTACATAATTGATGAGGTTAATTACCTTGATGTTAATTGTACAATGCGTTTTCAGACAGAGTTTTATGTCTCCCAACTTTATTAATATTATTATATACTTATGCTACAATGAATACTAATTGACTTTTTACTATAAACGGCTCATTTAATGCTGCGTTATCGCCCTAATGACTTTAAAACCTTTATAGTCAGAACAATGATTGCTAATTACTATCAGAATTTAGTCAGCAGGTTCTCAACTAAGCTAGCAGCAGCAGTTTTAAAATAAAAATACCCAGACACTCAAAAATATTCAAAAAAAGAACAACCTAGCCGTCTGCGGCGTATTTGTTAGTGTGCACGCAAGTGTTTGTGTCTGTGTTGGACATAACAGTAGACACTGACCTTTCTATACACCACAGTGATGAGCACGAGTTTGTCGAAGAGGAATATCCTCATTAGTTGTCGTCGGCGGCGCGCCGTGTCCATCGCGTAGAACTCGTTCTGACGCAGCAGCCGTCCTTGGTTCAGCAGGTTCAAATATAGCTGCAACAGGAACGATCAATAGTTTCGCGAATTAAATTAAAGCCCTACCGGACACAAATAGATTTTGGATGAAACCTCCGTGTAACGGTTGATGGCCTCTACCGATTTATATATTTATGGTTTCGAATGGAAATAACATGTGCACGGTTTTGTTCTATTTTCTGAATATGATAACTGCCTTTTTACCAGCCAATCAATAGTAACAATAAACAATCACAGATTGTAGGTAATACTTATAAATAGTACAATAACATGTTATGCCACCCACATCATTATGCCCTCATTTATTTACCTGGTAAATGTTATTATCAGAAAGTAAAGGTATTATAGTAAAGTAAACTCTACATTATAACATGCGGATATTTCGTAAAATTCGTCACCCTAATAATAAAACTATCTTTATCTTCTAACATAGGTACTTATCTGAGATATGATAAAATGAGAGATAATAAACATTGTCCGACGCTTGTGGCAAACAACGTGTTTTCCATATGACTAACTAGTATTAATAATTGTAGATATTATTTACGAATATCTTTGTATCTACATTTAATTTATTACCGATATTTTTTTACATGTATCCTTTGTAATCTATAGCACTTTCAAGTCACAATGTTTTGAAAACAAACGTATATATTTCACTCACCGGACAGTCGGTAATATTTTCCAGCGCCATGATTTCATCGACCGCTGTTAGAACACATTCGATCATAGTTTTCGCTAGCTTCAAACTTTCCAGCGGCGTCTCGTCGTTTTCCGATGACTCTCCGTTACTGCCGCCAGTCTCGTCACTGTCCACGCTCAGTTTGGATATCCTCGACTCAGTTTCACACCTCTCGTTCTCATAATTTGAATAAGTTTTAACTAAATCCGCCAAGAACAACTTGTATCTCGGTAGCCTCTGCACTGGTTCCAGAAGGTAACTTGACAGATCTAATCGATCACCTAATTCTAATTGTATTCCCTGGAACATAAACATTAGTTATAACTCATTTTAAAATTGATTCGATAAATGTTTGCGGTTAAATTACATACATTTAGTAAATACATATAATTTAATAGCCTTTCACTGGCTTTCATGCGTAATTTGGGTCGAATGATATGTGATCGCGATCGAGGTGTGGGATAACTGGGGCAGAATTTTATCCGAACAAGTAGACTGAGAAGGTTCACAGAAAGGAAATGGCGCGCGACAATTATAATAATAAAATACAAACTTTCACTCAACTTAGACGTTTATGTCGCAACATTTAGCTTCTTGGTCAAAGAAAGAAATAACATTATGAAAATTATAATTTGAAAAATAACGCAAGGAGCGAGCTTCTTGTACCATCGCTAACAACGGGCGGAGAGAATTAAATTCATTTGAATAATTAATGACTGTTTATACGTAACGGAATATTATTTTTTGAAGCAGTGGCGGCCGAGTAATGCCTATGAATGTGCAAGTATAACGGTAGCGCCAACAGTTAGGCGGTTGTATAGCAGCGTACGCCATCCCGCACACCGTACACTTAACAGAAACGAGGAAATAACGCTCAGTGTCCATCGAGCATAGTGATGACTGATGCGTGCCTGCGGCCAACCGATAATGCTTCAATCAATTTAGTTTTTACGGTAATACATCCCACCTACTTATAACTACGCTAACATTGCCATTTAAACTATAATGGCACGTACGACTTGCGACTTCCATGGATTAGAAGCGACACACAAAGTTAGAATTAAAATCTATTGTAATTAGATGTAACTTATTTCTAAAAATATCTGCCTGTATGTGGGATACTGATAGATAAGGGTTTTTTTTTCATGAACAGGGAACTCCCATGTATGGATAAATAAACGGATGCATGCTTTAAAATATCCTGAATTTTTGCGATAACTGTTATGATAATAACAAAAATACTTGTGAGTTTGTTTGACATCCAGGTTCATTTAATTATCTGAAAAAACTGTAATGCCCCGCTGTCAAGAGGACTCAACTTGATGTTGTAATTGAATGTCGCAAAAAAAATTGCTAGCAATAAACTAGGCTTACCTGGAAAAACTGTTTGTGTTCGAATACCAGTCTCGTCGCTCTCTTATTATTCCTAGAGTACATTACGTACATATTGAACCGCTTTTCCTGCAAATAAAATAACGTGATTGTTGCGTAAATCCTTTCTCGCATTGTTTATATTAAATTCGGTTTCAATCAATCAAACGTCACGTACATTAACCGCGGTCATTATTTTGTGATTTCCAGTGATACACACTCGGTAGTTTAAGAGAAATTTTTATACTTTCTCCGAACACAATTGAACTAAGTACAACTATCGGAGACTAGGGGCCAATGTGGCGATAAGCTGAAGAACTGTGAATAATCGTTCAACACGTTGATAGATATTGCTCGTCCATTTAAATAAGAGCCGTGATTGTTCAAAGTTGCCGTGTTCTAGCCATTTCTATGAATCAAAACTGTGAAGAAAGACGATCTTATTACGGCGGTGATAATCGAAGGCATAGAATCATGCGCTCCGCCAGTCCGTGACACCAATGTTTTTATAACGATTTGCTCTTAATCGGTCATTACGCTGACTATTTACTCTAGTTAGGAAACATAATTATTTCAGGGTGAACATTGACGGCAGTTCGTCAGTTTAAAAATAGATAGACATAAAAAAATAAAAACATCAAGCGCTTTTCGGCACGTACAGATAGTTACTATGACAGAGTTATGACCATAGGTAGGTACTTACATCAGCATAACAGAAGATTTAATCAAAGGAAAACGAGGTGATCGTGCTGGCTAGTTAATAGAACAGACATAACAAGACAGACCTACGTTTATAAATTAGGTTCAGAAGATAAGCAGAGAAACCAATTGTTTATCATATATCTCATCACCATTTAAAAGTTATCAGATTGAGACTTGCCAACAAATCAAAAACAACACTTACGAATCTCCTAAAGCACTGCCCCAACTTCCTGAGATCATTTTCGCAGTCTCTTAAAGCTGGTAGGAACTCTTCAGAATGAAATCTGAATATCCTCTCGATGTTGCCAAAGATCTCAGGTTCCAAGGATCTGAAGGTGGGTGACAGTTCAGGTTTTCTCATGTTGGGGATGTAGTCATCCACGACATGCCTCAGTCGTTCCACGTAGACGTTCTCAGTATGTACTAGTTCGTTCACGCGTTCTGTTAGCCGTCTGGAAACATAACATTTTATTAATAAAGGGTGAACCATTGTTATTGATAACAATTCGTACGTTATACCCACTCGTTTGTAGGGGATTTTAGTTTACAGCTGATAGCGTAAGCTCTCAATATTATGATAGGGTTTTTCCTAATTATAGTAATTATTATTGCGTCACAAATTAAAGTATTGACTTACTTATAGAGGTTCTTTAAGTAAGCCCCTGACGTTTTGAGACCATAGTCTAAAACAATAACTGGGACCTTAAAATGCATATTTTTATGAATTCGGGTTTTATTTGAAA
The DNA here is from genome assembly GCA_947522985.1 of Lithophane socia. NCBI lineage: Eukaryota > Metazoa > Arthropoda > Insecta > Lepidoptera > Noctuidae > Lithophane > Lithophane socia. The sequence goes on from OX383256.1 coordinate 7,538,736, forward strand.
TATGGTTCTAAATTCCAATTTTAGTCGCTTTTATAGTTTTGGGCCGGAATTCTCAACCTTAGCCGCTACACCTTATAGGTTAAGCAAATAATTGACATAACTATACAGAAACTTGCTATTTGTATGGATGTCTTAAACCGACTGATATTAAGCCTTTATCATAATTAATTAAGATGTTAATATTGTATAAGTATTGTCTGTGCAATTAACTACAGTCATTATCGCCAAAATGGAAACAAGGCATCAGTGTTTATCTAATATTTTATTACCTGAATTATAAAATAACACTTTTTAGGAAAGTAAATAGTCATATTACGTAACATAAACATAACATCACGCCTTGCTTCCCCGAAGGGTTGGGCAGAGGTCGTGTACCTATAGCACACACAGTCACCAGTTATGTTTTAAGTCCCATGTAATAAGGGCGAGCCCATTGCCATCAACCATGTTAGGTATTTCAGATAAATTATATTCAATGAATGCCCAGTATAAGTACACTCCATATGATGCTAAAAATATCTTTATCATATTATTTTATCAAACAGGTCAAGATTCTTCCACTGCTGTCAATAAGGACTTAAGGATATTGAGTGCAAATGATAAAATGCATCACTTCCTACATTAGTGTCTTGTCTGTGAGATACTGCTTCTGAGCAACTCCGTTATTGAGGCAATTAATACAATCTAAATGTTTAAGCAATATTATATTACTCGATTTCGTAAGATTGCCTTGAAATGTTCAGCATAGAAAATGTAAATATTACATGTTTCAAATGCCTGGTTGCTACTTAGTTATTTATTTACGCAACATACAAGTTGTTTTTAGGTGTCTTTGTACTGCAGCTTCCACAATAACCTGGACTGTTGGCCTTTGGCCTCGCTACAGTCTATGCCTAGACGATAGACCGATAGCAAGATTCTATTTGATAACCCAATTATCGTAGTTGCCCGCAGAAATGCAGATTCTAGTGGTACTTATCATACGACCTTCATTTTTGAGAAAACCCATTTTGGGTGGCAAATAACGATAAAATGAGTAAATATTTATTGAACACAACACTCAGTTGTTTGTGTATTTGAACTTTGATCTAACAATTGCGCAAAATCCGAACCCAAAACAAATAAAAATGCGCGTGGTTTTACCTAATTATCTAGTTGTAGATATTTACCCTACAACTTATAGTTGAGCCTAGATAAAGGGAATTTAAAAGATAACACGTTTAGGTAAATAACCTGATTTGACCGCAATATTTGACGGGTCATGGTTAAGTCGAGGGCCTTTGAAACGATTCGGGCTCAGTATCAAAAGTTAGGTACTTACAATTACTTTGTATACATGTGTAATAAAGTAGGTGTGAGTAAAATATGCTACAATTCAGTTAAGTATCTATAAATAATATTATCATTATCAAAAACACTATGTTACAGGCAAATTAATGTTTTAAAGCAACAAAAATACACTGAAATTCAGAAAACATTTTACGGAAGCGTCTAAATGATTATTTTCAATTGTAAATTATAATCTGTATCAAGGTCAGCACAATTAAATTTAATCAAATTTTGACAATACATTTCATACATTTTTCCTTGTATTATCTTGCCAACTATGGAATCGATTCTCAGTCCAAATTGTTTCGATTGTTTCCAACGATGCTAGGTCTTTTAGAGAGATGTTATGTACACAGTGTTTCAGATCTGGCGTCAATGCAAAGATTGCTGTGCCGATGCCGGTGGTATTGAATAACAAACAAATCGTTTGAATTCGATAGCCTGGGAATAGTATTACGAACCTATCGCTTTTCTGTGCAGCAATAAAAATGGTTGACATCAATCTTTAAGTTCCAAAGTTATTTTTAATCTCTTTCTATTCCTGTAAAATTGCCTGACGAAAGATATGATATTTAATTTATCATATTTATAGATCTTCCTTTTATATAGTAAAACAATGAGTGTGGCCGTTAGATAGCAATTGAGTTTCCAATGCGATGAAATTTTTCGTGACGTTTTCATTAGTTCATTAACGTATTTAAACTTGGCTACGATTGTAACAGTGATTCAACAACACAATTATAGTGTATCTGTAACAAATTCATGAACAATGCGTGTATTCTGAGACGAGTTCGAATTAAAAGGATGTTTTTATTTGTAACAACAACATTATTAGAGTCGGCCATTTTTTTTTTCATTTCGCATACCTTTCTCTTAAAAAAATATTCAAGTGATGTTTAGAATACCTACTTAAGTACCATTCCGTTGCTACTGGATTTCTGAAATCATAGAAATAGTTTATCTTCGAGATAAGCGGCTAACTTTTTGCTGCCAAAGGTTTTAAAACTTTGTTTCCTTTCGATAGTTTTCTATATGGATAACAACAAATAATATCATATTTAATTATTTATCTATTTTTATCTGTTATTAAATATTATCTACTTTATCGTAGGTGTATATTATTACTTAGCACATTAAAAACGTCTTGTACGTTGATACATATAGCGTTTGGAGAACCCAGTCGTAATGACGTCATAGTGTTTGAAACAATCAATGCCTAGTCATCGACTCATCGCCAATATTGGCGAAAGTGACAGTTTGACTCATTGATTTCACCACAACACATATCAATCGTATGTACCTACCTAACATTTATACCGAACTGTGCCTCAAACAGTATTCTTATAACGTAACCTTCTAATTTTATCTGTACAACGGAAAAAAATATAAATAGATTTAAAGATAGGTACATCTACAATTTATAATATCCTTGACGTTTTTCCGCGATTCAACGTAAACCGAGCATCGAGACTGCGGCATAATCTATAAATGTAAGTGAGAATCGTATTTGTATTCTTTACATAACGTAAATAATACTAACAAAACCACACAAAACGTAAATACAAGAACAACCTTGGCACTGACGCTTGCGCATCCATACAAAAATATAAGTTATGACGTCACGAACTTACCAAATTAGATTATGATGAATATAAACTAGTATTCGACAGTAATCAGTTCGCCTTTTCTAATCTAATATGAGGTAACTGTGACGAGTTTTTTTTTTAATTCTTGCTTACCTACACAATTTGGACAGCATTTTCGGTTTATTTTACGTCAGAATTCTCTGAAACGGTATACCAGTTATTCGGAACTACTTAATGGTATTCAGTATATTTGTTCTAAAAACTAGATATTATATTACCTGCCATCACTTTTATTGTTCTGTTTTGAAATTATTGTATACAACTGATTTTGTATAAATACCTTGGTCCAAATCACTTCGAATACTTCGAACACTAGATAACTCAAATGAAATAAGCAGTTCTATAAATAAAAAGTAGTCTGTAGTCCATAATATGGAAATTTAGCCAGACTCTCGTTCCAGATTCTAGTTCCCATTAATTTAACTTGGCATCTAACAACTATGGGTGTAAGGGACATCCGATTCTAGGCGACCCAGCGTAGAAATAATCTGTTTTTAAACGTACGAAAAATGTCACCTCTGGTGTGCCTGGAATCATGTACTGAATTCATGGTAACAATTTCAAGGCGCGTCATTGTTTACACCCTGTATGTTACAAATTTGATCTTTTATTAGACATCACAAATATGGAAAGAGTCCATGGAGTAGATACTGATTAAGAAAGTACTCGACTTCCTTGGTAATTTAAAGGAAAAGGTACTGGTAAGGCAACTGCAGTCTTCTGCAAAATATAATTTGGCAAATAGTAAAGAACCGTGTTATTAGAAAAGAAGAGTCTTCCCTGAGTAAAATCAGAGAAGACTGGCAACACCAGTCACAACACGGGGAAGATCTTAACCCTTCAATATCATAGGTTCCTCAATCTTTTGTAAGAAACTATTTCATCTGGTGAGGAATAATACGGATTATGTGGAGATAACATCAATTCCTACACAAGACTGCCATCACAAGATGAGGAATGGTTATTTCAGACCTATTTATAACTATTGCACATTCTTGTTTTGAAGCTATATTTGAACACCTGTACGTATAAAATACACAAACTATGACAAAAAGAGATTTTCCTTATAGTGAGCTTGTTGCAAACGTCTTTATTACTTTTTGCTACAATTCAAAGGTTTCTAATACCATAAGCAAGGAGGCATTACTCATAGCTAAATACAAACTAACTACTAGCTTTTGCCTGCGACTTCGCCCGTGTTGATGTCGGAGAATATCCCACCGGAACGTACTACTGGGATTACAAGTACCCTATGTGTTAATTAGCTTATTAACTATCTGTATGATAAATTTCATCGAAATCCATTAAGCTGTTTTTGCGCCAATCACAAAGACAAGAGAGACGGACAAAAATTCTGCGTTAACATTTTATTAGGTATTTGTATAGACTAAGTTAATCAAGGTTCTGGAAAAAGAAACGTTTAGAACTTCATCGTATTCCAATAACCATGATCCCCTTTATTTCAAGGACTAGACATATACTTTATCAACAGCATCTATCGCTTTCACGCGGTTCTTTCCTACAACGACATATCATTCAAGTCCCGGAACCCTTAAGATAAAATCAAGCGATGTTCTCAGTAGGTATGCGAGCACCTATGATAAGTAAATACTTATAGATAATATGTTATATAGGAGGTACCTAACCTTTTTTTTGATGGTGGGAAATCATCAAATGACTTCTCCCGCTCTGAGCGGATCGGGAGGGTGTGTCAGACTTTTACTGACTAAAACCCACCCGTGTTCCCTCAGTTGCCTGTTGCCAAGGATCCTGGTATCCCTTTCGGACATTCCCGCAACCCTGACAGACATCGGGGGAACACAACGCGCTTAGGGCGCGCGTGGAACACAACGCGCCATCGACACGGGCCTGGTCCTTCTCAGACTGCGAACTACCCATTGCTTATTGCTGTTCTTAGGTAACCTAAGAACAGGATCTATATCCTAAGCAGTAAGGTTACATACATACAGTTATAGGTAAATAGTTGAACAACATAGACAGCTCATTTGAAATTTTATAGTTAAAATAAGCATTTTAGGACCTTATATTTCTATTCTCTCCGAATGCTTCATAATAGTGCTGTAAATTATGTATTTCATATCGTTACTTGATTATTATACGCGCTCGATTTCTATGTTTACAAATGGGTACCCTGTTCTTTCGATTCAATTTCGTTTCGCAGCTGTATTTGGGTACACTTAAATGAAAACAATGCCAAACTTCATTAAAAGGCAGCAGCAAATTGAAGTAACTACAGACCCAGCGATACAATATACTTTACTCTTAATTACTACGAAACTAGTAGAACAAATCGCATATTTAACTCATATAAATCAAAATTCTTCTGTACATTGAGAAGCTATGTATATGTAATTGTTTAATTATAGTGCGGAAGCAGCATTTGAAGATATCAAGAATGATTAATATCTATTTGTTCATGAAAAATCTTACCCAAATTCTCGTATGTGCTCGTAAAGCACAGATACTAGAAACATTTTCAGGGGACACTAATGTCATAAACGTCTAATAATTAAAATAACACATAAACCACTGTTCACACACAAACAAGCTAAGCTGTTAGCCAAGGAAACAGAAGTAAGTACCCATGTATCTATATTTTACTCACAAACATAATGTAATAAACATGCAAAATAGGTACACATTGAATTTAAATAACTGTGTTTATAAACAGCAGAACGTAGCGTTTCGGTTGTAGTTATGATTCTAATACATCTACAGCGAATTAGTAAACGAGACACAAGTCAATCGATGATGTAATACTATCTATATGGATGCAAACATGCTTTATTATTAGTAGGTACCTACTAATAATAAGAGTAATTTGTCAACGCAACGCTAAGGAAAAACCTACGAGTTATGAAGAGTGTTTATATACCTACAATCTACATCTACATTTATGAAGAATTTGCATTTTCCATGCTTTGTAATGTACATAACTATGCAAGGAACCGTCAGTAACTCAACAAACTTATGTTTTAGCGTAACTCAACGCTCGCCACATGAGCAAAATTAAAACTAAACGGTGAAAGCAAACAATGAACTGTAAATTGATAATATTGATTTTGTAATACTTAAACCGTTCATTGAATGGGCGCTGAAAACGATATGGTGCTTTTAGAATTCTTTGTTTTCAAACTTATTTTATGCAAAGAGTTTTGGGTGAAAATAAACCACAGCTTCTTCGAAACAGCTACCATTAAAGGTTCTAAGAGATAAGCATCGATTAAAGGTATAAAAAACTTCTGCCTATTAAATAAATGGAATTTCCGAATTTTAATTTAAATACAAGGAATATGTGGCACATATAGTTACTGAGACGTCGCAGTGCGCATCTCAATCAAATGAAATGATTAGATCAGTGTTTGATGATTTAAACGACGACCGTTCAATCCAATAACATCGAATGTTCATTTGTTTTAAATAAATAAAGCAACTACTGCAAGCAACCCATCAACTCGGTATATGGTAGACATAATATGTGGCGGTCCATCGCTGGACATAGTATGCCGTTATAATAACTATAGATACGAGCATAATAATTAGGTATGCTTCGCACAGGAACAACATACAACGACCTTGCCACCTACGTTGACCACTATTTATCATTCTTCATAAGATTCTTTGTGAAGCACGTGCAAAAATCGATCAAGAATTTTAATTAAATATTGGCTGTATCTAATAAATCAGTTTACATACATACCTCTAATTACTTTGATTCGTTTATTTATTTTGTTTCTTATATATTTACTTATAAAAACATATTTTTAAATATTTTTATAAAAACATTAAAAAAACGTTACTTTGATTATTATTATTTTGTTTATGTAATCTGTTTTCTGTTAATGTTATAATGTTTCGTAAACGTAATTGACCGCCATGTTGTTTGTTTTTTTTTACCGGTAACTTATTGATCTCGGGTGTTTTTATTCTGGCTCTGAGCAAAAAGTTTCAAATATGGAATCAATGTTGACCACTATTTATCATTCTTCATAAGATTCTTTGTGAATCACGTGCAAAAATCGATCAAGAATTTTAATTAAATATAAAATCGTTTTGTCATTTTGAGTTAGTGAATTTTTTTTTAATATTACTTGGTCATTGACTGATATTATGTTTTATTCATCGATAATCGACTTAGCTAACTGCCACTGTAGAAATAAATCTAAATGTCATCATCGGGCGGTAAATATGTACGTATAAGCCACCTGCCCACTTGCCTCGCACCATATGAATAAACATCAAGGTGAAACCTCATACACGGTAACAAGACAGTAGTAGGTACATACATGTGCGAGTAATGTGTCAAGTAAGCGTTCTAAGTAGTTCATTTTTACGTTTAAAAATATAATATGATAAACGTAAAACGAATCAGTATTCATTCAACAAATCGCGCATAAGGCTAAAACAAAGACGCACTAGCCATACCTACACACACACTTAGAAGGTAAAAGATATCTTATCATACCGTGACAAAGCCAGGCGGCGATATCGCAAATATTTTCCTCGATATCTTGAAAAAACTCGAGTGACCTCACCTGCGATATTTCTCCTTTTTCGTTTCCACCGGCATCAATACCGGTTCTGTAGACTTGGAAATACACCATTCGTTCACTGCACTCACAGTAAGAAACTCTGAGTCCGGCGCGTGGCACACCTCAGAGCCGAACTCGTCCGAAGACACAGTAATGCTATCATACTTCTGGTACGGAACCATGTCGAAAGAGGATATCGACTTAATACTAACATTGTCATAATTAATACGATCACCAAAGTCACCCGAAGAAACAGACACATCATCCCCTCTTTCACTTTGTTCATCACTATTTTCTTCGTGTATCAATGTGTCCGTAGAATGATCGGTCGACAACGTTTCTACTGCACCGTCTTCTAAGTTCAGTACGTATTCCTTGCCATTACTCAAATTATCACTTGAGTCGCTACTGCTATCAGAGCTATCATTTTCTGACGATTCTTCAACGGGCTCTTGACTAGTTGATTCTTCCTCATTGTCAGACGGATCTGATCGTTTAAGTCTAAGCAACTTTTCTAGATCACATTGTTTAACCCCGTAAGACCAATGCCTTTCCCCGGGGTGTCCTTGACCTGCTGTAGATTTTCTCCTAATGACAGGTGGCTGTCGTGAGCGCCTCGTGACGACCGGTGACGCGTTCGGCGTAGTAAAGGAATACCGTCTTTCCTTAAACGTGATTTCCTCCGGAACAGGTGATTTCCTCTCCGGTGAAGGTGAAGGGGCATCCTTAAATTGATCCGGAGGTGGTGGGGCAGGTCTGTGAGGCACAAGCACGTCTCCTGATTTTCTATCTGAGATAAAACCTGATGAACTAGATTCATAACTATATTCTGAAGCATTAGATAAAATGGAATTCACTGATACGTTAGAGTTTCTGTCTTGAGACTTTGTCACTGGATACAAATGTTGAAAATGGGATTGAATAGGATTAGCTACACTTGTCAAACTTCCCAAAGGTGATTTGCACTTGTCGAGCGACTCTCTTGAGCCGCCGAAGTTGTTTAAGTTGGTCCTTTCAAAGCGGAGAATCATATCTCTAACGCTTGCCCTGTCCTTTCTGATGATAACACTGTCTTCGTCGGAAGCATTTCCGGAAGACGACTGGAGCTCGTAGTCGAGCCGGGTGCAACACTCCTCTTGTGTCATGGCGTGGTGGTGGCAAACACAAGGTAACACAAGCCGCGGGCGCGGGTGAGCGGGCTCATATCAAAATATCCGCGGTGCGCACCTCGGACACGCGCGCGCTACTGATAACCAAACACGACTGACAGCGGCGCGCGCGCCTCACCGCCCACCGCTTTCATAAAACACCAAACACACTGCCAGCTGGAAACGGAACGCGCAGTTCTACGTATACTGGACGAATTTGAATGTACCCTAGAAAATTATCTTTGTTTGGTTCTTTAACGCTAAGTCTTATGCTTTTAAAACAAGTAAGTGATACGACATTTGAAGTGTTATTTCATTATCGTCTAAAACAACATGGACTCGCGTTTCATCGACAGTCTCGATCAAATAACAAAATTAAACTTTTAATAATTATGAATGTCAGATCAATTTAAAAAGAACTGTCAAACATGATTATTTAATATATTAAGAACGTCTGACTTTTTCGTGTTACATAGAACAAAATCTGTTAGCTATATCAAGATCTTTCTTTATCTTAGAGGTATCGGTTGTTATTGTCTGATTGCCAATCGGACTACAACAAGCAATCGTCTGGGTTACTAAACTCAGTGGTGCTAGATTGTATTAATTAAGGTTTCGAGCCTCAAGTCAAGGTTACCTCAGCCGCCTACAACGACTAGCCTACATAATTATTAAAATAAAATCTGTCAATCCAATTAATGCTTAGGTACTTGTTTTTATTACCTAATTCTAATTTACCTTTACTTAATTTAAAAATGCTTGTATTTTGTAACACTTGTAATGCAATTTAAGGTTGAACACGCTCATGTACCTATCAGACATTACATTCGGCCCATTTTTAACCGAATGATTTACACTTATCCGAATCGCATGCTTGAACATGCTACTTGCTTCCGAAGCATGATATGTGCTTATAAAATGCATCGCTCAATTAGAACTGAGAACGCTATTTTAACTGCATGTTTTCTAGATTAAAATCTACGGAGAAAACTTGATTGCTATGCCATGAAATGTAAATGGGTTAACCTATTTTGGAATTGAAGAAAACAATGCCGTATTGTACATGAACGTTCTTAGCATCTAGGTATTCTATTTTATATTTACGGAATTGCCAATGTATCAATGGAAGGTGCATAGGTACTATACATATTAGAGCTAGTTTCACCAGACTATGTTAGTTAGTTTAACGTCCAATCTCATAGATAACGGCCTGTTAGGCGTAGTGAGTGTTTCACCAAATTCGAATAGTTAATTCTCTTAACAAGGCGTTAAACGAAATCACTGCAACAGAACGTAAACCTTTTTGACGTCCACATCAATTTTAACAGAACATTTCTTAATGGTTCATTAAGAATAATTTGGTGAAATAGGGTCTTAAGTCTCGCTCATCAAACAAAGAATCAAAGCAACGTGGTGTACTTGCGAATTTCCACTTGGTTGACTTTTTTTGATAAAAGCCTTATCTATCTAAGAAATAAAATAAACCTTCGGGATTTAAAATAATTATAATGTATTATTTATTTATACAACACAGAAATCATCATCAAAATAAAAAATAACACTATTTGTTAATTATATTTAATCGAAGTCTAATTTCCTGAAGGATCCTTCTACTCCAAACAAGTTTGAGGAGTTCTTGGGAGTGCCAGGCCTCTTGGACTCGTCGGAGCGGGCCTCCTCTTGTTTCAAGAACCAGTCGCCATAACTCTCTACTTTAGCTTTCCAGTGATCTGCGAAAATTACATTACGTGTGAGTTTCTAGTCGCCGGCGCCGTTGTAACACTGGTTGTTTACACATGTCATTTATTAGATACTTAGTGCAATATGTTTAGGTAATCGTTAGTTGTTACACACAATATACCGCGTAGTAAAGTAACGCTAACATTTAATTAAGTTTTATTAGAAGTTATGTTAGGTAGGTTGGAAGGTACCTGTTAATTCTTGCAAGTTGCCGTCGGTACCACCATATTCGACCGGGAGGACAGACTTTGGTATTATTTTATACATGGCCGCATAGTTTTGATTATGGACACGAATCTGAAATCAAAACAAAGATGTTATTACTTACCTGCTTTTGTTAGGTCTGCTTCAGAGAATCGATACTTGTTTTAAATTACAAACGTTCAATTAGAAGTTGTAATGTTTTGTATACAAAAAATACAAAGAAATATGACTAATGCAAATTATTATTTCAACAATATGTTATTTCCTTACTCTCTTCTTTAATTTTTCCGCTAAAAATGTTTTAAATATTGTGAATGCCGTTTCAAATCCTGCTGGTGTGTTCAGGATGTGGTTTCCCTTTACTCGCACTGGGAGACCCTTCTCGAAGCATGATATGACCTTCTTGGCTAAGGCTGGAGTCCATTGGCTGAGTACACTTATTCCTACATTTTTCATGTCCACTATTACAACCTGAAACAAATGCTTGATTCAACAATGACCCATATTCTTATTAAAATAATGTTGATTAACAATGAAACCATCTTTTGGAGGATATTTTTTGTTAATATAGATTCACATTCCTTGCTCAGTTCTTATTATGGAAAAAAGAAAGGCCCCCAACACGACCCTTATAATCCCATCTTGACCGGAATGTCGGTAAAGTGATCCTACCTCGCCAGAAACAGAGAAATTGTCATCTTCGAGCATTAATATCTCGGTCACCATGAGAGCCACCTTAATTAAGTCAGATAGGTGATACTTGGAGGGGTCGAACACCCCTAGCCTCATTAAACATATTCGTGGGGCGTCTTCTCCTGTACAATTCTTCAGTGGCAGGAAAACCCTGAAAATAAATGAAAAATTCATGTTTGATTATCCCACAGACACGAACTACTACTGCTAGAATATTTATATTCGCACAGAAATAAAAGTAGAACACTGGAGTCGTTTCCAAAACCACATTTTAGCGGAAAGTGCCCACTGTTCCACTTTCCTCATTTAGGAAGCATTGATTAGACGCTGGGGTAAAAATATTTTCTTACCCGAGTTTAAGTATTTCTTGAACCTTTGTCCCGCTGGGATCTCTGTTTGCGAAAAATTCTGGCACAATAGTTTTTAAAGTGTAATACATATCCAACTTCTCTTTCGCTCTTTCGAGGCTGTATTTTCCACCGCGCAAAAATCCTGTCAGCCATTGATCCGCTGTAAATTAATTGTTTTTCGTTTTAATACATTTATTGCCTGTTTAAGATTCATATTCTTTCTTGGTTATCCTTGTAATTTTTTTTCCCTTTACTCTGTGATATCACTGCGCAATTGCATGCTGAGAAACAAGTCGCAATGGATACTTGCAGCGACATCTATTCAATACACTACGGAACGAATGATGAAATAACCTTACACGCAGACGGCAGACTTTGGGTTGCCAACTTTTTTACTATGTAGCATTGCTTGCTGCATTATTTCATGCAGTGTCTCATAGATGTCGCTACTATGAACAATAAAGCGCAGACAGCAATTCATTTCAGAATATTCTCATGTTTTTCTTGTTATTTTAAATTCTTGTATGATGTCGATTTATTCTATGAAAATTTTAGGAAGTCGTTCGAATTTGAATTGATTTAAACATTTTAAGTTTAAAGGCTTAAACCATGCTTACTTGGTTGTACAGATTTCAGATGTGGCTGCTTTCTTAGCCATTCTTTTATGGCTGCGAGGTCAGACTGAACCCGTCGGGGATCCTCATTTATTTCTTTGGCGGCCTTCTTCGCAAGAGCTGCTGTTAGGGGCCGAACAGCCATTTTTGATCATTAATTTGTTGTCAAGCCTAAATCAAAAGGTAATACGTATTATTGTAATTAGGCACGGATCCGGGGAAAATCATATACCTACCTATACCTACGTAGCTATCTGAATGATTCATCGTATATCTTATGAGTATGATTCATTTTTGTTTGATAAAGTTTAGGATTGACTTTTGATCAAGGTCAATAGGTAGTAAGTAGGTAATATCGATCTATTTTTTATCATTCAGTTTGTGAAAGATGAGTGGCTATTTATTACTTACAGGCAATATCAGAGCCACCTATATTTGTTTACCTTTAGTACCTACCACTATCTACGTACCTGATAATAAGAAGAAGTTTTAAAATCAGCAATCAAAAAAGGTTTCTATTTAAAATGTATCTCCAGTCTTCCCTTAATTTGAATTGTAATAATATGCAAATCCGAAATTAAACGGAGTTGGTTTACAATTATTACTTTTTTAATAAATATAACAACACAACAACTGTTTATTTTATGAACCAGGTAATTAAAGTATCAGACAGAATAATGTGATGACTAAACAATGCTAAAAATAAACACTGCATAGTTAGGTATCCTAATTAGCGAGTACCTAGTTTATGATTAGCAACATATTATAATTGTTTGCATTGCATTCTCGTTGATCGCTGTTATTAGAGGTATTTAATTACCTATGCTTCAATATCTGTACATATCATAAATTAAAGTCGCTTTTCATGTTTGTCTGCATGCCCGCGTTGTTCTTCTAAACCACGCAATAGATTTTGATGAGGGTTTCACCATCGTTTAGAGAATTTATTCCGGAAGGTTTATGTGTATTATACGTTAATATTAAAATTACATATAACTAAAAAATATCGATGTTTTGTCAAGTCGTAATAACTGTGTGCAGGAGTCGGTCGCTAGTGTTTCCATAATTTAAATTAAGTAATTCTGTAAAAAATTAAGGAAGAAGGCGTGAGTAATAAGTAGTATAAGTTTATGTTATGTTTTTGACTAGGGCTGGTTTTTATCTAGGTAGAATTTTCTACCGAAGACGTTGACTCAGCGTAGACCCCGCGTCGGAGCCGCGTAGAGCGCGTAAAGGCGGCACAGAACCGCGTAGGCGAGACGTAGAGAGGCACATAATAGAGCGCAGGCGCGACGTAGAGGCGCGAAGACGAGGCTTAGAAACTAAATTTCGATACAGCTAATAAGAAAATGGATTCCGAGCTTCGACAACGAAACATTATTTAGGTATTTTTGTCTAAAAAAAAAATTATTGCGAAACCGAAAGAAGAGAAATATATACCTAATATTGTCTTATTTTAATTATAGTGTGTTATTTTCATAAATTGTATACAAAGTGTAATTGAAATCTGCTTCAAGGTTGCCCGTGTCCGCTGGACAAGTTGGTCATAATGGACAAACTTTTAGAATCGGATCAACTCTGAAATTGCGAAAAAACAGCGGGTCTATACATTTTGTCGAGTTATGCAAACATAAATGTATGGAGCAGCTGATTTATTTTCACGATAGTGATGAGTAGGTACAATGACCCCATAAGAGATTTTCAGTAATTGCAACATAATTATGGGGTTTTGAGACGTCTACGAGTGGCGTCTACGCAGCTTTTACGTTGGACCAAGTGCTTAGTGCGAAGCCTTAGGTACCTACCAATATTTACGTGTCTAAAATGTTTAAATTGTCCTGATTACCGAGTATAAAAAGCTTTCAAAAGTATGTGCTTTAACTTAACTTCCATAAAGACTCCTTTTCGGATTCTAAATAATTGAGTTCAGCATTTTGTTTGATGTACCTATAAATAAATAGTGCAATCACGAAATATTGAACATATAGGTATTGTTCACCATAACACCAACTCACGTATTATACTTAATTATATTAGTTAATCTATGTTTTACTTACGTTAAAAACGCCAAAAAAAAACAAATCACTTTTTTTTTAACCGACACCTTTCTTACTAATGGTATGAGTTATGCCTTACAACACTAACTACACTATAATGCTTGCAACGAGAGGGCGATACTACTGTTATAACTCGATCATTGATAAGATAACATTATAGTATTATTAAAATAATAACAATATGGGATAATTAGTGACACCTGCGTACACCGTACATGTATAGGTACCTACTTCGTTTAATTAGGTAGGTAACTTAATCGTCTAATCAGGTGCCTTAAATGTAACTGATAATTTGAGCCAGCATACTAAATATGGTTGTCACCAGAACACCAGAAATATGCAATAATAATAGAAGAATGCCTGCAGAAAAACCTCTAAATGACAAGTATTCGCAATAAATGAATGAATTAAATAGTAACATGTGACATTTATTAGTTTTGTACGTTTGGTCTTTACAGACAGCAATAGGGAAAATAACACATGATCGCTTTTAGAAGTTGCATGTTGCTATTATAGACATAACAATAAAATGTGCATACATTGTGTCTCATGTATATGTACAGTCACGGACTTTAATTGATGAGCCACCTGGCACTTTTCGTATTTTAGCCGTGTAATGCAAATCGGGTTTATTCGGTTCCCGACTCGCAAAGTCATATGTCTTCGTATTAGAAGAAGAAAATTATATTTCATATCTTTACCGGTTGGCTTACCTAAGAGCCAGAACTACAAACTTGACAGCAGAGTGACTCCCAAATTCAACCAATTGCAGGTCTAGCAACTGTAACCTAGCAACGATAAACAATCGTTGCTAGGTTACTGTTGCGATAGAAACGTTAGCGTACGGAGAAAAGGGAAAAAAAATAAAATAATAATAATAGTCATTTCGACAAGTTCGAAAGTAACGTCTCTGACGTCTGAATCTATATTTCAACTGTCAGTGTCTTCAGTTTTGTTTTCAGAATTACGAGTTAATGAGCTATGATTCAAAGGAGGTCGGTATCAAATAGATTGGATAAACTTATTGCAACATTGTATTTATTTTCATCATTGAGAACTTATTAGTTAACCTCTATGGATAAGACTATTTCCGATTAAGTAATTTATTTGTCATCTTGTTTACGAGCGTGCGATTTGAGTTCGTGTTTAATCGTGTAATCTCGTGAATGTATGAAACTGCAAAATTGAAAAGTTTGAAGGTGGCTCGTCAATGAAAGTCCGTGACTGTACCTATACAGCATGTAACAAAAACCCTGTCCGATACGAAAGGCGCATGGGTACCGCAATAACATTACGAAAAAGTGATCAAAAAGTTTTTTATGCAAATAAAAAAGTTATTGCTATTTAAAATTCACCTTTTTAGTACCAAAATTACCCCAATTTCATTATAAATTTGCAAATTTTATACAGAGGTCATATATTATGACTAGACACCCGTTAAACCACGCAGCCCGCGTCCCATGTATTAATCCGGTAAAGTACGAAGAAAAATTTTTCTGGTAATTTTTTTTCCACATACTTACATAGACTCGCATAATTCTTCACACAGAGAGGAGTCCTTCTCACAGAGAGGAGGCCTGTGTCCCAGCAGTGGGAACATTATAGGCTGATTATGCTTATGCTTATGCTATAATTCTTCACAACACCCGGATCGGACAGGGTTTTTGTTACACACTGTCTGTATATCTACGTTCGAAAAGATCACACCATGAAAATAGAATTATACATTTCTATACCTTTTGTTTCGTCACTTTGTATTAGCTAAACAATTGCACATCTTCGCACAATATGTCCTATACCTATTATAATATGTACGATAGGAATGTGTGAAAATGTAATATAACACCTGTATTATAGGTAGGAATTAAACAAGCTAGTTCTAAATGTGTATCCATTATATCAACAATGGAAACTGCAAATCCCTAATAAACAAACTAATAATAACATGATTCTTGGTATTACCCAATAATTAGTATCGGCCGAAAATGGTTACAGGGTCAATATACGTCTGCCAGGGTTGCGGGTTAGTCCGAAAGGGATACCGGGACCTTGGCAACAGGCAACTGAAGGAACACGGGTGGGTTTTAGTCAGTAAAAGGCTGACACGCCCTTCCGCTCTGCCCAGAGCGGGAGAAGTCATTGGATGACTCCCAGCCTCAAAAAAAAAAAAAAAAAAGGGTCAATACGTAGGGATAATATTGTCATTATGTTGACATATTTTTAATTATCAACAAACGTAAGAAAAATCGCGTTTATTTCGGCGTTCCGTCTCATGTTGTTATGTTAAGGAAATAGATAACATTAAAACTTTAACCTTTCTCATTAAAAATGTTAAGAAATTATTTAATATACAGATGGCTTACAAAAACGACTTGAATTTTTAATAACGGTTGTTTTACTTTTATAATTAGTATAATAATAAATTATATTATAAGCCTGTGTTGTCCCACTGCAGGGCAAACGCCACCCTTCCCTCTTTCCACTTTTCCCGGTCTACTGCGATTGCGGGCCATAATGCGTAATTAGTATACTTACATAATTACTCGTTATAAAATAATATTATTGTGGGAAGATATCTGGATACAAATGGTGATTCATATAATAAATTAAGATTTTAATCACTCGACTGATTATCATAATCATAATAACGAATTTTAATACACTGAGATAACAATAAACTTATTTTAAAAAAGTCTGTACTGTTGACACAAGTAGGCAGCTATAGTGAAAAATGAGAAATAAACGAATATTGTCCTACCTTCTTCATAACAGTTTTATCAACTTCACGGCACTCACTGTAGGTGAAAACTGATAGCCTAGTTCCAAAATATCTTCGAACGGGAAGTGTGATGCATTTTAGCGCCAAACGATCAGTACTGAATGCCGAACCGTACGCGCCTGATCTCGCCTTCGTACTTGTAATATGTAACAAGAAACACTATCTCAGTGACATTGAATTTGCTCGCTCTATACCCCGTCGTGTGCAACTACTATTCAACATAGTCGTTCACACCTCGTCTTGAAAACGGAAACGTACACGTCTTCGTTTACATGCAAATGCAGTAATGATGGTATATTTTAGTCTACATTGCCTAACAAATGAACATCGCTGTGATGGATGTAATGCTTCGTTACAAATTCCACTCAATAGAAAGGACCTCTTTCTGCTGCGTGTTATAAAGATACGAGTTATACAGGTCATAAACTTCATCTGTTGATTATGAGACCAATAAATAGATTGTTGACCGATCAAAGGTGATCTCAGATAGTGCTAAAACCAGAATCAACACAAATCTGTCTGCCACAGATGGAAACAATGAATATAATAGTTTCGTCTTGAGTCAAAACAGCTTTTTTAAAAATTCTTCTTATTATTGCTAGTGAACCAATCAGAAGATATGCTGTATCTATAACAAAGGGCGGAATCATACTAGGTATTCTGTTTCTGAAAGAGTTTTAAAGTTTTATTTACTTGTAGTAATAAATTCCACATTAGCCTTGGACCGAAATAACTGGAAGTCATGGAGGGGAGACGTCGAAAACGAAGAAGGTAATAAATACTTTGTTTTATTTAGGTCGGTACTGATTTCAAATGCATACTAAGTTTCCTGAAACAGTAACAGCTTCAATCATGGTCCTTTGGTTAAATCTGTAAATTGACATTCCTATAGAAACAATACAGATTATAAATATTTGCTCTTTCAGCGAAGGAGGTAAAGCAAACGAACCCATTCTGCCTGAAGCGGCCTTCTCCGTGACGGCTTTATGTCTGCAGTATCGTGTTATGACGCATTTCTGACATTCATTCGCGCTCTAAATGATGATGGATGTGTGTCGTATCTCTCAGAATACCGTCTTTTTATTGTTCTTTACTTTAAATTAGAAAATAACTGCAATGCCCTTCGCAAAAACACGTGGCAATAAATGCACGAACAATGCACACGTGGATTGGTCAAAAAACAAGCAGTTATTCAAGATCGAGAGAATTTTAGTTGAAGCCTGTTGAAGCTGTAATTTTTTTACTCCAGAAGAACATATTCATGTTTTTCTCTTCTTGTTCTCACACACTATTGTCTACATTTCTTTCTCATTTCTCCTTTCGCAGGTCTGCTGGAAGAAATTTCTTAAGAAATAAGCAGTACCTTTGTACTCATATTTTAATTATGTCGTATCTTTTTTGTATTTTACTGTGTGTACATAAATAATAAAATAAATAAATAAACATATCCATCCACATTGTCATAAAACCTACAGCCCCTAACCGAGAAATCAATAATCCTAACTATCCCAACTAATATTATAAATGCGAAAGTGAGTTTGTTTGTTGGTTTGTTTCTTACGCTTTCATACTAAAACAACTGAACGGATTTAGATAAAATTTGGCACATGGGTAGACCATGAACTGGAGAAGGACATAGGATACTTTTTATCCCGATATGAGAGAGTAACCGCGGGACGCAGCTAGTATTTCATATAAGTAATAAACTACTTTATTTTAAGATGTAGCGTATTTTAGTATACTTGGGTGGAAGGTGGTCATCAATTCACTAAGACCATCCATTTAATGTTATTACAGGCACTGGTAATTCAGATGTGGCCTGTGACCACGTCCAGTAATTGATGTAACAATTGATGGTTGCCATGTGATTGCTGATGAAAAATTCAAGAATCTAAAACACTAAATTCATGAAACAAGTAAGATTTAATAAAAATATTTGACTAAGTAACATTGACTTTACAGTAGCATCGCACACGACTCAGTCTATATCCAGCTTCCTAAAGGATCCGTCTTCCATGAGGTCTGCGGTGACAGGAGGTCCAATCCGTTTGGACTCGTCTGTTCCTAACTGTTCCTCAAACTTCATCCAGTCATGGTACTCCTTGAATTTTGATATCCAGTACTCTGAAATTGCATTTTAAAGTTCATAAAGTCGCATGGTAAAATCTTATCGGAGTCTAGACAATCATCTTGATCATGTGTGACTATGTGACTATCTTCATACCCTAATACTAATGTCAGTAGGTAAAATACAACAGCTTACCTGTAAGTTCCGCAAAAGTAGGACCTGTTCCACCGTATTCAGGAGGAACTATTTCTTTCGGGATGTCTTCCATCATTTCTTCTAGATTTTTGTGGATTTTCAACTGTAAATACGGACGAAAATATTATTTGTATCGATTTATATAACATTCAGCATGTATCAATTCCTTAGAACATTCTTTTGCCGATGTATAATACTGGTCATTAGAGTATAAACCTTGGAAAAGCAAAAAGGTTAACCTCAAATTATTCAAAAGCAGGCCGACTTTTAACGAAAAAAACAATGCATGCCATTTAAGAGTTAAAAATAAAATAGAAAAATAAAACAATAATGGCATCTGACCATATTTTACACAACTTATGGCCAGTCCATCGCGTTCGAAACCAATAAGCTTTCGCACCTTTTTGCACAAAAAATTATAAATCAGTCTCATTTTATGAAACAGCCTAAAAATAAATTCATTATTTTGGAAAATATTGATCTCTGCAGATACAGCAAGGATGTCTGAATTGATACAGAGAATCGATAATTAATTTATTTCCAAGCAAAACTGTAGTAAATATAAAATAAATACGAAAAATATTTACCCGTTGCTTAGCTTTTTCATTTAAAAATCCTGAGATGAGTGTAAATATTTTCTCAACGCCAGACGGTAAGTTTATGTGGTGACTGCCTTTTAATCGGAGAGGCAGGGAATCCTGGAAAAGAAGAAAAATACACTATTCAATTGCTGTTACTCCAACCTCGCGTGTACACTTACAAATTCTGTAATACATATTTTCGACAACTCATAAATATATTACTATGGACAGCTCGGCAATAATATCTGATTTCGCAAAATAATATTTAATTTAAGACCACGAAAAGTTTATTTGGGATTTTTCACTAATTTTGAAGCGGTCTATAAAAAAATAAGTTGGAGTCTCATTTCCTACGAAATATGTTTTTTTTTGCGATTTCTTACTTTTGTAGTACTTTAACTTCAGTTAGTTTAATAGAGTTCACAATTCTCACGATAGATAGATAAAGAGATAAGTAGTTGATAATAGGTATCATCTTAATATTATTATCTATTTCTTTAGAAGGTTTGTCTCTATCCGGTTTCTTTACTCTGTGCTTGGTTCACCATTTTGTTAACCTTTTCCTATTTTCTACGAGTTTTGCATAGAACTAGTCTTTACAACTTGTAGACTACAAGTTTTGTATCCTGGTGTACATGCAACAATTAACTTAAACTAAAAGAATTTTCATGAAAACTTCGTAGTGTATTTTTTTTTTATGTCTAGATATAATTATACACAGTAAGTACCTATCTAGATGAACCTATATATTAAAAATATTTTAAAGCCGCACAACCTTTTTTCTAATATCAATACTGAGAAAATGATAAAGCCGTGATATTTAAAAGTTTCAGTTTGTCTGATTGATAATAGGGGATCATACGTACTTGGGTCACAGCTACCATTTTTTTCAACATCGATGGGGTGGCTTGAACTAAGTGTGACATAGTGACACCCTCGTAGTCCGTCACGATCTTCGTACCCAACACGCAGGCATTATCATCTTCTACCACCATAATCTGGAAACATACGGGATGATTTATTAAATATTTATTACGAATTTACCAACAGTCATGTTTTAGGGGTGGTAAACACGTATGGAAAAGAAGAATTGACAAAAAAACCGCCTGGAAAAGCAACTAAAAAGTTCTATACAAGATCACTTTTCAAGCAATCTGATGCAGTGTTGGTGTCAGTTAAGTTAGTTCAATCTCAGATTTGATGTCAGATGTCACCAACTGCGTCAGACTGCGTGAAAATCCATATCACCTTGCAAAGATTAGAACCACGCCAGCAAATCAAAACAAGAATGATAGTGAATTTAATGATAACATTCAAATGATTCATAAAATAATGAATTATAGATTTTATTCCAATTTACACCTTAATTCTACGTGCAATTCGTTTCCATATTGCAAGTACTTTTGTCTGTCAGTTTTTAACCGACTTCAAAAAAGGAGGTTGTCGTCTGTATGTATTTTTTTTATTGTTATTTTCGTCAATCATGGACCGATTTTGAAAATTATTTTTTCTATTGGTAGAGGAAGCTCAGGAAAATTCACTAGTCTGCTGTTAGTGCTGGAAATATGTTTGATAATTACGAAGAATTAGAAGCGCCAGTTTTTCAGTTGTAATTGGTGCTAATTTAATCAACTCTCATTACTCAATTAGAGCAAACACCTGTATCTTATATTAGCCATAAAGTGGCCTCTTCGACGACGGCCTCGAAAGGATAAGTTAAGATTTCGCTATAAAAATCGTCAAACATCTAGGTATCAAAACCGGCAAACATCTTGGTAACAATTAATATAAATAACTCTCAGAGGGCCTAGACAAGTGACAATCGCTTCCAAAGCGTTTCGTATTTCTACAACGACTTTCAATTTCGATAGCTTAAGTTAGTTTTTGCAAATTTTTGCCGTTTCCACCATCGTTTTTGCTGATAGAATGTCACTTTGTCTACGCCCTCTGATTCGCCAAAAGTAATACGACCCTATATATGACTTACAATTCCGCAATAGAACCTTTGAGCTAAGTCTAAATTAAACTTTCTCTAGTGTCCCTATTGCACTTGCGTACATGAAAATGCAGATATAGGTACGCAAATGCAATAGGGACAATTGCACTTCCGTACATCTGCACTTTTCCTCAATTCCGTATAGAATACTACTGATGCCACGAACAGTGTGGCTTTCTACTGGTCCTGATTAATGTAAAAGAAGTACCTACCATTGATTCGGAAAGAAGAACATAAATTATTATTATAGTTAAATTGCAATAATTACCTGTACTAAATAGTACAGCATGCACATGATGTCGCACACATTGTGTGTGGATTGATCGTATCTGCCTGCTCGGATGAGGATCACTCGGGGATACAGCTTGTCTTTCGGATTCGGCAGGATCAGAACTGTTCTGAAATATAAATAACATTCATAATGAAACCTTAGGTGGTTGCAAAGCTGCTAGTGAAACTAATTAAAGTATGTCGTTTTTGGAAAGGTGGTTCCATTTAATTAAAAAAGAAAACAGAATCATGAAGAAGGTTTAATCGCAATAGAGTCGACCCCTTTTATATACGTGGCTTGCGATGGTGAAATGGGAGGAGTTGACTAACACCCCTGCCTGACGCTTCGGAGGATACAGGCTTTAAATCTCTTTATTTCATTTTTAATACTTATAAATTATATTTTTAAATATTAGACTAAAAAATTATATAAAACATTTAAAAATATAAAAAATA
This sequence comes from Lithophane socia, assembly GCA_947522985.1. Lineage (NCBI taxonomy): Eukaryota > Metazoa > Arthropoda > Insecta > Lepidoptera > Noctuidae > Lithophane > Lithophane socia. The sequence goes on from OX383256.1 coordinate 7,561,415, forward strand.
GTAGCCCACCGGTATCGGGAACAGGGTCCAAGCTACCGGCGGTCAGGGCTCCAGAGAGAGGAACCTCCTAACGATGCGAGCCGTGTCCAGGAGTACAGCTTTCTGAATCAAGCCCTTAATCCAGCTGCCCAACGAGAGCCTCCTTAGGTGTTGGTCGAGGCTCTTGGCAATTAAGCCATTGGCTGATACGACTATCGGCACAATGATCGCAGAGTCCACATCCCACATGTCGACAACCTCGTGAGCCAAGTCAAGATACTTGATTTGTTTATCTTTCTCGGCCTTCACGAGGTTCCCGTCATGCGGGACTGTTATGTCAATGATCATTGCGCGCCGCTCTGTTCGATCCACCACCACTATATCAGGCTTATTGGCAACAATAGTCCTGTCAGTGATGATGGATCGATCCCAGTACAATGTGATATTTCCATTTTCGAGAACTGGGTCGGGCACGTACCTGTAGTACGGCACTTCCGATTCCACAACACAGGCTTAATTATTATTTTATTATTATTCTTTATTTATCGGACAACAATGATCCAGCGTGTTAGTAAACAATAATATAACGTATTACTAGTGTTAGTAGTTACAATACAATAGAAAAGAATATAGAATTATTTGTATTGTGAAAAGGACACCCCCAAATTAATGTTTAGTGATTGTCCTTCTCACAAAACTTTGGATAATCGGAGAGTCGATACTTAATGTTGTGTAATATTATGGAATGGAAAAGGCCATATTTCAATTATATTTATCTCTATTCCTTACCCTAGTCTGAAAAACTCTATAAACTTGGGATCCGTTGGCTTTATCCTCAAGGTTATGTCAGCAGCTGTGGTTCTGAGAGTGTAGTACAGGTCCAGCTTCTTCTTAACTCGTTCTAAACTGAATTTACATCCTCGCAGTAATGCTATGAGCCACTGATCATCTGGAAATGAAATACAGTCACATGAAAATAAATATTTATACGTACTTTAAATGGAGATTGTTTATCGTACTTTTTGTAAGAAGCCCGCCGCGGGGTAATTGTGTGACACTTTAAATGTAAAAAAAACCGTTTTAAACCAAAATCCGTGGTATAAATTTGTTTAAAACGGTTTTTAAACCCCGATTTTGGTTTAAAACGGTTTATTTACAGCCTTCAACCAAAATCCGTGGTTTAAAGATCGTTTTAAATTTGTTTAACACGGATTTTAAACCACGGATTTTGGTTTAAAACGGTTTATTTGCAACTATACGTGACACACATAAAATCATAATTGATCACAATGGGTTTGATTTTGACAGTTCCCCTATGTTCATTACGTTATTGAGCAGACACATTTTTCAAACTGATGAAGCGATGGATTAGCACTCACATCCTTCAAAACTCTCGGATTGTGATTGAAAGTGTGTTTGCGTAACACACTTTTAATCACAATCCGAGAGTTTTGAAGGATGTCAGGGTGCTGTAGCCAAAGTTTAACTGAGTACATTGATGATTTAATAAAGGTAACAAAACCGTGACGTTAGTAATAGTTAGAGCAAAAAATATCATATTATTTTATTTCCTCGTGGGAAAAATATCGCATTTCCCACGAGGAATATTATCATTGGCATAGATATCCTAACAATAAGTGAGAAAAACCAATTGTGTCCATAATAAATTATGGATAATTTATGTGTAAAAATATTTAAATCAAGTTAATTGAATGCAATGTATGTGAAGAATAATAAAGATAAATAGAGAAAAGAAAAGGGAAAAGAGGAAGGGGAGATCTCGAGGCAAACAGAGATAGTGAAGATTAATTAAAAAGATAAGGGTAAATAGTGCTTAATTCTCTTGCCTTTATCCCAAATTTTATTTGAGTGTATCATTACAAAGATAAACAAATTAATGTTAACAAGGTCGAACCAAAAACTACAAAACAAAATAAAATCAATATTATATTGACGTTACGTTGAAATAAGTCCCTGCAGGTTGATTGATTGTATGTGATCACGATAAATAGATAAATGTTATAACATTTTTTTACTCGGTTTTAGTTCAAGTAAAGTCTACTTGCTCTGATAAGCAATCAGTTACTATGTAATTATATTTTCGAATGGGACGAAATATCCTTCACTATGTTGAAAATAGAAAACAGAGATTTTGTGAAAGAGTTGTCATCTTTTCTTTTGTGAAGCTAAAACCACCTGTATTTACACTTAAGCCTACGAGTTTGGTTTTCAAGATAAGCCCTTACAATTAAACAAACTTGAATTCTTTCTATAACACGTTTATCTATAGATAACTTCAGACAATCCCGAAATATGGGTGTAGGTATGAGCTGTCTTCTGTTACAAGTGTCCTTATCACTTCTCAGTATACCTCCCTACAGGTGTTATGTTATAACTTCCAAAATTACATACCTGTTCTTGCTTTCAGGTGAGGCTGCTTCGAGATCCATTCCTTCAGATGCTGCAGATCATTAGGAACCTGTTTCGGGTTCTCATTCAACTCCTTTTTGGCAATTTGCGCCAGTTCCGGAGTCAACTCACGAATCATTCTTTTGTTGTTTTTTACCTGCAAAATACAATTCAATTTTATTATTATACAATCCAAGTTTCTGTTCTGTCAATAACATTTGCTGAATCAAAACGATTCCCCATTTACCCAATATTGATTATACAAAAACTGCTTATCTATCGAAAGCTATCAACCAATTAAGCACATAAAGATAACCTTTCAAAATAAGTAAAAAATAACACTTTTGAATACAGAAGAAACGGATTTAAATACTAACATTTGTCCACACGTATTATACTCCATTCTTTTAAGTAATAAAAAGTAAGGTAAGACCCACCTATGGTATCGTGCGCTGCCGGCGGCGTATCGACAAACTGATAAAGAACTCGCTTGTTATCACAGTCGTGTTGTAAAACGGCGCCGACTGCCAATATTATCCAATCATGCGACAGGCGCAATCAATGTCTCATTTCAACCGTAATTACTTGACAACAATCAAATTCGACTTTGGATTGACAATATTTAGGTACCTACATACTTCAGGTAGGTACAGTACTTTTCCCCGTTATTTGCCGCCACCTCTCATTCCGCTTTAGATAAGAGGGATGGCTGAACATAATTCACATCATTATACCAACCCAAATGTGCAGCTCAAATCACCACAAAAGTCACCACTTGCGATTACCTATCAATTACAAAGCCGTACTTTGTTCTTTCACTTTAATCCGCCCAATTTTTCAATGCTTTTAGTTCTTTACAATTTTACAAGTCCACTTATATTTTAACTACTTACCTACTCTACTTACTTTACACTTTACAAATGGAGCCACCGTGCATTTTCACTTAAAAGGAGACTGCCCACTAAACAGTATCATAAAAAAATTACAGAGTGGCTCAATTTAGGAGTTTAGAAGTGTTGTTTAATACCTTTCTCCACATGACCCTGACGAACGTTTATTTTAATTAAAAAATGGACAAATACTTACTTTCAAAATATTATGAGTTTTGTTTATTTCACGAGAAACCCGGAAACCCTTTCGCCTTGAGACAATACATACACAATCACTTACGCACATTAACAGAAACAAAACAACACTGGTATTTTCTTAAAATCTTATATTTGCACGAGTTATTTAAACACTATCTAGAAATTGTATGATCTTTAACACTTTTTCACAATTAGTGCAGGGATCTATGTCGACATTGTATTAACAACCACCGACTAATGTGAACCTTAGATATAGAGATATTATAATGACCTTACCAATCATAAAGTAATTTCCTATAATATATAGTTGTCTATTTTAATTAGTAAAACACGCGGTTAATATATATATATATATATATATATATATCATAGGAAATATTTTATCACAACAAGAAATAATACTAGGTATAGCCAACACACAAACAGTTTAAAACAGTGACTGATAGGCGAATATTGAAGGCGTTCGAAGTTAAACATTCAACCATTCCAGATTTTACCTGGTACAATCCTGGCTGGTTGAAAGGTGTCATACATAGCATAATGAGCCTATAATGTCCCCACTGCTGGAACACAGGCCTCCTCTCTGTGAGAGGGAGTGGGCCGTAATTGACCACGCGGGCCTAGAGTGGGTTGGTGGATGTTACATGTCTTGGAATTTTTGGTTCTAAGACATTTCGGTTTCAATGTTTTCCTTCACCGTTTTAGCAGTGGTGATAAAATAATTCACACAAAGTAAAGCGCCTGTCTAATTTCGAACCTACGACCTACAACTCGTAAGTTACAACTGGGCCAACTCTGTTCTACTCAAAAGCATCATATATATCTCAGAAACTGTAGGGTAAAAGTTCAATTTTGAACGCGAGTATCACTTTTGTACGAAGTAAAGTTGCTAATCCACGTCAAGTTGTCTAAAAGAGCCCTGGACGCCAAACATTCTCTCCGCAGTTTTTGGTTTCCCTGGCCGCTTTGATTCATCTGTCCCAAACTTCAGATCTTCATCAAACCAGTCTCCATATTGATCCAGTTTCTTCAACCAGTAATCTGTAAGTAAATTAAACTTTTAATGACTTTATAAAGGTCGAATTCGGAATCTCAGGCTCACTTTACTATGATAGGTATAGTTGACTATAAGTTGGTGGTAACACTTTGACCTTGTACGTAGTACGGAGTTTTTTAATAGAATAGGTAGACACGGCTATACACCAAGCTATATATTTCCAGCTGATCTCGCATTGTATAGGATTTCCGTAAAATGCGAGGTCAGCTTATACTGGAAATGTATAGCTTGATGTGTAGCCGTGTGTACGAAGCCAGATTATACGGCTTTTGTTACCACTGACATGCGGCCTACTGTACCGACTAAGTTGGTCTCATGGTAAAAGTTATTTATGATCATGAGTACTCTGATCACCAAAAGATTGTTATGAATTCAAGACAGCCTGTTTAAAAATTAAGGAAAAAGTTGTACCTATGATTTCCTGTTTGGTTCCACCCTGCCCTCCGTACTCTTTTGGCAATATTTCTGGTGGTACGTATTCATAAAGCACTGTTAAATCCTTTCTATACATATGAAGCTGAAAAAAATATACTTGTTAATACGCAATTCCTTAGATATTGTATGTTAAGGTCGGTTTAGACCAAACGAGCGAATGCACATTCTATCCCCAATCTACCAAATTATTTTTGTGTAAACAAGGACCAAGCATTCTTTCGTTGGTCTATCCATACTCCATGATCTAATCTAATTAATATTATAAACGCGAAAGTTTGTAAGTATGGATGGATGGATGGATGGATGTTTGTTACGCTTTCACGTAAAAACTACTGAATGGATTTTGATGAAATTTGGCAAACAGATAGTTTATAACCTGGATTAACACATAGGATACTTTTTATCCCGATATTTCCACGGGATCGAGACTTACGCGGGTGAAACCGCGGGGCGTAGCTAGTAAAATGATAAAAGTATCAAGAAAATAATGGTCTTGCCCTTGCTCTGGTTCTATGTTCGTTTGGTCTAAACCCAACTTAAGGCATGTGCTAAGGTACTATACTTACTTTTTTCTGATGCTTCTCGTTAAGAAGTTTAATAACAAGATTGAATATTTTTTCAAACGCCGGTATCGTATTTATGAAGTGTAAACTTTTCAGTCTTAACGGTGAAGCATCCTGAAATTTTAATGGAAATTCGTAAAATAACATGTCACTAGAATTAATTACACCCCGCACTGGGCCCGTGTGGTGTATAATGGCATTAGGGCCGCTCCCTGTCACTCAGAGGAGGCCTGTGACCCAGCAGTGGGAACATTATAGGCCGATTATACTTATGCTATATACACCTAGGCTGTTTACAGTCTACTACTAAATCTAGCAGCATGACGTCTAGCGTCAAGACGAAAAAGCATGGCAATGACAAAAATACACTTTTTTTTATATATACCTGTCCCGCTATAACTAATTTCTTCAGCACCATCGGTGTCATTTGCATGAAGTGTGTCATAGTTATCCCTTCAAGATCTAAAATATTGAGAGTCCCGTTTACCATAAAAGCATCGTCTTCCAAATACTGAATCTGTAATAAAATAAGAAGAACTCTTGAATACGACAACTAGTCCAAACTGCCTACGTAAATTAATGGAAAGTAGTTAAAGTCAAAATAATGTTGAAAAAAGGATAAAAAAATGTTAATACACAAATCCACAAATAATATCAGAAATACTCAGAATTACAAAAATAGAATGTACCAACCTGCATACAGCAATGTGCGAACGCGAAGTAATCCGTGGGCGAAATTTTATTAGGGTCATAGAGACTAGGTTTGACTATGACGACTCTTGGGGCCAGGGGAGACGCTAGCTTCGGCAAGACTAACCCTGCCCTAAAAGAAAGTGAATACAGAATACATTTTACCCAAAATCGTGCAAGGTTAGCAGGTGAGGCAGACACTTGAGAACTATATTTTATTATGTATAGGTACAGGGTGAATTTTAATGTATATGGCCAAATTCGTAACCAGGGAAATTTTTTGATAAAAATAAAAACTAAATCACCAAAATCAGCCTAGTCATTTAACTTACCCAGTTTGTAGCAAATATTTAAACCTTTGATTATTCGGTCTGAAACTAAACAAGTCCGGTGACAAAGTTCTCAAAGAGTAGTACAGATCCAGCTTCTCTTTGGCTCGTTCGATGCTGTGCTTACAACCCCTCAGGAAGGCTGCTAGCCATTGGTCATCTATAAAATAGTAGTCAGTTTCTATGTATGTAGGTAGGTATATATCGCAGATGGACTGTCGAATCCGCTGTTTTACAAAACCGCTAGTTGTTTTACAAAACAGCTCCGTTATGTAAAATAGCTGAACGACGTTAAGCGGTTTTTCATAATGTTGCATAAACGGTTTGCATTTATCAATGCAGCGGGTCAACGATTAGAGGTTATGTAAAACCGATTTTAGTTCTAAATTTTGTCACTCGTGGCATATCAACAATAAAGGCGTCCGAAACAGAATTGATTAAAACGAGTAATATGAGTGAAAATGACCCTTACTCAAGTGAAAACATCAGAGGATTATGAAAGTCAGTCCTAAAAATACTAAATAGTCAAGTAACTGCGACCATCTAGGAAGTAGCGCTCTCCTGCTGCGGCCGCAGCACCCTTCTCTTCGCTCGCTCGGCTCGCGCGCGGTTGGTCGCAGTTCTAAGCTAACCAAAACCAATTGGTCTGGGTGTCCTAGCTTAGTCACTGCGACCAATTCAGCATTAGAAGCCACACCAAACGCATAATGTGACTGCAGATAAACCATTCTGCATATCGTCAAACCGTGGGTAGCGGTTTTGAATCAAAATACTTATTGTCAAAAACTATCACCTCCACATTGCCTTATTTCCAAAACTCGAAGATATTCCAATTCCTAAATTATTCACATCCCCAACATTTCAATCACGTTCATTTCACCAATAACAATTAGATTTAATTAACTATACGTATCGGGGAATCTTATATTAGGTACTTTATTTTTAGTTTTTCTATAAATATTGTCGGATTTCTTTTAATTGGTTGCATTTCTTATTCAGAGTTTCTTCGTTACTAAACAGATCATCATCTGCCTAGCCTTTTCCTAACTATGTTGGGGTCGGCTTCCAGTCTAACCGGATGTAGCTGAATACCAGTATTTTACATGGAGCGACTGCCTATCTGACCTCCACAACCCAGTAACTGGGTAATACGATACCCCTCGGTAACTGGATGTCAGACTTTCGAGCTTCTAACGACCCGTAACGACTGTCAAAGATCCACAAATGACAGCCGGGACCAACGGCTTAACGTGCTTTCCGAGGCACGGAGGAGTCTCGGTATGTAAAGATGGTCACCCATCCACGGACCAACCCCGACAAGCGTAGCTTAACCTGATGGATCGTCCCGTGCGGCTGGTATTACTTAGCCACGAGCTCCTCACTCTCTACAGCTCTCGAGCTCTTTACTAAACAGATAACACAAAAAAATGCATAATTGTTAGTGTCACAGCTTATTCACATGCAGTATTATTTTCCAGTTTCTGACCAACCTATGCTTATTCGGATAATGGAATTCGCTAGCAAATGGGTCAAAACCTAAGAAATATAAATTATATTTACCTGTTCTAGCCCTCAGATGAGGCTGTTTACTAATCCACTCTTTCAAATGTTTTATGCCATCCTCGAGTATCTTCGGAGTCTCATTCAGTTCCACTTCTGCCTTCTGCCTCAAGTCAGGATTTAAGGGTCTCACTAACATCATCGAATTTAATTGATTTGCTTTATTTTACTTCATTAACCAAAGGTCCTCTATCTACTTTCAGACACTTTTTTTGAATGATTACAAATTAACAAAACTTTAGGAAGTAAGTAGTGAACGCCCGCGAACTTTTAAAACTTTCATATATTATTTTAATAACAAGATCAGAGCAAAATTAAAGCGAACATGCGTCCGCCACTGTTTCTGAGTATGAACATAATAAACAAATAAATTGTCTCGCCACTTCCACTGCAGAAATTCAGAAATATAACAAACTAACTATACCTACAAGAAACGTGTTTACCTTATATACAGACTTCCTATTGTTTATTTTTAATTTGATAAACATTCATGGTCACTGCATTTAATAGTAGGTACCCCCTCAGATACTTTCATACCTATCTAGACCTAAATGAGCATGACAGGATTTAATAATTATTATAATGCTCGTGCCTTCTCTGCATTCAGACTTTAAGATATTATATTAAAACATTTATTCTAAAGACAACTTTTTGTTACCTACCTAAAATCTTACGGAAAACAATGTGGAGTCGTTGATTTGCTGCCCTTGGCTCATTTGTATAAGTACGCCTAAATATGTCTGATCTCATACTTTTGAAAGTTGTTTTTGTTTTTATGTTAACCCTTATGAAGTACAAACAAATGTATTATGGAGTTTTCCTCTGTCTAACTAGTTTTTGAATGCTCTATTCAAAATATTATCTAGGAGCTTCCTACTGATTCTCATATCCTGATACGATATTTGACTTTATTCAATCAATATATTATTTCTAAAGAAAAAAAAACATTACAACCATACACAAACCATATTTATTTTTTATTTCCGTATAAAAAGATTTAAAAAAGTCTCAATCAACTTGAAGTTGTCTAAAGGAGCCTTCTACGCCGAACATGTCTTCAGCAGTCTTGGGTTTGCCAACTCGCTTTGATTCGTCTGTGCCATATTGGAAATCCTCATCTAGCCAAGAATCGTACGCCTTCACCTTATTCCTCCAGTGTTCTGAAAAATATCATAAAACCCAATTAAGTTTTAGGTCTAAAATCGTAACACATGACTAAAACCTCAAAGACATTTGTAATTACTGTCCGGTTATAAAGAATATAAGGAACGGAAGGCATCAGTAACGAAAAAAAAAATATTAAAAAGAAAACTTTAATGGCGTTAGTCCTTTTTTTTCACCGCGAATGGCCAGTTTGTTGAGACATTTCCGTAGAACATCTAACAGTTCTAATCATGAAGGTTTAATAGAGGTAACGAATAAAAGTTAAGAAGATTCTTTTGGCGCTCAAATGATGTTGACAGGGCGCTCTGGCTAAACGTTTGTGCAATTGTTTTAGAAATGTATTAACCGTATAGTTCGGAAGCGCCCCCAATTGGACCCGAACACAAAAACCTCCGCCGGCTCGGTAGCGGATCCAATTGGACCCCAGAATTACCACATACGACACCCTATCTCGATTATGGAAATATTTAATATGCTACCCATCAAATCTTATGAATGTGCGTTAATTATGAGAGTTGGATAAAAACTCATTATGTTTACGCCATTAAATCTTTCATATTCAGCGTGCAAGTTAATTAATGAACCTATAAAAAATTCAAGACTGTAAATACTATAATCGCCATTTTGATGACAGTGGTGGTCGAGGCTAAAAAACATAAAAATTGGTGATTTTGAACATCCATACCCCACCACAGGGGCAGTGAATAATACATCATTTAATTATTTGACAAATTCATCCATTGTTCAAGTTAAATAAATAGTGGTAATGAAGTTTTGTGTTATCCAAAGACGAAGTTTCGCGCCAATCGTGCGTGTTTTCATTTTTTCTTTTCACGAATATCACTCATACACATGCAGATACGATTTAAAATGTGACAAATATTATTCGTGATATTATATACAACTAGAAAATGTCCAAATCTTAACATAATATACGAACACAGGTCCAATAACACGTATTATTCATTACCACTACTGAAAATGTTTTCAAAATCGCCGACCATTATACTTTTTTTTATTGTAATGATGTCCGAAAACGATTATGCCAAACGATTATTTTTTAAATTTCGTTCTTTTCGATTAATTAATATGTCGAATATAAGAAATCGATACTTGGAAATTGAAATAAAATTGTTTTACACAATAAATACATTAAGCACTGGTTAAATTAATAATTTATACTTTTCTAATGTTATTATAATCGTTTTTCGGTCATTAGGATCACAGGACCTTATGGCCGGGCTAGGTACCTCATCTTTTGAATAAAATTTCGCGCCGGAATGTTTCTATAATTGAATTTAAAAACGGAATGCGCTCGCTGTTCAAAATTATTTTAATATATTGGACAATTATTTATTTTTTATACTCTTTTCTGATAGTTTGCTACAGAATGCCCAGTATACTTTTTAGGTAGGCGTAGGCTTAACAAAATTTTGTTTGGTAATGGTGATAAATTAAATCCGCAAACGCTAATATTTTATTTTAGTTGTATGAGCTTGGTAGTTTTTGTTTTTATTAGGTTACTTTAGTAGGTACTAGATTTTTTTTTTTTTGTGGGAGTTTCCCAACGAAATTTAAGAAACTGACTTGTCTTTGTCGGACCACGCACAAAAGGGTTCCGTAGTTGGGATGAACATATACGCATGCACATTGCACAGCATTAATTTTCGACTGCAAAAATAAGTTTGTATTTCTAGAAAAAACTACGAAAAACAAAGTTAACTCTGCAGTTGTAACCGAAAATAACCCATAATTCATTGTTGAAATACGGGTTTTTTTCGGTTACAATGGGTTATTCACTTTAAAAAGCAGTCACTTATAAGCATCTTATCATTTTTATTATAAGATCCAACAATGCTACATGCTTATGTGCATAGATCTTTTTTTCGTCCCTCGATTGCATGTTGAGGAATGACACCCCTAATTATGTTTATCGTAATTTTACTAAACGATTTTTGGTGGTGTAAAGAATAAACCTTCTTCCAAATTTTATCCTGTATGATATCTGAACCCATGGACGAACGGACGTGACGAAATAATTAAGAGGTCCTTTTTTACGGATTTTGGCTATCGAGTTTACAATCGATAGCGACTGATGTCTATGGTAATTTATTTAAAATACAATTATAATTTCATCTTATTGGGTATCAACACTATCACCCGAAAACCACACGACACACATGACAAAAACTTTACGCAGCCGCCATCTTGGATTTACATTTTGACCTAACTATTGACTTTATCACCATCGCAAACTATGAAAACGACAGATATTAGGAAAAAAAAAAATGCAGCCACCATCTTGGATTTTCATTTTGACTAAATTCACACTTTCCCTTTCTTTCTCTTTTGCTATCAAATTAGAAGAAGACCGTCGCAAGTATGAACGCTTTTCCGAAAACTTTTTTTTTAATTTTCTGGTTTGGCCCCCCAAAAGTGACTATTTGCAAAATCCATTTATTTACATTACACTTCCGTGTTTGGGTCACTAAAATGTATATGTGTACCAAATTTCAACCTAATCGGTCCAGTAGATTCGAAGCAAATTGGCTGTGACAGACAGACACAAGACTCGTGACATGAGTGATCCTATATGAGTTTCGTTTTTTCATTCGGTCGTACGGAACCCTAAAACGTTACACCACTTTCTACAGTGTACGTGTATGTACTTATTACTAAAATTAATTTAAAAAATAAAATAATTAATGAAAAATATACCAAAGAGTTTTTATTCAGTTTCTACAATTTTTAATCAAGTTTGATTATAACGAATATCGATTAGGCTGAGTGCAACATTTGAATCGAAATAGAAAAATTGGGTGAACGGTAAGCACTAAGAAGTGTCACGTCGCACCACAATTTTTGTTAATTTTTGTTCATATTTGATCGTGTTTTTTATCTAGTATAAGTATGAATAATGGTAAAAGTAAGAATGCAGAAAGAATGATAATATCTTTATTTGGTCCTTTTGCATATTTTCAGCAAGAGAGAAGATTGTTTATGTACATATTTTCAGGGAATCTGAGTTGCCTACTTTTTGAATAGGGGTATTTATACCTATTTTATACAACTTTCGCAGTCGACTGACGCGGTTTGACCGACCTCAACATATAATTTATGATATTTACCACAAATTTATTGTATAAAATAGATGCGGTAACATACTTTTTTTAATAAATTCGAATGCTGAAAGTTCATGTAAATTCCTGATTTTCATGACGGAATTCGCAACACCCCGTCGAGTTAGCTGATGTGTCACGTGTCAAAATCTTGTCGAGCAGAGAGGTTAAAAAAAGAGTAGTGGCGTTAATCTCGCGACAATCTAAGAAGCCCGCTTTGACACCTATCAAAATACTGTTAGTAGTGATGGGGAAAAAAAATTGGTTGTTTTAAAAACCGATTCTCGAGACATATCGATTAATCATACCTAGAGTTTGTAATCGACAATTTATTTACATTAATTCAAACTGATTCTCGAGGCATATCGTTTTATTACACGTCATTATCATCATCATCATCAACAGCAGTCTACTACTGGACCTCTCCAATTGCATGGCATTCAGCTCGATTCTCGGCAACTCTCATCCAGCTGCTACCAAACACTCTGCGAAGATTGGCCCTCCTCTTTTAGACATATTGACGAGTTTACACGATAACACCAAAATCACATAATAGCCGAGTCAGAAAATATATCATTATTGTTATATTTTCTGACTTTTATTATTATTCTGGTTATTATGTGATTTTGGTGTTATCGTGTAATTTTAACCATTTCCTTTAACCATTTCCTTTAATAACATATTAAATATCAAAAGAAAGCTAAACATAATATGTGATCATATTTTATTTGTTATGTTACTCTCTTTTCTAAATGTAATGTTTGTAAAAGTATCGATTTTTCAGAACATCGATTTTATTCGGTCAATAAATGGGTTAAAATCTTCACAACACTACTGTTGCCATAGCAACGAACCCAATGACATGACATTGTAATAACGTCCTGTCAGTATATAAATCAACGAATATTTCGTGTTTTTGAGTGCATTTTTTTCAATATAAAGTTAAACTTGGTGCTTTCGAATGATACTCATTGTTATAGTGTATGGATAACATAGTAATTACCTAATTAGGATTATGAATTTGATTTTTCGATCTCTTACGTAGACGTTCATACAAAGTTATCGCGGCATGTATGATGAGAAACGTCAAAACGGGCTTCTAAGATTGTCGCAAGTTTAGTTTTGATTTTGGCAACACGTCAAAATCAAAACTAACGCCACCATCTTGTTTTCATCCATAAAGAGGTATGAAAAAATCCTTTCAAACCGTAAGAGGCGGTTCAATTTGGTCCAATTACAATTTTCTCCTCTATAATGTCGACAAATTAATGTCGATATCTATTTTAATCTAGGTACGCTACGTACGGCACCAAACACGTTGCCGAATTCTGCCTAATCCATTTAGACTAATCTAAATGGATTAGGCAGAATTCGGCAACGTGTTTGGTGCCATCACTAGCGATTATCAGTTCCTATAACGTTCAGACGACAGGGCACGTTAAGGCATATTAAGTGTCCCATCGTTTGTAGAACAGCACCACATTTACACTCTAAAACAGAGTCGTGAATTATCACCTGCGCCGTAATTGCGTAATACACGATCAATCTCATCAATCAAAATTGGTTTGAAACAAATGTCCATCGCTTCATAAGTTCGAATAAAAATCTGCTCAACAACGTAAATAACGCAATAAATCTTGTTGAACTGTCTTTGACAGTGAAACAAACTAGTCTTAATCAGTTACTAAAATAAGTTACGCAATTAGATAGCTGAACCGGTTGGCAACAAAACTAACAGAGGTAAGTTGTTACTAAGTATTTGCAGGAATTTTATTCTCTTCTTCCCTTACCTGTAATTTCGTCCACTGTGCCAGCGGTTCCACCATACTCGGCAGGCAACACCTCTTTAGGGATGTATTTGTACAATTCATCGTAATTCTTGTTGTGGACGTAGAGCTACAAAAATTAACAATATTTATTACAACTCCAGTAGCTTTTTAATCGATTTTTTTTCAAACTAGCTGCGCCCCGCGGTTTCACCCGCATAAGTCTCGATCCCGTGAGAATATCGGGATAAAAGGTATCCTATGTCCTTTTCCAGGTCATGGTCTACCCAGGTGCCTTTCATCGTTCAGCCGTTTTAGCGTGAAAGTGTAAAAAACAATCAAACAAACAAACTCGCAGCATTTCCACCAACTCTCTCTTTTATATATGTGATTATTATGGTGTACATAATAAAGAGTATTCTATTATTCTATTCTATTGTCTCTTTCGCATTTATAATATTAAAGTTAGGATGGATGACAAGTGTTTTGTGTTAACTTACTCTGGTTTTGTTCTTCTCATTAAGCAACCCTTTGATTGCATTGAAGATTGTTTCAAATCCTGGTGGAGTGTTCAAGTAATGAGTCCCTTTCATACGCATAGGCGATGCATCCTGAAAAGTATTTTATGTATAGGTAAGTAAGGTTACTAATCGTCTTCAATAAAATTGGTCAAATTATAAAACCGCTAGTCTAGCCTATTTTTTTTATCTTACTCTCAATACTTCCAATTTTTTAATTTGTATTCAAATATAACAATAAGCTAAAAGTTTACCTGTCCCAAGGTTACCATCTTCTTCATGGTAACTGGTGTCATTTGCATGAAGTGTGCCATCGTCACTCCCTCTAAATCTAAGATACTCTGGCCACCAGCCACTGTGGCGTTGTCGTCATCATTTAAGACTATCTGAAAAGTAGATTTGTTTTCGTTATCCTACAAATTTAAAAAATCAGAGACAGCTGTCTAAGTCGCTACGTACCTAATAGTCAGAAAAAATCTTTGACACGAGAAGAAGATAGTTATTTGTGCAACAAGAGGGCAACTTTCAACTTTAAAACGGCAATTTCATATTTAAACCCCTAGGTTTAAATATGAAATTGCCGTTTTTAAGTATAAAGCCTATTAAGTTCTCGCTGCTGAGGTGAAAAGTTGTTACACGAGACCAAAGTTATTAAAATCTCGTGTCTTTGAATCCCTCACTGTGCTCAAGATTCTAGAACCTAGAATCGAATCCTTCGCTTGCTCGGGATTCAAAATCAACACTCGCAGCAAAAAACAACTTTTCTTGTTGCACAAATAACTATTAAAAAGTTAGTCTCACGCTCGCAGCAAAATCAAATTTTGCTCACTGTTTGTAGACAGCAAAACCTGTTTATTTGAGGTGCTGAGGTGAAGAGTATATTTTGCCCAGCTATGTCGGGGTCGGGTTCCAGTCTTACCCGATGCAGCTGATATCAGGGTGGGTATTTAAAATGTAAAAATAAGGTAGGGTTATTTAAACTTAAAAATAATCTAGTACATACCCTCATCAAAACGTTGGTAGCGGACATGATGTCTAAGATGTGGTACTTGTTGGTATCATACTTCGCTGGTCTGATAATGGATGTCTGTGGCGCGTCAGGTCCTGGTGCCTTAGGCAATATGACAAAGGCTCTGGAAACAAAATCAGTGCATGTCATGAGAACATTTTTGAGTATGGATGTGGACATAAAATAGAGAAAGACCAACGAAGCTATGGATAGATTGTACGACAGATGATTATGATATTCTGCTTAGGAATACGATAAATACTGAGATAGTGGCCAACATTGGCTGCGCCGATCCCTATTACTAATAAAATGGAATAAGGACAAAAAAATGATAAAATATTTTTTGATAGATTACCCCAGACTCAGAATCTCGTCAAAAATTGGATCGGTGTGCTTGATCCGGAAGAGTTCAGGTGCCGTAGTCCGGAGGGAGTAGTAGAGATCCAGTTTCTCTTTTGTCCTCTCCAGACTGAACTTGCAACCACGGAGGAACGCCACCAGCCATTGATCATCTGGAAATTTTCATGTAGCCGGTATCAAATTGGACATGGAATTTATAATGACAAAAGCTAAGTAATTAATTGAATAGACGATCAGTTTTTGACAGATATGCCATACAAAATCTGTCAAAAACTCATCATTGCGAGACCACTGACACGTTTGTAAATTAGAAGACTTGGCCCCCTGATTATTTATGACGCTACATTACGTAGCCGTAATAACAAAGGGTTTTCTTAATAATAATAATGAAATATTATGATAAAGTTTAAAAAGAATGAAGACGGAGGACTACAACAATCAGGATTCTAGGTAGGTACTTCCTATACAGCGAGCTGGTGCTAAAACATTTTACAAGATAATTTTTAAAATAATAGGAAGTGTAAAATTGCTATAACATTAGGTATCTTTGCTATTGGTTAAAACTAATTATCTGATAGAACTTGACTGTTAAAACAAACCACGGTCGACGAAAGATATCGCAGGTATCAAACTATAATTTTATTGATAAGTGATTGATAAATGTTTTTGTATGACTTAACACTTTCAATAATTATTTATCAATTTTAAGGCGCCTTAATAAAACTCATATTTTGTAGATTAGGCGCATCACAGACCGTTAATACGTTAACAGTAACAATGTTTTTAAATGATAGAATATAATAGAATATTTTTATTTTCTACTAAACAAACATACCTTTCATTTGATTAATCTCTTAACAAGAGTGTGTATCGTACACATATTTAATCGTCTTTGGTATGTGATGTGCCTTAATTATCTCTACAATACCTATAAAAACCTAGGGCCTTACCACAAAAACTTACACACTTGTTCAACGCGTGTTTAGTGTCAGTTTTATGTCAAACTCCATACAGAAATGTCAGGTGTTTTGTGGTGGTGGCTAAACAACTGATAAACACGGTTTTGTGGTAATAAGGCTAATGTGTAAATAGTGCCACAACTCGAAATGCACCTACGTTGCTAGATCCCTCTGAACCAATAGTCAAGATAAGAGCATGGGTAAAGCCGATATCGAGCCCTTCTCTCTTCTCTTGGCAACCATGAAAGTAGACAAAGTTGTGGAAAATGCAGCGAATTGTTTGCATTTCAGTTTAACGTTAATATACCACGTCATGCTCACACACTTCTTCATCATCTATATGCAACGCACGCCATTTATCTCGATCCTCGACTTCTTTCATCTAGCTGCTGCACCATCTACCCACTCACACACGAACCACCCTAACTCGTACGACCAGTTTTGTCCAATTTTACAAGATGCAGACTAACCAGTTTAGGGCTTTTGGGTAAAAATAATCTAGTTTCCCATGGTTTAATTATACCTAACTTATCTGCCTTAGAATTATTCTAAGATACTTACATATGGATAGTAGTATAGTAGATAATTCACTAAGGGGATAAAGCAGTCTCTCAGAGTAACGAAGGATTAGTTAACTCCTGAGCAAATCAATGGAGATAAGGGCACACCCAATCACAAATCGCTTAGCATGATCCTCTGTTATGCCGAAAATACTGCAGCATTCATTTTGAAATAAATATATGTTAAAGTTGAGGATTGATGCTAGGTCTTATGTGAGGCGAAAACACGATTACATAAAATTTTCTCTATAGAAAAAAAATCCAAAGTTACCTCTGCACAGAATTATAAACCGCTGGTATTCAAAAAATACTTCAAATTAGATCATGAAACTTTGCATGATAACTGAACTAACTATAAAGCAGGTCTTATGTGTGTCATTATTTTTTAATTACCATTATTTTCACCGTAAAAAGCAATTACCTAAACTTTTCGACGCTTTAGAGCCGCTAGCGCCCCACTCCGTCTCGTTCTCACTCAGGTCGCGAGTAGTATGGTGCGAGCGGGATAAAATCTGAGGTAGGGTGCGCCCTTAAGACTAGAATCCTGAGTACAGCGAGGATTGAATGTTGCGCGTTAGTATGTTGGATTTGGGCGTCATAATATTTACGACATAATATTTAAAATTACATCATCCGTTACATCATCTACTAGGAACATTGTTGTACTACTCACCTGTCCTAGCATTGAGATGGGGCTGCTTGGCTATCCAGTCTTTAATACTCTGCAGATCAGCCTGTAACCTCTTCGGGTCCTCGTTCAACTCCGCTCGAGCCTTCTCCGCCAGAGCGGGAGTCAATGGCCTAACAGACATTTTTTATAGAAACGTCCTGTCACACAAAAAACCTAACTCCACAATGATAGTATATCGAAAGTCTGATAATTGTACATGGTACCTATTTGATTCGTTATCTACCATTTAATCCAACAGGCAATATATTTGTTGTATGTTTTATAACATTATCAGACTCTTAGGTATTGCGTTGCCTTTGTCTAATCTATTCGTAGGTACCTATATAATTTTAAGTACCTATCTATATTTAAAGTTTTAGTTTTATTAAATCCTTGTTATCAAGCTTGAGTTCAATCTAATCATTGATATCGTGAACTCACTTTATTTTTGCTAAAAATGGGTGAGGTTTTACCATAGATATCCGGGTTTTACGATAACTAGATTGTTATGTAGATATAGTTACCACAGCGTCACTTTTTCTACAATTTCTGCATGTGGGCCCCAGGGTAAAACAAACTTGATCGACCAACACCTTATATGATGGAAGATTATATTCATTGTACTTAATAACAATTATTTGTGGTCAACGAAATATATGCTAGTACACCAAAAATATATTTTTTCTAGTATCTTTCATATCGTTAAAGCTCACGACTAGAT
This sequence comes from Lithophane socia, assembly GCA_947522985.1. Classification (NCBI taxonomy): domain Eukaryota; kingdom Metazoa; phylum Arthropoda; class Insecta; order Lepidoptera; family Noctuidae; genus Lithophane; species Lithophane socia. The sequence goes on from OX383256.1 coordinate 7,580,371, forward strand.
GAATGTGAAGTGGTGATAGCATAAATGGCGATGTCCTCTATTGATTCATAAATAACACGGCTACTGGCCGCACACGTATTATATTAGAAATTATTTTATAACCTGTTGAAAAATCGATGTACGTACATACTATCCCAGTGCCAAGAACAGTGTTGAAACCAAGAAAATATTATATTTTATTGGTAGCCTATTATTTCTATAAATAATGGCAGGAAAATGAATGCATATGAAGCATTTTTAGGAGCTAAGCGACGTTAACTTTTAACCTGGAATTAGTATAAGCCATGGCCGAGTCTCTGATTCTATATAGGTTTTTACATTATGCATATAAAAATCTGAAAACAGTAAGCCGCTTGTGAGGCATTTAAATAATTGATGATCCTTCAGATTATTTTATTTTGATAAGATTAGTTCAGCTGTCACCTCAGGCTTGATGATAGATCGCCCATGTAAGCGAAATGTTAAGCATAAGCGCCTCAACATTATTCAGGATTTTAATGTCTTAAAGAAAAATGCATTCGTCAGTAGACGGTAATAGTTCCAAAATGACTGATACACCTTGAAAAGTTTTGACAATGTAAAGCCGTAGTTTTTGTGGTCTTATGATGCCTTTAGTGTAACAGATAGTCTGTCTCTTATCGATAGCGATTGCTCACTTGCTAGCCTCACTGTTCTGGTCGACTTAAGTTCAACCTTTTAGGGGTTAGTTAATGTCAAAAACTCTGACAATTTTATTGGCTCTAAATACACGTTGTTTTATTACATAAAGTGTTACTTACATTCGGTCCCATCACTCACCAATTTATAGCTCACTAGCTGCGCCCTGCGGTTTCATCCGTCCCGTGGGAATATTGGAATAAAAGTGTCCTGTCCTATTCCAGGCCCATCCAATCTGTTCAGCCATTTTAGCGTGAAAGCGTAACTTAAAAATAAACAAACAATTAACTCACTTTCGCATTATTATTGTTAGGATTTCGATTTCGTTACCGAATAGTTTATTTTTCATCTCCATTATTAATAGTTTCTATTTTGAAATCTGTTTGTTGGCTCACCGTAGATAGTACCTACAAGCAATCATCACAAAGCCACAATTGTTTACATCTAATCATTTTTTACGTTTGCTCGGATTGTTTACACTAACTCATTCAGGAGCCAAGACTATTCCAAAAATATTTTAATTGTTTGAAAATGTAATACTACTTTTTGTTTAGGTATAGGAAACAAAGCCTAGTAACAAATGTAACAATGTATATCGGTTGTTTTACTAATATTTTCTTTTCTTTAGAAGATCTAGATTCTATGTAGTATTATGTTATAGAAGTGTTGATTGGTTCTCATGTCTAGCCACCTTTGTACCACCCACGCTCTTTGCAAGTAACAATTCGCATCGCATTTCTGGTTTTCAGTAAGGTAATTAATTTTAAAATTATTTACAATATTAATAATATTTTCACTGAAAATAATCTAGAACACCTTTCATAACATTCATGAATTCAATTAAACACACCAATTGTTTTAAACAACACATTTATTTTTGTGTATTTACAATTATTATAAATTATCTACAACCCTGTTACATTAATTTAAACATTATGTTACTAGCCAAATCCGATTTCAGGGAAACTCAGTTAAGGCCAGTTATTCCTGATAATTATGAACCTGATGTTTATTTCGTTCTGGCTTCGTTTCGAAGTGCAGTTGTCTAGCAAACAAGTAACCTATTTTCTAGATGATACGTTATGCTATTGTGGTCGATTAACTATAATCATCACAATAATAATTTTCCGTGTTGGTCATTCGCCACCCGTTGTAGCTAATTTTTATCTCAGTGGAGCGAATCGAATGGCCTCATAATGCAACATCGAAAGCAGCACATTTTCACATTACTTACCTACAATTAATCAGAAAAAATACACTTCTTAATCAACTTTTTCTGAGTTACCATCTAAAATCGGGTTTGGTTAGTAACATTTACATTATTTTTAATTACTGGCTGTATTGATTTTATTATGACACAATTGTTTCTTAGTAAACAACGTCAATAAGTTATCTTTGTCAAGACTAAAAAGATCACAGAAATACTGTATGGCCTGATAATTACAGTAACATGACGTAAATAGATAATACTATAGTGACATTTTATGCTTTACTCTTTTTTTACAAATACAAAATTGTGTGAGATCTTCTATAAGTGGCACAACCAACAAATTAATGAGCTAGGATTTAAACAAAATGTCAGATTTCATAAATTACGTATTGCAAGAATCGTTTAATTAAAATTAAATGTCTGTAGACTAATTGTTTAAACCTCGCTCACTAGATGGCGCTACAAGATTCATATTCAATCAATGTATTCGGGAAACAAAAATCAAATATTACAAATTAAGACATCATATTTATTTCTAGATGATTAAGGTAAAGGAAAATACTATGACAATATTTAAAATCACAAACATTATTTGCCATCGATGGCGACTTAGCTTACTTCTTATTCACTAACATTTGAACTAGAAAGCATTGGAAATGTAATGCATAAACTTACAAATAAATATTTACACTTTTCTAATTAAGCCTCTGGGCGCACTTAGGTACTCACTGAGGCATGTACATTACTTAGTTATAGCTAGAGGTCATATACGAGAACTGGGGGTGAAAATGTATCTGATACCTATATACTTATATTTTTTTATTGTAATGATTTTTTTCTTTCAGGACGCCAATCGTCCTCATAAATGCACACATAGGAAGGATTCAACGATACAAGACTGACCAAAGCCAAAAATTTATAGTTTACTGAAAGGAATTGGGTATATAATACAGGTCAGCTTATTCAACCAGAAGGGTGTAAAGCAGAAGAAAAATAGGAAGTAAGTACAAGACTTAAATTTTTTCAAAAACATTTTAAAAGGTGAAATACAATAGTAGGCTGTTTACAAAAAATATGAACGAACATATTTATCGCTTTATAATGTCGAAGAGTTTTGATTACTAGGCTAGTATAGGTACAGCTAGTAATACTAGTTGTAGACATTGATAATAATAGGTTGATACTAAGTTATATAATACAATTACGAAAATTAGTGTCTTCAATATTAGCTTTATCTTAATAAATTCCATACCTATTTGATGTTCCTATTATCGGTTTACCTTTAAAAGTAGTGCATGACTCAGCCCCGGAATGATTTCTTCGCCGTAGTTAGTTTCTCGTTTAATCTCCTCGTTTTGTTATTAATCCCTTGCCTACATACTCAGGAATTTCTAGACCACTTGGCTCCAGCCAGTCGTCGGCTTAACACAATTAAAGAATCAAATAGGTTATTCATAAAATACAAATTCGCTCTACTCTACTCAAATACGGACGGTTTCCTATCGACTCTGCAAACACAACGGCGCTCTTGGCCTCAATAACTAACAAAGATACCTACACTTAACTTAAGATGTTAATTATAATATGAAAAATACTTTGTATAAGTAGTTTCATATATATGATTAGGCGACCTGTTCTCCACCTCGCATCTGTAGCGGTATTTATCTATTAACTTATTTTAACCACAGTCGTACGGTTGGGCCATCAAAAGTTGGCGAACAGCTTGAGTTCATCGGAGTCCAGCGCACGGACTGCCTTCCAGTCCGTCTCGGGGTACTCGTCGAAGTTCGAGGTGTCACCTTCGTACGACACTGCTGGGATGATCGGTGGCTGTGGACAACACAAACACAGTTCAACCAATTATACCCACAATAACAAACACTTAGTTAAATTACCTGTTGTGCCTATTTAGTATCGTTTCCTGTACAATGTAAATCGGGCCATAAATAAGCCTACAAGTAGTACTAACGTAAAGTATTGAAATTAGGTAACGTAAACTTCGTGAATCTCTGTCGGCCTCGCGACCTAATTTAAATCAGTTCTTAAATCGTGCTTCGATTGTATTGCACAAAAGTTTATTGAACTCGAACTCCTTTATATTGTTCCACTTAAACAAAAGTCTTCCTCATTATATTAATCTGACAGTATTTGCCGATCAGTGCACCATTTTATACTGTTCCATAAGTGGGCGTTTATAATTTGCCAGGCTTCTTCGATCTACTTAGGTTGAATCCGATAATATCGTGGGAACATAAATAAACACATTATTGATGAGCTAATATATACCTGAAGTTTCTTCATGAAGACGTCAGCCCAGTCTATGTGCTTGAACCACCTGTGCCGTTTGACGTCTTCGGTACCGCACTGAAAATGAAATAAACATTGCATTAACAAGAATAAATATACAAAGAAAACGAGTACAAAGATCATCGAACAACTCAACCGAAAATTACTGAAATGTATACGAGTATCAGTGAAAGATCAATCAATCATAAAACAGCGATATTGACTACGAGCATAATGCGCATTTGTGGGTGGCTGGAATTAGAGCAACTTTGTTATTATTGGCGTTTGCGACGTTCTTCAACGCTTAGACATCGTAAATTCTCAGATTTAGAGTTAGCGGAGCATATCGGAGCTTAATTTATTATTGTACGGCGATGCCAAGCGGGCCACTCGCTTTAATATCAGCAGGGAATTGTCCCATAACTCCTCGAAACCTGCGGCAATATCGTTATTACGCCAATATAATAAAGTGTACTGATGGAAAGGCCACCCCTAACATTATTCACTTTCCATTAGGTACTTTCATATTACGTAGGTTTTGTAATGAGTATCATTACCGCTTCTATAGTCGATGTGCTATTATCTGCGGTGTTGCCAGATAAGAAAGACGTTATAAATCAAAACACTTGTTGCGTCTGTTTGAGAGCTTGTGGTTCCTTTGACCTAAATCTACTTTCTCCTTTTAGTATTTCCTTGGCCTATTATTAGAGGGCTCTTAATGAGTCTAGTCTAGTTCCACAACGTAATTAAGCATAACAAAGTTCGCTGGCTGATGCCCATTTAATGAAGACTCGTGATAAACTTGGAGTAGCATAATTCTTACGTAATCCATTCAAAACAAAATATTATTCGCACCAATATAAGCTATTGATAGCTAAACCGTGTTACAAAACTATCTAGGGCTCTAGGTGTAGCACTAGGCTATCATAGGTAATCACTGTGTAGGTAGGCCAAGAAAAATACGTGCCAAAATTATTACACTAGGATTACATCTAGGATCAGAAAACATTCAGTGTGCGCAAGTCACTGCGGCTAACAAGGCACCCAGTTTCTAGCGCAGCGCGAGACTACGGCAATGTGTTGTATTTGCGTCGCGACATAAGTCAGCGGCGGGTAGCGGCTTTTGAAGTCACCGGCAGACACCTGACTGATGGCTTTCTAAACATCTCGGCGACATCGCGGCAAAAAGCTCGGTGAAAACAACCAACCACTAACTGCAACCGTTTAAAAATACATTCTCAGCGTGATAGCGCGACACTTTATTGGGTACGCCGCATCCCGATTTCTCGCTTTAGCCATGACCACATAGGCACGACGGAGGTAGGGATATTCATAACATAGTCACACAGTCTAGTGCACTATAAAGAATATGACATGGACTTTCTACTCAATCACGGGTATAGCTTTGTCTATCGCTACTTTTGATGAACTAACTAACTAATGTAGTTCAATCAAAGATCAGATCAATCAAAGTAATAACAGTAGGAACGTTTATTTTCCCATTATCAATAAATCAAAATGGATTGTACAATAACGTAAATACAACAGTAAACAATGATTCTGGTCAAATGCCTAGAACTTAATTTTTACTTCTATTTCCATTCTTCTTTTATCCAATGTTTTTCAACTAACTGTTGAGGTGATTCCAATTTTTTTTTATCCTTCTCAAACTGTATTATGCAATGAGAATTCAGATTTATTCTGATCAAAGCTCAATTTAATGATCTACACTTATCCCACTTTTTCATTTAATTCGTTTGACTGTATTAAAACTGAAATGGTTGAGGTTTGAATCGAAACATCTAAAAACTTGAACAAATTTTAAAAAATCTTTAACATTTAAAGTGTCAAGATTTAGATTAGAAGATAAATATGGAAACAGGTTGGAGTACGGCCAACATCAAAAGTTTAATAAATTTTCTTTTTGGACACAATCCACTCGATTTAAAGTGCATGAAAGAAAATAATCTTAAAAGTAGGAACGCAACATACAGCTCAGCGATGTGGAAATTTAATATCATTTATCTTTTTCATTTACAGTAATAGGTGATTGTTTGAATTGACGATCTTATTATCTTGTCATATCTGAGTTGAAACAACAAATGAATGGCCTACGCAATACTCTGTTGGACATGTGGTTATATCGAATGTACTCGTGCGCAGTCCGTCGCGTGTATAATCCAAAACTAGTGTCGAAACAGGTCAAGCGCAAGGCTGAAGTATTTTCAGTTTGCGTAAGCATAAAGCACAGCCGGCCCGTGTCTTCGCAACAATATCTGCAGTATGTATTATGTGCATCGTCCTTCAATAAGATTATACTGACACATGGGCGAAGTCGCGGTCAAAAGCTAGTAATATATATATAGTACTAATATACGACCAATACTAATACTATAGACATAGCCCGCGGCTTCGCCCGCGCGTTATGTCGATATAAAAGCAGGACATAGGCTACTTTCAACAACAACAACCCTCATCTATCTACTTGCCAAATTTTGTCGAAATCCGTTCAGTAGTTTAGGCGTGAAAAGGTAACATACAGACAGACAGACAGATAGACAGACAGACAGATAGACAGACAGACAGACAGACTTACTTTCGAATTTTTACTATTAGTATGGAAGTATGGACTAATGACGTGTTTGATTCCTTTCCAAATAAATCCTTCCACGAGTCAATGTTAATCGTCAGTCTCGGCTAATTATTATAAAAATGTAATGTATTTCAATTTGGCAAGTAAGCAAAACATAAGTAGTACGCAAGTGGTAATTAATTTGAGCATCTGATTTACTCCACGTGCGGCGCGCATGATACAAAGTTGTAGTACATAAACTTGTAGGTAACAATAAAAACTGTTTTCAATGAAAAATGGAAATAGAACGTAAAGTGAGAATTTTTCTCCACAGAAAGATTTTTTAAAACACTAATCGTAGATTAATTTGTTTCATTTTCAAAACAATCGTTTTGTTGTTGGCTGCAATTCGTTTAGATTGTTAGGCCCGCTTGCACCACATATCACAAAATTACTTTAGCGTTAAATAAATTTAAAATATAATTCTGTCTCTAACATCTTCAAACGATTAACAGAAACAGAACGATTTTTAAATTCGTTTAACAATTAACATATATTGCTTGATGTTGTAAGCGGGCTTTAAAAAAACCAAAAACCTAGACTGAAAGGCAAAATTTATACCTTCATATTTCCCAGCCTCTTGGTCCTGTCCTGCACGAGCAACTTTTTGATGATGTCCTTGGCGACGGGGTCCAGGTGCCGTGGCCACTCCACGCGGCCATTCAGGATCTTTTCGTAGATCCCGAACGGGTTGTCGTCGTAAAACGGAGGGTAACCGACTAACATCTCGTAAATGAGCACTCCTGAAATTAAAATCATTAAGTTTAATAATAAAATCGATAAATAATAGCATCAAAATAACTTTATGATTGGCAACGACTCGGGAACAATTAATTCTTATTTTACAAAGATATTATTATACATATCCCTAATGTTAATAATTGCAATGTGATAGTCGTAAAATCAATTCTCACGAGATGATCAACGTCAAGGTCTATAATTAATGTTTCATTTAATTAACTAGTAAAGGCTATATATTACGCGCATTAGGATATGTGTGCCAACTTCCAAAGTTATAATAAGTTGTCAATTTTATATCTCATCCAGTAATTAGTCATTAATAGAGAAAATTGCAATGAGGTGAATGAACATTTATCAATATTTGAAAGAAAGCCGCGTGCAGGAGGTGCGCAGAAAATACAAAATGTTTCGCCACCAACAAACGACTTCAGTAATTAGCACTGAAAATATTGCTACTTATATGAAAATAGAATACCTACAATGAGCTGAACTAAAACTCACTTTAGCACTGCTATGTTTAGACTACACAGTAACTTGATATTGGAAAATTGTGGAGCACAGCGAAGTGCAAGTATATTTAGTATTATTGTTGTAATGTGATAGCGTATGATGCCAAGCACGGGAACGACGAGATACAAGCAACGTGTGCCATCATAAATAATGTAAGTATTGAATTGGCAAGGAGGCACTGTACCCAAATGGAGGAGACACCAGTAAATCAACGGAATACTAAATAATATAGCAATGATGTACACAACTCATAGTAACGGCGCCACAGAAGCTGTGCTTATGAAATATATCATGAACAAACAATAACAAGTGTCGAGAGACATACGAGATGCATAACAAGAATCAACTGAAAATACAAGCAACGAATTACCGTAAACATATAGTACATAGTTGTGTACAAATAAAATCTTTGACAAAAAATAGTAGAGTCATCAACGTCAATTATGAACGAATCATGAGACTAATTATTTAAATGATGAGACCTAAGATTAATTCCTTAGTTCGCACGTCGTCTTTGTCAGATCCGCTATACTAACGATAGCAGTCTGGACTACCCCAAATCGCGCAAAAACAATAGCGAATTTAATCAATTTTCTAGCGTAACAAGTACTTCCGTCTTGAAATTTTATCTATATATCAGAAGATTACATAGTATTAAAAATGTTCTTGACAACAATAAATTCTAAATTCTACCATAAATATTAATAATAATAATGAAGCTTTTCTTCGAGTACAAAGAGTTTCATAGCGTGACTAGAGCCCGTTTTTGCATTACATTATCGCAATGTCATTTATGACGACGGAATACTATAATATTTGTTTTCTGAAAGGCAATTCGGTTGGAAGGAAGTATAATTATTTCCGTGATTTACACGAAATGATACCGTTATCATGAGTAACAATGAATGTGCTCACCCAAGGCCCACCAATCGACGGCTTTATTATGTCCTTTACTCTGTATAATCTCTGGCGCCAGATATTCAGGAGTACCACACAAGGTCCAAGTTCTATCTGTCAGCTTTTTCGCGAATCCGAAATCCGTTATTTTCAAATGTCCATCCCTGGCAAGGAGTAGGTTTTCTGGCTTCAAGTCTCGGTACACGATGTTCCGGGCGTGAAGATATTCCAGCGCTGACACGATTTCTGATGCGTAGAAGTTTCCTGCGGACATAACGTTTTAAAATGCATTGATTTTTTTATGACTTCGACCTATAAATTTATACGAGGCGACCTCATTTTGTATTGGAACGATAAACCGGGTTCAACAATTAAAATTTCACTCTACATTTAGTGGAAACGATAACGTAGAAGACGATGTTTTGTTGAGGCTTTAAGAAAATGGCTGCCATAAAGATCTAGGAATAAGAAAACACAGCACGCACCTTACTTTCCCGTACCAGCTACCGAGGGAAAACAATAATGACTTGACCGCATTTACGTAAAACCTAGCTTTAGACACAAGCACATAATTACATGTGTAAAATATAGATATTTCTAATATTGTTTATAAACTATATATACCAATGTAAATTCTTATGTATGTATTCTTTATGTTTACTTGGGGGAGCTGTCGATCACTTCAGTTGCATATAATTCCACATTAGCCACAATACTTTCTCCAATCTACAACGATAACGTTTTTTTCCTTATTACACTATTAAGTTTTTTTCCATATACTATTTGTATGAATATTCATAACCATGACCTTAACTTGTTTTCTCTTGTTTACGATATTTACGAGATTCCGAACGTTAAATGTTTATAGTTCAGTTTTATTGACTCATTAACTTCTTCTGATAAATCTTTCGCACCTATCAATTTGGCTTTTACTTTGGTAACTCGTTTTATTGTTTGTTCAAAAATAAAGCGTTTAAGTCCTCATTTATGTGAATATTGAATAAACAATCTACGTGTCTATCAGCCCATCACGGTAACGTGGATAGGTACCTAATCTACTCTCAGTATGGTAGTAGGGAAAGGCCTAATTTAAGCTTTCACTGAAATAGACAACTCTCATTTACGTCGTACAAATATAAAAATAAAGTAGTCCCAGACAATAAATGATAAACAACAATAAATAAAGCACGCTTATATTTTAATATTTGAAATATTTATTTAATTATCCGCTGGGTGTAAAATGGCCTAATTATTTATTTATTACAGGAATCTGCTTAATTTATGATACAACCACGAATATTACAAATAATTGACACAAACAGATACTGATGACCGGAAATTTAAAGTAATGGTTGGTTATAAAAATATAACATTTCTAATTTTCTACAATAACAGACGCATTTTTATTTGGTTCAAACAGGAACTTACTACTAGATCAAGTTTCATAAAAGATTTCGACCGGTGAATAACACTTCCTGGCCATACAGTATTTGGTAATTTTAATGAAATTCTCTCATTTATATTTTATCATTTATCACAGTAGAGAACACATATTCCCACTTTCACTGAATGTTGCAAAATGTAATCAGATTCAAAATGCAAATTCATAAAAATGTGATTGCTTCGTTATATATGCATACGTAACAGTATATAAACATGTTAAATTGTATCCAGGATTAGCCAAATCACGTTTATTTTTATCATGTGTAAAGTCAATGCCAGCTGGAAGAGGCATGTCGGCACTTCATTCTCGTATGTGGGGGCACTTGCGTGCAGGAAAACCGACGATACTCATTTAGTGCAACATAATAATCGACACAAGTTTATTCAAATCCAAAGTTTCCGGTACTTCGGAATTACATTGCATTCTTTTCTCAAATTGCAAGCTTTACAAGAACTTCTTATGAGATACGGCTGACAGCAAGGCGTATTTTTTAATGTTTCGTTTAAATGTTTAGATTTCCTTGGTATTATGATCTTCTGAACTTTATTTTTTTAAGAACGCCAGACACGTGGGCGATATGGTGCCACGCGGAAGCATGGCCAATACGGAGTCATTGTGATCGTCGCATGACATCACACCATGACTATACTTCCCAAACAACACTCATCTAATAAACTCATTAACCCAATGTAAAATCGCGACAACAAAGACTGTTCTACATTTTAAAATAAATAAAATAATAAAAGTTTTCCGCGCTTTTCGTAAACTTTGACTAATCAGAGCAACTATCACTTAGGCAGGCTGCCTCAAATTATAGAGTGAAATATAAATATACTTTTTCTTTGAAATGCAATTTAGTTCACAAATGGATTTTCCTGGCACAATTCTTATTTTGTGAATCGTCTCAAATGTATTTAAATTGACTTTTAAAAAGCTTTTAATTTCCCTTCCATTATTTTTAAAAATAATTCATTTTATCTTCATTGCAAGCGACAGTTTGTGTTCAAGTGCACTCTATTCTTCTGACACTCATGAATATATCTACGTTTTATCCTGTCAGATCAATATTTTTACGTTACATAAGTATTTATAACTTTTATATCTAAAACCGCTTTCCAAATTTAATCAGTGATATCTTCGCTTAGAGCTTGAGAGTTTGTTAAATTGGTTCTGTCGGAAATTCTGATACATTATAAATATTTGTCGATATCAAATAAATAAATACGGAGAAAGTATACAGTTGCACAACGTTATTATTTATATATGAGGTTCGCGCAGGAGCGCGAGCGCAGGCGCGGCGACGCGGGCGTCGAGATGTCTGGCTCAGCAGCAGTCAGCAGTCGCCAAATGGCGCAGACGTTTTTATTATCAGGCCGCTATATCCCGACGTCATCGCTATATAAACCGACACCCATGAAAAATGGGCCGAGCCACCTTCAAGCCACACGGCACCCAACACAGTATTATTATTTAATCTACGACTGAAGCCCGACAGTTACTCGCTCACTCCTCGCGTCACTGAACCCACATGAGCCCCTATTTCTGTCTTGTCTTTTCTCCAGAAAAATACGAGGCGGTCGTTCGTTAGCCGTGTATTTTTTCAGTGTTTTTGCAATTCTGTGTCTCTACACGAGACATATCTATTTATTCTACCAAACTGTGTGCTGCACATTACGCCAATTTAATTGTAAAAACGAGGTAATTATAACCAGAAGTTATTTTACGCTTTACATGTTGAATAGAGCGCAAATCCCGCTTGCTTTGAATAGTCTTATCTCAAACACAACAACCCTAACCCAACCTACCGATAGTAACATCGTCCAATAGGTACCTGTAGTACGTACCCTTCCTCAACTTTTCTGTGCAGCTTTAAAATATCTTTTAGGATTAGAAAAGATCCTTCGATTTCGATTGTAAATATTTATTACCTTGATTTAGAAACCAAGTCCTAAACAAGCACCATGTTGACATCATCTTCCACAAATGGTTTGTCGACCGGTAAATTCGTAAAAAGTATTAAATGATCAAATCAACGAACAGAAATCGACTTCCTTGAAAGTTGTTATACCAAATAAAATAAAACATGCGTTAGATAAACGTGCAGCGTGCAAAACTACGAGAGCACAAACCCTATCTATTACTATATATCCTTACTCACATCAAATAGTCCAATTCTGTATCAAATTCTACTATTATGCAACGAAACGTTATGTAGCTATCGTGCTAATCATATAAAATATTAAGTGTAGAATTAAAAACATCTGTCGTCTTTTCATTTACGGCTGTATGTAGTTTATGAAAAAGATAGCATTTTAGAGCTGTCGTCAAATGATTGTCTAAAAGGTACCAAGCCACGTATTTCTTTGTTTGAAATCCAGCTTTATTGCCCCTAAGTATAGGATTTACATTAGATGTGGTCTATGTAGTGATATGATAAAATTCAGTGAAAAAGTGGACATCGTGGGTGATTGCAGAGCATCGTGCGCACAAATCGTACGGCATGGTACGGCTGCCTGCGTTGTGTTGGCGTGTTTCCAACCGTTATTTATTTATTCCGCTCCAGTTTATTTATTTACAACGATTAATAAGCAAAATTGTTACTGATTTTTGTTTTAAATCTAGTCATCAAAGGAAAAGTTGTGACAACTGAAGATGCTGCGGTTTGGCGTAATGTCGTAGTTTTAATAATGCTGTATGTATACAAATTAAGAGGTCACGGTCGTTTAAATTGCATTTCTTTAATTAAAAAGTGTAATTACCGATACTGTTACTGAATCTGCCGGCATTCCTCAAGTACGAGAAGAGCTCCCCGCCGCACACGTAGTCAAACAGCATGTAGATGCAGGAGTCGTCATGCGTCCACCACCGCCTGCAAGTCATCAGTAAAATCATCATCATACGACGCGAAGGCCAAGCTCAAGGAAACAGGAAGTGCACGATTATGACAACTTATATCAGTCCTCAGCGTGCCAGATACTAAATCTACTACATGGCCGTATAGTAAAAGGAGTCTCGAATTAAAAAACAACCCGTTACGGGTTCAGAAAAAAAGCTTTACAAAAAAAGAACAGTTATTTACATTTCCTAGATTCCCTCTTGTTTTTTTCCTACAATCGCTTGGAAAACCCTAGTAAACAATAACGTCACTTCAAAACGAATACCTACGCTGTTTATAAATACAAAATTTACGTAAATCAATATATCATGGATTACTGATCAGGATTGACATGGTGATAGTTGCCAGATCGTCATCAATAGGGCACGCGCACTGAAATTTGTCGGATCGCGAGACTCGTACTTGGCGCTAATTCGGCGCCTAAAATTCTCTCCACACATTACTTCATACTAAAATAAATATTAAAGAGTAATCGATATAGGTGTAACTGGCACATTTTAACAAGTTATTGGGTTAAATGAATCCAACACGGAAAGAGCTCGAGAGTCGAACAAAGAAGGTATGTGGGGCAATCTTAATAGCGCCTTCACTGACAAAATTATGGTAGCGAATATTAACTTTACTAAAATAGCTACAACTGCATATGAGACAGCAGAATAGCTATTATAGGTTCGTAGGCTATTCACTGGAAGGCGGAACGCTGGGAATGAAAACAGGAGTAAGTAATGTTATTGGATCAATGCCGACATTTGGCGCTCACATAATTGACGTGCGTCACATGCACCCGTGCACGTTTAATTAAACGTCCAACTGTGTTCCAATGGTAAACATCGTTGTTATGATCCCGCGAAAATAATGATACCCTTTAGACATGTCGCATCAGTCTAGACACTTTGGATAACCACCAAGAATATTAATTGCATCACATGAGTGACAGGGACTTGAAAATGTTCATTTTGTAAGCGATCGATGTACTTACAGATTTACTATGAAGGGATGATTGATCTCGGCGAGGATGTTCTTTTCGTTCATGACGTGATCTACTTGCTTCAGACGGATCACGTCGGCCATGGATAATATCTTCATCGCCAGATATTCATCAGCAGCTTTGTCACGACAGAGGCACACGCGACCGAACGTACCAGTACCTGAAACAATAGAAAAAAATATCTTATAGAAATTACAACGTTATTTCATTGTACTCTGAAACACTATAATATTTATTTGTTTTGGTATCCTACTTCATTTGTAAACATTCTCATAATTATTGTTAGTCAACTACACCACTCATAGTAACCAGCAATTGCAGGATAACAATGGAATACAATAACAGAGAGCAACATGTTTACCAAGCTCTGCAGTGAAATATGGTTATCATTGAATTGTTTAATTGGGAAATCATTGAAATACAATCCCATAAGTCGGAACTGTTTTGATGAAAACAATTCCGAGTACAATGATATAAATAAATGAATCACAGACGGAGATTCCCGACGGAATTGTATGAGTACAGATAAGCGCAAACATGATGTAAATGATCTTAATGCGTTTGTGGTAATGCGTAAACAAATGAGAAATAAATTACTTATAAACAAAATTCACTCATCGAAAATGTATCAGAATGTTTTCTGTTTATCTTTCGATATTCAGTTAGTCATTCGACTTTTCCGACCACTGCAGTAGATAGGATATTTTAGATAGTCCTTGAAGGCATGCTCTACGAAACTAACATATTGCGTTGTGACTGTTGTGAGACCTTGCTGGAAATAAAAGCTCAAGTTCGTTGATCATTCAGAGGCCCGTTATTGAAATATCAACACACAAATAAATAGAGAATAAAAATAAAGCGGAAAGTAGGTTGAATCAAGGTGATAAAATTCTATGGAGGATTCACGAAAAGCCTGAGTGTACAGTTGAGTTGGCTACATGATTATTTTTTCCATTACGTTCCCGGAACAAGTGATCCCTTAATTGACCCTGTAGTGCTCTGTATAATAATTGAGTTAATTAGTGCACCTCAGCTATTAATTTCTGTTGCATCTTTTAGACATATACAACATAAACTGCTTTAGACCTCTGCAGTTACTGCATTTAAGGAATGTAATTTTTTTATTAGATAAGATTCCAAACGTGTTTCCGAGAATGTTTTTAAATGATTTTGGCGATCCGGGAAACCCGGTTTTCGAAGAAACTACTGCTGGTCCCACTGATATAATACTAAGTCGTCTTTTAGGTATTATGCTGACACCCACTTTGTAATATTATACTTATTTAGGTACCTAAATGATTACATCATACACGTGCTGACTGCCTAACCAGCTTACACTTTTACACCTTACGTGTAGGGCTTCATTTCAATTTCTAAGAAAGCTGAAGTATACGCTAGCTTCGTTATTTCACAAGTTTTTCCAAGGACAGATGTGTCATTCAAGGTCATTATTTTACACAACGAGTAATGGTATGAACTACTAAATAAGCTCTATGGTGGATTTTGTGAGTCACAGAAAGTTACCGCATAATTATGATTATAAAATAATTACATTATTATTGCATGTTATTGTAACGAACTCTGTTTTTCGTTTAGTTCGTGAGAGTTGTTGAAACTTTTCCTTCTATATTAACGTGAAAACCACATAATAATAAACATATTTATTTAACTAGTAGCGTAAACTTAACAGACGGTCATAACAAACGCAAGTTACGGTTACAATAACACTTCGACTTTATGGAAACTGCTTCAGATTCTGTCTAGGCCACAAACCAAGTTTCCCAAGTCCCTAGATCCAGCTTATTAGAAAATTGTGCGGCTGTTTTCCTGATCTAATTAAACCAATAAATGAGTTTGCGGCAATACATATATTATTTTTATTCCACGGTTGCTGATGCTCTTTCTGTCTTGCTCTTTTTTGTCAAACCAGCTTTTTGTACACTATTTTGTTTTCTATTAGCACAATGAGCGTGGTCTTGTACGAGCGCAGTTTTTCAAATGATTTATTTCAAAATCATACTGAAAACCTGTATTAATAACGTTATCTCTATAAAAAATTCATATGTAATTTCTTAGCAATCGAACTTCATGCGTAACTTATGGAAGGTTTCGTCGGTAATAAAGTTATATATTACTACCTCCTTGAATATTCATGTGCTGTGGGTTACATGCGATAGAATTCAATATCAATGTCACTGAACACAGCCTGCAAGGTTCCGAACAATAGGCTGTTGAACCTACGCGATCATAAACCTAGTTCATTGTGGTCTTTGTTGAAAACTGTGGTTGTCTCTTTGTTTTGTTTAACCTTTTAAATATCCGCATGATCATCTTTGACAGCAATTTTTTAGCAATTATTGCATCTCTTTAACGCTCTGCTACCGTAGTATCTGATTGAGCCTTCTTGTCATAGTACCCTTACTTTTTGTAAGATAAAAATCAAGTTTGACTCGTAACTAATATACAAACGATATTATATTTCTTTTCAACGCCTTGAGCCAACTCACTTATTATGAAACATCTATTTTTGAAACGTTGTATCTTTTATAGATTTGTGATCTCTCAAAACATTATATTTTCTATACTTAACTTGTTAAAAAGTTTATCACTTCATAATTTATATATTTTCACGAATAGAATTTGCTACGAGTGGAAAAGTTGATGTTTAATGATATAAGATGATCCGTAAGGCTGTCCTCAGATGCTTAGTTAAAATAAATTAAGTAGCAGAATGATTTCAAACATATTTAGGCAAGCACCTACTAGGAAAAACGTAACACGAATCGTGATGAAAATAGGATGGCCCAGTAAACGGGTAACACTACCTACCCATTGGAACCAAAGTATCCTATTTGTGCCAGAAGGCCGGCCCGATATCTTAAATTGGGGCTTTAATTTGCGTAACACTAGTTACAGCGTGGCGTGAGGCAGCATCGTTCAATTTCCACGCACTTTATTTTCTGCTGTCTCTTGCGCAAGGTTCAGTCGAGCCAACTGCTCGGAAAATAGGAACAGAGGCCATAAAATAATCGTCGGCGTGAAGGAAACACGGGAGCTACTCCCTGCATGTAAATGTGCCGTAAATATTTATATTTAGCTTATAAATATTGATTTTATTGTTGCTTCACTGAGGTTGTACGATTTATGAGCGATTTTAATTTAAACGGATGCTCTTTTGTTTTTAAGAAATTTCATCAGTTTAAATCTCATATCGGCGAGATTAAATCTTATCACTTTCATGTATCTTCATCATATCTCCACCTTTTATCGAGTTGTTTATCTAAACTTGAATTCTATTATCACGACTCTGACAGTCTCATCGCACTCAGGGTGTGCCTGTGCGACGAAGCTATGTAGGGTGAACACGAACATGTTCTTATGCATACCTACTTAATTGTGTAGACGAGATTGTCGCACAGTCGATATGTTCTCTGAAAGGGATGATCTAGTTACCAAAATAAAATCATATACTTACATTCCTCTCATAAGTATATTACTTGTCTCGTATGGAATCTAATCTTGAAGAAAGACGGATTAGATTTGGCTTCAATAATCTCATCGGAAGCCTTTAAGCAGGAGGTACCTATATACTTTAGTCTTGTTTTCTTGACATTGTGAATTATATTTTCAGAGTCGGAGAATTAAATGACTGTGAAGAATGATCACATTGCCTGCAGTATATGTATAGGTACCTAATCTACCTATAGAAGTAGGTATATATGCTACCGAGAATTTTGCAGCCTAACCGTAGTCACCTTATTATTGTGACTATTTTAGTAATAAATACTTGCATAACATAATCAGTCTATAGCTTCCCTACTGCTGGGACACGGGCCCTCTCGGTGAGAGGGAGTGGGCCATAATCCGCGGGCCCATATCATGTCTTACAGTTAACCTAAAGATAATTAAAAAGTTTTTGCAATCGTTTTCTCATTAATTTTTAATATCAGTATTTCGAGATAAGACCAAAATGGCAATGAAAGTCAAGCACAAGCCATGACTACTTTTCTCTTTAGTCCTGCAGACACGCGAAATCGCATCGCCGTATATCATCATAGATTTTCACACCTCCTTGCCTTCCGAAATTGAAAACAATAACCACTAATTAATTATAAATATGTAATACCTACCTAATGTGATTGCACCTGCAATATCATGTAGCTATTGTGAATTTATGGCGCACGAAAACAAGAAACCGAAAACAAAATATTTGACACTTCAAAGAAATTACCCGCAAGTTGTTACCATGTTGCCTATTACAGTACCTATAGGTAGTACTAGTGTTATTGTTGTTTAATATGTAAATAGGTAATAATTACGTACGTAGGTAGGACCTATTATGTCGAGTGAGATTAAATAATTACCAAATGAGATAAGAATCTGCGATATTCATGCCAATTATAATTACTACAAATTAGTGTAATAAAATTAATCTACGATGAAAGTGTTAATATAAAATCATAATTATGCAATTTACAAAGCCAGAAGATAGAAAACATGTTTCACCATTTGCGTTCCTCGTAATTTGGAATATTACTGATCCGCTTCAAACGCTACTTTCACTACGATTTTGTTTATATTTAGATTTATTTACGTTATAAATAACATGGCGTCTGAATATGTCACCGATAATCCGGCTTCATACTATGTCGTCTCATGCTTGTGTCATGAAGAATCTTGCAAACAATATACAATGCTTACGCCCGCGCGTCCTCACTATCTTTGCCTATAAAGTATAGAATTATGGTAAAATATTTCGTATATCTGTATGAACCAAACGTAGCGAGTAGGAGCGATTGTTTAGCATACAATCATATCCGAGCGTGTAACTGTCCAGTGTGAAAATAGGAGTAGGTTTATTCTAAGATTCGAGATCTGAAATAATATTATAATTATATATTTTTGTTCTGTTTCCGAGTCCTGACCCCTCCTACGCTGCCCATTGACAATATATTTCAACAAGTTTAGTTTGTCAAGACTCTATTATGAATGCTTCGGTTCAGATTCTACCCTATTCAAATAATAAGATAGCTGACTGAGTACATAAACCTAGTAGGACTAGTTTCCTTCATAATTTACAGTAAAACTTATCAGAACTATTATTAACTATATTATAATTTATACTTGTAGGCAGAAAAGTAGATACTTACCGATAGCTATCGGTCTCTGATTCTATAACTACTTAAATACTTTTGAAATTGTCATAAAACTTACATTACGTTATAAAGAAAGCACTGAAAACACGAGAAGATATATACCTTCTTAGTAGCTCTAGCTAGACAAAAGTAAATATGAGTTTTCTTGGCACATGCGCACCAGAAACCTCTTCTTCTCCGCTTACTGTTAAGTGAGACTGTCTGACAACCTATAGCAACTACGAGTATCAAACATCGTATTCTCAAAAATGAGTTCAAGAATTATATTAATAATAATAATAATATAATAATAATAATAATAAATAATAAATTTATTTGCATACATACATTTACCTATTTTACAATGTGTAACTGAATTCTTGCAAAAAATCTATACTAATACTTTACAATGGCAATGTGGCAACAATTTCAGTTTAGGTAAAGAGATTAGCGTCTGTAGCCGAACTAGGCATAGCCTGTATTTCGGCTATCAGCACCATTCCCCTCGAGTATTATAATACAAGAATAGGTGCCAGGCAGTAGAGGCATAATAATGAAATCAGTACTACAGAAATACAGAATAATAGTTGTTAAGTAATCTAACTAAGTGATTTGTAAAAAGGTAAGTACATAATTTTATACAATAAAATAAAATAAATGGATTGAGTGTATGTGTGGGTGTGTGTGGTGTGTGTGGTGTATGTGTTTGTAGGTGTGTGCGTGTGTGAAAATAATAATGTAGTGAAAGTGAGGGTATGACTATGCGTGAGTGAAGGTGAGCTATGTTGCAAGTGTAACTTTGATTGTCTGTGCTCAATATCCGTAATTTTTAGAGTGGCAAGTATATTAGTTGTTCCGTCTCCTCGTAGCTCAATTTTTGCAAATATTGGGTTACTTTTTGTTTACATTGTTTACTGGTCAATGTGTATATATTTATTGATTTGTTTAGCTTATTATAAGGGTAAGGGCCCAGAAAAATTGCAAATCTTTTACCAAAGGTTGTTTTAAATGTGGTTAGATAGTCACATACATGATGTTTACGACGTCTCTGTAGTAACATTGGATTATAGGGCTGTTTCTTATGTTCTTGCAGGATAATTTTAAGAATAAATAACTGTCTTACTGTCAAAACCTCGCACAACTGGAACAATGTAGTAGTAGGAAAGCGCATCGGTTTAAACGTGCTAACCTTCAGTATAGCTCTCTGGGCGACCTCTGCTGCCTTTAGCGTGGTTTTGCAGCAACCTCCCCAGGATGAAAGGCAGTAGGCAAGAAGCGACTGACACAGGGCCTGATATATTCGCTTCAGCAGTGCAGGGTCCGCGACATGTCGTAGGTTTTTGAATACATATATTAATTTTATGCGACTCGACTTGGAACGAAAGCCCAAACATTGCAACTTACAAACAAGTGACCTTTATGTTGCGCAAGAGATTTCTTTCACAAACCCATGACGAGTGACGTTATAGATCTGTGTATCAGTGAAGGGCGCTGCGACTAATTTATTCGTTCACAGTTGAACCGGCGCGGGCGGCGCGGGTGCACTCGTCTGACCACTTTCACTGAGACTGCGCATAACGCACGAGGCTGATGGAGTGATGGCCTTTACGTCACTATACCCTAATTATATGTTAAACAGAAACGATATTTTAACTTTTCTCTTAAAACTAAAACTTTCCACGCCTACGATACGACCCATGCATCAAACAATACGATCTGCTGATTGGAGAGCAGATATAAAAAAATTAAATGTTTGCAAAAAAGTGGAACTTGGCTCCAGCTCAGTACAGGAGCACTGAGCAGCATAGAAATAGAAGTGATGTCTTCATCATAAAGTTAATCGAATTGAAAAATTAGATTCTATATCAAAAAATTAAACTGATGGGTGACATTTGTGTAATACAAAATGTACGTACCAACTGCCTACGTAGTACATTCATCCGAAATCAAGTTCTAGTGTATGTAGAGATTACGCAATCGGTGATAGACACGATACAGGTGTCGAGATGCTGATAAATATTATGTCTAACTGAAAACACAGCACGGTTTTGGCAATGAAACCTACTACGACAAATTGTAAATAGAAATCGTAATAATTTTGATATTTCACTTAGGATGTATGTTTGTAGAGGACAGAAAGAGCATTTCCGTAACGTAACGTAATGTATCTATCGTATGCGTAGGAGCATTACCTATTTCTTACATAGCTTTCCACTTTCACACATAGGTGCAAGTGTCGTTTATCAATATAGTCATCTGAACTGTGAACTTTCATCATGAACATTAGTTACCTGTTTTAATAGTAATTTCTAGTGTCATTGAGTACTGACGTAAGTAATGGATCTCCCAGCGCCCAAAAACTCGACCCTGCGCTTGACCTTTATTCACTTTCTTTCTAGTATTTAAATCAAATATATTAATGTATAACGGTTTTCACTTCGTATGACGTCCAAATTAATTGATATAACGTCAACGTCACCTATAAAACTGGTAGTGTTGAGTGCGTAAGCGCAATGGCCCGATATCTTCGACCGACCAATAATAATGCCACATAACTCATATTTTACTGCTATTCTGAATTTGTAGTTTATATCATTCTTCAACGTCATGAACAGTGTCTAAAAAAAGTTTTTCTATCGCTGCAGCTGTCTTTTCTTTAATTTCTCTTGTTTAATTTGGCAGAATAAAACATCCGCACTTCAGTATTTTTAGCAATATTTTATAAAGTCTATTTTTACCCATTTTCCGTCGCTTTCAGAGCATGTTCATGTTCACATATCATGTCTAAACTGATTAAATTGCGATTGGTTAAGAACAAGCCAATGGGCTACTTTAGCAGCTTAATTCGGGCATTCTCCTTTCTATAGTTACTTACTAGTATACCAAGGTACACTTTTTTTATTTAAACCAATCGCTTAACAGTTCAACACACTCTAGGTACATCATCTTACTGCTTACATAAGCAGTCGATATTTTATCATCACTAAAATTTACTGCTCGTTAAACGTTCAATGAAGTATCGCAGTTTTACACTCGTTGTAAACCTGAATATTAAAATATTATACGCAAATATTGAGCCGATCGGTCAAAATATTTTGGTTTACGTTACGGCCATAATAATAAAATTTATTTGGGAATGAGCCTTGCTCCAATTTCGTGTAAGTGCATCGTTACCTACATTAATTACGAGGACTGTTTTTAACTCTTCCCGTAAAGTTTTCCTCGTCAAGTGGTTTGTTAATTAGCTACGTTATTAAAAACAAAAATAGAAAAGACCACCACAAAAAAAAGGATTTATAATTTAGGTGAAAATACATCTATGCGTTAGTAACCACAAACTTTCAATACCATTTTTCAAGAAGTTCGCAATAAATAAGAAAGTAATATAAAAGTAGTGACATGCCAAATTCTAGCAATTAACTCTGTCAGCTGTGTACGTTGACAAGTGTCTGAGGAAAAACACTTATCTACTCGTATTTCTTTCTGTTCCTGCTTTCCTAGTCCGTCACGGTCGGGATCGTTTAGTCACCTCTGACGCAAATGTCTCAACAAATTGATTCTAAACTTATGTCCTCTGCCAACCGCCTCATGGCTTTCTAATGTAAAAGAAGACGTTTGAAGTTCAAACATCTCTTCAACACTTTGTTCTTTATTAGTTCTTTGCCCCCATCTCCTTTAATTCGATTAATTGTTTGCAACATCTACATACGCATTTTTGTGACTTCAGAGAAGTAACTATCTTTTATTTATGTCTGTTTAATAAAGATATTTATTGCTGAGATTTAGTCGTAAAAACCTAGACATAGTATCGTAATAAAATAAAAAGAAAAGTTTTAAAAACAAAATAAAAATATATAAACGATAACACTGATATTTAGTATACTAACAAACATTACATTCAATCATGCTCTAAACTTGTTTGTTTAACTCCTCAGGCGGGTTCACACCTCCCCGAAAGATTGTTATATTGAATAAATCATTGATGAAGAGAATAAGAGTTGAGAGGTGTTTTCACAAGCCGTGGTGACGTCAGAGCACAGCTGTCCCTCCCGTCGCGTCGAGAACTTGACACACACACTATTATTTATAATCTTAAACACTTTTATCAGCATTAATCTTCCGTTGGTGGCGACGCGCTGGTGGGTGACGCGATGACGTCCTGCAAGACCAACCCACGAGCTCCGACCTTAACGCGAAGGTAAAATAAAAACATCTACATAAAAAACAAGTTCAGGCGCTGCTATGCAAAGTTGCAATGAAATTGATTCGCCATGCAACAATTTTGGAATTGAACAACTGCATCTGTTTCATAATGGTATTTGTAGCTATTTTTGAGAGCTATATGATACATAGAAACAGCGTTTTTAATGACACACATATGGATTGCGCTGAAGGCTACTTCGCTTCGTCTATTCTATTTGCATATGTTTTTTGAGAAAGGTAAATAAAAAAACTATGTCAGCTGTGAATCAGTTCACGCGTGTTAAAAAAGTGGACTGAAGCCGTGATGTTGTAGGTACCTACATAAATAACTACATAACTCACAATATTTAGTTACGTTTTATGACAAATTACAGTAATAAACTACCTGCTTGCATGGCAATTCATAATAAACTGTTGATAATACTATTAAAACCTATATATTTCAGTATACCTACCTCCCTAGGTTTTAACAGATCAAGTGCTATTATAAACTTAAGGTAAACAACGGCCAAAGCCCGCTAGGTAGTAACAGAATACCCCATGGTGTATAAACAAGCAAACAAACCTATCGATCATAAGTATATTTGTATAGGTTGACTGCGACCGCGTTATATTTCGCTAATGGTCCGCAAAGAAATCGTTATAGACAACAATGGATGTCATTTTACTGATCCGAAGTCTGCCCACTATTGTTCAATAAGCTCTTGACTACAAACAACTTGTTTGATCTGAGAATGTGGTTTTGAAATAGGTTGACTCACTCCTGCAGCTGGTTCCGACAACCACGTAACTTATTTTTAGTATAGTCTCCCATAAAGCGAGTCCTGACACCAAAAAGGGACAACGCTCCAGTGTTTCAAGAAAAACTAAATATAACATTGTGATATTATTCTGGAAATTCTGGAAAGAAACAAAAAAATCAGGTTGATATACTTTAAAAAAATAATTTATTCTTCTCGTTAGGTGGTCAACACCAAACATATTGCACGTTCTGAGAAACGAAACGGTCATTAGTCACAGCCAGCTCGTTGCAAGTACTGTTTTATTTATTAGAATACCGCGATCTATAATAAACTTCGTTGGTTATACTAAACCATAACTGCTGTTGGTTACATACATATTTTATAATATTATAGAGTCAGTCTACCTCGTGTCAAGGATGAAAGTCAAAGTTGTGATTTTTGGACGAGACCCAAAGTGTCACCGGTTCCATTACTTTAATTTATGAATGAACGCACTATACGTTACCCGGGGAAGTGCAAAGATTTTCTTTATGTCACGCACTCGACTTTTTACGCGGAAAAGGCGTAGACAATTTACACATACGACTCTGTCTCGCTCGAATCACACGACGGAAACAGAGTGTCGCATCGTCCTACACCTAACACACACGCGTAGGTGGCCAAAAGTAATATTAATACGACGTGTCATTTTTCCAACTTTCAACGTTGACGGATATAATATAATTATGTGCCTATCATAATATAGGTCGATGACTTATTAATGTATTGTAAAGCTTTACCGACCTTTAAAATCTAACTGCAAATACTTAAATTACAATGATTAAATCAACCGATAAAGTTACTGACAATTACTGAAACAAATAATTTAGTGACCTAAGAATAGATAACAATTCAAGCGAAGGTTACCACGACCGTACGTTCCAATCGCTAGATTCTGAAAGTCGCGAATACTGAGACGCGCACAGGCAGGAGCCAAATAGTATTTTCGTAAGTAGATTTACACGCTGATTTTCCACCATCATTGTTAGCATTATTATCTAATCAATAAAATGTACTCGTATTTATAGGATCAAGATGAGCTGAAACACAAAGAAATGTGATATTCTTGCCTTGATGAACTAATTATGTCTATGATAATATCCTAACTATCATAAATGCGAAATGCGAAAGTATTATAAATGCAAAAGTGAGTTTGTTTGTTTGTTATGCTTTCACGCTAAAACGGCTGAACGGATTTGGATGAAATTTGACACATGGGTAGACCATGACCTGGAAAAGGACTTAGATACCTTCTATCCCTACGGGATCGAGACTTATGCAGGTGAAACCACGGGGCGCAGCTAGTATTATTATAATTTATACTTACCACGTAATATTAAACAGTGTTTAAACAGCTAATATAGTAAGTATGTGTTCGCCCATCATTGCCAAACGGTAACAGTATATTCAAGTTTATTAAACTGATGCATTCACGAGTAAGTATTACGTTCGATGACATAAGAGCTACAATCATTTTGTAAACTAGTTTTGCGAAGTCAATCCGCCTTCGGGCATACCTACATACAATGTTGCTTGAACATTAAACATATTTGAGACCCGTGTTACGAGTGTTCTACTTAATTGCCGATCATTAGTTAGGAGTAGGACGCAATAAAAGCTTATTCGAATAATTTTAAAGCTTCCTGTTATTAATTTTTAACCAACTTCTAAAAGGAGGAGGGTCTCAAGTCGACTGTATGTTTTTTTTTTTTACTTGATTACTCCGCCAATTATGAATTGATTTTGATGATTCTTTTTTGTTTGGTAGGTCATGCTTCAGAGGTGGTCCCGTATTAGTTTTATTAACTTTGCTTGCGTAGTTTTTGATATAGCTTCAATAATACGTATTTTTCCCACTTAGCCTAGATGTTTTAAGTTCCCGTCACTGTTATTTACAATGCATCGTCGTATTCGAATTTGTGTGGGGTAGGTACCACAACTAGAAAGTGAAAAATCAAACCTTTTAACGAAAAAAATACAAACGACTTAAAAAAAACACACAAAGTGAAAAATAACTTGTCTTTAATTTCGGAAGTCCGTGGCAATAAACGAAAATTGAAAACCAAAGACACCGACTTCCGAAATTAAAGTTATTTTTCACTTTTTAGTATTTTTTTAGAAAGTTTTTATAGGTATCTGTTTAACTTATTGGACATAGGTGATCATTTGTTGCAGGACACAGGTTCACATTAAAAACCAAATTGATTGATAGATAAATAATCTTTGCCTTTGTTTATCGATTCTTCGTCAACATGATTGCGGTTTCGTAATTTCCTCGTGTTTGCAACCGTTACAGATCCTTGAATAAAACAATTGAAGTCACTGTTTAGTGTTACCAAACCATTGTGATTGTTGTAGACACCGGAACCTGACAATATTAAGAGTACTTGCGAAATGCAAAGCGACACGCAAAGTACACATAGATAAGGTTAAGTTTTAAAATGTTTTATATTTTCGAGTGATTTTCGTCGCTCGGAAAATGAAAGAAAATGCGTAAATCCGGTAGTTTAACTTTAAACTGGATGTTGGCTAACACGTCACTTGAACCAACGAAGGTTTATCTATTTACAATGTTGCAATCTTTACTCAGAGACGGGATATAGAAGTTTATAAACCCAATGAGCAAAAACATTCAATGATTTAAAAGCGATTTTAAATATGCTGAAAACTTGCACGACACGACCCACCGATAAAACCTATTTTACAATTTAATATACTTTTTATACGGAAACAAAGCCCGTTCGTGACAAAGGTAAAGGTTTTAACATGAATTTGAAGCGTGTTCCCTGAATCGCGTGCCGCCGGGATCACGACAAATATTAATCACCCCAGCATACGTAGTAAGTGAACTATACGTTTTTAAACAGTAGACTACGTCAAATTTATCGTTGTTTGTAATAAAGAAATTATGTTGGCAATGAAACAGACATCTTGGGGACTTTAACTGCGTCTAATTCTTGTTTTGTTTCGCAAAGAAAATATTCGTAGATATTTCTGCTCGTACTACTATATGAGAAGCAACTGTATCTAACTTTTTTCCATGTTTCAGGTTTTATACTGAAAGAAATATCGAATTATTGTGTCGATAGAGCCATCAAAGCGCTTAGCACGATCGAAGGACTTTATACAAGAAAATAGCGTTTTTAATCGAGGCAGCAATGGTTATGCTAATTTCTTGCAGGTAAGCAATGAATATTTAATGCGTGTGGACATAATAGGTATTTTATATTCATGGGGAGCAAGTTCAAATGGTTCAATGGTCTTTGATCGCGATGCACGTAATCGCTAATGACGGCTCTACTGTGCGTCTCTACTTAAACGCGCGCTTTTTTATGTTTCTTTGTACGCAGCTCTACCGGAATCGGATGTTGCTCGCTAACGGTTTTGTTCAGCATCTCTTTATTATACTTGTTGTACACAAAGGTTAATTATACTTATGCATCAAAGACTTGCGATCTTTGATGATGTTTTTTTTCAAATGCCATTCTAGTTTGTTTTTTGTACTTTTTTATCAATTAGGTGGAAAAAACATAAACAAATGAAATGAGGACGTTGATAATAATCTTAGTAAAAATCTGATTAGTTGTTTGTAAGTATAGAATGTTTGTAGATGCCGACTGAGATTAAACCTAAGCGCTTGTTTCAGTTTGAAATTGGTACAACATAAAAATAACAGAGCTAGTTTAGGTTTACCTCCGCATGTTATGTCTCATGTATTTCCTATTATCAAAACAACCTACTAACCATTTTCCAAACGATTAGAAATCTTAATTGACTCTTATTTTACAAAAAGCTTTATTATTCGCGAAGTTTAACAGTGTTGGGTCGGTAATGTATCATTCAGAGGTAACTTCTAACTAGACAAAAGATTCTAAACTTCACATACTACAGCTAACGTCAGCGGATAGCGTAAAACCCCAAAACATTGTAGATATGTTTTCACTTAACTTCCTAACGGACGCCACGTTTTGGCAGCATCCGATACAATAATCTTTCAAAACAAAGATATACACAATATTAGAATATCACTCATTGAAATAATAATCTTAATACCATAAAAGTAATCTGGTTATATTGTTACCGGCCATGTGATTTGGCCATTGACGCACGGTGAATTATTCTATCATCAGGAACCTTTCAAGACGGACGTCAGAAGTTGACGTCGGCCAAGCTGAAGAAAGTCGCGAAGATTGTTAAAATAATACGGTTCTTGTGATAGACATATCAATGTCAGTTTAACAAATATTCACTGAAAGCTTCTGCTATTTTTAATCGAATTTAAAGTCTTCCCGCAATTTAAAACTTTCTAACAACTAACTGACAAATGTTTGTTGATTTAGCAACCCAGCATATTATTTACATTATAGTTTTAATAGGTTTACGTATTTAAATAAATATTTATTCCACAACTTTTTTTATTGCACCTACCACTGTTTGTATCTGCATCACCCAAAGGTTGACTGGTAGACAATGCCTATGGCATTACCTAAGTCTGCCTCTGTACATTTGTTTGCTTAAAGTATTAAATAAATAATTAGTATTTTGTTGCATTTGGACGTTGTACTCAACTTTCAGTAACAAAAAATCACTGGATATTATTTAAAACAAAACAACTCATTTTTTATCGTTTACAAGAAAATCTAAAATAGTTAAATTAAAATTAGAATGCGGAAGGCTGTTAACCTGTGGCATTTGTTAACAATGGGTTAACCTCGCAGTGTTCCTACAATTACCATCTAGTAAAGTAATTATAACTCAGGCTTAACACGAGTTCTACAGGTCTTGCGGAAATATATACCTATGTCGTATTCTACAATAAGCGATCTGATCTTTAAGAGCAGACCGCTTATCTGTGCGGAATCCAAATAAGTATTTAAACAGGTTTATTTTTAAGTAAGAACATCGTTTCAATCAATCAACTCAGCCTAAGTATCGCAGTCCACTGCTGAAACTGCCCTTCCCATAAGCTGCGCTACAACGCACTGTCCTCCGCCTCCACATAACACATCCAGTCTGTCCCAGCCACCTTTAGGTCGTCGGTCCATCTGACTCGGGGAAACATCGTTTTTCATTTGTTTGTGTCATAAATAAACATTCATAAATATTTCTTCACTTCAAACCTAAAATAAGTTGTAAGTATTTTTGTTTCTGAATCCATACTTAAGGTCGGTTTATGAAGCATTATTAACAAAACTTTTTGCCCATTGAACATCTATTATTGGCACCTATGACGTACATTATGCTTTTGACTGATATAAGACGTAACTCAAATCCACTCATACCATAACCGTTCCAAGAAAAACAGTATAACGCTAGTGATGATTTTGATGGAACACGTAACTAATGTTTATAAGTAAATATTATATGAAATTCAAACTTATTTTATAGCATTGTTTTATGACGTTCAACAGATCAAAGAGATTTATTCCGTAACACAACGGCATAATTACGCAAAGGGTAAATAAATAATAAAACCTGTAGATAACACTATTTAGTAGCTAGTATTTAATGACCCATAATATCAGTCATAAAAGTGTTCCAAAAGAAAATAACGTTTTCCTGTAGGTAATAATTTTTTCCTTAAATCCATTAGGAAAAGAGATACGGATCCGGAAATTATGAAATCAGTGACGAGGTACAACAACTCATTAACTTGCAACTAGGTATTCAATAAAAAAAAAATCACTTACATACAACACACAGCCTAAACTATGAAAAAGCAAGGCTCAAGAAGCATGAAATTTTGCAAAAGAGTTCCATAAATAGCGAAAGTGCAATAAGGAGGAATTTTTAAAATTCACTCCCCGAAGGAGTTAAATAAGGGATAAAAGTTTGTAAGCTGGTCCGTAGGTACAGGTACACTTTGATCCTTATGCAAGCAATGCAGTGCAACAATGTAAGCAATATTGGACATACTTAATTTAAAGTATTACCTACCTGTTGTATTCAATGTAGCTGTGCCACCAACGTGTCCCATTGTTTATAAGAGCTGTTTAACCTGTTGCTACGAACTACCGGCGCCGTCGCAGCACACAAAAGAAAACGAGAGTGAAGTAAATCACTAGTACGAAACGTCACTTTCAAATTAGGAACTAACATTACGGCACACGATGTAGATTACAAAGAACGGAACTAAACACGTGTGAATGTAGGTACATACATAAAGACAAATAAATAATAATTATTTTATTATGTGTAAAATATACAAACTCAATTCTCACGTCGTTTTTGACGTTTTATTAAATTGTCAAAACAGCAAATGGACGTTTCCCAGAAGAGTGGGAGTGTTCCGATGCGGTGCTGAAAGTAGGTCGCCTTCACCGGAAAAAGGAAAATCTTTAGCTACTGCACGTTATCGGTTATAGACGTTATAGTTATTATAATCGGATTATTGGGTCATCTATTAGTAACACGATAAAAATAATGAGTCATAAACGATACAAAAAGAACTATCTGATAATCTTGTTTCATCAAAATCTGAGTTATGTGACTATACTTAATGGGACCCTATAGTTTCGCTGCTTATTATTACGAGGCTAGAATAACAAATCAAAGCAACGAGGCATGCCAGTCACATTGTGAGATACAGGAATCGGTAGTTGTGAAATCTGTCGGCAATCAAGTTTCCGCTAACAAATACTTACTTCGCCTTAAATTGCTTGCGCCTGCGCTTCTCCACTTTCGAGTTTGTTGACTCTAGAGAACATTTCACTTTTTTCGTGCCTCTCAGCCGGCTCTTTGGTTTGCCGAAAATCTTATCGATTACGTAGTGTTGCATAAACAAACCTGTCTTCGATTGATTGAATGTTATGTTTTATGTATTTTTTACATTTTATTTTGGTTCGACGCACTTAGCACAGTATTTTTAAACCAAAATAAAAAATAAAGGAAACATTTAAGTATGTTGCTATGTAATCTAGACGGGATTAAGAATAAGAGTTATTCTAATTAACTCAAGATTACATTACCATTTGTAATCGTTTATTAGTTTATTATTCAATGAACAATATTGGTATACATATGTATTTTTAATCACGTTCTCGAAAACGGCTCTAACGACATCGATGAAAGTTGCAATATAGAGGTTTACGGGGGTGAAAAATCGATCTAGCTAGGTCTCATATCTGGGAAAATTGGTTTTATCTTTTTTCACTCGAGCAGAGCTCGGTCGCCCAGGTACTGTTTGTAATAGGTGTCTTGGGTGTCACTTTAAGTATCTACTAAATGCACTTGTAATCTAGACACGCGGCAGCGTGTCAAGGCAAGTCCAAGAAAAGAACTGGCGACGCAGCAGCCCTGTGTTATATTAGACGAACCATTTGGAGCTACTTTTCACCCCGCAATAACTCTAAATCTACTTGACGTACATACTCGTACATTCATATTACTTAATTAAGATAGGATATCATTTCTCTCATAATGCATTATGAGAGAAATGATATCCTATCTTAATTAAATGAAATGAAATGTAAATGAAAGTCAATAAAACCTATTTTTTTCGAGTTGCACTTTCTTAATGGTTTAGTATATAATGTAGCTACGAAATAAATAAATTAATCTACTTAGTTCCCTTACATAACAAAAAAGGAATGCTGTGTCGCTAATGAAAAATAGTAATAATCGCAACCGTTTAAAATGAAGCGAGGCTATCAAGCAGCCGCTGCACAAACCCATTGTTTGTAATTCCGAATAGGTATTGTATTAGTTATTTCTAGCGAGTTTTTACTGTGTAACCGATAAGCACGCAATGTCACGGTTGCTATACCTATATCGACTCGTGATGGAGAAAGTACATGCGAGTGTGGTACACGACTACAGGCTAGCACGCACTGCTGTGACAAGACATGTGTCGTAGAATCTCTTCTTGTATAAAATTTTACAAAATCTGTGACATATGTCTTGGCACGTGAACGTGTTGCGTCTGCTGGACTTACTCCAGCAGCAAGTACAAGGAAAACATTCAGGCATCGTTCTGTTACCAGTAAGTATCCTACCTACGCAATTAGACTGTTTACACGCTTCTAAAGGTAAAACGTGAACAATATAGCAAAAAAGAACATGTTTTAATAACATAAACGTTTGAGCTGATCTCTCGATGACCAACAAATCTTTTTACAAGTTTAGATCTCGTTTTACAACTACGAGATTCGGATTTGCACTGATCCAACGAATATATTTAGAATCCTATTCATAGAAAGCTGATTATCAGTAGGCTTAAAAAAATAATTCTTTTCTTTTATTACTTTTCGTCAATATCTGCGTAGGTTATAAATTGGTAAATTACTAACCGCATAGTAAATTTTTATCGAAGTTGTATCGTTAAAACGATGAACATTGAACATTTATGAAGCCAGTAGGGATCACCATGTACACAGCATAGGCTCTCGTACAAAATGTAACAATTGATTCTGTAAATACAGACTGGTTAGCAGACACAATACGAGGGTTATGAGATGGGACCAGACACGAGTGTTCTCACCGACCTCGCCCGCATCCCAGTTTACATGAATATTAATAATTATAACAGCTTAATAACGACGCGATGGAAAACGGTCAAGGGCATTGCATCCATGTGCCATACCTTGGCATTTTCATGATGGCTGGGGATGCATGCATTATTCAGAGAGGTTTATGGCTAAAGAAACGCTAATTTAAGAACATGTCTGTGTTTTCACGAAGCCTGATATCTTAGAAAGCTGTATTTCCAGAGATTCATGGTCGTAAAGTTAATAAACAAAGACAGAACTAAAGATCTGATGATAGACTCATCCGCAAAATTTACATTTTATTGTAGGAATGGATGCCGCCGGCGCGAATTGTTTACTACAATCAACATAATAAAGTAGTCTAAATTATTTATAGATCTACGATTCGTCAGTAATTTTTTACCACCGATTTTATTGATAGGTAAGTACATAAATTAATGTTGGCAAGGATTTTCCTCGGTGTTGTTTATTGTTACAGCAGATTTTTTTGCAACTACGTTTGCGTAGAGAATCTGGTCATAATAGTGGAAGTCCAAGAACTATTTGTAGGCTGTAGTCAACCTGCATATTGTTCTTGGACTGGTGTGGCACCGTTATGAACTTTAACAGTGCTGGACTAGAACATGATACTAAGATTTATAGCGGCTGGCCTGGTCATTGTTGTTTCACGAAAGCTCATAAACTTCATGTCTTGTCACGTTTAGTGCTTGGCTTGGTTTGTTGGCAATCAGTGGGAAAATTTAGGTGCATGCGTGGTTTGACCGGTTCCATTTACGTCTGGACCTGCGTCTGCGCACCTCTCCGACTGCCTCATTGTTCTTAACAACTTTCTTTTCTTAATTTAACTTCACGCACAAGTACCTACTTTCAATTGTGCACGAATGCACTATGGAGTATGGGAACGGCTCATTTCGCAGATTTCACGGCTCTACTACCTGCCTTACTTAGTTGATTAACAACGGTAACTGTTATTGTACTTAAATTTTCTTTCCGTATACCGATTAAATTATGATAAATGATATCATCTCTACCATACCTATTATAATCAGCACGGGTTACAGAGCATTGTTAAACTTATCTTAAATTCATCAGCTGCTATTATAACCTCGTGGCTATGGCAAAAATGTCATAAAATGCGCTAATTAAACAATTTATTTATTATCTAGTTAACATTATGGTAGTGGGCACGCGACACACTAACCCACATATCTGCTGTTAATCACGCGTGACAAACACAATCGTTCGCGTGCGTAAACATAAGCACAAACGAAGAATTCTTTTGTCTGTGCTACCTATTCGTTTCAATTATTAACCGTCTCGCAACGTTGCATATTATAAACAATATCGTATGGTTGCATCCTCTTTGCTCACCTTACCTATAGATATGTTATTGAGGTAGATGATTCTGCAGCCTATTCATTATCCCTTGTTTCATCGTTATCTTCTAGGTGTTTAATTTCATTGTAAACGCAACGTGCACGTAAAGTGATCATAATACCTATCAGCATGTCATGTTTGTTATGGTAGTTGTATTTCATTGAAACTGTATGTTTGCGGTGGAACGGCGGACGAAGCGGCGCGGGCGCGTGATGGAGTCGTTAGCACGGTAACTAGAGCACCGAATGGCACCGCGAGGATAATGTACAAACTAGATCTGTGTGCCTGTACCTATTGCCTACCCGAGAGACTTTCGTGCTCTGTTTCACCTCCACAATTAACTGTCTGCCACGCTGTACAAACATATTTTACGTATGCGAGGCATACGACACCTTAGTCGTTCCAATTTCATTCTAGAGAACAGAGAATATGAAACCTTGTAGGTATATACCTAACCGTTATGAAAACGACTGTACCTAATCTTGTATTTACAGGTTAGGGAGAAGTGTATCTACTACTGTGCGCACAAAGTCACAATTGACCGATTTCGATACCTACTAGGTCGTGATAAAGCAAGGTTACAAATGTTACAATCTCATCCCGCGGCCAACTGCACATAACTTAGATTTTAGAAACAGAAGGCATGGCACTCAGGTCTGTGCCCGAGGCTAATTAAGTCATTCTTAAATCATCCTCGACGATGTTCAATTAACTGGTCCAAATAGTTATGCACCATTCCGATCTTTAGACTGTACATGTTTTTCACACTTGTAATTATACAGCTTGGAATACTGCCCACCCCGTAATAACAAAGCGTATAATTGTACAATAATACAACGACACAACTATTTTATTTCATAATCATGTTCTATTCTCAATCCGTATTTTCAGAAACAGTGTTTGAAGTTCCGGACTGTCAGGACTTAGGAGGCAGTTTTCTCAAACTTTTTTCAGGTACCTACCGTGGACCATATAATTGATTTTTCATTTTTATTATGTATTTCATGCCTCGAAGCATTAGTGCTTGCGAGCCAACTGCATGAAGGTTTGGGAAAACATCACTATCACACCATGAGAGCTCTTAGAAAAACGAAATTACATAGTGTTTCCATGTAATTTAGTGTAATTCAGCGAGTGACGTAGAATAAACATTATGTAGTGGTTGTTAATGGATTTTTCCAACAGATTTGATTGAAAGCAGCATCTTAGAATGCGCTAATAACAACAAGTACTTATTTCTTTCAACAATCCGGACACCGATTATTGATAGCTGTACATGTCAACACGATCAGTAGATTCCATTCCTTCAACGCTTCTTCTTCTTCTTCCCTACAGCGATCTATTAAAAGCTCCGCATGTTCATGTAGAGTACCTACCAGGTACTCTATGTTCTAAGGTTCAACACGTAGTATTATAATATCTGTGGTTCAACATACATATTAACATGCTGATGATGATGATGTTATTATTATTTTGGTGTGACTCTCCCTTGCTCGTTTGACTTTTCTCTGTTATGATGACGGTTTACTCATGTTACTTTACTTGCCTAAATCTCTGCCAAGTACAAATTCAACTTTGAATGCACAGCTGCACACATCTCAGTCGATATGAGTGCAATACAAATCTTTAGTCTTCATTCAGAATACTGATCAAAGTTTGAACATGTATACCATGTGTTATCGCGTCTCTAAACTTTCCCTGATATTTGTATTTTCCATTTCATTTCATTAGATCTTTATGTTACTAAGTTAAAGTTATTGCATGATTTGATTGCGGACTTCGGTGAACTTTATTAGGTGTATCGTTAATATATGTAACTGGGTCAACAAGTAGGCAGCAGTTTTAGCATTATCATTTATCATTCATATCCCAGCTATTAGGTAGACCATTCTGCACCACCACTCTCTGACTTATTCAAACTAGTAATTTGTGATTTCCTGCAGTTACTTGTGGGTATATTATTATTATTATAAGATAGGCACTTGTGCACTCGGTTCACTTACATTTGTTTTAATATCGCTTTACCGTTTCATGTAATCTTGGTTAGTTTATGGTTCGTTTCGAATCTTAGATTAAAATTATAATTAAACTACCGTAATCTTATACTTATTACATTCTGGGATTCCATGATATTTTTGCCATTCCATAGAATGAAGAATACATTGTATGCTAACGTAAATTCTGAAAAAAAAACGTTTGGTAAAAGTGAAGTTCATCGTCACAACACCAGACACTACGATATACTCCAAAATTGAATTTAGAATTACACAATTAAAAGTGGGTTAGGTAGGTTTTGCGTATACTTACCGTACGGGCGTCGAACCTGCAACTTATCATAAAAGGCGCTCTCAACCTGGCGTCAATAATTTTCTTTATATTTTTGTCAAATAAACGCAAACTATGCTATCTAAATTACGTAATAAAAAATAATATGCATAGAAAACAGGAAATGCCAATACCCGGGCCGCATCCTAGTGGGTCACGGGTGGCTCGACCACCCTTGGCCTATATTCCACTCTCCTAGAATTAGGTCGAGGTGTTATCACCTGCATTCACATTATACACGCCGATAATGATATCAATAATTACATACTCATTACGTCCTTGATCCATTTATTTTCGTTTTCGCATATTTATTAAAACAACTTTAATACTCATCACGATCGATATTAGTGTATACAGAGATTACGTCAGATAGCATAATGAAAAAAATATTTATATAAAATATATTTTGTATAGTCATTAGTCATTACGTGTTGTTAACAATTTCAGAGTACTCGTCGCGTGTCGCAGTCCCTTATATTTTATGTGTTACAGAAAAATGACATACACAGGCTTAAAACTTCATTAATTTCAGCGAGACAAGAACAAGAAATAAGTAGATACGTTTAATATCCATAATTTCCACGCGATCCATCACGGACTGACAGATATGAAAAGAGCTTTTTTTCTACTTTTCCTAATCATAAATTACGTCGAACATTTTTATAGTGGACAAGAAAATAATCTTATGACATCTTTTGAAATACTACTACATGGTCAGAGAATAAAACAGCATTTTGGATACTGGCCTAGAACAGAAGTGGTCTTAATGCTGAGAGAATAAGAACGATATTGTCCGAACAAATGCATTGTACTGACGAAATAAAAGATTTAAAACTGTCCGATCAAGTGGAAACATACAGACCTACAGACATAATATTAATGTGTTTACGTTACGCCATTATGTCATTCGACATCGTTTTTATTTTTATTTCAATTTAAGCGAAATTAAACGCTCTAGTTGTATCTATTATAGCACAGCACAGCACATGGCTAGAATGATCAACGGTTAGGCTGTGAATCCACGATTTGTAAAACACAGTGTCAAAACAAAGACCACAATGACCAAACAAAACGTGGTCCACGTGCTGCGGTCAGATCAAAACACAACACTAAACTTGACTAAACAATTCCATTCGCCTAAACTTTTCCACTGTCGGTGCAGTTTCAAGAGATACCTTCAGATGCTGCAGAGCATAATGGAACCAACCCTTTACCTTTATGACAGGAAATCTGCTGAAAGTTACCTTAGTTCATGTAAACACACCTAATATCATTTTAAAATCTAAAGCGAATTCTTTAAAAAAATATGGTAAAAGAATAAAATAACCATCTCTAAACATTTTCTATGTTTAGAGAAAGCATTTGTAATTGTGTAAATATTATAATGTTATGAGAAATTATATTATGGAGTCCTGCCTTTTCTAACTGCACTGCTCAGAACTCGTGGGAAATATAGATTAAATAAGTATTTAATTAAACTTATCGGCGTCATTTATTATCAAGACTTCATAATCATCTTTCTTTATATCCGTGTTTCCCCACAAATCATTACTAATGACGGACAGCTAAGACAGCTCTTATACTAACGACGGACAACGTACAGTCACGAGCACCAATATGTATACACTTAGCAATTTTTAAACGTGATTTTCTCCTACTGTATTGATTGTAATTTTATGTTTTAAGGAACTAAAAATTATTTTGGAACCTATATTATTATGAAATAGGTATCATCTCAAAGTTGCAATCGTTATTCGTTATTGAATTTGGCTGAGTGTAAGTATACATATTTTTTCTCGTGACTGTACCGATAGAAAATAAGTGATGGTTTAGAATAACTCGCCAAGTGTAATTTGTTCAGAGTTATGACAATTACAAATGACCAATAATAAGTTCCATATTTACTGATTTTCACTGAAAAGAAAAATGTATATTCCAGAGAACGACATTTTCATATTTATCTAACTCATGTGGGCAGAGACGGGCAATGATTCATATACCCAACTTTTACTATATCGGAAGATTTTAAATGACGATGACTATCTTGTAAAATTAGCAAAATGTGAGTCTTTACTATTAATAGAGTTCTGGAGTCATGGAAAACCTACAAGAGTTGTTTAGTTTGCTTCGCAGACTCCTAGACTATAAATTGATTTAGAATTCCATAAGGTACCCGAAGGATGCCAAACGGAACACTATTACTAGCCCTCCGCTGTCCGTCCGTCCGTTTCTCGGTCAGATAGTTGAAATTTTCACAGATTGTGTATATCTATTACCGCTATAACAACAAATATAAAAATAAAATAAAGTTAAAGATTAAAGGGGGTCCCCATACAAGAAACCTGTACTTTTCGGCGTTTTTTGCTAAATATTGTACGGTGGTACAGAACCCTGCGTGTTCGACTCGCACTTGGCCGGTTTTAAATCTAATCGCACTAAATTATAGGCTGAATTGCATTGCAGTATAATCTGTCGATAGATCGATCATTATTTATCTAATTTCGTCATCAGTGAGATGACAGTAGGATTCGTTCGGCTAATCTCTTTAAAAATATTCGCGCGTTATTTGAAAAAATTAGGTAGGTATCATGTCACTTACCTATAGTTTTCAATATCTGGAGGTCTTCTAGTTCGTACTCCTTTTCTTCCTCGGTGTATTCTGACTCCGTGGTGGTGGAATCCTGTTCCTCAGTTGAAGAGGCCACCGACAGGGACCGCACATCAGAACTCAGCTCCGAGCTGCAGTCCCTCACCAGTTTCGCACTAGCCATCATCATTTTCAAAAGTTTCTCACAATCGAAATTCAAAATCAAAGTGTCTCTGTTACGAGCTCCTCAGTTCAAATATTTGTTTTTCAAAGAACATAAACATCGCAGTTTGTTTTAATTATTTAATTAATTCCGCTTAACAATATTTTTTATGATGTCTATTATTATTGAATAAAATATTTGTTTATATTTTTTATGTTGGTATTTAAAAAATATTAAATTAAATGTGTTATCGTGAAGATACGCGCGTTAACGGATACAGTCAGCAAGGCGTTCCGTGCGCGCAGCGGTTTGTGTCTCACTGGCGGGCAGGCGGCAGGCGACCTCGCTCGCTTCACTGCCGAGCCGAACGAGACGCGAGACGAGACGGCCACGATAAAATAAACGCTGACGAACTCTTGTTCCTGCAGTGTTGCCGGCAAAGTCGACGATGCTCTTCGTATTTACAATAATAACTTAAATGATCGAGTAGCACTTGGCCTGCATACAATAAGCCTTGTATGTAAATAAAATTAACTTGTCTAAATATATTCCTTTCTTCTACAGAGCACCTCAATAAATAACTCAGCATTTCTGCATATTTTTTTGTAAATAACTATTTCTGCGGACGCTTTGTTCCTGGCCTTCGGCGTAACAATGCAATTTAGAGGAGAGTGAGATATTAAATTTCGTGTAATGTAAACAGCTGAGTCCACAAAATATCAGTGTTGTTACGTGGCCAGTTTGCAATTTCTTCGTAAAAAAAGCCGTACTTAAATGATTTTTCTTTCCACGGTTATCTTTCTTACTCTTTGAGGGTCATCATTCTGCTGAAATAATACTCAACTTGACTTAAAAACAGAAGCAGCAATCATTTTCATTTGTATAGATCTTCTGAATACCAAGAAGGCACATGTATCCGATCCAACGTTAGTCATTTTTTTTCATTCAATACAATAAACCTTCAAAAGTCGCAATGCGAACTAATGATGACTCACGACTTCAACTAAGCTCTTTCACAACTTTCAGCAACACTTTCTTTGTACCGCTACAATTTTCTATAAGACTCATAGGTTAGATATAATTAAAAGGCCATCTTTTATTTTAAAAGTTTATTTGCAACAAGCATATCACAATCAAACAAGATATACAAGGAAGTTAAATAATAATATCACTGTAGAATCCGATATAAAGTTTCTGATATTACCTAAGAATAAATAAACTACAACTACTTTAATTACAAAGTACTTTTGACGTAAATAATTGCCACATTTTTATAAAATTATATATTATATTTTAAATGGCAATTGAGACTAACATTATACATTTTCAGATACAGAATGGGTACACCAATGTAAAAATGATGACTTCGCAACCTAAGCCATAAAAAACTAACTTTTGTGATGTTAATGAAAATCGATAAAAATTTGTTGACAGTGCATACAATAGATTGCAGAAAATATTACCCCCCTTTTGGGCTTTGTCACAGTCGAGTACAAACAATTAACAAATCCTTCCGCACAATGCTCATCTAATTAACTTACCCATTAGTTTGACATTACCATCCGGGACCATAAATTCGAAACTACTAAAAACGCTACTTAACATTAATCCCGAATTCGTACTTCGTATAGCGAAGGGAATGTGATATTATAGTTTAACGGAGACTGCTGTTCGGCGCCTTAGGAATGCGCGGCGAGGCCGGCAGCGTTGAAAAATGAGCGGTAGCGGGCGGGAGGCTGCGTGTCTTCACCGTTGATGAATGAGCGGTGGCGGTCGGGACGCCACACGCCGTCAGCGTTGACGAATTAGCGGCCTGTACTGGTCCCCCGAGACACGCATTCCTAAGGCGCGGTACAGCGGTCTCGGCCAAACAATAACTAGTTGATTGTATAATTGGATAGGCATTGGTGTCGAAAATAAAGCATCGAGACGAGACTCATATCTACGTCAAATGACGCTACAGAATAATATTTACACAGAGAAATGTAAATTTAGGGGAAGATAATGACGCATTTACATTATTCACTAGTCTCATCAAAGTGACCAACTCCGATGAAGTCAGCAAAATTGTGTGAGATTCAAGTGCGTTATGTTGTGTCGAGTGATAGACACAGTCGATACTACGCAACGCCTTGACGCACACTTTGCGGTTTTAGAAGAAATGATGTAAATGCGACTGAAGTGTGCAGAACATTAAGAAAAACATTCGTGTTTCAAAGACTTTTCCTTCTACTAAAATAATCATCAAACTTCACTGTTAAAAAATCGTAAAAATTAATTTGAGACGTACATAATTTATACATACATAAAAAGCTTGTTATTATACATACGTAACAAAAATAAAATTTACTTATTTATGTACCTTCACATAACATAAAAATCCCTATACAATATTTGTAAGCTAATAGATACAACACAGGATATTATAATACATGCAATTTGCGACTTTTAATGGGTGTCTTAGAAGCGGAACAGAATCAAACTAACGACTATTTTAAAATAACTGTAACAAATATTGCAAAAATTAAATTAGGATAGATAAAATAAGGTTAAAATGCTAAAATTATTATTATTATTTATCTTAAAAGAAACTATATACATATTATGATATATTACTATATACTTATTATAATAAATGAATATGAATAATATTAAATATTTATTAGTTCCTAGCTAGCACGCGGCTGTTATACTTCTGGACAATACATTTGATCTTTCTACCGCAAACGTTATATTATCATTTTCATTCTTCTTGTCATCCGAACCATCATTTCTATTCCTCATGATAAAGTTTTTAAACGTCTTCATTATTATTTTCGATCTTTAACAAACATTTAATCTTCACTCTCCAATTCTAGATAGTTTTGTATCTATCTAATATACCATGTTTTTTAAAATTACTTTACTGATTATTATAATTTAGTTACTTTTAGTGAGAGAAAATATATATTTCTTCCTAGCTCATGACTTTTCTCTTATATCGGTCACAAACAACACAATCGTTCATAAAGATAACGTCTGTCATTTGATAATTTGGACATAAAACATCAAACGCCATTCGTCTCGACTCAACGTTACTTGTCAGAAGATTTTGTCTGATTTTCTGATATCTTTCACTGGTCATCCCGCATGCGATTATCAATATAATCAAATCATATATTTCCGAAACAAAACGCCTCTAGCCTTCTCTCTAAGATCTTGTGATAAGACATAACTAACACGTCTACTTTACACTTCAAAGCAACCCTAATGAATAAATCCTTTATTTGTGCTTGACAACATTCTTTCCACGATTTCTTTCTTGCCTGGTTTAAAAATAAAGTAACGAATGATAAAATTCTATTACAATACCTATATTTCCCACAAATTTACCAAAATGCATCAGTTATGTAGGTAAGTTTTTTATCTACGAATATAGTTTCTTTGGTACTTCAACCTCTAATATGTGAATGTCGAAACGGTGAAAATCTATTTCACCTCATGTTATTTGATTAAAATATGATTTTAGTAGAATCACAAGAATTATTTCGTACTGATTATTAGCTCTCTGCTGGGCTCTTGCTATAGTTACACAACGCTTTGTCTTCTTCTTTCAAAAGTAATTTGACTTTTGAAAGAAGAAGACAAAGCATTGTGTAACTATACAGGAGCTATACAACGTTTATTAGTAAGGCGGTGAATGTATACAAAATATTGTAAAACATTTTTAAAAGAGCAACGGTGGAGTTTCTTGCCCATTCTTCTCCATACGAAAACTACCTTTTGGAAGGGGCAACTAGAATCAATTCTATTTCTTTGTTTGACGTTCAAAAGTGCCTTAGATGTGCCTATTTGAAATAAATTATTTGACTTTGACATAATGACCATTTAATACACACATCACTGTCATAATAGTACCTACTGACATATTAGAATCATTCAAACTGAAATCAGTTTCACATCAACCAGACTTGCAAAACAGTAATCTAAAAAAAAATTATTAGCCTTTTTAAATTAAATAATGTTTTTTTTTGTGACTAAAAGCTTTTTAGTTTTGCTCCTCATTGAAAATAAAAAATAAACTGAAAAAATTGAGATGAACCACTCCCAGCTGGTCTTAATCGTAAACGCCTCGACATATGAAACTCCTTTCATTCGTTTTCGTTCATTCAATAAAATATAATTTCAATTAAGAAACAACTTACATCTGCTATAAAAAGCCTACAGTTTTAATTTTAATATAAATTACTTTCATTCATTTCAATAACAGTTGTTTATTATGTCTTAACAATAGTCTTATTCGCCCAGTGACCCCACAGGCTCCAGTGTCAGAAAGTCTATTCAATCCATTGTCAAATCACACACTCAACGGACATGATTGGTCGACGTCATTTGTTTCAGCCAATCACAAACACTTAACAATAATTTTGACAAAGAGACTGGATCAGGTTTTAAGAAACCAGGTATACAGTACTTCCACAGTTAGTGTAACTCTGATATTGCATCACTGTCAAAATCACAGTGATCTTTACTGTCGTTACAATAAGGTTTGTATTGGGTTGCTGCCGTCAGAGGTAAAATGTGTGAAAGGTCTGTACCTATTAGTAAAACAAGCCTACCTGGCCCGTTACCGTCGCTTTCGGTAAACAAAAAATTACAGTTCTTGTCACTTTTCATAGTGATTTCGATAGTTTCAGTTTCAGCCACCGGGTCAGATAACTTTGTGGCACTATATTACCGTGTTTACGTATTAATAAGTGCTTATAAAACAAGATACGAGTAAGTATCATACGTTGATGATGAATATGAGGCCGGCATGCAGGGCGAGCGCGAGTTTGTGGTGTTGTTTGAAGGTGGGACAGAACTTTATGGCTGCCACGTCCGAGAGAGGGAAACGCTCGGGGTACGCGTCTCTAGGAGTCGCTGATAACTTCTGCTGTGTCGTCTGTTGACAAGAAAGACCTGTGTTAGTTACCGCGAACGAAGGTTTATTCATTAAAATATAATAATTATTATTATATCCTGTAATTTCTGTCAGGCTTTTTCTCATTGTAGAGAAGATTGCGCAATTTTATAATTGCTATTTAGCTCAATATTTTTAATAAATACTTAGGTCAATATGTTTAAAATTTTAAAGGGCGAAATATTGTATCAGTCATCAGTCAGGCGTCTTCTTAATTAGGACGATTTACTTGGAAAATTATGCAACAGTAATTGTTTTTGTTTTTTTTTTCATTTTACCCATTTCACTCAGACAGTCATTTACGTCAGACGGATTGTTTGGCATATACCCAAATGGAATATTTAATAACAACTATCTGTTCGTATAAATGAACCGACTGAACTAGAGCAAAAACTTTTTAACATTTACTTTCATCAAATTCTGCGGATTTTTAAACTTCAAAGTTATTGACAACTCAATCACTGAGAATTGTTTTAAAAAAAGTTGGCAGTGGTAAGATTTTTTTTTATTCCACTAATGAATTACTTTGAATCCCATTACTGTTACATAACAATTTGCTACCCGCAAATTGCGCATTATTTTTCTCATTGCAATTGTTATTATTATTAGCCAAATACACAAAGATGTCAACAGTGATCAGTATTATAGATATGTTGATTGTTAATTTAAATC
The DNA here is from genome assembly GCA_947522985.1 of Lithophane socia. Lineage (NCBI taxonomy): Eukaryota > Metazoa > Arthropoda > Insecta > Lepidoptera > Noctuidae > Lithophane > Lithophane socia. The sequence goes on from OX383256.1 coordinate 7,625,304, forward strand.
TGAACGTGCTATTAATTCAAATAACTACAAGCAGTGTGCCCGATGGGATCCCACCGTAAAAAATGCGCGAGCGGAAGGGCGTGTCAGACTTTTACTGACTAAAAGCCACCCGTTTTCCTTCAGTTGCCTGTTGCCAAGGTCCCGGTATCCCTTTCGGACTAACCCGAAACATGTTTCTAGGCCTACCAGTTTAGGTCAGTGAATGAATGAATTTAAGATTTGATTTAGTAGAAGATGTCAGTATGTAACTTACCCGATCCCTGGCAGTGATCTGTTTGAACTCGACGCCGTATTTCTTGACTGCGTCGCTGTAGGTGATGGGCTCCACTATCATGGCCAGCTCATCGTTCTGCCGCTTACGTTTACCTCCAAAAGGGATCATCATGATTCGAGCTATGACCTGTTTTATCATAAAAAGTTTAGCACTCTTTGTTTATGTTAGTTTTTTGATTTGACATTTGTTTATAAGCTTGAAAACGTAATCAAATAAGCGTATTTACGTTATTGAGGATTTAGGTCGATCAGTTATTTCGGGCACGTCGTGCTGGTCATCAAACAAAAATGTAGGATATCTGCTATAATCTAAATTTTTTGTTTTAACGTTGTTTCCCAAAAACTTAACGATACAACAGTAATCAGTATTTGTCGAACTACAACATTTTTTTTTAACGAAAGCCTACATTTTTTAGTTATCAATCCTGTACCGTCCCGACTTCTCGTACCCGGCATCTGTTGCGTGGGGAACCCCCAGCTATTATCCTTGAATTAATAATCTCAGATATTTGAAATTCCATCACTAAGGTGCTCAAATACACGAGCGGTACGTTGTCGACGGCTGCAGTTGCCTCTGCTGTTGACACGTGTCGCTCGTGTGTGTGAGCACTAACTCACTTTAGCGATAACGCCAAAGTAGAGGATGTAAGGGTAAACACCGTTGTCCCTAAAACCATGGGTAGTGGATTTAAATATAAAAATAAATGACCGAGAAACAACAAAAAAAAAACGTTATTTTCATTAAAAGATTTTAAGTTTCTATCCGACACCGTGCTCAATATCGAAAAAGCTGACTGAGGGAGGGGTCGCGCTCGCGGCCGTTCAGACACGTCCTGCACCCCCGACCTGTGTTGAGACGCAAGTTCGATGCCCTAGCGCATAGGGTGAAAAAGTGAAATACTCTTGTGGTAAAATGTAATTTAAAAAAAAAAAAAATTTCAACGTTCCATTGATAACGCTGTTTACCCTAACACCCTGTATATAGTTGAGTAATTAGTCCGTCAAAAATCAAGTTAAAATACATACTTAAGTTAATTTATTTTGGAGTGCTCATTTGTGCTCAAAATAATTAGTTGCAATGGAATTTTAACTTTCCCAACATTGAGTTTCTTATGCAAAAACTTGATAGAGTGATAGATATTCAAGAAGCGAGTATCGCGTATAGCCTACCTGCTTATGAACATCGGGGAAGCACGGATGCAGGCGCATGAGGCGCAGCAGCGGCGCGGCGGCCGCGCACACGCGCCCGCACCACGCGCAGCCCGCCGCGCGCCGCGCGCCGCCCACGCGCCGCCCGCCGCCCCACCACTCCAGCTCGTTGATGGATTGGTTCACTGGTACGGAACGATACTGGTTGATTTTCTTACGAAACATGATCGAGGTCTATTCGCACATGACTTTTATTAAGAACGAACTAAACGAGAGACTATACAAGTACTACTAGTAGGTACTAGTACCGAGATGACGACTAATAGAGAAGTATAAAAGAACAAAAGATATGTAACACTGAACCCAAATAAATTAGAGACAAGATATGGGCAAGAGACTGATGATGAAATCCCATATAAAAACTCTTTGCAGCTCACGTGTTCACTCGTAAAGACTCCTAGAGAAACCGTGCGTTTCCCTATCATAAAATGTATCCAATGTCATTCGAAAATATTGTAACTTTCTATCAGTGAAAGAATTGATATGTACATTTTATATACACTCGAGGTTTGTACACTGTAACATGTAGTACTCACCAAGGCAGTCATCCCCAGCGAGCAACGCAGCCGGCCAATGCGGTGGGTATAGCACCTTCGCAGCCGCCACCGGCGACTGCAGCGCGCCGCCGCCCGCGCCGCCCGCGCTGCCCGCGCACAGCGCGCCGCCCGCGCGCGCCGCCCCCCCGCTCGACGGGTACATGTCCAAGTCTGGACATACAAACAGTGGCCTTAGCGCAGGATAAAAGTAACGTAGATTAAAAAAAAAAAAAAAAACTTTTCAAGGTTCTTTTGGCGCGTAGCCAAAATCGGAACTAACGCCAGCATCTTGTTTTTATGACGCTATTTCTACCAGCATAGCAAAGAGTCAACGTCATTTGAGTGCCAAAAGATCCTTATAGCAGTGCTCTCCTCTCGCCAGAGCCAGATTTAAGGCGGGGCAGCAGTGGCTATGGCCCCAGGCCGGCACAAGTTTTTTAGTTTTTTTGTTTTTTTTTTTATAAAAAAAAGTTCATATTCACAAGGAACCTTTTTAATTTTGCTTTTTGTGTCCTGGGTTGATGGTCTTAAAAATTATACATTGAATTACTTTAATACCGAAAACCGGATTAAATCAATTGTAATATCGTCTGTTCCTTAAATTTTCGGGTCCTCCACTTTTTGGTTGGCCAAGGGCCCCCACCCCTTTACATCCGGCCCTGCCTTTCGCAATTAATATTTACTTAGTTCGAAGACTATTTATGAGTGATACTAATTTATTGTGCTTGCCTCATTTTAAACTCAAATGCTTTATAGGACAGATATTTTCGATTCAAAAATTGTAAAATTTACCTCCGTTACATTTAACTTTTTTAGCATGTTCGTGCTAGGGCCTCTGATACGGAACTACAGGGTAATTCAAACAAAGTAACAGTGCACACGTAACAACACCTGTATTCCCAGAAAGGATAGGCAGAATTGCACGGGCTTATAGTAGGTGATTTGTCATGGATTTGAATAAAATTTTATGTTGCTAGCACCGCTACCCACTATATAACGCAAACATATAGGTAGCATTTGCGTTTAGTTATTTCGGGCTTTAGTCTTTTCTATTATAATAGAAAGCTTTTAATGACTGTATTGTCACTCACTCATTATATCAGTAAGTATCGCGTTTAAAGAATAAGTGCTTGCAGCTTCCTGCGCGACATGTCCAAAGTTTCATACGCGGACCAAAAGGTGCGCAGTATATTGGTCAAGTGTCACTTAACGGCCTTTTAGTAAACGGACGGCAGCACTTAGGTAATGACAGCAGGCCCACCCACTGTAAGCCTTAAATCAATCCATGACTATTTGAAGCATAACCTTTTTAATGTACAAACGGTACCAGTGCCAAGTAATCACAATGAACGAGTACTGAAGTGAAAATTATCGATTACGGCATCGACCATAACGAGCCATAAGTCTCGGAATGCAGCCATTACATTCAGGCGTAAAATTCACCGACATAAACTTTATTTGCAGCACGCGTGGATTGTTCCGTACGTGCCAAAGTGATACTTACCCTCGATACAGGCATTTTGAACACGCTCATCGTGATAAGGATAAAATACTGTAAGGTTGTTTTCCGTTGTCTTCAATAATGGAGATTCTCCGTTTAAATCATAGTACGCCGTGGTTCCATCTGCGTAGCCGACTACCACGTGAGAGTGTCCTTTTTGCTGAAATATTTTTTTTACTGATTATAAGGGCACTTTATTAAGCAATTAAACTGTAAAACAATGTGCTTAGGGTGGAAAATACCGAGTACCATGGATGTTATGATGGAGCAGCAAATAACTATAGATAAACGTAATTTCCGAAATGTATTTTACTTACAACAGACCACTTGATAGCAGTAGCCTGATAAACCTTTCTACTCTCATTACTTGTCAACCTTAGTTCCACAACTGGCTTCAGTTTATAAAAAGGTTTCTCTCTGAAAACAAAATTGATATTTATTAAGCTTACATTTATCAACAAATATGGAAGTATAAATTGATATAGAAAATGTATATACTTTTCTGTTATAGATGTTGGGTAAGGTACTACGAAGATGTAAGCCAGTCCGTTAGAGCAGGCTGTGGCCATTAAGCCGAGTCTGTGTATATTGTCCGATGCGGGTACGAGGGCGAATACATCTTTAGCTCCAGATGGGCACCAGTCAATAGCCCACACGGTTCCAAAGTCGTGAGCTATTCCAAGCGCGAACTTTGGCGTGGTCCTGAAATCAAACATTTTATCACTACTTTATGTAGGGCGGCGCAGGCGCATAAAGTGGCTAGCGAATGACGCAACATTCCTCTAATATAAGAGAATAGGGTAAAATGCCACAAAAATCCGGTCAACAGCATGCCACCACGCACAATGAAGGGTTCCGTAGTTGGGATTGATCCGATCCCAAGAACAAACTTAACACTGTATTTAGAAAGAATGAAAAGAAAGAAAGAGAATACGTTTATTTGCGGCAAACATGACGCTAAGCAAGGACAAATATACGAAAATAACCAGTTGGGGGAAAATATGCGTCACATTCACGCAAAACGGTCATCGTTCAGCATAATGCTGCGACCCTATGAACAATAAACAAACATGATCAACCAACAAACATGTTTAAGTGTGTATGTTGAACAAACATGATCATGTTCAAAGTTTGTACGCACAATATTGAGAGATTTACCATGTTATTTTAATATCATAGACTTCATACAGGTTTTCCTGTAATCTCTAAGTTTAACTATTTTTGTATTTTATCTTCAAAATTTGATGATCAATTTTCATCTATTTTCTTAAAACTTGAAAACTATACATTTTAGGGCGATGTCGCTTCTCACAAACTAGAATCATGGCTAGCTCAAAATAAGAAACAATGGGAAATTTCAAAAATACATAAGACGCCTCACGATGATTTATGTTGCGGGTGTGAAGAGTTTAGCGACCATTGCCGCCAAATAGCAGTATTGACAGACGTCATCTGCGTATATTATATTATTATCGTTCACATCCGACTCGAAGGACCATAAATGTACGAGCACTTGCTTCCTAACATATTATGTGATAAGTGGCAGAAAACTAATCTTGCTGACTTCTTGATAAATTATGTATTAATTGTAACAACGTGTTTACAATACAACGGTCAAAACTGTATTCAAGTATGTTAGCGCACTAAATAAATGTGCGATGTAAGTACATAAATTCCGTGTAATCAACTTACGCTATCAAATTCCCGCAGTCCCAGAGCTGTATGAGCCCAGTGCCACCGAGCGTGGTGTCCCAGGCGTGTCGCGGCGCGTCGGGCCCGCGGTGCGGCGCGGCCGACAGGTACTGCGGCTCGCGGGCCGCGCGCTCGGGCTCGGCCGCCGGCGGGACCCACGACATGCACTGGATACTCGCGCCCAGGAACAGTACCATCGTATCTGAGCAGGCAAAATGGTAAACTAAAAATATAGCTACATTACAACATTAGGGTCACGCCTGTATTCCTCGAAGTGTCAGTCAAGCGAAATGTGGGTGTACCTACTGACCAACATTTTGCCAGTTATGTTGAACTCCCATGCAAGAGAGGTCGAGCCTTTTGCCATCAACCGGGTAGAAATCCAAACTCTGGGCTGCTACTAAGAAATTGTAGGGCAATTTACTGAAGTTACTCCTTGAGAGTCCCTATCAATTTCGGCGCGCTACGAGTTTAGGTAACTATCGGAGCGCAGTTTGTCTGTGTGCGGTCGACGTATCGCTGACAGTCGTAGTGTGCGCTGTGCGCACGGTGCAGCGCGAACTAAAATCTTGGTCCGTAACTGCTATTATTAGGAGTTTTTACTTACTAGGTTCCGTAATACTGGATGGATTTTATTTTGTGATTATGACGTGCTATGTTTAGGTACCCTATAAAAATATGGTTACCGGTGGTAAAAATATGGTTATGGTTGGTTTTCACGCTTACGTAAAAACGTGTGTTAGATTTTTATTTTTCGTAATTTATATTGAGTAGTGGCTCTTAATATGCAATAGGCAAAGAGGGTAAATAAACTCAAGTCTTAAAAAAAATAAACTATCGATTAAATCAACATCTATTCAATAGTAAATCCGCAATCACTATGTAACTTTATATGTATTACCTTTTACTCTGCTAGATTCGAACCGATTGAACGTCACCCAGTCCTGATTTTCATCGAATCTAACTCTACAGGACTCTTCAACGGGCGGCATGTAATGCGCCACCTCATTCTCAGGCACTTCTTCAAGTTCACAACTATGCCACAGCGGGAACAAGTCTTCGTCCGTTAGATAGGTGTCAATACTGGAAAAGGGCAATGTAAATATTTACTACTACATATCAGTTATTATACTTTGATATTAAAGTGTTATTATAAAATTACTAGCGACGGGTCGCTGCTTCGCACGGTTTTTACAACTTTATTTATTATTTAATGTGTGATACACATACAAACCTTCCGGAATAAATTCGCTAAATGATGGTGAAAACTGCACCAAAATCAATCGCGTAGTTTAGAATAGGGGTCAGCTCAGACCACGACGTGAAGCGACGCGACGCTGCGCACACTTTTTAACAATTATCGAACTTATTTTCTTCACGAAACGGTATAATTTCAGTGCGAGGGTTGACACGTGTCACAGTACGCTGAGATGCGCGGGGCTGCGCAGCGCGTGTACCTTATTGTGTAGTAGTAATAAATTCGATATTGTATCGGATCATAAAAAAAGTGCGCGTCGCTTCGCGTCTCGGTGTGAACTGACCCTAACGCGATCACACATACAGACACGAAAACCGAGTTCAATTCATAATATGTATATATATTACTAGTCATAGTACCTATAGATATTACTATGGATCTTGTTACTTACAATCCTTCAGTGCTTCTCTTCATATAGGTGCTTAAATTACTAATTTGGTATGGTAATCGACATATTTTGGCTGAACCTGAAAATAAAAATGACCAAAATAATTAAGTATCTATAATAATAATAATAATCCTCACTGTTCCTGATACCGGTGGGCTACTATGCATACTAATATTATAAATTCGAAAGTAACTCTGTCTGTCTGTCTGCCTGTATGTTACCTTTTCACGCCTAAACCACTGAACGGATTTCGATAAAATTTGGCATGGAGATAGATGGCATCCCGGGGAAGGACATAGGCTACTTTTTATCGACATACCACGCGGGCGAAGCCGCGGGCGGAAGCTAGTTTTTTATAATTTTAAATATTTTTATATTTTTACTCTAATATTTAAAAATATAATTTGTATCTATTGAAAATGAAATAAAGAATATAATGGTCATAACCCTTTCCCGATACCGGTGGGCTACTATTTTTTATATTTTTAAATGTTTTTGTTAAAAAAATATTTAATATTATTATGGTCAGAAGGGAAGGTCGATAAAATTGGAAAATGTCAACACCTCGTTGAATTCGTTTCTGCAAGTACTAGCTACCTCTACAGTTTAGTCAAGTAAAAACCTGAGAAACCTCAATAATGTACAACGAAGAATAATGACGTGATTTTTTTTCGAAACTATGGTACCGTATCACTTACTGGAATCTGAGTGCTTTTTCTTTTTATTAGAGGCATGTTCACGAGCTTCTCGTTCCTCGTCAGATACGTTAGAATCAATGTCAGACTCGTCAGATTCGTCACCGGAACAGTTTTCTAACTTGACTGACTCGTCAGAATCGGTCGCGTCGCCCCATTTGTCGTCTACGCACACGTGGTCTGACAGTTCCTTCTCAATTTCAGTATTAAAACCACATTTTGAACAGTGGTAATTTCCCTGGAGAGTGAAGCACAATAATGAGGAGACTTATCAAAATATCTAAATCGTTTATTCAAATACGTGAGAAATATAAATTACGTAAAGCATAGTTACAAGTTAACTTACATCCTGGAAGTTGTTTTTATACTTTTCGATAACGTTTTTCGCTCTAAAAAGAAAAGAACAAAATATTACAATCATCAAAATTATAATAAATCAATCATTAAACATATTTCTTGAAGATGTGATGTCTAATCAATAATATTACTGAATTTACGTCGCCAAAGTTATGCATGATTTCAATTTGTGTCGTCGTTATCGATTATTGTACGAAAGCGGAAGACTAAAAAATAATCATTCGAAAGATCTGTATTTCAACAAACTTCGTATAGGCAGTTTAATTATTTAAGAGTTAAAATAAATTCATTTTGAATTAATACATTCAGTAGTTTTTCAATAACCCCACACCCAATGGTCCGTTCATTACGATTTTCGGTATAAATAATCGTGCTTCTCGCTTCCTCACACGAACAAAATCAAGCGGTCGTCGACTAGCGCAGTCTAAAACGTTCACCATCTGAATTTCCCAACTATATTTGGATCGGCTCCAGACTAACCGTATGCAGCTGAATACCAGTATTTCGTCTGTCTGACCTCCACAACCCAGGTTTTGGTTACCCCTTAGCACTGGTTGCACACTGTCAAAAATGTACGAATGACCGCGTAGCTCTAAACATTAATCTAATAAAAAGCTTACTTCTCAGCTGCCTTCCTACGACCCTTTAGAATGATATCGACCGGTTCCTCAGCCTCTTTCTTCAGCGCTTGCTCTTTGGCGACCAGCAGCTTGCGTTCCTTCGCGTATTCCTTTTCTCTGTGCATGGTCATGTGCTGGTTCTTGTATATACGCAAGTACTTATTGTTACATATGTCACACACGGTTTTGTATATTTCCGTTTCCTGAAATTATTGTTAAAAAGTTTTAAAGTAGTTAACATTTATTTCTAGGCTTAAAAGATGTTTAGACCAACATCAAATTAAATTATTTCTAGCTGTGCAATGTTTTTATATTGTATTGTATGTAACTAACCTTTTCAGTTTTGCCACAGACTATGATGTGAGCATAAAATCCAACGTACGATACCCTACTTATTTTACACACTTTACAAACCAATTTATTGTGTGCATGCATATACTCTTTCAAATAACTTTCAACTGCATACGGATTATTTATTTCCTGAAACAAAAAAGTTGATCATAGTTTTTTCGCGCATTTGATTCGACACACATATTTTGGGGAATAGTTATGGATGGATATCAAAAAGTAATGTTTTTAAATGATGATGATCAAGACTTACAATGGGATTGTCTCCAACCACCCAGGCAATGTTGTAGTGTTCCGCCATAGAGTGAGCCCGCCAGTCTTTGGGTTCCATTGTTGCACCACAGATAGCACATTCAACGACATCTGGGAGAAAAAAAATATTAAAAAAATAGGTAAGCATAATATAATTACTCTAAGACAAACAAGACATGAGCTTTGCGTTTTTGTTAGCACACATGCGCAAGCGCATTATCTTTTTTCCTCTTTTTGGCATACTTAATCGCTTAAATTGCTAAAACCGCAACTTTTAAAGCACTCTGGAGTTGTATACAAAAACTAAGTCTATAAATATATAACATTTCTTACCTTTACTCATCAACGCGAAGGAAAGCTCGCCGGTGTTGTGTTTCCCCTGGCACGAGTCTACGTGAAGCAGATACGACTTGACGTACTTCCGCTTGACGCCGCACTTCATACATGTCAGACCTCCCACTACTTTAGAAACATCGTTCAAATGTCTTTGTACCATTACAGCGTCTTCGAGGTTCTGAAATTGTGAGTTATAGTTAAGAGTTTGTGTTTGAAAGTTTAATCATGTAATTTTTAGAACGACAAGAAAAAACAGACAACATGACGATTTCGTCTATCACCATCATCATTCAGCCGAAAGACGCCCAGTGCTGGACATAGGCCCCGCAAAACATCACCACAATGACCGGTCTCGTGCCTCCCTTACCCGGATTCCCGCAACCTGTCAACCGTTCGTCAATCCACATTATGATGGGGCGTCTACTTTTGCTGATTCCATTTACAATAAGAAAATCTTTCTTATTGTAATGGCTTCTTCTGCCCATCATTATGCAAAATCTACTATGAAATTATGTACTCACAAGAGGAGGCTGGCCTTCCACCCAAGCCAAGTACTGATGCTTGGCTTCTATGTGATGAATCCACTTTTCACTTTCTATTTGAATTGCACACACACCGCACGTTAGAACCTCATCTTTAATTTTATTGTTACTTAATATTTCGATCCAACTCGGGTTTGAAGCATCTAATTTACTGTCGGGTGACGCCTGTGAAAGAAATATAAAAGTTGTTTTCAGAAAATTACCCGTGCGACCAAATGTTCCGTCAACCACACGTGAATGGTTACAGTTTGAAATTGCAGGCGTTTTTATTTCATAACTCAAATGTTACATCAGTAGTAACACTGGAGTTCTGAAGTCCTTGGCGTGCGATTAATTGTACCCTTGCAAGAATATTAGTAGCCTTATTCCATAGAGCGCATTTTATTTAAATTCATTGAGACATTTAAATGTTTGCGTCCATGTTACTCTACTGGTAGTTCTGCTAACAGTAGACCTCGCCACGCCAGCACAATCTTTTTTGCAACAATTTATATAGCACTAAAGTTATTTAGCAGAGGTAACGCTGCAGCCTAGTTTTGTAATTAGAAGGAGGTCCCAGGTGCTCCATCAATCTCTACCTAGTAGATAAAGGGCCGATTCCACTGGTAGAAATCTAAAAGTAAGCAATTTACTGCATTTTGGGGAGCTATTCTGCTCATCACGCTGAAGATTCTTATCAGATCTTCACCAATTTTTTATGAGACCAACTTAAAGTAACCATCGAAATCGGCGGAAAAGGCGGAGATATTCAGTAGCCCCCTTTCTGGAGGGCTGCCCTGCTAACCAAAAATACACGACGCAAAAATAAAACTATGAAGTTGTAAAACCTGTTTACCAAGTTTCGTCCAGGGGGCCAAGTCTACTAATTTACAAACGTGTCAGTGGTCTCACAACGATGAGTTTTTGACAGATATGCCATACAAAATCTGTTAAAAACTGATCATTGTGAGATCACTGACACGTTTGTAAATTAGTAGACTTGGCCCCGTGATTAGTTGTAAAATACGACCTGTAGAAGAGTACCAACAAACTGACACACGAAAGCAAATTTTGCCAGACTTGAAACAGAGACTATAAATTCCTCAACCTGATTGCATTCAGTTATAATAATCATTGTTTGTGAGGAACTTTGGCTCCTGAGATACAAGTATCTTTTTACTTAGTTCAGGAACCAGCTGGTCTACCTGTTTTTGACAACCACTTGTACAATCATCCTTAGTGTATAATTTATGTGTTTCTTCCGTGTACAATAAAGATTTGTTTTGTTTTTTTGTTTTGTTTGTTATAAATTAAATTCTCGCTTTTTGGCCTCAGGCCTCTATACTAAAGACCTCGCGCAGTATCATCAATGTGTAAACTAAAGAAAATTTTGTGGAAATAAAATTTTAGTATACTTACGGTAGGCCCAGTGCATTCTTTTATATGCATCTGAAAAGTTTTAGGGTACTTCAATCTTTTTTCGCATTTGTTGCAAACCAGCCCGCCGCCCTGCCTAGACACTTCAAGCAGGTGCACTTTTACATCTAACTCGTTTCCTACGTCCTGAAACATTTTGGTATAAAACTTATTATAATTATACAAATATCCGAACTTGGTCAAAATAAATTATTCTTTCTTTAAAAATAATGAATAGTGCTTTGGGTAATTTAGAAGAAAAATTAACACCTGTTATTATAACTACTGTTATTTATGTGGACTACCATTTAAAAGTACGTTCAGGAAAATTAATTGTTAAACAAAATGACACGCTACATCAATACGCCGTGTGATACAGCCGTTTGATACAACTGTCAAAGAATGACAGTTGTGATTTGAATATACGGACAAATAAGTTGGTAGGTAGTCAATTTGATTAACAATTAATTTCCCTTACTTTACAAGTAAACATCACCTACCAATGGTGTAGCTCCATCTTGCCACGCCAAGTAATCGTGTTCCTTGCCGATATGCTGGATCCATTCCAAGATTGGCACCTCTTCACTACAAACTCCACATTTCACAATTTTCCTTTCTTCCTTTTCTATTGGTACTTCATACCATTCGTCAGTAGACTTCGCTGTAGTATTCAAGTCAGTTGTAGTGTTCAAACTGATATTACTAGACGAATGATCGATTTGGCTCTGAAAAATTAAATAAATGCGCTACAGAACATAATATAAATGAAATTCTCTACACAGAACACATATTTACAGTACAGAGATTTACAGTAGCTTTACGATTTTTAATTGCACCTGTCACAGTTTCTACCGCTTAAATATATATAATACTAGCCGATGCCCGCGGCTTCGCCCGCGTGGTTGTCGGTTATTATATATACTAAAACCTTTCTCGAGAACCACTCTATCCATTGGTGAAAACATATCGTCTCTTTTTCGCAACCGAAAACTATGACATTTCATAGTATGGCCGCTGATCATTGTATGAGGCAGCTTTTCACTATTGTTGCAAAAACATTTATTTTTATTTTGTTATTTGTGTTTCACAAACTGTGTCCAAATAAACATTACTCTTTCTTTATTTTATTAGCAGTTGTGGACGTCAGATAAGCTGCTTATCTGACCTCCACAACTGAACATGGAGCGACTGCTTATCATAAGCAGTCGCTCCATGCAGCTCGCAGCTGGTATTCAGCTGCATCCGGTAAGACTCCAAGCCGACCCCAACAAATTTGGGAAAGCCTAGCCTTTTCCAAACTTTGTTGGGGTCGGCTTTTTTACCGCTATAATAAACTTCCAACTACAAGTCTTGTTATGAATTTGTTGGCTGGAACTTACGTTTGTGCCATCACACATTTCAACATGAGTCAAATATACTTTGACGCGTTTGCGCACCAAGCCGCATTTGTGACAAGTTAATCCGCCATTCTGTCTGATGAATTGCTGCAAGTGATTCCACACTGCTTCTTCTTCTTCCAAATCCTGGAATACATAAGAGATTTGTCATTCTAAGGTTTTAAACATTGAAACTTTCTGAACACAGATTAAGTAGGGCGCACGTCGGTGTTGTACCTGGGGAGAGCAAGACCGCGACTCCAAAATAAACAAAGTTGTGTTCATAAACTAACTTCAAACAAAACAAGCTAATATAAAGTTTGTAAAAAGAGATGAATTTAACCATAAGTACAAATAAGTATTGATCGTGAGAACGACGAAACGACGAAAAAAATAACAGATTCTGGTTTCCAAAATTATTCAGCAAAATAGATTGACGAGAGTTTCAACTAAACCTATATACATACGTACCAATGGTGGTTCACCTTCCTGCCAGGCCAAATAATTATGTTCTTTGGAAATGTGCTCAATCCAGTCCGAGTGTGCCACATCCTGCTGACAGACTCCACACTTCACAGTACTGGCTTCAGCGGTTTTATTTTCAGGAATAGTTGACGAGTTCAAATCGACGCTTATTGAGGATTCATCAAAACATACCTGAAATAAAATACATGGAGATTAGTTAAGCGTTGTCTTATTTCCAATGCAGTTTCAGGATCATTTCTATTTGTCACTATCATCATCATATTTTATGCACACTTGTCGAACGAAAGGGTTAGGCAATTTTCATGTAAGTAGACCTTTTCTGGATATTGGGCACATGTCACCATTTCTTTATCATCCTAATTCCTAACTATGTATATAATAATTATATTTTACAGGGTTTTAGGGTAAACACCGTTATCCTGGAAACCAGTGGTTTGGTTTCATTTATAGAACGTAAAATCAATGGATTTTTTTTTTTTTTTTAAGAAATTCTACATTTTACCACAAGAGTATTTCACCATACGCGCTAGGGCGCGACCTCTATTGTGTATTTATTCATGTGTTGTGTAGGTAGGTAAGAGGGGCGGCGACCTCGGGCGCATATCCATGAATTTGCGGACGGTGTCGGATAGATACTTTTTAAAATCTTTTTATTATTATATTTATGTCAACTACCCATGGTTTGAGTAACAACGGTGTTTACCATGTGTACGTTACCCCAGCAAGAAAGTGTCTCCTAGAGTTATATGAGTAGAACGTATAATTTGTGCCTTATTTGCTGTAAATGTGCCCCCACATAAAAAATGTGTGCCCCCTGTCTTTTCGGAAAAAAACGGAAAAAACGATTCTTGCTGGGGTAACGTTTTTCTAGCAGGAAAATTCTAAACGAATGATCGGAGAGAGAAAAATTATGCATGGCCATAGAGCTTATTTGTGTGCCAAAATGTGCCCCCAAAAATAAAATCTGTGCCCCTTCAGGTTTTCGAGATATTGCATTTCCTGCTGGAGTAACGTTTTGATGAATCGTATATCTCTAAAACCATTGCATGTGCCCCTGTAGAATAAACATACAGGAGTAGCTCTTAATGTGTGCCCCTTAGTGCCCCAATTAGATTTAAGAAAATATTTATAGTTTTCAAGTTATCGCGGTTTTATGAAAACCCAAAAAAACATCGCAGCGCTTAAATGAGACAAGGTATAAGTTCGCTGAAAACTGTATTCGGTCCTTCTTAACGCTAATAATAACCATACAAAGTTTCAAAACTTCACATGCATGCGTTTTTGAATAATCTTGCTAAAAGTCAAAACGATGGTGTCATAACTTTGACGGCAAAATACAAGGAACCGGCTCAATCCCAGATGTGTAGGTGTAAACCAAAATCTTGTGCCTTTAGTCAAAAATATATGGTGAAAATATTCAGCTTGGAATGTTTCGCATTAAGTAAATATTAACAAAAAACCAAAATATGTAAGCAACGGCTGGCTATCCGTCTAAATATGAATGACTACTAAAAAGCGACGGATTCATACATATCGATGACCTTCTTTACTTTACTCACTAACCGGTTCACAAGTGTTGTGCCTGAGTACAATGAAGTAGAAAAGTAATAAGTAATAAAATAAAGTTGTTATTGGATTATATCCTACTAGCTGCTTCTATGACCTTACACATGATTAAGTACATTATAAATAGTAGCCTAAGTGCTATATTCCAAGGTAAGCTATCTTCTCCATTCTAAATTTCATTAAAATACATCCAGTAATTTATTTATGAACGAAAGAAATACATCCAGATATTTGCCATTTGCCAGGTCTTTGACCAAAAATTTGATTGGTCCCGATGTTTAAAAAAAAAATATAGCTCATGAAATGTGTGATGAATGTGAAAATGATGAAAATAAAACTACTAAAAATAGGTAGCTCTTTTTGTATATAAATAAAAAGCCCGTATTTGTCTTTATATATATATATTTATTGATAAACCGTAGGTTAGATAAATTAACAGTAAGTCGCGGCTGTAAGACGTAAGTAGTTACAGAATTATAATCATCAAAATCACCAATACAACCGTCCAAGTTCATAAAGGCGTAGGAACAAAAACAAAAAATAATTCTGACGTGGTGTCGCAAAGAGTCGCTTTGTCTAGCTTGGAGAAAGTGAGACAGCTAGCACGCGTACGGTGTTAGTGTGACAGAGACAGTTACGTGTAACGTCGCTCTATTATGAATAATAGGTACGAAGTGTTTGTTGACTAGGAAGTGCGTTTATTACTTTAAGAATTAAAATTAAGGGAATAAAAATAATAATTTCCACATCAACAAGCTGTTTCATTTATTATAGTCACAAGGTGCATTTAATATATATTTTAATTAGCCCCAAAACTTTTGAACGCGACTGTACGGACAACAGCTTAGGTATAATACGCCCAATAAAGAAGGTCATCGATATGTATGAATCCGTCGCTTTTTAGTAGTCATTCATATTTGGTCGGATAGCCAGCCGTTGCTTACATATTTTGGGTTTTTGTTAATATTTACTTAATGCGAAACATTCCAAGCTGAATATTTTCACCATATATTTTTGACTAAAGGCACAAGATTTTGGTTTACACCTACACATCTGGGAATGAGCCGGTTCCTTGTATTTTGCCGTCAAAGTTATGACACCATCGTTTTGACTTTTAGCAAGATTATTCAAAAACGCATGCATGTGCAGTTTTGAAACTTTGTATGGTTATTATTAGCGTCAAGAAGGACCGAATACAGTTTCAGCGAACTTATACCTTGTCTCATTTAAGCACTGCGATGTTTTTTTGGGTTTTCATAAAACCGCGATAACTTGAAAACTATAAATATTTTCTTAAATCTAATTGGGGCACTAAGGGGCACACATTAAGAGCTACTCCTGTATGTTTATTCTACAGGGGCACATGCAATGGTTTTAGAGATATACGATTCATCAAAACGTTACTCCAGCAGGAAATGCAATATCTCGAAAACCTGAAGGGGCACAGATTTTATTTTTGGGGGCACATTTTGGCACACAAATAAGCTCTATGGCCATGCATAATTTTTCTCTCTCCGATCATTCGTTTAGAATTTTCCTGCTAGAAAAACGTTACCCCAGCAAGAATCGTTTTTTCCGTTTTTTTCCGAAACGATAGGGGGCACACATTTTTTATGTGGGGGCACATTTACAGCAAATAAGGCACAAATTATACGTTCTACTCATATAACTCTAGGAGACACTTTCTTGCTGGGGTAACGTACACGTTTACCATATATATTTAGCTTATCTTTATTATAATTTTTTTATCTAGCACAATTCATCTATATTGTATAACATTGGAAAAATAATAAGCCGCATGATAATAAAAACTTTTTACAAAAAAAAAACAACCGACTTAAAAAAAAACAAAAAAAGTGAAAAATAACTTTAATTTCGGAAGTCGGTGTCTTTGCTTTTTAATTCTCGTTTTTTGCCACCGACTTCCGAAATTAAAGTTATTTTTCACTTTTTTTGTTTTTTTTTAAGTCGGTTGTTTTTTTTTTGTAAAAAGTTTTTATTTTTCACTTTTTAGTGGTGGTACCTACCCCACACAAGTTACTACCTGCTATGTAAATAACAGTGAAGGAGTCTAATAATTATATCGTCTACATAGACTGTGAGAAAAATACGTAATATTGAAGCTAGCTCAAAAACTACGCAAGCAAACTTAATAAAATTTATATGGGACCATCTCGGGAGTATACCCTTTCGAACTAAAAAATAATTTTTAAAATCGGCTCACAAACGGCGGAGTAATCGGTGAACATACATAAAAAAAAAAAAAACAATCATCCGAACGTAGTACCTCCTCCTTTTTTGAAGTCGGTAATAAAAATTGTTCAACCTCTTAATTCCTTTACTCTACATTGTTAACTCTACTCACCCTAGTGCCATCACAAGTTTTTATGTGCGCCTGATACGTCTTGACACGACTGCGTTGCAACCCGCACTTGTAACAAGTCAAACTTCCATTCAGCCTAATGATGTTCTGCAGGTGTTGCCAAACTTCTGATTCATTATCCAAATTCTGAAGAAACGAAAATGTTTGTTTTAATTATAATTAGATATCGATACCCATTGATAGAATTTCGACAAGTGATTTACTATACAAAGTACAGTAACCGGGCATTAATATGACACTTCGAGCTTAAGAAAGAGACACACAGATATTAGCGTGAGAGACGACGCTCTACAATACCGAACTTTTAATAAAAGTTGACGTGCCATATTTTCGGCCGAGTACTGTTTTGGGCGGGCACAGTAGACAGATGCATAGCATAGCATAATCAGCCAATAAGGTTCCAACTGCTGGGACACAGGCCTCCTCTCTTTGAGAGGGAGTGGGCTGTAATCTACCACGCGGGCCTAGTGCGGGCTGGTAGACGTCACATATCTTAATTCTTGGTTCTAGGACATGCCGGTTTCCTCACGATATTTTCCTTTACCGTTTTGAGACCAGTGGTGATGAAATGATTAACACAAAGTAAAGCGCCCGTCTGGGTTCGAACCCACGACCTACTACTCGTAAATTGGGGCCGTTACCACTGGACCACCCCTGCTCTCGTAGACGGATGCACAGCAATGTTATCATACTCACCAAAGCATCTTGTCCTTGCTTCCAAGCTAAATAATCATGGATACTTCCTATATGTTCAAGCCATTTAGAAGACAGGACAGTTCTCTGGCACACGCCACATGTAACATTCTCGTCTAATGCTGTTCTTGATTTGCGCGAAGGCTTATCTGGTTTTTTGTCCGAGTTTGAAAGCTAAAATATATAAAATCATTTTTTTAACTATCTCTATGAACCCTTTTCTTCTGCAGCCGGGTAAAGACACTAATGATTGGCAGATAAACATGAATACAAGGTGACCAAGGAGACCATCAAACTAAACGACTGTCTCCATGGGACCAATAACGTAAACGCAAAAAATTATGAGTCAAAATCAAAATCAAAAGTCATTTATTCAAACTAGGCTGAGAATCAGCACTTTTCGAACGTCAAAATTACATAAGATAGTCTCCCAAAACGCCCATCCTTCACCACTTCCTAGTGCTTTAGCTGGGAAGAAGAAGTGGCGCAACACACTCCCCAGCAGGACAGCTGTCTGTTCAGTTAGAAGAGTCATAATAGACCCGAGTGTATGACGGCTGATAATTTTTCGGTTCTTTAATTTATTATGGGGAGATTTCAGTACAAACTAAGAAAAAATAAACTACCTTCTTTCTTATACAGTACTTAATGTGTTCCATGAATCGGCTAAACTTCTTTATTTGCATGTCGCATAAACTGCACTCCAGCACACCTAGAGTTTTTAATCTATCTTTCAGCTTAAGCAGTAATTCAGGGTCGTCCAATTTCTGTAACAGCAACAGAATGTATTAAAATTGATGTTTGTGGTAGTCACTAAGCGAAATCGGGAAGGTCTGGGAAGTGTATTAAGGTTGATGCGCTAGGGTAGCCCGCGAAATTCAAATTTTCTTACGTTTTTTGCAATTTGCAGGTCAGTATCAGGTTGTATGTTGAAACATTAGAATCAGCAATACAACTCTCTAAGCTCATGAAAGTGTATTGAATGACTATTTCATGAAATCATGACATTTGGCACTTTCATAAACTTAGAGAGTTGTATTGCTGATTCTAATGTTTATAACGCTGTAAATTCATATTTGTTACGAGCGCTAATAATATTTAGATCAACATACAACCTGATACTGACCTGCAAATTGCAAAAAACGTAAGAAAATTTGAATTTCGCGGGCCACCCTAGCGCATCCCCCTTAATAAGTAGTCGTGTGTTGGAGCTAAAAGATAAATACTTAAACAAACTTTCAAATAAGTAAGTAGGTTTTTTTTATCTGAGGTTCCTTTGGCATTTAGAATACAATATGGCCGACATAACTTGGCAGTTCCGAACTACGCGCAAATTGTGAGATGAGGCGAGTGTGAGTGAGAGAACACGCGCGAAAGTTCGTAGTGCCGTTCAGACCTGCCAAGTTATATCGGTTGAATTGTGCAATTCGCCAGTCCGACTTGTCCGCGACGGCGCACATCATCTCGCGATTTTTTAAATGAAAATACGTAAATAAATAATTAACAGCAATAATTATACACTTACGATGGATCCACCCGCTCGCCAAGCAATTAAATGATGCTGATTGGCCACATGGTTTTCCCATTCTTCTCCAGAAAAAATATTATTGCATAATCCACACTTTATACTTTTCTTGCAAGATGGCTCAGAGCCTAGTGGCGTTTTTCCTGACAAGCTGCGTTTCTAAAAAAAACATAAAATTCTTATTGAAAATCTACAAAGAAACGTTTTTTTCTTTTTCTTTCATAAATATCTCAGAGGACGTACTGCAGCAGTTTTATTGATTGTTTTTAACGAATCCAATTTCACTTCCTTTGTTGAGAATTTATTTTCATTGCTAGAAGATTGTCTGCGTTGATAAGTTTTGTCTATAGCATCACAACCATCTAAGGACATCTGAAAAAAAATAGTCTATAAAATTCACATCCTTGGCAGCTAGCAAAACGCATATTGTTCTTTTATTTTTACAGATTTTAAATATTAGATACTTACTTTAAAACTATTACCTATCCATCTCTGACCAGAATGCTACAGGAAAATACAGAGACAATATAGAAATTATTTTTAAGTTCAGCATCAGCTGATATATTCAATCTTTTAAAGGTTCCAGCCGTTTGCCATTATCAAAACTAAGGGTAGTTGCCAACTTTGTTCCGAACGTAGGCGTTTGTCGAAGACAGACGTTTCTTAAACGCCGCGTTACTTCAGGGGCATAATCTACGATTAGGGAAATGTATTCTATCTATCAGTTTGCCGTGTTATAGTCTTGCTAAACAATCCCTTTCGGAAGGGAATGTTTACTGTACATGACGATTTATTTGTCATTTACGGTGCTTCTCGCTATTGTATACGTATATATTTTTAAGTTAAATGGAAGAAGTGGAAAGAGAGTTGGGAGGCCTTTGCCCTGCAGTGGGACTTCACAGGCTTTTAATCTGTAATACATTTTTTTAACATTTTCCAAATAAATCTGACGACATTTTAACTAGGCAATAAAAAATAATTGTTTACGCACCTTGTCCAATACGTTACTTATCTCTGACGACCCTGTTTTAGATGCCGAAGTGGGCTGTAATTTAATAAAAATACATTTATACCTCAGAAAGTGTAAAAGAACACAAGTTACATAGAATTTACTTGATTAACACATGCATTGAAAAATTATGTACAGTCGGCATCATAAGTAGATGATCATTTTGGATTTTCGCTCGCGCGAAATTATATTGCCGTCCCGCTATACGGATGCGACGTGAGACGTGACAAGTCAGTGTACAAAATTATTTTTATTCAGCGAGTATGCGTATTCATAATCATTGTCAAAGTTTCGACCGTTTTTATTGTCATAAGGATTTTCTCAGGCACGCGGGATTAGCTGTGTTTGCCCGCAAACGTGACATATTTTTCCGCATGACAGTAAATTAGAATAGAATAAAAAAGTGACATACAATTTTAAGTTGGCCAACCATCGAACGATCAATATAATATTATAATACGATTTATAGTGCGTTCCATCAAATAGTTCCTATGTTGGCTCCCGCGTTGTCACCAAGCCAAGAATCATATTTTCTTGTCAGTAGGTATGGCCATTTTTTTTACTAATTCATAGATGGATTCAATTTTTTACGAACTATGATTCCATTATTGACGAAGAAGAATTCGCTACGGGCGGCGGCGGCGCTACCTAATAGGTCCGCAGTAGAGCGAACATTACGGCATAGGAACTATGAGATGAAACGCACTCTAGTTGGACAATGTGCGGGCTAGCATATGTCACTAAACCTATTAGTATACTCTGCGATTTAGTCGGCCAACTTATAACAATAATTGTAAATCTGCGGGCTCCCTTAGACAATGCGCACGCGATAGGCATTTGATGCCTATAAAGTAGTTATAGCTACATTGGCAAGAGTTGTGGCAATCATGCGTTTCCATTGTTAGAGACAAAGTTGAAATGCGTCACGTACCCGTAGGTTTACAACAACATTTGCAACACTGCTTGGCGGCAGAAAGAGATAACTACATTACTTTATCTGCATGCTTTATTACAACGGGTGCAAAAAGACCCATCACCAAGCCTAGAATCATATTTCCTTCTCAGTACCTAGGTATTGCGATTTTTTTACTAATTCATAGATGGATTCAATTTTTTACGAACTACGATTGCATTATATACGTACAAATACGGCCCATGCTTCAGCAATACCAGAAATTATTTCTGAACTATGTTAAAAAATGCGTAGATTTCTGCTTGGTGATGAGTCTGCTTTAACCCTGTTTATAGTACGTATATACTTACTGTTAGTTTAGGTTGCGAAGAGCTAAGGCCAGTATTTATATGCTCATTACCTCCAGCACTGTTATTATCATTAATATCAGTATTTAAAGGCTTTTCTATATTTTTTATGCTATCGCTATTTTTGGATTCAGCTGCATCAACCATATCATGGTCAATGGTTTCTAAAATAATATCAGAATTTGAATTATTTTCCATACGAACTTCATCATGGGTTTTGTACACAATTCCATCATCTACTTTCTGAGCCACATGATTCAACACAAGCATTTGTGAACTTTCACCAGGACAAGCATCTTTCAATTCATCTATTACATAATTATGCCCTATTAGCTCTGTGTCAGAGATTTCTACATTTTCAGAAAACTCACTTTGAAATATATTCCAACAAACATTATAAGCTTCTATTGTTTCTTCAGTCTTCTCCTCTTTTTCTAATCCACTTTCACTATTACTAATAACTGCCTCGTCATTGTATATGGCAAATATTAAATCTAATTCACAGTTTGCAGTATGATGTTGCCAGAAATGTATATGCTCATACAAGCTATCACAATCATAGTAAGCTAAACGGCCAAAATCATAGCATAAACAGAATTCCTGCATTTCACATGTTGTTGAAATGTTTACAGCATCAAGATCCAGATCCAATTCATTAACTGCATTGCATGTTTCTTTTTCGTGTAAAATATGTGTAGATAGTTTAGACGCTTTTGATGGATTGCGCCTGCCGTAAGTTTTAATAACTTTGCACTCACCAGTGTGTTCTCTATCTACTTCCACGTTTCCTCCAGGTTTTTCGACTCCTTGAATGCATAATTTTGATTCAATTGTATTTGTATTTGAATTTATTGTTTCCTTTTTGGTAATATCATTGCTAAGAGCTGTTTTTGTTTTTTTTTTATCTGTATATATGTGAGAAAATTTCCGCAAATATGCAGCTATTTCCTTAACCTTATCTACTTTGATATCTGTAACGCTGCTTGAGAGTTTTTTGGTTGCATTCAAAATAGTAGCCAACTCATCAGGTTCTAATGTTTTATCTTCTACATTTTTAGAAGAAAATTTGTGTTCTGATAATCCTTTCACTCCACTATCGTTATCAAGACTATTCTTTGAATGACTGCTTTGCTTGGTATTAGATTTTTGTTTTATATTATCTTTTGCTATATTGTGTTCCTTAATACCAGTTGCTTCTTGTAGAGAACTAACTTTTTTTTTCATATTCTCTTTGACCGTATTGTGTTCCTCAATACCAGTTGCTTCTTGTGTAGGACAATTTTTTTGGTTCATATTCTCTTTGACCATACTGTGTTCCTCAATACGAGTTGCTTCTTGCATAGAACTAAATTTGTGTTTCATATTCTCTTTGACCGTATTGTGTTTCTCAATACCGGTTGCTTCTTGTAAAGGACTAACTTTTTCCGCGTTATCCATAATACATTTGTGCTTGTTTTCCGCGAAACGAAAATTTTTTATATGTTCAATTGCAGGCTCAGTGCCTTCATCCATATGGCCATTGGAAATCTTAACACTTTTATCTACATCAATCATCACTACTACTCTATCAAAACTATTTACTGTTGCATTTGCTACTATTGATATATCATCGTCTGAAGTTTTATTTTGATCCTTTAATTCACAGTCACCCATTGCCTTGGTAGTGTTATCTTCATTGGAATCTTTACTGTCTTTATCCGTTGATTCCCAGGAAAGAGTTCTGTTCTTACTGGTGTCTTTTAAACTTTGTTCATCTTTCAATAATTTAACTTTTTCAATCATATTTGATGTAATATCTGTTCTTGCCTCCTCAACTTGCTTTGAAGATACAAGACTAGGCACAGCAGTAGCCTTTATTTGTTCATTGCTATATATGGATTTTAAATTACTTTGATTCGTATTTTCTCCACTTTTTACTTGATCTAAATCAGATAAAGGCACTGTATAGTTAGATTCTATAATACTTTGTAGCCCAGAATCCCCGTTTACAATATTTTTTTTAGTACCAATGATAGACTGTACTGTCATTGGCGTAAGCTTTTTGCGATTTAAAGATTGTAATCTTTTTATTTCTCTTAGTTTTGATAGTGGAATTGTTTCTTCAGAGATAATGTGTATTTTAGATGCTTTTGCAGGATTATCATTAAAAGAAATGCAAGCAGAACCTGTGACTGTGGAACTTAAATTCAATTCATTATTGTCACTTTTAAATGAATGATCATCATCCAAACCATTACTTACTTTGCTTTCTAATTTACTTAGATTTTCATCAAAAGTCATAATATCAACTACTTGTTTCTCATTTCCATCAAGGGGCATGCATTGGTTTTCTTGATTAATATTTGACTGAGATGTTCGTTCTCCATTCAGAACAATGTTATATTGATCTACTTTAAGACATCCTTCCTGAATATCATTAGAGTCGCAGATCAGGTTTGTAACTTCAATAATATCTGCAGGTACAAAAACACTGTCTTGTGGCTGTACCAATTCTGTCACGGCAACAGAGTCTTCAGTGATGTTTTGGCTTGAAATTTCAACTTCGCCTGCATTTGCTATGGCAGAAACAAAGGTAGGACTCAAGAAAACAGATTTCTTCATCAAGCTTGCAGTTTTCAAAATTGATGTATCAGATGGTTTCTGTGTACAGTTCGATGCGGGAACATTTTCTATATGTTCATTATTTATAATTTCAGTACCTAGAAAAATAATTTTAGACATCAAATAAAAGTAGGTATACTAGGGTACTCCATTGAGATGGATCAGTATGGAGAATTCTGAAACTGTTAAAGATGGAGATTTTTTTTCGGAGAAACCTTGTTGTCGATTAAAGAGTTAAGAACAAGTGTTACCGAAATTAAAAAAAATCTGACCCAAATTAGGCTGGATGTTACGTTATGTTGTTATTTTTCGTATAAAAAAACGAATAGTGTTTTATTATGGTTAATTGTAAGGATTCAATTTTAATAGATACCTAACAATCTACAATTTAAAAAAAATATCATATTTGATTATTTTTCAATTCAGCAACTTTTGGAGTCACCTGCCTCTACCCACCACCATATTACAAAAAATAAAATAAAAACCTTATGGAGCTTAAGTTTTATTTTTTTCTTTTAAATTAAAGACATATTCCTCCGAATAAATTTCTCTGTCTAATAGTTACGGATTTTCCAAAGTGACTCATCTCAACGGATCATCCTGTAGATCACAGCTAATTAAAAACCAGCCAAGTGAATGTCAGCCAACCAGAATGAAGGGCCCCACAGTTGGGACGATTTTATAGGCTCCACCAAAAAAATTGTATTTCAAAGTATTTTTTGAAAAAACAAAGAAAATCAAAGTTATTTCTACAGTTGTAAATAACCGAAAATATCCCTATCTGAAAAATATTGATTTAAATAGTAATGTCAATCAGAAACATCGTGCCTTGTTTCCCCAAAGAGTTGGGCAGTTTTTAAGTCCCATGTAATAGGCAGCGAGCCTATTGCCATCAACCGGGTACAAATGCGCACTCCGGGCTGCTACTGAGAAATTCCTGGTATAAAACTAAATAACACTGCCCAACCTGGGAATTGAACCCAGGACCTCATGCTCAGCAGTAGCGCTTGCGACCACTAAACCAACGAGGCAGTTTTTACTTCACTACACCATTGTTTAGCAGTGCACAGAATACAATTTTCCTTCCAAATTTCATTGATATAGTCTAGTCGCGTAAAATGGTTTTGAGACATACCTACGGACGGATGACGAAATTGTACAATTTACTGAATGTAACCCAAAAAACATTACCCTCCTTCTGGGGCAGTCGGGTAAAAAAAATAAGACAGATGAACTTACTAGGTGAACCATTTGCATCGGCAGGAATTACTTGGCTCCCATTTATATTTCCAATGCTAATGCCAAGTTTCTTTAAAAGATCTGGCGGTAGCACAAATACTTCATGATTATCCTTGCTAGATTTCATCTTTTTTGGATGTTTACAATGGAGACTTTTAGTATCCATTTTTTGAATTTTTTAAAGTTATTGTCATTTGGACATAAATTCTTCATGAACTTGTTACACTAAAAATTATCAGATAAGTACTATTATAACAATTTATACAGAAAAGTTGCATAAGTTCACAGAGTAGGTACCTACTTCTATAATAAAAGTTACACGAATAAACCTTGGTCATACTTATTATGTACTTCAAAAAACAAAATAATAAATTCATGACGAAATACGTTTATAAATAAAACTCCTATTGAATCTGAACAAAAAAAAAATTCTAAAAAAAACATACATAGTAAAATATCACCAATATCAGTGATTTTACATGAAGTGTGCATGATACGTAAACTAAACACGAATTTAAAAATACAAAAAACAAAATAAAAGATTCGGAAAAACTTTATACAGAAACCCAGAATCGAACCGTGGTCACCAAAATCAATGATCACACGTGTTCTTAACTACGCTAAAGGAACCACTTTGCACAACGTTGTAATTTGCGTTGCCTTTTTATTTCAGCTAGTAAGTAAGAAAAAAAAATATAATCTGCGTATATATACGTCTGTTAACCTTAAAAACAAGTAACTTACGAATCTTGGGACGGTCCTAGACTCAATCTACACGTCGAAGAAAATTCTTGACATTACATTTTTTCAACATACACACGATAAGCATTCGAGTTAAAACCAACTCCGATCACTCATACGCCAACAAATGGTATGATCGTAATTCACTGCCGTTATTTGTACGAAATTACAGCAGGCACGGCGCAAAACGAAAACGAATTCACATGAAAATTGAAAATCGTTGAGGTTATGATCGTTCATCTGAAGTGACTGAAGTTTATTTAATTACAAAATTATTCTTGAAGTATGAAGACCGTTAAAACTACTCAGATAAGGTTGAGTTTGCAAAAATTGACCGTAAAAGTAAGTGGTTGTAGTCGTGTGGAAACTTATCACCGTGAGCGACAGATGGCGCCATAACCAATTTTTTGCCTAAACTTGCAAGCACAGATTAGACTATTCCATAGAGGTAAAAAAAATAAAAAACATTGAAGCTAAACATATCTCATTACTTCAGTGTGATAAACTGAAAAGATGTTGGTTTCAATCACATAGCAAACTTATTATTTTTCATAGATCAATATTTGGCATTGCTAAATTGATAAAACAAAATCGTCACTTGTATCTCGCAGGCCCACAACTCTGGATAAGGGGGGCTGCCCACAGAACATACGTAGGGCGTTTGTGCACTACAAGGAATTTTACTGTCCGGCAGTCCGATTTTTTACGGTCCGATGTTGATAGCACCTTTATTTTGAAGCAGTAAGGTCTGTTTTCGTATTTCAAGTAATACTGCTGCGTTCACATTTTTACTGCCGGACAGTAAAATTCCTTGTAGTGTACAAACGCCCTTACTCTTGGGGCACCTCGGTGAATTTAGCCGCACGATTTCATTATTATGAACTTTTGTTATTGCTAATCGTTAGAGAGGGTTAGAGAGAAAAGAAAAATCGTTAGAGAGTAATTAGTTTTTATGTAAAAACAATTTTAATTTTTCGTGTGAAGTTGGCCCCCCTTCCCGCAAAAATGGACTTAGACGTAATTTTATTTTTTTAATCGTTTGCGAATCGTTAGAGAGAGATTGACAGTTACACAAAATCGTTAGAGAATTAATATTTTATTTGATATTGGTGCCGATTCTCTTGTCACAAATTCTCTAAACTAAACTAAAAATCACTAAAATTTAGTTTATTCCTGTCAAACGACGATTTCCTATTCTGAAAATAGACTAAAGTGACACAACTTAACTATAATTTAGTTTGACAGCACTAAGATGGCACTGAGTTTTAATTTAGTGAAAATGCTATTCTGAATTTGACGTTTTAACCAAAATTTTTGTTCTATATCTAAAATCCTCTAACTAACTCTGACTATTTTTAATCACGATTAAAAATGTGTGGAATAAAATTAGATGTCATGAACTAAAATTCAAACCAACACCTCGAATTCAGTTGCAAAACGGTACTGTATCTTTTTTTTATTTTCTTTTGCTTATATCTCGAAAACGGTGTGTCCTATCGCAAAAATAATGAAAATTTTGACCCCCTTTGTAACCCGCAAACCCGTAATACTTAACATGTTGGTAATTTAATTTTTTTGTTTTCTTCCAAAAAGTGAAAAATTCCATATAAAAATACGTCGAGACGGCCACATTGCGCGCCTCTCCGGCTCAAAAAAAATCACGTGGTAGGCAAACAAGTAGGTACCAAGTGGAGTCGCGATTGTCAAATTCGATTTTAGTTCTGTCAAAATAATTTTTTAATTTAGAGATTTTTGTTGGCAGAATAGCTCTAAGATTCTCATAGTAAAAAGTAAGGAATTTTAGTGATAGTTTAGTTAGTTTAGTTCGGTGTACAAGAGAATCGGCACCATTAAATAATTTCTAAGAGCGTGACGTTAGCCCACCTCTGTGAATTTTGCCCCCGATATAATTATTCTCAACTTTGTTGACGCTAATCGTTAGAGGGAGTTAGAGAGAAAAGAAAAATCGTTAGAGAGTAATTAGTTTTATTTATCAACGATTTTAATTACTTTTGTGAAATTGGCGCAAAAATGGACGTAGATGTCATTTTTTTATTTTTATAATTTGAGAATCGTTAGAGAGAGATAGAGAGTTAAATTTTAATATGTTGATTATTGTTTTAATGTTACTAATTGATGATGATGACAATGACGTGAAAGAGTGTACACCTCTAAGGTAGATTTTTGAGGAACCAATTTTTATTAATAAGATCTCATGTAAAATGTACCAAAAATCACACCAATAAATTAATTTGAATTTGAATTTGAATAAAAAACATCATTAGAGTTAATATTTTAATTGATATTAAATAATTTCTGAGAACGCGTTTTAGATTAAATAGGCTTGCTCTTATTATGGGCATTATGGGCAACATATTCAGCCGAACGGTACTTTTACTGTACCTAGAAGTTAGTGAAGATACCAGGCATTGCGTCATCAGGTCCTCACCGGACATGGCAGCTTCGGGAGGTACCTGTGTAGTGTGTAGGATTAGGCGGGAGGAAACGCCCGGGTGTCACCACTGTGCGGATCGTCCGGAGGACACGGTGGAGCATACGGTGGAGATGTGCCCTGCTTGGGCGGAGCACCGCCGTGTCCTCGTGGAGGCGATTGGCGGCACTGACCTCTCGCGTCCAGCCCTGGTCCAGGCCATGGTACGGAGCGAGAGGGCATGGGAGGCGGTCACCTCCTTCTGCGAAGCATTGATGCTCGCGAAGGAGGAGGCGGAACGCGTGAGGGAGAGGCAAGGCCTGCGCCCTCACGCCCCTAATCGCCGCCGCTGGAGACACCCTGGGCGTCGGGAATCCCAGGCGGATTCCCGGCCACCATAGGCGCGGGCTTGCGGACGGCGAGCAATGGGTAGCTCGCCGTCCGATAAGGACCAGGCCCGGGTTGATGGCGCGTCGTGTTCCACGCGCGCCTCAAAGAGATGTCAGCACACCTGACGGGGTCCGTTAGGACCGATGCCTGCCGGGGTTGCGGAATAGTCCGAAAGGGATACCGTGACCCTGGCAACAGGCAACTGAAGGAACACGGGTGGGTTTTAGTCAGTAAGAGTCTGACACGCCCTTCCGCTCCGCCTAGAGCGGGAGAAGTCATTTGATGATTTCACAAACAAAAAAAAAAAAAAATAGGCATTGCGTCATCACATGAGACAGCTTTGATCAGAGGACTTTTCAATACTTATTATTTTATATCGATACATCGACATAAAAAAATATCGATATATCGAACAAAAAATATCGATATATCGAATAAAAATATCGATATATCAAATAACAGGCTGTTATTTTAATAACAGATATTTGGATCTGTTATTTTTTTGTCACAGTCACAGTGATAACAGATATCGTGTTTCACCTGTTCCAATTCCAACACATTTGTCACATGTCAATTGTCACTGTCACTGTCAGTCAATTTCAAAAAAGCACAGAATACTACACACAGATTACATTTTTACAAATATTGTTTTATTAATATTACTATTATAGGGTATGTACAAATATCAGACGAGACGAGAGCTGAGTGGAGAGGACACAGAGTACTTTTAGGAGAGGAGTAGAGAGAGTATTATAGAGTGCTCTGTGAGAGTTAGCTTTGATGTAGCAGAGGCAGAGTGTATTGGGTGGTGCTGCATAAACGAAACCTAAATCATTTCGGGTTTAAAAAAAATATTTGGAGTTTTACAAAGCCTCAGCTCAGCTCTTGAGTTTCTAGCAAACTTAAAATAATGTAACATGAATGTGGTTTGATTTCAGTTTCACTATAATTGCGAACAAACGGAAATCGACATAAAACCTGGAACTGATAATTAAGTACTAGAGGTACATATTAATCAAATGGGTGCCAAATCATTAGCATTGTCATTTCACGTAAAAGCCGAATGCAATGTATCCAGAGCACGAGCTGGGTTGATGAAATTACCTCATTATGAAGTTAAAACACCAGTTTTTATGCCTGTTGGAACACAGGTGAGGATGTTACCTGTTAATTCAATTGTATTTTCATCATTTCAGCCAGAAGAAATCAACTGTTGGCATCAGGCTGTAAATATATTTTGTTTGTAAATATTTTCTAATAATCTCATGAAAACTTTTAGGGAACAATGAAGGGACTTTTACCTGAACAACTTGAAAGTCTGGACTGTGAAATAATTTTAGGCAACACCTATCATTTAGGGAATCGTCCAGGTACAGATGTTTTGACAAAAGCTGGAGGTCTTCATAATTTTATGGGATGGAATAGAGCTCTTCTTACTGATTCAGGAGGTTTTCAAATGGTCTCACTTTTAAAATTAGCTGAAATAACTGAAGAAGGTGTTAAATTTAGATCTCCTTATGATGATTCTGAAATCATGTTAACTCCAGAGAAATCAATTGAAATTCAAAATTGTATTGGTATGTAACTGTAGCATATTTTTTTATGTGAGTAGTATGATTTATGATCTGATAATATTCATTGAAATTAATTTGTTAACTTCTAGGTGCTGACATCATCATGCAACTGGATGATGTTGTTCAAACAACATTCCAAGACTACGACCGCATCAAGGAAGCCACAGAGAGGACAAGCAGGTGGCTGGATCGCTGCTTGGCCGCTCATCAGAGACCTACAGAACAAAGCATATTCCCAATAGTTCAAGGATTACTAAATAAAGAACTAAGAGAACAAAGTGCAAATGATCATATGAACAAGGATGTAAATGGATTCGCCATTGGAGGTCTGAGGTAAACAGATAAGAATTGTAACTTTTTGGGTCTTCCCTAACAAAACTATCCATTCTGCTGAAAATTTCTTACAACTCTTTGGGTTTTTGGAAAAGTTAACAAAATCTGTAATATATATTTTTGTTTGCCTAGTATTTATTCAGACAATATTTAAATAATACCAGCCAAACTGTCAATTGTTTTAGTGGAGGAGAAGCAAAGGATGATTTCTGGCCAATGGTCAGTCTGAGCACAGGGATACTAGACAAGCAGAGACCTAGATACCTGATGGGTGTTGGTCTGGCAATAGACCTCGTTGTCTGTGTTGCTCTTGGAGTAGATATGTTTGACTGTGTCTTCCCAACTCGCACTGCAGTAAGTTGAATGAAAAGAGAAACATTTTTTATGAATATAATTTATATTTATGGACCACATTTCCAGACCCTGGGCTGCTAAACAATATTTTTACATAACTTGTATTTATTTTTCAGAGATTTGGCTGTGCTCTTGTTTCAAATGGTCAATTGAATTTGAAACAAAAAAATTATGAAGCTGATTTGGATCCCCTTGACAAGGACTGTTCATGCTCAACTTGTAAAAACTATACCAGAGCTTATTTACACAGCATAGTAACGGTGGAGACTGTAGCTTGCCACCTCATATCTGTGCACAACATTGCTTATCAGGTAGGCATGTGTGCAGCAAAATAATGTCAAAAACGTTTGCGTTACCCCAGCAAAAAAATGTCGAAAGTAGTCATTTAAATCTTATAGATAATCAGTTGCCCAGCTTCTGTAATTGTTATGCACACTTTTTTTGTTGCACTTACACAGGAGTAAGATTTAAATGACTATTTTCGACATTATTTTAATGGGGTAACGCACATGGTAGGTACCGTAGTTTTCTCCAGTTTGTTTCATCAACATAATGAAAAAATACAACTGTTTTATGTTACTCAAATCAGTTACCAGCTTGTCTTATTAAGTAGGTAATATCAGACTAATTATTTTAAAAACAAATAGCCATTGTTATGCATTTGAACAAAACATTTTCGTTCTTGCAGATGAACCTAATGAGAAACATGAGGGAAAACATTGAAAATGGAACATTCCCACAGTTTGTGCAAAGCTTTGTTAGTGAGTATTATACTGATTGTGAGTGCCCAACTTGGGTTGTTGAATCATTAAGTTCTGTTGGAATAAACATAGTTAAAAACTAAAGCGTTGTTTTCTTGAAAATACTCATACTATTATCATGGTACATGATTACATACTTTTAGAAAGTTTTAAGCTGTAAGTAGGTACTTCATAATTATTAAACAGGGTATTTGGGCTGTATTATTATTCAAGAAAAAAACTATTTAGAAATGATTGTAAATTTTATTGTTTGTTACATAAAGTCATCTGAATCATTTCCATCATTATAATTAGTTGACATGTTTTCTGCTTTCATTAAAGTGGAATAACTTCTCAACTCTGCCTCCTCCTTCTTTTTCTTTTCTTCTTCTTTTTCCTTCTCTTTCTTGTCTCTAAGTAGCTTCTTCTTGTCTTCTCTTTCTAGCCTGTCTCTAGTTTCCCTTTCTAATCTCAAGTCTGGAAAGGATTCTTTTTTAGTTTTATTTAGTCTGTTAACAATATCATTACATCTTTTAGCTACTCTCACTTTTCTAACATCTCTGTCTTTATGAAATGCTACTTGCCCAGCCTGGAAAATAATAATAATAATTATTATTGAGTACTTACAGATAACTTTTACTGGTTTAATGTTAAAATTACAGTAGAGACAATAAAGAAAAAAATTCCTCAATTCAGTCATATGAATAAACTATTCATTCAAATCACTGAAAAAAATCCTCAAATTACATAGAAAAGCATGACTCTGAAACAAGAGTCATGCTTTTCTATGTAATTTGAGGATTTTTTTTAATAGTAGACATTTTTAATTCCTGGAATTTTCTTATACCAACAATAACTTGTTTTTTTTTGCAATTAAGAAAAATAGAATGGAACTTGTTACGTAAATTACCTCCATTCCTGCTGTTTTCTTGAGATTTGACCACATTGTATAGACAATATCTATATCATTCATTTTATTACCCATTATAGAATTTGCTTTGACTAACTGGCATGCATCATCCAAAACAGAGTTTGGTATTGCATCAATAGTTTGACCCTGAAAGTTAAGAAAGGTTTGAATTACACTGGAAACTTAAAAGTAACTTAAATCAATAGTTGCAAAACATTATTCTTACTGGTGCTAAGCGAAGATACACATGAGCTGATGATACTTTATCTACATGGAACCACACATCTTCAGGCCATCCCCACTTTATCAAATCCTCATCTGAAAATGATACATAGTTAAGGAAAGTATAACATAGTTATTCTACAAACAATACTGCAGTTGTGATACAATCCAAGAATAAGGAAAAGGTATGTATTGACAAGTTCCTTACTTTCATGTTTATCAGCACCCATGAAAAGAGTTACTGATGGAGCTACTACGTTACTAGTAAAGTAAAAAACCATATTTGCGAATTTTTGTACTCCAATTAATAAATTAAGGTAGCGGATAACGTTATATTCTAAAATTTAAAACCAAGGCACCACCACACCACACAATTTTCTTTGTCAGTCTGAGTTTGACAGGAGTGCAGGGTTGCCAATGCCTATTTCCAGATTCCCTAAAATCATTGGTGAAAATGTGAGTGTACAATGTGTACATTACCGTGCGTTTGCACTGGCGAAACATTTACGACAAAACATGTTGACGTCTCTGTTTTCTGTCAATGTTCAAATACAATTTTTGACAGTAACTAGAGATTGCAACTTGTTTTGTCTTGAATGTTTCGCCAGTGCAAACACACGGTTATGCAAATAAATAAATGTTGTAGCAAACCACACACAGACAATGTCTTCCAATGCGAGCGTACCGCGGTCGCCTGCCGACACGATACAGAGAATAATATCATGCTGTAGCTTTATCATACCAATCGAAAGGCTTCATCATAAGGATTATTTTTTGCTAAATAACAGAGTATCACAAATAAAAGGAAGACCATGAATTTTACATTAATACATTTTTAATACAAAATTAATCAATTTATCAAATGCTCGAAATGAAATGAATACAAAGTCTTTTCATTTTTCTGAACAAAATTTCAAAAGGAAGACCATGAATTTTAACATTAATACAAATTAATGTTAAAATTCATGGTCTTCCTTTTATTTGTGACAGTATGTTATTTAGCAAAAAATAATCCTTATGATGAAGCCTTTCGATGGGTATGATAAAGCTACAGAATGATTATTTTTCTCATGTAACGGGTTCGGTTCCCGGTTCAACCATGTAATTATTTAAATATCTATGAATGCAGTTTAAATTGTTTTTTAAATTCAAATAATGTCTTCTGTCAGTAAAATATTCCATCTACAATATTCAAGGTACTTTCCCTCCATGTGGCATATCCGTGGGACGCTCTGTATAATAGTCATCTATACTTGCTGCGTAGACGCGTATTTTCGATACCGCGCAACGTCGCACCGTTCCTGACTCGTACCGCCGTTGTTACGCGAACTTATTATAAATTTAGGGTATTTTGTTCCCTATGTTTTGTACGACTGTGTTAAACTGTTAACTAGTGTTGATACTCAAATATACTCTTAACTGAAAAGGTGGTTCCCCTGATAACCTCCTTTATAGTTTTTTTACCTAATAAAAGTTGTCAATTTTACATTGAAATAAAGGAATAAATCCCCGAATATGAGGTGAGCAAATCCTGATTCCCCACAAAATCCCCTCAAAATAAAATTGATAAAATAAACGCATTTCTATACAAAAAGTTAACAATTAAAAACAAATTAAAAAAATCACAATTGTAAAAAAATATAAACCATAATGGGCAAAAAGATATTCTTTGTCACGCACTTACATAAAAGCAGGGGTTTCCCGCGAAGATTTGTTGAAATTGATGTAATGTTGCCATAAAAAATATAAATTTTGACTGAAATTTACTGGATGACTGATTCATATATATCCCAGTATACATTTGTAGTAGAATGATGTTTGCAATGTAATATTGATTTAACTTGGTAAAATGCTAAAATCCCCACATAGTGCCTCTCCCCAACAATCTTTTTGAGATTACCCGCAATTTGGGGACGTTTCCACAAATTGGCAACGCTGTAAGAGTGACATATTCTGTCAATGACAAGTGACATGAGTCACTGACGTAAGATGAAAATAATTGCTATATGAAAAAAATAATTGGATCGGGCCACCAGACTGGGATATTTTAGGATAGGTACAGACTTAGCTTGCGGTAAGGGTTATATTATTTATAGTTAGACATTGATCTACATGAACGAGACACGGCGTTACTCGTGAAAGTAAGTTAACACAATCTTTTTTAAACTATTAGCTTAGGTTATTCCATGGTAACAGCAGTGGTAGGCTGGTCCTCTAGAAACAACCACAATTTACAAGTTGTAGGACGTAGGTTCGAACCCAAACAGGCACTTAACTTTGTGTAAATTATTACATCACCACTGCTCTCAAAACGGTGGAGGAAAACATCGTTAGAAAACCGGTATTTCCTAGAACTATTTATCAAGCTGTTTTTATGTAAGTGCTGTGTACGCCTGTAAGTAACTTCATTCACCACTCAATGCATAGGTTATTTTTATACGACTGCCCTTTACATTCATATAATGACAAAAATAAGCCGACATTCCAAATCTTTACAAAAGATTTTACGCATAAAGTGGGTGTTGCAAAGATGACCACAGCGATAGCATCCTCATAAATTTCTTTATTGGTTGTGTTGTGTACCATTGCATCGCAGCAACATAAATCGCCCGCGACTCGCTCGCTGGCGACTTCAAAATCTCACGTCTACAAATAGCGCAGCCATACACGTGTGTGTATCTAGCATAAGACTATAACACTTAAAAAAAACAGATTCTCCTAAGAACAGAGTTGTTCTGTGGTCAGATTTGTCGATTTGTTTAGGACAGTGACAGGTGACAGTGACAACAAATTACATTGACATTTGAAACAGCAATCAATCAATCGTTGTGAGGTGTGAGCACTATGCCAAAGTGTTGTTGTACACAGAACATACTTACTCGTTGTTGTATGATTGCCTAAATTGTAATTATAACCAATTCAAATTATAAAGTCCTCAATCAAGCCAAAAATGGGAAGTCCGGAAAGAGAATTGTGCCCACCACCTTCAGAGGAAGACGAACTCACTCTACCTCGAGCAAGCATCAATAAAATGATAAAAGAATTGGTCCCTTCCGTGCGCGTAGCCTTTGAGTCACGGGAATTAATTCTTAACTGCTGCACGGAATTTATCCATTTATTAAGTTCAGAGGCTAACGAAGTTTGCAATCAGAGTAACAAAAAGACAATCAATGCAGAACATGTACTCACAGGTGAGTTGTCAGTTTTGTTCCGAAAAACTTAATTCTAGTTCTAGTAGACAATAGTTTAAATATTGTTTTTTTTTTACTAGTCCAATAAAGCAAAAATAATATCAAATAATTTTCTTGCAGCACTGGACAGATTAGGTTTTAGTGACTATACTCTTGAAGCAGAGGCCGTATTGAAAGATTGCAAAGCTGTTGCAGCAAAAAGAAGACGACAAAGCACAAGACTTGAGAATCTTGGTATACCAGAAGAAGAATTGTTAAGACAGCAACAAGAACTGTTTGCTAAGGTATCTAAATAGCTACTACTAGCTTTTGAAATTCAGTTTTAAATGTAAAAGCTGCCTGTTATTATATGAATGAATTGATCTCAGGCCAGTCATTTCAATTATTCTAGATTCTCTGGAATAACACCACAATAACACTGATGTTTTATGCAATTTAATAGCTATTACGATCTTCAAAGTGTACCTAAGTAATAGCAAGTCAGAGCCCAAGTGTTTTAAAGAAAAAGTATGAATACTACACTGAATTAATGCATGACTGTGTATGATGTAGAGTTGAAAATGCTTCTATTTAGTCAAGATATCTCTGTATCACAGTGATATCTACACTAGTTCTTAATAAAATCTCTGATACACACACCCCATATCATTTCCCCAGTAGATGTAGCTCTATTGTGTCTATTACTCTACACTCCATTTGAAATAAGATGCCAGGCACCTAAAAGTTTACTCATCTAAAACAAAGTTATTCTATAAATTACTTGTAGTCATTATAAATTTCAGGCACGAGAAGAACAAGCAAAGCAAGAGCAACAACAATGGTTGCTGTTACAGCAACAAGGATTAGTGGGAGCTGAGGGAGCTCCACAGCCATACGTGCCGCCGCCCCCTGGACCTAGAATTGACGATGAAGAGGATGATGATTACTCTTAGATTTATTAACAAGAGATTATAAATTAACTGTTAGATTTTCCTGTAAACGGTAAATTAAGGATAGCATTGCATTTTTGATTGGTGACTAAAAATGTATTTTGTGTTGTATTTCATACACAATAAATAACACCCAACTAAACTTTTTGTTTCTTTAATAAATATCACTTTAATTGTCCACCAGTTTCAGACTCTGTGGCTGTCACTAAGTTGTCATGTCAACAACAACCAAACAACAACACAGCTTGTTTTGGCTTGAAACAGAAGTCGTTATTTTCACAATATGGTATCTACAAAATGAGCAGTGATTCTAATAAGAAATACAAAAGGCCAAAACAAAATACTTTTGCAACCACAAATCCAGGAACCTCAGTATGTAACAGTTGTCTTAACGGTAACTTGGTGGCTTGAATATTACAGAAATCTGATGTATAATAACTTGTACCTAAATAATTAAAAACCCCATCACGTAGGTGGAATGGAATGTTGAATTATTAAGTTATAAAAATATTCAACATTGAAACACCTCAGGTTCGCTACGCATCACAGTTCACAGATAATGCTGTTAGGAGCAACAGTCTCGTAACTGACATTCCTAAACAGCAATCTCAGGAAAGGTATCGGAGCTAATAAGGTTCTCCCAGCCCCCACCGGCCACCATCAAAGCAAAGCGAATAGGCCGAACCCGCCATGGATATAAAAAAATTGAGCATTTACTTACCGGGCGACGGGCGTTGACAAATATTTTTGAAAAGTCTGTTTGTCCTAAATAACAGTCGTATTACAGAGGCCAAGAAATAGACGAAATGAAGCTGTGAAAAAACCAACTCCACCCTTATGTGCTCTGTTAGCGAAAGACTCCGAATGGGTAGATATATTGCAGACATCCCAAATAGAAAACCAAAGATCTTCTGCTAATTTGTCTGAAGAGGAGGAAGTATTACAACTTGTAAATAATAATTCATCATTTTATTTACATATGTACCAAAACTTGTGTGAAACCGGCCTACTATTTTTAGGTAGAATGCGAAGATGGGCCTCAAATGAAACCACTGGCTATTATGTTTCCGGGGTTACTTGACAAAGATCCCAATACACTGCAAGGCATGTTGACCAAGGCCATGTCAACAACAGAAGTAACAAGACATTTAGTGGACCTTGGACAAAAAGCAAACTTTACGTTCATGAAAAAAGCCGATCGCTTGATTCCGCCTGAAAAGGTTCCCACATGTTCTTTTTGTTTTGTATAGGTACACACGGCTACACATCAAGCTATACATTTCCAGCATAAGCTGACCTCGCATGTAAGGAAATTCTATACAATGCGAGATCAGTATAAACTGGAAATGTATAGCTTGATGTGTAGCCGTGTGTATTAGTGAGAATTGAATTTCCAATATTGCAGTATAGCAAGTCCTCTTGCTGTCAAAAGTCAAGTAATGCTGTGTAGTAGTTACGTACACGCATATACTGTGACCTGTCGATGGTGTAAGCGGGCCAACTAGAGATTTAGGCTTTCCACTTTCATCAGAAGCAGAACAGAATGAAACTCGTGGTCATGGTCTTCCTTGTCTGCCCCTCTCATTTCTTGACGACTCAGATTTATCAAGTTGTTGCCAAATCATTATTAGAGGCAATTTAATAATAAGTATTTCCGGAGTATCTAGGTTCGATTTGTAGGGTCCATAGCAACTAACGATATCGAGCTCGCGACCACCGGCCGTGGTAGTGCCGAAGGCAGTTGCTCGGTCACTGCCACCATCCTGATTTCGTTTATCCTAACTAACTAATAGGTATGATAAATGCGAAAGTGAGTTTGTTTGTTACGCTGTCACGCTAAAACGGCTGAACGGAATTTGATGAAATTTGGCACAGGGGTAGTCCATGAGCTGGAATAGGATACGATACTTTTTATTCCGATATTCCCACGGGATCGAGACTTACGCGGGTGAAACCGTGGGCCGCAGCTAGTACATAATAGTTTATTAATTTGATAGACTGATAGAATAATATTCTAAAAAATACGAGGATAAAAATAGGAGATTACTATCTCGTATCCTAGTATTTTTTCGCAATCCTACTGGATTGCAGTGCATCCATATCCTCGCATTACAGTCAGCGCGACCGTAGCCGTAGGTACGACGGCACTCAGCGCGAATTAGCCAATCTTATGGCGTTACTTACATGGGAATCAATACAAACCAAACAAACATTCCGTATGCTCCGAAGGTTCCGTCGTTGCCGATGCGGACGCGTAGCTTCATAGTTTAAAATAAAATAAAAACAGATTTATTCTATAATTATATTGTTGTTCACAGCAATGGATGGAAAGTTTGACTGAAAACAGCAATTCATATGGTTCTGTAGACTCTGGCCTACTTAGCAACTGTAAGTAATTTTAACAATTTTCTTGTAATGAGTATCAACAAACAATAATAAATATTTACCTACTCAATTTCTTCTTTCTCTTTTTTAACAATACTAAGACAGTGAAGTTATAAACTTAAAATATATGTTTGAAAAGGTATATCCAGTGATTATGAAGCAGACGGTGAAATTACTGACAGAGATGTGAGCAAAAATAAAACGAAGAAGAAAAGAAAGCACATTCTAAGCACTAATCAATCAACCGCGGATGAATTGAGTTCACATGATATATTAAACGCAAGGTACCTCATTATGTAAGGTGAAATATATTCAAAAGCTTTCACTAGTCGCTAGAACAAAAATATAAAACTGTACTACCATTTTTGCAGATAAATCTGAAGATAACGAGAAGATAATAATGAGAAGAAACTGAACTAAGAACCAATTAGTTATTATGAAACGATTATTATACAAAATAACAATTTGAAGTTACTACCATTACATAGATATATAAATTGCATATTGTTTCATTTTAAAAACGAACCGAATATTCCTATTTTTTTGGATGAAAACACGCTTCAGCATAAGGGTACTACACCACATCAAACTATAGGTACTGTGCGGTGCGATGCTCTGTATATCCAGGGTGTTAGTGTAAACACCGTTATCCTTGAATGCAGTGGTTTGGTTTCATTTATAGAACGTAAAATCAATGGAAAAATACAACTTTTTTTTAAAAGAAAATCTAAATTTTTCCACAAGAATATTTCACCCTACATGCAAGGGCGGTTGGCGGGGGCGGGCGGGGCACGCGGGACGTTACATGACCGGCCGTCAGCTGTTTCGCAGCTCTCTCGAACGCGTATCCATGAGTATCGGGACAGTAACGGATATTTACTTTAAAAAATCTTTTAATGAAAATAAAGTTTTGTTTTTGTTGTTACTGGGTCATTTATTTTTATATTTAAGTCAACTGGTTTGAGTGACAACGGTGTTTACCCTTGCATACTGTCTAATTCGCTTAATTTATTTGTATTATAATGAGGAAAAGATAGAATTATGCTACGGTGAATTACCATGCTAATGCTTTGTTTATTAAAACACACCGATACGTGCTTTCTCGCTTTTCCCGAGAGCGCATCAAAGTGGACAGAGTTGCGCGTCTCAGGTTAGAGTTAGGTTAATTATTTTGGACTTTATTTTAAGGAACCCAATGTTGATGTTTGACTGGTGGTGACAACCACGGTGCGCTACGCCGGACGATACGCGCACAGCACACCTCGCGAAGCATAACTTCATGTTGGTTAGCTAACGTAAATTAGGTAGCTGAGAAGATTTATGTCAGGTATTTATATTTATCTGCGTCCTACCTATATTATGGTGGATCCGCAAAGATAGCCCGCAAAAAACAAATTTTCTTACTTACGTTTTTTTGCAATTTGCAAATGTAGTGTAAATAGATAGAATAGGTAGGTAGTCGTATTAAGAATTAAAAAAAAAAAAAAAATCACATGACTTTTGTATTAAGTAGGTAATAATTATATTTCTGTAAATATATCTTGGTTATGGTCGCGAATCATAATTATTTTGATCAAGAGTCAAGACACACTGACCTACAAATAGCCAAAAACGTAAGAAAATTTTAATTTCGTGGGGTACCTTAGCGGATCTACCTTCAGGCCACATTATAGCGGCGACAGGTATAAGCATCGCGCTTCCAGTGTGCCTCAGTACTGAGCACAAAAACAAAATATGGTTTTATACTGCTCAGTGTGTTCTCATCCTTATTAACCCCCGGACATAACAAAAGGGGTAGAGTCAATTCTTAACACAACACACATTCAATTGGTTTACTAAGTATGTTAAGTACGGATCCCCAATGAATACCGCCGACGCCGCGGATCCCTACATGTTTACTCCAAGCGCCTCGAAACTGCAACGGTGCAACCTTTGCGCCACGAGCCGCCGACGCAGCATATTTCAATATTAGAATTAAGTATAGTTTGTTACTTTTTATGTCATTCCTATTTCTTACATCGATTAGGTTTCATCAAATTATATTGTAATTTTTATATTTAAATACATTAGTTATAAAATCATTTCGGTTTTTTTTCGATCCACCGTCTGTAGTATACGTAATTGGCGCAGTCGGTAGGATTCTCGCGGGCCGGTTCGCGAATCGCGTTAGAATCATTCCCATCGATTACAACGATCGCGAGTCACCTGGGCGACTTTCAAGTCCCTCTTCGAGAATCCAGAATCTACGAGCTGCAGAGCCGCGTGGAGAATCCAGACTTCGATTCCTGAAGAAGAGCCAGAGATGAAACTTTTGTGAGTACACCAGAATCTTTCTCGTGTTGCTTCCTTTTTAATCCTAGTATCCTAGTTTTATGTCCAAGATTTTTCATCGCGAAAGATCATCCCCGCGGGAACCTGCATCACGACAGGCGCGCCGACATTTGGTAGATAATAGTAGAGAATTAAGTATAGAATCAGATTTAGATCTTAATAGTTTATTTGAACCAAAAATGCCTCACGATCCAGACGTAATTTTCAAGGCCTTACGCCTTGTGCCTGATTTTGACGGAAACCCCAATATACTTACGAGATTTATTAACATCTGTGACCGTATAGTGGCCCAATATGCAAGTGCAGACCCAGGCAGCGAACTAGCCAATCTGTGTCTTTTGAACGGCATTTTAAATAAGATCACAGGGCCCGCAGCAGCCACCATAAATTCGAATGGCATTCCTGAGACTTGGATAGGTATTAGATCCGCTCTTGTTAATAACTTCTCTGATCAAAGAGATGAAACAGCTTTATACAACGACCTCTCCTTGGCTTCACAGGGAAATAAGACACCCCAAGAGTTTTACGACCATTGCCAGACGTTATTCAGTACTATCATGACTTACGTGACTTTACACGAAAATCTGCAAACTACTATCGAAGCAAAACGGGTTCTGTATAAAAAAGTTACAATGCAAGCTTTCGTGCGTGGACTAAAAGAACCGTTAGGATCGCGTATTAGATGCATGCGTCCGGAGACTATAGAAAAAGCCTTGGAATTTGTGCAAGAGGAGTTAAACATAATATACTTGCAACAACGTAACGGCACCCCAAATCCCCAAGCCGTTCAGAGCGCACCTAAACTTTTGTATAAACCTGCTGTACCGAATAATCCATTTAATATTCCGCGACACCCAGTACCTAACTGGCCTGCTCCTGTAGGACAGCGTGGTAATCAACCCCCGCCTCAGCCTTTTAAATTCAGCGTACCAGGCCAACCACAAAACCGAATGCCAACCCGTACTCAACAAGTGCTCCGTGCACTGCCACCGAATTACCATCCACAGAGCAATGTCTTTAGGTTTCAACCTAGAAATAATCCACCACAAAACTCGGGTCCGAAACCCATGAGCGGCGTTCAACACTTTGCACCGAAACCATTACCCTTGGTATCCGGGCATGACTGGCAACGAAACGGTAACCCACCACCAACTAACTATTTTAAAACGCGTGAGTTAAATATGACTGAACTTGCTCTGCCTGATAATACTTATTATTCTGCTGCTGACTGTTACTATGAGCCAGTATACGACTACTATACGGACGGTAATGACTTGTACGTTGTTTGTGACGCTGACTACAACACCGGTATGACTGACTGTAATATAGGTCCTGAAAACCAGGTATTATGTGAAACAGAGCCACAGCCAGGCCCTAGCGGATCAACTCAGACCCAGAACCAAAATTTTCAGACGGACAAGAAATCCAAAGAACAAACATAGACCTTAATTTACAGACCCAGAGACAGTTACCCTATATAGAAATTTCTTGCCCTCCTCTAAAATTTCTGATTGACACTGGCGCTAACCAGTCATTTATTAGCCCTGAAGCTGTACAAAAATTCTTTAATGACTATCCCTTGAACTATGACCCTTTTGAAGTTAC
Source organism: Lithophane socia (assembly GCA_947522985.1). NCBI lineage: Eukaryota > Metazoa > Arthropoda > Insecta > Lepidoptera > Noctuidae > Lithophane > Lithophane socia. Next base: position 7,668,980 of record OX383256.1, read on the forward strand.
AAATGTTCACGGTGTAAGTAGAAACGATTATTCCATTACATTACCATGTTTTAGCGAATTTAATGAGACAGACAGCATAAAATTATTTGTATACCGTTTTCACGACTACTTTGATGGACTAATAGGGTTAGACTTATTGTCCAAATGGGAGGCTAAAATAGATTTAAAAGATTTCCAATTAATAACGCGAACTGCCACAAATCAGATCAAAGTTTATAATTCACGTAATGTTAATTTATATGAGGATATTATTCCGGCTCATAGTTCTAAATTAATTAAAATACCAATAAATGCCGCGGATGGCGAAGTTTTAATAAGCGAACAGGTTATCTGTAACTGCGTTATACATGAGTGCCTCACCACTGTTGTTAACAGCCGTGGTTATGTAGAACTGGAAAATCCAACTTCCAACGACGTCATATTTTCGTTAGACCAACCAACACGTGCAGAACTATTCAATGCTAAGTGCACGCCAGTTACCCAATCGGATCGCGCAAGTGACGTACTATCGCGTTTGCGTACAGACCATCTTAATCCGGAAGAAAAAGCCAATCTCTTAGCATTATGCTCTCGCTATACTGACGTATTTTACATCGACGGAGAACCACTGACATTCACCAACAAAATTAAACATCGTATACGAACAACAGATGAAGTTCCCGTCTATACTAAGAGTTATCGGTACCCTTTTGTTCACCGGGAAGAAGTTAGGAACCAAATCACCAAGATGCTGGATCAAGGTATAATCAGACCCTCTGATTCCGCTTGGAGCTCACCCATATGGGTCGTGCCAAAGAAAATCGATGCTTCGGGAAAGCAAAAATGGCGTCTTGTAGTTGATTTCCGTAAACTTAACGAAAAGACAATAGATGACAAGTACCCCATACCAAATATTAGTGACGTCCTTGATAAATTAGGTAAGTGCCAATATTTTACGACCTTAGATTTGGCAAGTGGATTCTACCAAGTAGAAATGGACCCTCAAGACATTCAGAAAACCGCATTCAACGTGGAACACGGGCACTTTGAGTTCCTTCGAATGCCCATGGGACTTAAGAACTCACCGTCCACTTTCCAACGTGTTATGGACAATGTTCTAAGAGGCCTTCAGAATAACATCTGTCTCGTATATCTAGACGACATCATTATCTATAGTACCTCTCTTCAAGAGCACATGGATAATCTGGAAAAGGTCCTCCAAAGACTTAGAGACTCCAACTTTAAAATCCAGATGGATAAGTCTGAGTTCCTTAAACTTGAGACCGCTTATCTAGGACATGTAATTAGTAGAGATGGCATCAAGCCAAACCCTGACAAGATCTCAGCAATCCAGAAATACCCGATTCCAAAGACCCCCAAAGAAATCAAGCAATTTTTAGGACTGTTAGGTTATTACCGAAAATTTATTCCCGATTTTGCCCGAATTACAAAACCTCTTACTCAATGCTTAAAAAAGAGTAGTAAAATCACTCTTAACCCCGAATACGTTCATGCCTTTGAAACCTGTAAGACCTTATTAACTAATGACCCTATTCTACAATACCCAGACTTCAAAAAAGAATTCAACCTCACAACAGATGCTTCCAACTTTGCTATCGGAGCCGTGTTATCACAAGGGCTTATAGGCTCTGATAAACCCGTATGCTACGCTTCTCGAACACTTAACGAAAGCGAGCTAAATTATAGTACCATCGAGAAAGAGTTGTTAGCCATAGTCTGGGCCACGAAATATTTCAGACCTTATCTCTTCGGTAGAAAATTTAAAGTACTGACTGACCACAAACCCTTACAATGGATGATGAGCTTGAAAGAGCCCAACTCACGACTGACTAGATGGAGACTCAGACTAAGCGAATATGACTTTACTGTAGTGTATAAGAAGGGAAAATGCAACACAAATGCTGACGCCCTATCTCGCATAGAAATCCATAATGAGGAAACCGATGAGATTACATCATTAATAGAAAACATCAAAAGCCTCAGATCAATGATCAACAACCCAACGGAGGCTTCACCTCCAGCAGTAAATCCCTCGACTGATACTGAGACACTGACGGAAAATAACGACGACCTTAGATCAATGACAAATAACCCATCGGAGGCACCACCTCCACTGACAAACTCTTCGACTGACACTGTCCATACTAGTAATGAACATCCTATACTAGAAATCCCCATCACAGATGAACCTCTCAACAAATTCCACAGACAAATACACTTTACTATAGTAGGTGACATAAAACGCCGACCGACAGTAACTAAACCATTTGAAAATCATACTAGAATCGCAGTTCAACTTTCAGAATCCAACTTAGAGAACGATGTCATCAATGCCATAAAAGAATATGTGAATCCTAAAGTCAAAACAGCCATCCTGATTAACCCACCTTTAGCTATGTACACTATTATACCTATCATTCAAGAAAAATTTAGAAGCTCCTCACTAAATCTTGTATTAGCTAAAACAGAACTTGAGAACGTAAAAGAATACCTTAGACAACAAGACATTATCCGACACTATCACGACGGTAAGACGAACCACCGGGGAATAAACGAATGTCACTTAGCTTTATCTCGAAAGTATTACTGGCCAAAGATGAAGGATCAAATCACCAAGTTCATAAATGAATGTACCATCTGTGGTCAAGCCAAATATGATAGAAACCCAATTAGACCCCAATTTAACATTGTACCACCAGCTACCAAACCACTTGAAATCATTCACATGGACCTCTTTACAGTTCAGAACGAAAAGTACATAACCTTCATAGATGTCTTTACGAAATACGCTCAAGCGTATCATCTTCGAGACGGTACCGCCATAAGCATAATTCAAGCACTATTACGTTTTTCCACCCACCATGGACTGCCTATGACAATCGTCACCGATAATGGAACTGAGTTTACGAATCAACTCTTTTCTGAATTCGTACGCCTTCACAAAATTACCCACCATAAAATACTACCTCATAGCCCAAAGGATAATGGCAACATTGAACGATTTCATCTGACCTTATTGGAGCACATTAGGATCCTAAAACTACAGAATAAAGATGAACCAATAGTTAACCTTATGCCATACGCCATTATAGCGTACAACAGCTCCATCCACAGTTTTACGAAATGTAGACCGTTTGACCTATTGACCGGACATTTTGACCCTAGAGACCCTACAGACGTAGACTTGACTGAACACATCTTACAGCAGTACGCGCAGAATCATAGGCAACAGATGAAGCAAGTTTATGAGATTATCAACGAAACATCTCTTGCAAATCGTACCGCCCTAATTAATAACAGAAATAAAACCCGCGAATCCGAAGTAGAATATACCCCTCAGCAACAAGTTTTTGTTAAGAACCCCTTTGCCACTCGACAAAAAGCTGCACCACGTTACACACAAGATACAGTACTCGCTGATCTACCTATACACATATATACTTCAAAGAAACGAGGCCCCATAGCCAAAGCCCGTTTGAAACGTGTACCTAAATCGAAACAATTGTTACAGAATCCTGATGCTACTGACAATACATGCGACTCATCCACAGGAGATAAGACTTGAGACTCTAGCCGATGGACCGGGAGTTTTACCATACCAACTAGGACCGACAAGACTAACCACCCATTACCACTCATTCATACAATACATACAGTTAACCGATATCGAAAATAAGATAAATTCAGTACAGATGCAACTAAAGACTTTTAAAACTAAACTTTCAAACGAGACTTACCTTCTTTACGAATACCAGATTGACTATCTCACTAACAAACTCAATAAAGTCTTGCAACAGGTAGAATCTCTGGAACCTGTAAGAGTCAAAAGAGGTCTTGTAGATAGCCTTGGGTCAGTAATAAAGAGTATTACTGGCAACTTAGATTACCTAGATGCCCTGAAATATGACGACGCCATTAAAACCTTACAAAATAATGAAAATAAGATCGTATCAGAATTTAACAATCACATCAGCTTGAGTAAGGAATGGATGTCCCAGCATGGAAAAATTTTAGAACAAATTACAAAGAATCAAAAAAAAGTCAATGCAACCCTAGAACTACTTCTAGAAAAAAAATGCCTACACAGATTACAGCCTAATTAAGTTTGCAAAATTCGCCCAAATTTTAGGTATCATAACTAATAATGTAGAAGATTTAATGCTAGAGATAATCAGATTAGAAAATATAATGGCCTTCATACGTGCATCCAGCACTCATCATTCCATGATTGATATAGAAGTGTTAAAATCTATGATAGATCGATTAAAATCAATATATAACGAAGATCAAATCTTAAATCTAGAGTTACGAGAATATTATAATCTTATAAAACCAGGTTCCTACTTTATTGAGAAAAGAATAGTTATAATATATAGTTTCCCTATAGTCTCTAATGAACTTTACTATTTATACAAACTTTCTATAGTTCCTAATAAGAAGCAACTTTCCCTCATTCCTCCCTCTCCCTATATAGCAACAAACGAGAAATCATTCGTGTACATAGAGGCTGAATGCCCGAAGTACGGTAATACCCATCTCTGTGAAAAGAAGACAAGTCATCAGATCCGGACGAAGCCTGATTGCATTCAAGAGCTCATCATAAACCAAAATCTAGAAGATACCTGTCATTTCACCAAGATTTCACTCTCCAAACAAGCCGTAGAAAAACTGGATGACCAACACTACGTTATCTCACTGCCACAACCTACTAAAGTACAGCTAGCCTGCGGCAGAAAAGACTTCAATACTCTTCAAGGAAGTTATCTCGTCACCATACCCCTGGACTGCTATCTGGAAACACCAGAATTTACTATCATCAACGACAGCAACGAGATAAAGGGACATCCACTAACACTATCAAAAATCCCTTACAACGAAATGAACCATACATCAGATTCCACTCACATTATTGGTTTCAACTCAGTCAACCTGGAAGAACTCCACAGCATCCAGAACAAATTACTAATGGGAAGCCCTATCCAGATCGACAAAACTCAATCGGTTGTCTTATACCACACAACCATACCATTCTACATCATAGTACTTTGCGCAACCATACTCATCATTCTGGTAATAAGTCGCAGATACAAATGCTGGAATATCAGAGCTGATGCTGAAAAGAACCAACAGACCATTAAGACCCACACCTACGAAGACGTAATCAGAAAACGAAAAGAAGTTCCCGCAACATTTTCTCTTAATATGAGCAAATAGTTGCTATTCTACGGGTGGAGGTGTTAAGTACGGATCCCCAATGAATACCGCCGACGCCGCGGATCCCTACATGTTTACTCCAAGCGCCTCGAAACTGCAACGGTGCAACCTTTGCGCCACGAGCCGCCGACGCAGCATATTTCAATATTAGAATTAAGTATAGTTTGTTACTTGTTATGTCATTCCTATTTCTTACATCGATTAGGTTTCATCAAATTATATTGTAATTTTTATATTTAAATACATTAGTTATAAAATCATTTCGGTTTTTTTTCGATCCACCGTCTGTAGTATACGTAATTAGTACGTAAATACAAAAGACGCCACTTTTTAATATTAGGTATATGTACATTATAATAGTTATTTTGTAAGTAAGAACACTATTATTAGATAATTAAAATGTAATAGGTATTTAAACCAAGTTTACATTATTTGTTAAATGTAAAACCAATGGTTGGGAAACGATTAATGTATGCTAGAACAACCCGTTTTGATAGCTTTTGATGGCTTGGCTCATTTCACTATAGTAATAGCTTAATTTTCAGTTAAATAATAAATATGTTATATATTATCGATCTCTTTTGTGTCCCTGCCGTTTGTTTCCAGCATACATTACATTACTAAAGGTACATTCACTTTGTCTTAACCAGTAGACTCAAGTTGTGCTGAAATAGCCAACTCAGTTTTTTGTACACTCAGCAGAGTACCTAACTCAAGTGTAAGAACAAAATCCCTTCAGTAAGCAATATCGTTTGGACTGTTATGTGGACTGCTGGTTGAGATAAATGGATCTTCCTTCAAAAGCTTCAAATCGTTAATCAGCTCAAGGTAAATAATAAAATAAGTATGCATTATGTTTATGAATCTGCAAAAGTAAAGTGAAGCCACCCATAAAATGACAAGCATATTCATAACGCAAACTTGTAGCTGCATAATCAGATTATAAATAGGTAATTATAAAATATCACTAGCGTTTACAATTAAAAGTATTTAACGAAAATAATTCTTAATCACTACGAACACATGAGCAAAAACATTATTTATTAAGAATACATATCGGGTGTAAAAAGACACTTAACGAAGCCGAAAGCCACTTGTTATTCCCATCATTGTGATCATTTTTTTGTTCTGGACCATACCTGGGAACCTTCTGGTTACGGAGATATTGAAGGTCAAAGTTCCAACTTTTTCAGAGATTGTATACAGAAAGCAAGTTTTAAATGTTCTAAATTAATTTTGAATACCCCCACAAACCCTGAACTGTTGCATGCACCCATAAACACAATACTTTACGTGCGTTACGTTGCGCACTACCGTAAACAGCGATTTTTCACACCAAAAATAAAAGTTGTTTCCCAGTAATTATTTTTATGCTATGTTACTTAATTTGATGTACAGAATGCGTAGCTGACGGCTATGTGATGGGTCTTTTTACACCCTGTATACTGATCGATTCCTTTTGTCCTATTTACATCTTTTTCTATTGCATGAGCATACGTCCGTACGGACTAATTACCTATAAAAAACACCCGGGACGCGCGAACTGGCCGGTATAACTCTAGCTGCCGGATTACACCAAAGCGTACTTAGCAAATCACGCAGCGCCTCGGGCAATTTTTATGATCAGGCCCTCGTTTAAATATATACATAATTACATACACTTTACATATTTTTAAGAAAATTAAGCAGATAAGTAGAATTACAATAATATCTTCACTTGCCTGACTACCCTTCCACCTGTCTTTTCGCAGTCGCTGCATTTTCAGGAGTAAGAAAAGGCGTTTATGAATGAGTTTTCACTTTTAAATAGTGTATATTGTATAACAACAAGGCTATAAAATCTATTGCTATTATATGATTTTAAAATGAATTATAAATAAAGTTGTCTACGCGCTCTATTATAAAAGCTATATTTCCTTACCGTAGATCCTAAAGGGGCGGCTCCACCGAGGGGCGCGACGAACCTTATCACCTAAGCGAGGTTTGTGTCAATTTTATCTCACTACCTGTGGGTTAACCTTTAGGCCAATGACAAGTTCTGCCAAACCAGCTTGTATTTGGAGCCAAAGGAGCCACCTGGTGCATACAGCTAAGCAATGGTAGAGGCAAAGCTTCAGACCCTTGAAATCGACGTAGACCTGCAAGCCTAATGGAGTCTGAACGTACGCGTTCAGACTCCATCAGGCTTGCAGGTCTACGTTATGTGCGCTTTGGAATTGCACAATTTAATTTATTGTAGGCCAATTTTAATCATCGAAAGATGCGACTTTTCCCCACGTTTTTTCCACTAGTATATATTACCGATATTTTAAGTTACTCCGTCACTGTTATTTACATAGTAGGTAGTGGTATTCGAATTTGTGTGGGGTAAGTACCACAACAAAAAAAATGGGAAAATAAATCTTTTTCCAAAAAAAAAAACTGACTTCCAAAAAACACTAAAAAAGGGAAAAATGACCTTAATTTCGGAATTCGGTGTCTTTAAGTTTTCAATTTTTGTTTTTTGCCACCGATTTCTTTTTTTTTTGTAAAATGTTTTTTCTGTATTGTTTAGTTCAACAATAGTCGTCGCCAATGGCAGGGCAAGGTGTAAATTTAATGTGGGTGAGGTACATTTCGCGAGCCCCTCTGGTTGAGCAAGAAAAATAAAAAGAAACAGTTGAGGCTGTCATATTTTTAGGTAGGTATAGGTCGAGATTTAGGCAGTGGCCGACTAAGCCTGAAGCCTGTAGGGGGCTCGGGGCGGCGAACTAAATTGTAATGCAGAAAACTTATTTTTTTTTAGTAATGCATAAACCATCGAGGTGCCCATGCGTTACGTCGCCTCTGGTCGTCGCATCCTTGCTGACCCCCAGCGTCAGATGGAGCCGCCGCTAACCGACTATTAGTTTCTTAATTTATGCTATCGCTACTATGTTCAATTTACCAATTCGCCAGTTATGACTATGATAATTATAATGAAACACTACCGTATTACAAAAATACAATAAGACTATTTTTTTTACGAGAAAATAGTAAGTATCACACTCGAGGCCACCCATAAACCACTACCGAATATTTGAAGTTCTGCTTCTACATTAAAATCTTAGAAGCTATAATGAGATATTTACCAGATTTTTTTATTGAGCAGTATTTAGTATTTATGTGTTTGCATGCAAGCAGGCACTGTTACGTTTCATATAATATACTATTTACTTTAAGCGTATTCTGTTAAGGCTATATTCACTCATTTCATTAGTGGTTTCTGGATGGTAGGCTAGTATCTTGTACAAGTATTCATATTTATTGTATATAAGTGGGTCCTGACCTACATAGGTCAGGACCCACTTATATACAATAAATTGAAAAAAATTGACATCAATTTAAGCGTATATTATTAAATAAGAAATCCATTTACATCACACAGACAAATTAGAATTCGATTAGGTTCTGAGATTAGGTTTGGGACTATATTCAAGTCAAATATGTATGTGTACATGTACGTGAATAATTGCTGCCTTCGCCTTCGCCAGAAGTAACAAGACTGCACATTCTAGTTTGCAAGTTCTTTGGATGATCAGGTTTTAACAAACTATTAATACTCTTATAAAAATGCTTAGAAACCAAAATATATATATTTGTTACTTATTTAAATACGATGCCTGTGCATATTTTTGCAGTATGTTTATGAGTAGGTATTTCATATAGAAATATTTTGGTGGAAATGTTTTACAAAAATTATATTTAACAACTCCACATACATTTAGATATCAAAATCGAAAAAGTACCCCTTTATTATTTCTACAAGATCCTACAAACTTCTATGTATCAAGCAGTTGGCTGCTATTGATTTTAGATTATAACTTGTTCTATGGTTTCTATTTATTTAAGATCGAAATAGTTGAAACTAAACTATCGTTACATTGAACTTGTTACTTAGTTTGCATTTAAGTGCCAATTCGAAGCTCCAAATTTCGAATGTATTTTGGCATCCCTATTTAGAAACGTATTCCCATATCGTTTAGCATGAAACATTGTTATTATAAGGGTTTATGGAGACTATAAACAACGCACTTTCTTGGCAGGACAAATGAATAGTCTGCCACAATTAGTATGCAGAGCTAATAATTTGTGTGCGCTAGCGCCGAAAACTCGATCCTCGATCTCAAAATATCCCGTCTGCATAGACCCTTATACTTACAGAAGTATTATAAGTACCTATATCATAGATTTTTTCATGGCTGAGCATAAAATGTATCTTGTAAGTATAACCATGATTCTTTACAATATTCAAAAATACAATATTAAAGTTTTTGAATGCTTAATTTTACTAGTTGGTTAGGGTTTCTACAAGTATACATACCTACATTATAACACAACCGTGGAAACCGTGAGAGGGTTTTTTTATCATAATTTGATACTCTTCCTAGTGTATTAATAATTATATTTTATATTCTGTTAAAAATGCTGCTTTAATTTAACGAGGCATAGGTCTAGAAATTAAGTGTAAATAATTTTATGTTACTGTTATGTGTCCATACTATGTATATTTTAGCGAAACATTATTTCGCCTTAAGTAATTATTGGCCACTGGTGTGTGCAGATAGCTGACACTTTCCGAACATAATCTGAATGTTGTCTATGAATTGTCACTTTACACGTTTAAACACAATAACAGTAACATGTATATGTATTATATACCATTCACTAATTCTACCTCAATTATTATAAAATTCTCAACTGTACAATTAACACAACAAATCAACTTCAAAGGAACATTTACACTACTACACTTTACCTATAATTAACATTAAAATCAATTATTATTGCATCATTAAGATTACAACATTATTATTTAGTTAATGTATTATGTAAGCTAGAATTCACCATGATCAACACTGGAAAACAACTCCTACCTGTCACATGAGAAGTTTAGATGGATCTTTACGGGAGGAGGGACCGAGCAGGGTCAGATTTAGTGAGTAACACGCCGCCGAGCAGCGCGAGCGCCGCGGCAGCCGCCAGGCGTCACGCGCGCGGGCGCGACACGCAGCCGGGCGCACGCGCCATGGCGCACCGTCATTGTGTTGGCTTCAGAGCTGCCATCTTGCGCCCGCGCGCACGCGCCTCCTGCCGCGAAGTCGTGTACTCAAACCACAACACATTGGGTATCAGTGTTGTATCTCTTATCATCAACATTTCACATAGTTTCCTGAAATATTATAAACATTTTTTTTTTTACTGCCTTGTTGGTCTAAAGGTCGCAAGCGCTACTGCTGAGCTTGAGGTACGAGTGTGATTCCCAGATAGGTCAAAGTGATACTGGGTTTTCCCACTGGGAATTTCTCAGTAGCAGCCTGCAGTGAGAATTTGTGCCTGGTTGATGGCAATAGGCTTGCCCCCTATTACATGGGACTTAAACATAACTGGCGAAATGTGGTTGTACTATAGGTACACCTCTGCTCTGCCTAAGCCTTCAGGGAATACAGGCATGATGTTATGTTAAGAATGAAATCACATGTGTGATGAGTTGATGACTTTACTTCAAGATTATGCAATAATAAAATTATAATGATAATATACACTTACAGTGACACAAGCTGCGGGAACAGTGGGGTGAACACTCTGTGAACTATTGCAAACCATAGGGTTGCAAAAATGAATCCAACTATGCCTCCAACTACAACTTGCGATGTCGTGTGGTAGTGTAGATACACCCTTGCAATGCACACTAGCAATGATAAGAACATACAGCCGCCCACAATTATCACTCGCCACAATGCTGATATTATACTGTTATTATTTATGTGGTGTAATCTGAAAATAAATTATAATACTTTTAAATGAAGTCAAAGTAGAAAATAGTTAACCTAAAAAGAATGCCTTATCGGATTAAGATAAAATTTGACTTACAGATAGTTTATAATCTGGATTAACACATAGGATACTTTTTATCTCTGTAGTATATTCCCGTGGGATAATTTTCGAACTAAATGCGGGCGAAGCCGCAAGCAAAAGCTACTAGCATATAAAAAATGGCCCAAAGTCAAATCATTTATTTCAAATAGGCATAGGCAAGGAACTTTTGAATGTCAAAAGGCACATTTGAACATCAAAACCACTGAAGTATTGTTTATACCTACATCTTAAACAGAAACATTGGGATGCAAGATGAAAAGTGTGCCAACTCACCTGATTAATACAAAATATAGAACATAAGTACTAAAGAACCAAATAAATTGAGCATGTGATGATGGCATCCCATATTCATTGTACAAGTTCCCTCTTGACAGTGGTCTGGCTTCACATACTATGTGTTTTAGTATGATGTTCAATACTTCATTCACCAACGTGCCAGTGAAAAAAGTTATCTGTAAAAGAGGGAATTATATTTGAGAAATATTTAAATGATATGTAATTTATTGACATAGATAATAAAAAAATACTGCAATGCTGCTTACTTATGAATACTCAATCAAAGTAAGTGTTAAAACCATTATTCAAACCAAATTTGCATGTGAATATTATAAGTAGCATTAATAAATAATGCTTTTTAAAGTAGTCACATTGAAGTACAGTTACATTAAAATCAAGTGGGAGCTCATATAATATCAGAGGCAGTGGGACCCATGGCTTCAAATGGATATTCCATAGGGCACTACCAAGTTTTCAAACAAATATCTTGACTTACAGTGTGAAGATCTCGACGAAACAAAATAAGCGCAATAAACCCAGCGCCTATACCAAATGGGGACAGGCTTATAAGGGCGAAGAACTTCCCAAGCCAGTCTCCTGAAAACAAAGATATAACGGATCACAAGTGGTGCATGAACAGCGTAGGACGACACCGTATTAATTTATGTTAAACTTACCTTTTGGATACTCAACTAAAGTGAGTGCCAGTGGTTGCCATTCGATATCACCGTTATTATGCAAAACATCACTCACAGACACAGCCTCATCCTCCATGTTTGCTTCATTTGCTAGAAAACTGAAACAGTTATCAGTTTAGTACAAATCCTGCCTATAATTCTAACGATAAAAATATTAAAACCAAGACTCAAACTACAAACTAACATCCACAACACGGTCGACAGGTAACGAACGACACACAGAACGACACGAAACAAGTTTTTTGACAATCTGCGAACAATCAATCAAACCGTTGACATTAACATGTGTTGCCAATTTATGCAAATATTCCGTGATTATAATTTATACAAATACAAATATCCAGTGGCGTATGGCGGTCGTGGCACCTGACGAGCACCTGACGGACTAATCCTGTTGGTCCGGGGCAACAAAATTACACGGGGGCCCCAGGTCGTGCGTTATTCGCGTTCAAATGAACTTCACTACTTTGGTGGCATTTTAAAGGTCCAATTGTCCAAAAGGGGTGATAGACGTGCGAGCAAGTACGCGTACTTATGGCTCGGCGAGCTTACTCGCCCGTCTGCGGTCTGTCATCGCCGCGAGCCGCGAGCCAATTTGACAATGAAATTTTGAGCAAGCTTCACGTGTGTCACCGACGGCGAGCCGAGTAAGGTCGCGAACTAAAAGACGAAGTACGCACGTCTATAATGGGTGATAAACGCGCGTACGCGTACGTAAATTACGCGGTCTTTACATTCGCGACCTTACCCGGCTCGCCGTCGCGCCGTCGTCGGTGACACACGTGAAGCTTGCTCAAAATTTCATTGTCAAATTGGCTCGCGGCTCGCGGCTTGTGCCTCGCGGCTATGACAAACGGGCGAGTAAGCTCCCTGAGCCATCCATAAGTACGCGGACTTGCTCGCACGTCTATCACCTACATAACACATATCAGTAATCATCCACTATATTGATTGCCTCTAGTCTATGTCTAGTGGAATTCCCAATGTTGCCAATTTCGCCAAGACAACAGAAAATTGTCTATGATGTTTGCTCCGAGTGCTAGTCGTAGTCTGGCAAAGTGGCAACCCTTTTTAGTTCCTTTGTGAATTCGTCGTCAAAATAAAGAGGGCTCAAATTCTTGAAAAATTGGAATTGACTTGAAAAATTACAAAATATAAAATGGCAGACTCAGATGTAGTGGACTTGGATTTAACAATCGATAATTTAGTTCCGAAGAGTCCCGAAAGGTAAATATTTATGAGTATTTGTCTAATTGTATGTGAAAATATGCCAGTCCTTCATGTTTTTTTAACATAAAAAATAGTTAGAAATTCTCAAAAATATACCAAGGTGGGTAGCTCTATGTTATTAATAAATCTAAAATTATTACAATAGAGGGTGCCTTGACTTATGACCTACATAAAGTACAATAGCCTGATCGTGTGTGGGAGTGCATGGATATGCATAATATAGCAAAGCCATATTTTGCATTAATGACGCATTTAAACACTATTAAATTACTACTGCAACTTTGATCTTCATCCAAACATTATTAGGTCTTGATTCTTGATTCTATCTTTACTAAACTTAGGTATTTCAAGATCAGGATCAATCAACTGTGCATGTGAACCCATATTTACATGTAATAATAGCTAACACTTGCATGCTACTGATAAATACAAAATAATATTTTACTTGACAGATTTTAACTTTTTTCTTTGTTCTCATAGAGTGGCTGAAGAAAAGAAAGAAAGTGGGAATCATTTGTACAAATTCAAAAATTACAAGGGTGCCCTGACTATGTATGATGAAGCTATACAGCTTTGCCCAGAGAATGCAGCATACTATGGCAACAGATCTGCATGCTACATGATGCTGGGCATGTACAAGAAAGCCCTGGATGATGCTCAGAAAGCTGTCTCTCTTGATTCGACATTTACTAAAGGATACATCCGCATTGCTAAATGTTGTATTGCACTAGGTAACTATAACATTTTGTTATTCTTAACTTATTTTTAAAATGTATTCATATGCTAGACCAGGGAACACAAAACAAAGAGAGGTGTGCTTGCTTTTGATCTATTGGGTGCTTAAACGAGTTGATGAATTTTCATACTGAGTAAGTTGAAACTTGAAAGTATTAACAGAATTTAAAGCTGCAAGTATTATTAAGTGGTTGGTCCACTTAATAATAGAGTTACACCATTTGTTGTTGAAATCACACCATTGTATAATCTGTATTGAATGATGTTTATTAGAAGTGACTTCATAATGGACTGTTGATTCATTAGGTTGTCCTTATCAGCCTAGAAAAGAACCTTAAATACAAATTGTTATAGGCATGTCCAGTGCTGAATGATAAAGTACTTATCATATTTACTTGATATGTACTGTGGTTTAGCCTCGTGACCAGTGTTTACTAAAACTTTAGCAGATGATATTATTTTTCTTTATTTAATTTTTCATACATATAAATTATATTTTTAAACATTAGAATAAAAAATATATATAAAACATTTAAAAATATAAAAAATAGTAGCCCACCGGTATCGGGAACAGGGTCCAAGCTGCAGATGATATTATTATTATGTGACAATAATATGTATCTTCAACAGCTGTAACTCCATCCATACAGTTAAGTTAGGCAGAATTAAAAAAAAAGGAGACTTGTTCTTCCAGTTTCATAGTCTCACTGTGTGTAGGTCATTTAGTAATAGAATTTCATCATTTATTTGAACTTGGCATACTCCACAACCAAAAAAGATTATGTTGTTTATTTACTTTTATTTATTTTCAAAACTATTTGTATTTTGGACATGTTCATACCAGTGAAACAATAAATACTTTAGCACCAGAACTGATCCATACATGCTAGGGATGCAAGAAGTGTAAAAAAGTATCGATATATATCGTATCGATATTTAAAAAAAATATCGATTTCGATATATCGAAACAAAATATCGATATATCGGTGAAATTAAAAAAAAAATGTACTTTATGTACCTACTTCAAGTTTTATAATCCTTTTAATACCAACTAGGAAAATACTAATAATTTTTACGGCTCTGAATTCCAGCGGTTTTAGTCAGCGGCGACAACAGTGTTGCTATTGAAAATATATCGTTTTTGAAACATTTTCAATACTTGATATTTTATATCGATACATCGATATATCGAAATCTACACTAATATTATAAAGAGGAAAACTTTGTTTGTTTGGTTGTAATGAATAGGCTCAAAAACTACTGGACCGATTTTAAAAATTCTTTCACCATTCGAAAGCTACATTATCCACGAGTAACATAGGCTATATTTTATTTTGGAAAAAAATAGGGTTCCGTAAGATATTTGGGTTTTTCGGACACAAGGTGTAAAAAATTAACCAGAAAAGTTACTTATTTTGCGTACGCTGGCTAAACTATAAAAGACAGAACCATAAAATGTTCTAATTAATTGTAGATCTTATAAATATCTACAAAAAAGTCCGCGACACACTATACCTATCTATGTCGAGTGAGGCACAACAACCGTTTTTTTATTTAAAAATCTTGAATTTTTTTCGGACTACATTTAAACGCGTTTATTTTACTCATGCTATTAATCCTTATCAAAATAAATTATTTCATCACTAAGTACAGTTTATGTAGATAATATTTGGTCTTTGAATGATTAAAATTGGACGTTTGGTTTTGAAGTTATGGCGAAATTAAAATATTACGATTTCTGCTGCACGGCCCGTTGCGAAGTGGGCGTCACCAAGGCGCATTGAATAAGCTCCGAAACTACTAAACCGATTTGAACAATTCTTCCGCTGTTGTGAAGCTACACTATCCCCGGGTGACATAGGCTATTTTATATTGATAAGTGTGAATAAAGTTGCCAGAAGACGGGCGTCGGCGTCGTCGCCGAGAGAGGCGTATGGAACACTGGCGTGGGATATTGGCCCGAGAAGACAACACGCATTCAAGACTGGAAAGCTGTGGGGGAAACCTTTGTCCAGCATTAGGACATTACATATTGAAAAAAAAAACACTTAATTGTTATCTAATATATAAAGTCGGGTTGGTTCAAGCACTTATAACTCGAGAACTACTGGACCGATTTTGATGATCTTTGATTTGTTGGATTTGTCTCCGCCCATAATAATAGCAGAATAACTATTAGAACATCGGAAAAAGTCACGAAATAAAAAATATGAAGAAAATTCGTTTTCTCATACATTCTGTACAGAATGGCTTTTTTGATGATAATTATCTCGGTAGATAGGTAGGTAGGTAGGTAGAGTAGGTAGGCAGGATACGTAAGTAGGTAGGATAGGTAGGCAGGATTGGTAGGTAGGTAGGGTAGGTAGGTACGTAGGGTAGGCAGGATAGGTAGGTATTAGTCCTCCAGACCGTATTTTGGCCACGGCGGCCAATCTCAACGGAGACTAGCCTTCGGGGCGGGAGATATTATAGTTCACAAGTGGGTGCGCAGACACAGGTGCACTCTCTCATCCCACACTCTCATAGTCCGATGGGACGGCAATCCGACACGACTGGAGAGAGATCAGGCGCAGGACCAACGGCTTAACGTGCTTTCCGAGGCACGGGGGTAGCACACCGCCAACTTCCAAACTCCGGGCTGTTACTACGAAATTCCTAATGGAAAAACCCAATAAATCGAACCCAGGACCCTACGCTCAGCAGTCGCGACCACGAGACCAACGGGGTAGATAGGGTAGGTGTAGGTAGTTAGGGCAGTTAGGTAGGGTAGGTAGGTAGGTAGGTAGGTAGGGTAGGGTAGTTAGGTAGGGCAGGGTAGGTAGGTAGGGTAGGTGCTCCGTAGATAAGTACTTAGTGCTACCCGTGCGAAGCCGGGGCGGGCAGCTAGTAATAAATATCGCCTGAAAATATCGATATATCTGACAAAAAATATCGATATTTCGATATATCGATATTTTTCTGCAAGCCTAATACATGCCAGAGGTACTGATATTGTTGCATCAGGTGATTAACGAACACTATTAATAGTTAATACTCAATGATCATGCTTCATAAATAAGTATTATGTTAACTACCAGGCGACTTGACGGGAGGCGAGCAGGCCGTGCGGCGCGCGAACGAGCTGGGTGGCGTAGAGTGTGCGAGCAGCGAGCGCCGCGCTCTCGAGACGTTGCGCAGGCTCCACGAGGACGCACAGCGAGCGATGGAAGCCAATGACTACCGCCGCGTGGTCTTCTGCATGGACCGCTGTCTTGACTACAGCCCTTCTTGCACTAAGTTAGTCATCATATTTTAGTAACATTTATTGCTATTAACCTCTACTGTTATGTTAGGATTTTTGCACCTACATTCAGCTAACATGATTGATTAGATTTCCCAAAAACTTCCAGGTAGTGATAAAGTATTCAAGGGTATTTTGTGCACACTTAAACAAGTACAGATGTTTTGGCTAAACAACTGATAAACAAGGTTTAGTAGTAAAGTTGTGGATTTTCTGTGATGTTGAACATCACATCACAGAAAATCTACAACTTTCGTCCAGGCTGCTCTTGGCAAATGTGGCTGGTCATACTAGGTAACCTGTACAACATAAAGTAAGCTATAGCTGTCAACAGCATCTATGTGTGTAGCCTAGATGCTAGAGGCTTAGAGGACATTCCAAGCTCCACCAATAACGCATTATAATGAATTTCGTGTTTATGTTTTCCAGGGCTAAACTCGCAAAAGCAGAATGTTTGGCCATGATTGGACGCTGTCAGGAAGCTCAAGAAATTGCAAATGACTCATTAAGATTCGATAGTTTCGATACCGAAGCTATATACGTGCGTGGCCTCTGCCTGTATTTTGAGGTAATCAATCATACATTATTTAAACTAAAATATGTGTTTGATTACTAATAAAATATTTCATGTTAAAGGATAAAGACGAACAAGCCTTCAAACATTTTCAACAAGTTTTACGTCTTGCCCCAGATCATAAGAAAGCCATGGAAACTTACAAAAAGGCTAAACTGCTAAAGCAAAAGAAAGAAGAAGGTAAACCTTGTTTTTCTTCATTTGATAATTAGAACTGAATCAACATTATTCATCAAAACATCACACAATTCCGATTTGTATTACTTAGCATTAATACATAATAATCTGATGTAAATCACCTGGATTTAAATGTTTTACTTCATGGTCACAGGCAATGAAGCATTCAAAATGGGCAGGTGGCAGCAAGCTCTGAGCCTGTACAATGAAGCTTTGACTATTGACAAGAACAATAAGATTGTGAATGCCAAGCTTTACTTCAACAAGGCCACAGTATGCGCTAAATTGAACCAAATAAAAGAAGCCGCTGAAGCTTGCACTGCTGCCCTTGAATTGGACGACAACTACGTAAAGGCGCTGCTTCGACGTGCCAAGTGTTACACTGAACTTGGTGACTATGAAGAGGCTGTCAAAGATTACGAAAGACTCTATAAGATTGATAAGAGCAAGGAAAACAAGCAATTGTTGCATGAAGCCAAAATAGCTCTTAAGAAATCGAAACGTAAAGACTACTATAAAATTCTTGGCATTGACAAAAGTGCTTCTGAAGACGAAATCAAAAAAGCTTACAGGTATTTCCTGCGATTTCTATTCTAACATGTTGTGTTTCATTTGACTAATTGCTATTATTTTTAATCGACTACGGCGAAGCAAAAAGGAGGGTTATGTTTTTTATGACCAGTATGTATGTATGTTCATGTGTTCCCTCATAACTTCTAAACTACCTACTCGTCATAATTTGACAATGAGGTATCGTTTGTAGCGTCTTGATTGTCCGCTGGTTAAAGGCTATGAGACCTTACATTAAATTGAATAAGGCGCCCTCTACTTATTTTTTTTTAATGATGCCTTGTTGTATTGCCAATGAAAGGGCCTAATTAGCACATTTCAATAATATTATATAATAACCTCAAAAAAAAATTTTAATTAAAAAAAAAGTTATGAAACTAAAACCCAACTACGACAAAAAAGTCAAATAAAAAGATAGGTAAAACAGGCTGATATACAGCGCTTTTCGATCCCCAACTCCTCCAAGAAGGCCAGCAATGCCTTGGTGTTGGTGACAATGTCACGTAGGGTACCTGGTTTACCGAAGTACTTTGCCCTGTATGTGGTGATCACTGGGCAGTGTAGGAGCACATAAGCTGCTGTCTCGTCGTCATCCATGCAGGCCCTGCGGACTGTCTGTGACTCCTATGACAAAGAGGTGTTTATTAAAAGACCCATGGCCAGTTAAGGCTGCTGTAACAGTACGCAGCTGTTGTTTAGTTAGTTGGAGCATCCGATTCGTGAGACTGCCTTCGATCGCAAGGAATGCCTCCTTGGCCTACAATATAACGATCACACTCACAGCTTATCGACAAAACTTATCGATAGCTCGTTGCCGATTGGCACGTCATTGCACATCCCTATCTGTCATACAATTACCAATATAAGTATCTATAGCTCACTTGTCTACGATGCGCACAAAGCGATTTTTGCAATACGCGCTCTTTTTACTATATTATATCTCTATGGCCCCACAGGTGCCATGCTCGACCCCCTTCTGGCGAGTTCGCTAGCTCCATCGTTGCCCAGCGAACTGCTGTGTCCTTTTATCCATTGGGACACAGCTATTACTATTGAGGCTACCCACCTAGTTGAGGCGCTGGTGGCACTCGTATATTAGCTCATATTCAACAGTGTGGCTGGTTAGCGCTTGCAGTACAGCCATGCTGTCTGAGAATATTCGTATCGAGTGGTCCTTAACTTCCCTGGCCATGATGGCCGAAGCGGCAAGAGAAAAACCCACGCATTCGGCCTGGAACACTGTGTTGTGGACACCCAATGGTCACACGTAATCTGTTTGATTTATGCCCTAACCTGTGTGACTCCGGATTTTTAATTTGTCTGTCCATGATGTTTTGTTTATCTTTGTAGTTGGCTTTTTTGTCGTAGTTGGGTTTTAGTTTTATAACTTTTAGTTTTTTAAATCAATAAGTTTAAGAAAACTATGAAAGCTTTAATTTTTTAGACAATCCTTATGTAATTAGTTATGCCACAAATTGATTCATAACAGTGAGTGATTATGTAAAGCTTTATCAAATAATGTGACGTAACAGGAAGCGTGCGCTGGTGCACCACCCGGACCGGCACGCGGGCGCGCCGGACACGGAGCGGCGCGAACAGGAGCGCCGCTTCAAGGAGGTGGGTGAGGCCTACGGAGTGCTCAGCGACCCCAAGAAGCGTGCGCGCTACGACCACGGACAAGACCTCGACGACGACGGCTCCGGCATGGCAGGTTCGTACATACTCCACTTTATTTATAAGTATTTCTTAGTCACTACACGAATGCAGGTTGATCTTAATAATGTATGTTTGATGCAGGCACACATTCATACTATGTGCCCGAGATTGGAAGCGATCAGTGGCCCAGCCACACACCACACCCAAAAATATTTAACATATCAGTTAGCCCGGCTTAGTGAGTTAAAAAAAATATTTGTAGCGATTCACCTCAGCTTAACATGGGTGCAATTCGTAAAACAAAACGAAAAAAAAAAAAAAAACCATGATCATGTGGGGTATCAAAATAAAGCGCATGAACAAACGATTCCAAAAACATAACACTTAAAACTAGAAAAAAAAAAACCTAACCAGTCATGGGGACTGCCGTCAGAAGTGAAAACTTAAAACTGTTCAAAACAAGCTTAATTTTCAAGCACCAACTGCAGCAAACGATGCAGTTGGTGGCAACAAATTTGAAACTGAACTAAAATAACAGCCTTTGCTTTATTCATCAATTATTATCGCACACATTCCTGACAGTCCACGATCGCGATCGAACAGTTAATGAGAAATTATTAATGCACTGTTCACTGCAAACCTTTTGCCACCAAATAGAACTGTTTTAATAATAATAATAAAAGTAAGCTGAGTGAAGATTGCTAATGCGTAGACGGTAGAACGCTCTCTGTATGAATAATCAAGCCTCGTGCACACCGGCGCGACGCGACACCCGTAATTGTTATACCGTTACCGTTTTGTTAGAGTCGCGTCGCGCCTGTCTGCACGACGTTTTAGTCGACTCGTAGTGTCGGGCAAACACGAAATACATGTGGGTAAAATGTGCAAGATTGTAATAATTCTGATTGTTTTTTATTGTTTTTCAGACATCGACCCCAACGTAGTATTCCAGACTTTCTTCAACCGTGGGGGACAACATTTCGATTTCCACTCGGGCGGCGGGTTCCCTGGAAATGCATTCAGTTTTCAGTTCGGTTAATTTCCTTATTTCCGTTTCATAAAAACACAATTTCGACAATCAACAAATGTTATGCATAAATTAAAAAAATCATATGTGTACTTTATAGAATTAAAAAGAATAGTTCTAGCTGAACACATAAACATCATTCCACATTAAAATATGTAAATGTTTCTGAAAGAGTGATTGATATTTGGCAAAATTTTTGGTTTTATTTATTCCTTTATTCGAACAGTTAGAAGTGTTCTGTTTAAAATAGATTTACATGATTGCCATACAAAATCACAACGACCTTTGACCAAGTATGTTGTTGGGCACATATAACTAATAACTGTGCATTAATGGTGTTGCGTTCAGAACTTTAGTACCTAATTATTATAATAATGACTGATTTGATTAAGTAATTTTTTGATTGTTAGCCACCAAATGCGGAGATGTGTGAACATGCTTTATGTAATTTAATAATAATAATTAATAAAACTAGAAAATAACAATAACTACCTCGGGATTTTTAATGAATTGCCCGTGTCTGCCCGAAGGTAAAAATAAAGAAGTAAGATACACAAAAAGACCACAAAAAAAACATGTACAATTTTTGATAAATGTAATCCCTTTTTACTTTGTTAAAGCTGAAGAACTCTGCCAAACTTTTTTTAATATTTCTTTGTAACCTGGATTAGTAGAGTGGTCCAGTCTTTTTCGTCTCGCAAATAAATGATTGTAATATTTATATACGTGTAAGTAGATACAAGATTTATAGCTGCAAATCAAAAAAAAAATATTGACTCGTTGTTTTGTATATAACAAAGAAAATATGAAAGAAAACTTTAAACTTAGGAGTTATTTTGTTTAATCGCTTGTTTAAGATTGGGTATTGTGTTCAATCATCAAGTAGAATAAAATATATAGTTGTCTTATTATTACTGAAATGATCAATAAAAGTTTCAACAAATAAATAGATTATAAAAATATAATCAAGTACTTTCACAGTAGTTTTAATCTAATACATGAAACTTGATTACTTATTGCATGGAAATAAAAAAATCCTCTAACTGGATGACAATTTTTATTTTACTGGCTCTAACTCCCGACTTTCTCCGTCTACCAGGGAAATGTTATTTCATCAAACAAGTAGTTAGCATAGACATAAAAAATGTATGTATTCTGTGATTCTAGGTTTATTAGGGTCTATACACACATTTTTAAAGTTTTCCACCAGACACGACACCGGTCTGGTCGGAGGATCCAGGATGAGTGAACTTTACACAATATAGATGCGCGTTCAGTGTAAGGTGTGCTACACACTTGTTCGAATCGGCATGATTCGGCAAAATCGCGTTATCTGCCTTGCCAAACAGCATTAG
Organism: Lithophane socia; assembly: GCA_947522985.1. Taxonomy (NCBI): domain Eukaryota; kingdom Metazoa; phylum Arthropoda; class Insecta; order Lepidoptera; family Noctuidae; genus Lithophane; species Lithophane socia. The sequence continues at coordinate 7,691,670 of OX383256.1, forward strand.
TTCGTTTGCAGCGCGTTATACGCGCATCGACGGCGTGTTTAGGAACGCCCTGTGTAAATCTATGTCGTAGCCAGATCTTCTAAGATTTGGCTAAAATTGTATAGTTTATGAAATGATCAATTCTAATTGATCATTTCATAAACTATACAATTTTGGGGCTACCATGGTTGCCGGGCGCTTGAGGGGCGAAGCAAAAAGGAGGGTTTGTATGTATGTATGTTCATGTGTTCTCCCTCATAACTTCTAAACAACTCGATCATAATTTGACAAATGAAATATCGTTGGAAGCGTCTTAATCGTCCGCTGGTTATGACCCCACCATTTTTTTTATTTTAAATTATGTTTGCTATTTTCGGTACCAAATAAAAGTGCTCAACTGAAACAGATTGCTAATTCATTTCTTAATATACTTATTCGAAAAAAAAATCTGTTCAACAACGTAAAATGAATGTTGTTGAACTGTCAAAATGAACCAAATTAGTCATATTCGTTTACCCAAATGTGTGCAACAATACCGCATGCACAAACGTCCACTAGGCACTTATTCCTAGGATGCCATCCAAACCGGAAAACGAACCGAATACGTAGGTACCGGATACGGGATAGTGGGTAAACGCCCTTAGACAAGGGATTCTTTTTTCAAAGCTTGTGTCCAGACAATTTTCAACAAAGAGAGTAGCATCTTTGATTTTCAACCTACGTTATAAAAACGTACCTACTCTTTGTTTTCAACGACAACCAGTGAGGACGTTAACGACATGCTTATATAATTGTCATAATATTTTGAAGTTAATTTATTTAAATAATTTTTATTTAATTTAGTGCACACATGGACCTATAAATCAAAATCGCAATGGGTCGAATGGGCGTTATTAAATGGGAAAAAACAACACAATGTCGACCTGTGCATAACATAATTTCTTCGGATTTCCCCAAATACAATCCCCAGCCATGGAAGTTTATGGTAAGTCGCACCACGAAAATAATGCGGGTTGTCGACCAAACGCTCTGCCAAGTTAGCTAGTTAACTCACAGCTGCGGGAATTCATTGAATAGCTTTGTCGATCAACAGCTAACACATCACCCTAGGTCCCACGTACCTACGGGCTTTGCATTATTTTATAACATGGAGTGCTGGACTCATATTTTTCACTAGGGCCTGGGGGTGCTTGAGGCTTGCCCGCCCCACCCCTCCTCCAATATTTGATTGGAATATACATAAGTAGTACCTAGTCTAATAGCTGGTGATGGTGTGTGTTCCTACACATTCTTCTTCTTCGTCGTTCCTTCAATGCTGCGGATCGCGATCACATATGACGCGTCTCCAAGCTATGCGGTCTTCTGCAGTATGGACCGCTTGATAGATGCTGCCTCAGGCAACCTTCTTGATCGCGTCTGACCATCTTGCCAGTGCGAGCGCGTTTGCCTTCTACCCGGCCCAGTATCAAAAGCCTTTCCAGACCATGCCTAGGTGAACGCATAATATGTCCGAAAAAGCTGAATATAAATATCAAGCTATACCACATTTTCAGTTTAAGCTGATCTCATACGATTTGCGTACAATGAGAATGAGATTATGAGAGATCAGCATATAAGTAGGTACTTTACACTTACTACTTTTACACTTGCTTGTTATGTAGCCCGATTTTTTTTTCTGTAACAAGTAAACCTACTTAGCCCCACCAATTTTATATACAGGGGTACCTACTCATAATTATGAACAACTTTCACTATGGGAACGGGATAGGTAAGGGAGGACAAAACATGGAAAAGAAGGACATGTCCTCCTTTTGGATACCATCTGGCAACCTCATACAAGTGCTGCAACACGTAGCGCAACCGTGCGTTTGCGCTGGCGAAACATTTGCGACAAAACATGTTGAACTCTCTATATTCTTTCAATGTTCCATGCTTACTTATAATTTTTGACAGGAACTAGAGATTTAAACATGTTTTGTTGTAATGTTTCGCCAGTGCAAACGCACGGTAACGAGCGCAACTTGCTGGCTGTTTCCTCACGGAACACAAATATGTGGCCTTGGTAGGTATGTAGGTACAGACAGGAAAGTGTTCGGCACCCTAATTAAGTCTAACACACAATCATTATAATCTGAATCATTTTGAAGGATCCGTTTCTTCAATATTTACGAAAAATTTGTCTGCTCAACAACGTAAATAACTTGCTAAAAGTATTTTCACATTTTAGTCATTGCTTAGGTAGAATTTAGATTTCAATATTCTAAACCATGGCTACCAAGTGTGTACAATCGAGACGGCTTTCGGACTTTTGAGTTAGGTACCTACCTAGCTCAAAAGCCCGAAAGCCGTCTCGAACCTAAATTTAGGTGGCCTAATTACTAATTAAAGTGTAAACGGGGCCTTATGCTATAACTTTTAAATAAATTGCGCAGTAGACACTGGCAAAATGCACGATGCAATTGCCAAAAAACCGCAATGCTAATGCTAATTTTTCATGTAGGTGTGTTTGTGTAGGACGATCCGACCTAAAAATTTAACTTAAGTAGACCAGAAACTGGGTACGCCCATGAAAACGGCGTTTTATTCCGAAATGTTGAATATTGACAAGTGTAGGTATTCGGGTTTTACTATTCCGAAATATTGAATATTGACAAGTGTAGGTATTCGGGTATTAGTTGCAAATCACCATCTTTAATTTTACTAAAGCGTAAATTCTCTCCTGAAATAATGACAAAATTCTGTCGGCAAGGCACAGAGCACTTTATAATACTGGTAGGCAAGGGCTTGCTACAGCAAGCACATGAACAACATAACTTGAATATTACCTAGAATAGAATAGTACCTACATAGATCAAATTAGTTTGCCCATTTTTTTACCTCATCAATGATATTTATTTTTGGATAGGTAGGTACCGACTTACTTACTTAGGGGTTTATTCATAAACGATGATTAAAGTTAAGTAATGATTAACGACTGTTTAACCATACCTACATTTTTGACGTTTGAACGTCACTTAACTTTTAAGCCCAAAACACACACAGAGCGGGTGCGGGGCGGGAGCGGGTCGGGCGCGGGTGTACGGCGCGCGGCGGGTATAATAATTTGTAATTCAAGGGATTATAATTATGGATGTCAACACACAGAACGCGGGCGCGGGACGGGAGCGGTTGTGCTATTCTGTAAAAATATCTCCGTGAAAACTAAGTGTAGGTAGTAAACTTAGCATCAGTAGGTATCGATGACAATGACTCACTTCACCTAAGTTTTCAAGGCAAGATGGTTACAGAATAGCAATGCGGGTGTAGCGTTGTTACATTCGTTGCAATACACGTATCGATGATATTCTCCATATTGATGTCATGAACCTACAACATTTTCCATTTTCGCGTTCTTCTTTTCAAAATAAGTAAAAATAATAATTCTTCGTTCGTGTCAGAATCACCCGACATTTTCACACTGCAACCGCTGCCGCCTTTCAAAGTACAACCGCGCCCGACCCGCTGCCGCCCCGCGCCCGCGCTCTGTGTGAACACGATGAACCGCGCGACTCACGCGATGAGAACGACCCGACCCGCTCCCGCTCTGTGTGTTTTGGGCTTAATCATCGTTTATGAATAAACCCCATAATGTTCACATTTATAACAGGAAGGTAAATCACGTGTCGAATGGTTACTCTCATACGAGTACCAGAGAATGTGGATGGACGAACTCGAATCTTGGAAAAAGAGGATGTATCCAGAAAACACGACGGTCAACGTAGATGTTGTAAAGCGTTACGTCCTGACTTTCAAAACTGATCACCAACCTCCGAAGCCAGATAAAAAGAAGCCATTCAAAATGAAAAAGTAAGCTTTGTTGGTTTTACACTTTTACATTTCGACAGACCAACCATGAGTCGTAGGATGCGAAACATGTGGTAGGTACCTACTACCTACCTGTCTATCAGCCACACTGGGTCCGCGTGGTGTACGAATTTTGCGTAGGTTAGGTTAGGTTAGGTTAGGTTGCAGCGACACATAGAGCTGCATCGGTCTCAGCTTCGCGAGGTCCTGGTGGCGGAATGGCGGGACAGGCTTTCACGCCCTACCGCCGGCCTCGACATCATCGAGGCGGTTCGGCCGGTGCTCGAGCGCTGGCTCGGGAGGAGGCACGGCTCCCTGTCGTTTCGGGTGACGCAGGTGCTCTCGGGGCATGGTTGCTTCGGGAAGTATCTGTGTCGCATAAACAGGGAGCCGGACGCTCGGTGTCACCACTGCGTCGACTGCCGGGAGGACACGGCGCGGCATACGCTGGCAGAGTGTGCCGCTTGGGAGGAGCCGCGCCGTGCCCTCATCTCAGAAGTAGGCAGTGACCTCTCGCTGCCGGCCGTCGTTGAGTCGATGGTCGACACCGAGGAGTCCTGGGACGCGGTGGTTTCCTACTGTGAGACAGTCGTCTCGCAGAAGGAGGCTGCGGAAAGGGAGAGGGAGATCTCGTCCACTCACCCGGCCCGCAGCAGGCGCACCGGGCGTCGGCGGAGGGCGGATAACGCCCTCTTCCAGCCCCCCTAAATGGGTCCAGGGGCGACGGACTCGGGGACGTCCGTCGCCCCCCATACGTCAGGACCCGAGGTGGCGGCGCGTAGTGTTCCACGCGCGCCCCTCTTAGACGTCACGGGGGGAGTCAAACACCTCACTCCCCCCCCTGACCCGAGGAGGCCCGCAGCGGCGGGCCGGCACCAGTCGGGGGTTGCGGAAGATTTTTACGTTCCCGCGACTCCCGGCGTAGGTGTGAGTCGGAACACCGGGGTGGTTTTTAGTCAGTAAGAGTCTGACAGACCCCTCCGCCCGCCCCAGGGCGGTGGACATCCATGAGGATTTTCCACCCCGGAAAAAAAAAAAAAAAAAAAAAAAAAAAAAAAAAAAAAAGGTTAGGTTAGGTAAATTATTTATACCTAACTTTAATTAGGTTTCTAAGTTTTATGCATACACAACTAATTAAAAATAACGTTTTTTAATTTCAGATTTCAAGGTTTAAAAAGCAAAACCGATAATAAACGTCCCCCGGACGATAAAGCAATAAGAGAACAAAAGAAAACCCAAGAAGAAACCAAATAAAATTAATACGTAGGTAGTTGCATTTATCCAGACAATAGTTTTCCAAATAGACTGCAATCAAAAAAAAATTTGAAAACCCATCAAGTTTTGTTATATAATATTATAGTCTTACCGTTCCATTATAAAGGTGCATCCACCCCGAATTTTATTTTTATTGCCAGTTACTCAGACCAACAAAAAAAGGTAGACGGAGCCAGCGTCGGTCTGAGACCCAAAAACTAGGTACCGGGATTTTGTTGAGGTTCGAAATAAAATAATAATTATCTCACTAATCACGGCTTTACTCTAAATAAAATAAAGGGAAAATGGTCCGGAGTAGGCCGGCCTACTGGGAAAAGTCCCGCTATGCCCTGGGGCCAGACCGACCCTGGACGGAGCACTGCTAACATCAAAAGTGAAGCCACAAAACTATGCTCCTGCAAGTAAACACACAGGCTCACGTACACACCTACACTAAAACTATGCTCATCGCTCATAGTACGTCACGAGTCATCGTCTAGTAAACATCAATAAAAACCGGCCAAGTGCGAGTCGGACTCGCGCACGAAGGGTTCCGTACCATTACCTATAAAAACGGCAAAAAAAATCACGTTTGTGCTATGTTAGCCCCCCTTAAATATTTGTTTTATTTTAATTTAATTATTTATTTTTAAAGTACCTATGTAACTAAATATGCTGTGAATGTTTCAAGCGTCTACCAGCAGGCGTAGCATGAGCACCGTTTTGTCGACGGAAGCGTAGACAAAAATGACGTTTCCTGTAGACAGTAGACAGAACGAGACGGCAGCAAAATAGAAAGAGTCAACTGCACTTTTTACGAAATTCACTCTTTTACATAATTCGACTCAGAATTCTTTGTTTTATCATTGGATTTATCGGTTGTCACTGTGATTTTGATAGTAAGGATAGAAAACTTTCTTCCGAAATAGTCTACCTACATATAAAAAGACCTAGACAAAGATCGTTAGAAATGAAAGACAAAATGACAGATTGTAGCAATATTTCTACGGTGGATGTCAAAAATGAAGAAACGAACTTTCACTTTGTATAGAAAAAGTTATGTCTATTCTTCGTAGAGATAGCTTCTATCCTTACTGTCAAAATCACTGACAACCGATGAATCCTATGACAAAACAAAGAATTCTGAGTTGAATTAGGTAAAAGAGTGAATTTCGTAAAAAGTGCAGTTGACTCTTTCTATTTTGCTGCCGTCTCGTTCTGTCTACTGTCTACAGGAAACGTCATTTTTGTCTACTCTTCCGTCGACAAAACGGTGCTCATGCTACGCCTGATGTTGTCGTTTTCAATATCGAGCAAAAAACTCACGTTTGTTATATGGGAGCCCCCTTAAATATTTATTTTATTCTGGTTTTTAGTAGTTGTTGCTAAAGCGGCAACAGATTTACATCCTCTGTGAAAATTTTAACTGTAGCTATAACGGTTCATGAGATACAGCCTGGTGACAGCGGAGCCTTAGTAAAAAGGTCCCGTTTTACCCTTTGGGTACGGAACCCTAAAAAAAATTAGAATTATGCCGTCTTGAATATTCTCTCTTGAGTCACTCAGGCCGAGTCCTGAGTGACGGCGCACCGCGCAGGCGGATTTATGTCTAGTGGGCGTCCGGGGGGCCAAGTCTATTAATTTACAAACGTGTCAGTGGTCTCACAATGATGAGTTTTTGACGGATTTTGTATGGCTTATCTGTCAAAAACTGATCATTGAGAGACCACTGACACGTTTGTAAATTAGTAGACTTGGCCCCCCGGAGTGACGGCGCACCGCCGTAGTTTGTTACCAACGCACCCAAATAACGTCCTGTCAGAATATTAATCAACGATTAATTAGTTTCCGAGTGCATTTTTCCATTAAAAAGTGAAACTTAGTGCTTTCGTATTCCGACATTTTCTGGCTGGGGTAAAGGCTCTTAGATACTGGCGCGACGCCGCCGCATTGTTAGCCGTGAAGTTTTCTCAGAAGTCACAAGTCGCGCCAGCATATAAGAGCCTTAACGCACACTCACACATCTCTTGGTGTGAACTGACCCATACCTACTCGTTAGGAACTTTAGGAAGATAATATGAGTTCACATGAGCAGCTAGGGTTGACGTTACTCCAGCTTTAATTTAAGAAATATTTAAAAATGCTATTACTGAAATGAAATGGCTTATTCTGTAAATAGGATATTGGAATCACTTTTACACGTCATATTAAAAAGAAGTAAAAATAAGCTAGATGAGGTCGGCGTTTCCTATCTGACTACTCTGAGAAGAAAGGCCGAAACAATAAACAATGTACTTTATGGAAGGAAATAAATAAACGAATAATAATATGACATGAGCAGCTAGGGTTGACGTCACTCCAGCTTACACATGGTTCTTATTGATATGGTATACGAAATTAAACAAAATCGTGATTTTTTTAAGTTTTTATTTGATACACTAGTAACATTAGACGAATCCAACTTCTACCTGTGTACCTGAAACAATAAAATAAATATTAAAATTGAGCATCAACATGTACAACATCAAAGGTAACAGGTACCTTTGAATGTTGGTGTAAGGTGTATAGTCAACTGCAGGTCCAACGGCAACCATTTGACTTGATAGTGTCATTATGTCCTGCTTGTACTTCAGGACAAAGTCAGGTAAAAGTCCAAGTATTACCACTGACTTGCAACTCACTGTACTTCTGTATTATAATGTTTGTATGCTATTCAATAGTCCTTGTGATATAATTTCATATGACAAGGGTGGAGCAAGCATAGTAGTATGCCCTCCAATTCTTTACGTTTGTCTCATGATGAGATAACGACTGCCTCAGAGGGGTAACAATAAAACATGAACATTCAGTCTATTACCTTTCATGCCCCAAAACGACTGAACAGATTTGGATTAAATTAGGCACATGGGTAGAACCTGGATTTGGACATAGGAAAGTTTTTATCCTGGTAGTATATTCCCACAAGATAATTTTCGACCTCCACTCAAGCAAAACATAATTTATTACTTGCGACCCACCCCTGCTTTGTGTTTTTAAGACAAGATAAATAAGTATTATATGTATAAGTTTAGTGTATAATACTTATTTAGGAAGGTATACTTATACCTTCCCGCATTTATATTCTCTAAATAATGTTGAAAGCAGTTTCAAAATTCATTGCAAAGTTAAGAAAAACAGCGCAGTCACACAGACATACAAAAAGCAACTTCACTGCCCACATTATTGCAAGGATAAACTGAAACATTCATCCAAGTTGGAAACTCTTCAGACAAGTCCAATGCCTTTCTGATTATGATAAAGCTATAGTGGCACCAGCTGTAGTGGCGGTGTCTTCTCTTATGTATAAGATAAATTAAACAAAAACGAGCAAGATACTTCTATAGGTAACTTCTTAACAAACTCAGTTTCGTATTTATAATATTATAGCTAGGTTTATGGAAGTCAAGTAGAGTTGAACACGACACCTGTCAAGGCCCAGACATGACAGTTGGAAAAGGCAGTGAAAAACCGGCCATGTGCGAGATGGACTCGCGCACATAGGGTTCCGTAACATAAATGGCAAAAAATCACGTTTGTTGTAAGGGAGCTCCTTTAAATATTTATTTTATTCTGTTATTTAGTATTTGTTGAGATACAGCCTGGTGACAGACGGACGGACAGCAGTCTTAGTAATAGGGTCCCATTTTACCATTTGGGTACGGAACCCTAACAAGAGGCATCTAAGGTCTAGAAGGGAGATTGGCATACGAAAAGAGACTTCTGTGGCCTGTGTGTGCAGAGGGTGAAGTTAGACTGTGTAAGATGAATAAAAATAACTACTGAATATTTCCGCTCAGAGTTCTGTATTAAAATAAGCATAACCTAGCTTCATCATGTCTTTCTTGGACCATGGGAGTAGCATGAGGTTTTCAGGATGGCAAACTTGGGTATAAACAGCTACTCTCAGTGGTACTAACAAATATTTAAAAAACAATGTAACTAACATAGGTTTGCCACATTTGCCTTTTTGTTGTGTCGATTATGACTGGGCTAACAGAATAAAACTAGATACTGAATGTAAGAGTACCCAAGTAGGTAGGTACCTAGTTAAGGACTGTATAGCAAGGTGACACAGAAATGGGTTTAGAAACCAAACTCGATTAGACCATTAGGTGCATCTAATGGTTTCATGCCAATCATCATTAACTATCTGAAAAGCAATGTAGTAAACAAAACAGATCATGAATAAACTATCTGTAGCACATGGTTTTATTCATAAACATAACCTCTTAGTGCCTAAATTTCAAACACAAAACATAACATTCATTTTATGCCATGATAACCTCTAATGCCTCACTCACATTTATGATTTGACCACTGCACTCCATGTGCTGTTTTATTGATACAGCAATAGCAATAAACAACTTATTCAGACATAAAGACCAGGTCTAAGGGGTCCAAATGCTATAATTGGGCAACAATGTCAAAGTGTGTACCTACCAACTTAGATGCAGGGAATCTACTTACAGGTCATACAAAATTGTTATCAGAAACACTAATTTACGAGGTTAGAAAACGAATATTTTATTATTACTAGTAGGTAAGTCAACTCAGAGCACATGTTATTTGATGAATTGACTAGTATAACTAGTGATGACTGTAAAATTAGGAAAAATGCAAAACAGAAGTTGGGTCGGGCAGTTAGAATTTTTTAGGCCACGAGGTTAAAATGATACATGCATGTTGAACTTAGTAATGCGATCTCTTTAGAGCAATCATAACAAGAACAATGAGAGGATGCCGGTTGGCGGCTCTGGAGTCTTGTTCAGACAAGCCAAAAAACGGGCGGACAGCCGGTGCTAGAAAATTAATTATAACATACCATTTTATTTGGACCTCGCACGCATCTTCCTCCTTTTACGCTTTAGCCTTCGCATGCGCTTCTTACGCCACTGAAACAATCGAAAAACACCACAAATCAAAACGCGGTTCACCCGAACATAACATGTTGTTATAAACAACTTGCTAGACCATTATTTTACTACACAAATAGATATATACCTTCGCTCTCATGTTTAAGAAGGAAAAGGTTTAACTTTCCTCCTTCAAAAGGAGTTCGTGATTGGTAGTAAAATTCACGATGCAGATATCGGTCTGTGCTCGAGACTCCGTTGAATGAAAAGAAGGTCTACAACGAAGTTGCTAGACAGTTTGACAAAGTGTTCTGATGTTGCCATCATAGAAAAAAAATTTAAGTAATAAAAACTATTTTATTTTTTATTAGTTTAATTTTTTTTTTTAATTCTTTTTCTAATTAATTCCGAAACTATGCTAATTTTTTCTTGCACTCCGGCTATCATGCTCTATGATGATCTCTCACAGAGATGGTGGCGCTGGTGGACTACTATGACTGCCACCCACTGACTATGATACTAAAGCTTTGATTTCTATTAGGAAAGCGGTTCCATCATATTATAAATTTATAACAGTCGCTATGAAAATCTGTCATTTTCACTAGTATTTGACACGGGTGATCCAATTATGATCAGCAGCTGATCATCAGTTGTAATAAAATGGCGGAGCTCAGCGTTTCCATGACAATCAAGTGCGTCATTGTGTGTCAGAGGGGGGTGTACTCCCTAAGCACTAACGCTACTGCCTTTTGACGCGTTATGGCCGTAGAGTCTAGAGTGCGTTTCAACATAAAGTTCATTTGATGAAACGCACTCTAAAGTGGGTGATAGACGTGCGTACTTAAAGTACGCGGTTTTTAAGTTCGCGACCTAACTCCGCTCGCCGTCGGTGACACACGTGAAGCTTGCTCAAAATTTCATTGTTGGATCGCCGACGAACTTACTCGGCGGTTTTAAAGTTCGCGTACATGACATGACACACGTGCGAGTAAGCTCACCGAGTCATAAGTAGGCGGACTTGCTCGCACGTCTATCGATTTACTGGAGCGATTCGCCAGTATGTTAGAGCCTTAAGGCCGCATAGACGGCTGTCATGAAAACGATGACAGCGGCAAGGATTTAAATCGATAAAGGGGTGATAGACATGCGAACCGCTCCAGTATGTAAGAGCGTTTATGTGTGGCCACCACTCTTCCAAGAAACCCTAGTGCTGCCGCTATCACAAGACCAAACCAAATCGTTTTCTCAGGCTCTTTTTTTTATCTGTTTTTTTTAATGTGATTTCTGACCGTGCGTTTGCACTGGCGAAAAATTTGCGACAAAACATGTTGAAATCTCTATATTCTGTCAATGTTCCATACAATTTTTGACAGGAACTAGAGATTTAAACATGTTTTGTTGTAATGTTTCGCCAGTGCAAACGCACGGCAATAGTATAATGTACTCTGTGACGCACGGTGAGATCCGTTGGAGCCCGAAACCTGTTGGGTGTTTGTAAGTAATTTAACCAGTAAATTAAAATAACCCTCATCAGCCCTCATGTAACTTTTCTTGTTGAGAACGAAATGTAATAGGCTGCATTGGTTGATACCTCGATTAGGCCATTAAAAAACAAAGTTTGTACCAACATCAAGAATCAAAAATTTATATTGATGGAATAGAAAATTGACATTTTGCATGGTACACTCAACGTATTCGCGCCAAAAGTTTTAACAAGTAATTATTTCCTGTTTCAGAGCATAGATTGGTTCTCTCAAGATAGTGACACGGTAAGTATTTGCAGATAAATGTTAGCGTTGTTAAAGTAATACTCGTTTAATCAAAGAAATAAGATCTTTTAGTCGTGATGTATGAACATAAATAAAACAGTGTTACCAACATAATCGATTTTCATGGCGATACGCGATGCGACGAAGTTGAGTCCTCTACTTTTTTATTGTAAAGCTTTGTCCGTAATAATATTGATTGATTTCCGTATAAAATGAGTTTCCAAATAAATAAGCGTTGAATTTATAGTGCGGTAGTGATAAGTTCCCCAAACACGTCAAATTATGCTCTGTTCATTAGCTGTACTATTAGCAGCTACGTGTGCCCATAAATTAGTAGTAACATAATAGTAACGGTATATCCTGAAAATGGTTACGTCTAATAAACAACCCGAGAAAAAAGTAGTGAAAATGGCTGAGCATAATAGTGCTGCAGTTGTTCCTCAGAGAACCTTACTTGGTGAAGTCAATGAACACATAACATGTCCTCTATGTCGGGGTTATTACATCGATGCAACAACGATTGTGGAATGTTTACACTCTTTTTGTCGAAGTTGTATCATCAAACATTTGCGAGCAAAGAGTTACTGCCCTGTATGTGAAATGATGATCAATTCTGCCAAGCCAAACATTAAATTAGATAAAGCACTTCAAGACATCGTTTATAAACTTGTACCAGGACTTTTTCAAAAAGAAATGGAGAGACGACAGCAGTTTTATTCCTCAAGACCTGGCCCTGCTGCATCAGCTACTCCTGAACAGAGAGGAGAAGACACTGAAAGAATAATTTTCAGTCCTGAAGATGTAATATCCTTCTCTTTAGAATATGCTGATGCTACTGACACTGATAGTATATCTAGCAAATCATCTGACAGCAATGAACCGCAACCTGTATCAGCAACACCAAGAAGGTTTTTGCAGTGCCCTGCTGTTGTCAACATAAATCATCTCAAAAAATTTTTAAGCATGAAGTTTGATATTGACAGCACCCAATTTGCTATTGATATCTTGTACAAGAGAGTTCCTTTACCAGATTACTATACTTTGATGGACATAGCTTACATATACAATTGGAAGAGGAATGAGCCAATGCGCTTTTTCTACCAAATAACTGATTATATAGCTATTCGAAATAGGCTTTTTGAAATCAATAGGAAAGGCTCAGCTTCCTGTCATTTAAGCGACAGAAAGTCAAGTCCTGCTTCAACTGAAGATACAAATGCAAGCAGTCCAGCTCCCCCTTTGAATGATCAAGGCTCTGAAGCTTCTTCCGGAACCGATAGTCCAATGCCTGATGATGGTACAAGCCATGCAAGTGACATCTCCAAGAATAATGAAAAAACAGGACGGCATCATAAAGATTTGGTTGAGACTAATCCTGTCAAACATTCTGACACATCTAAGAAAAATGATGATGAAGTTGAAAAATCTCAATTTCTAAATTCTTTTGAGCTTACTGCAAAGAGTATGTTGCCACTTAAATCATCACCAGTAAAATCTTCTGATGAACAAATCACTTCTAATGATGCTCCATCTAAGAATCCATCTAATAGTCCAAAATTAGATGAGAAGATTGGGGAACCATCTAAAAGAAAATATCAGGCAACTCCGCATACACCAGAGTTAAAAAAACTAAAAATTGAACTTGAAAAGGCAAAGATAAGTCATTTAATCAGTACTCCTTGTGTTACAAATGTGACTATTACTAGCCAAAATAATAAAGTACTGGACACTGCAATAAAATGCAAAGAGTTGGAAGGGTCCTCTAAAACTTCCCAAGTACCTTCAGTGACACCTAAAGTACCTTCCCCCATGCCATCAAAAGACTTAAAGCAGCAAATGACAGGCTCAAAGCAGCAAGAAAGTCCTGGAGTCAAAAGGACTGTTTCAGTGCCTCAAAATATATCATCACCTAAACGGAAACCCCCAAATGAGATTTCTTCCACTGTGCAGACACACCCTGGAACTCATAAAACAATTTCTCCACTTAAACTTCAAATACCAAAGCCTGAACTAACAGCAAATTTGAAGCCGCATGAAGTACAAAAGCCTCCAGTTAAAAAGATGCCTGACTTAAAGCCTAGTGTTCCAATGTCAAACAAAGGACAACCTGTTAATAAAGTAAGAATGGATCTATTAGCAAATAACAGTGACCCTACAATTGATAGAACTAAAATATTATCTCAGGTTAAATCCTCTCTTGGATCTTCAATCACAGGAACACAACCGTCCGGTGATCCCTTAAAGTCTTTATTTGATTCATGTAAAATTAATATACCATCATCATTATCTATTACACTTACTGATCAAAAGTTAGATTCTCGAAATCCTGGTGAAACAACAAATCATGATCCCAAGAAAAGTATGGTAAATAAAAACTTGGGTGGTGCTAGTAACACTTCCCATAAAGTTCCAAGTCCACCAGTACATAACTATATAGAAATATTAAAATTGCCAGACACTGAAACAAAAAAACAAAAACTTGAAAGTAATAACGAAACCAAGTCAGGTCAACCAAATAAAACAGATAATATTGCAGCACCAACTAAACCTCCAACTAAATCATCAGAAAGCTCTGCTAAAGGCCCAGTTCCTAACTTGAAGCCTATTTCTGATACTAAATTAGGGAAACAAAGTGGAAATTTTTCAGCTCCTATTACTTTTCAGCAAACATTTGAACAGCAGTTACAAAGCTTGCAAACTGATAAAAAATCCAAGTTGCCGAAAAACAAAGCACAGGTTCCTAAACTTGTGCCTGCAACTCCAAAATCATTTAATGCAGCTAACAAGTCCAACAATCCTGTAAACAAGTCGAGTACCAGTAACATGCCTGTATTAGAGACCAAGCCAAGCACTGCTCTGGATTTATCTACTCCTCACAACATCCAAAATCAACTAGCACAACAACAAACCTTTCATAAAGCATTTGAAACTATGCAATCTATTGACAATTTGGCTAAGAAACAAAATCTTCCAACTAAGAGTATGCCTCTGACTATGCCGCAAAGTAATGTTTTTCCTAGTGGTATTACAAACAGGCCTCTAACTTCTGGTGTCAGCCCATTAAGAATTCCTTCAACATCTAACATAAATCAATTAAAATTGGACAAAGGTGGCCCAGGTGGATCGCAGATGCATAACAGACAGGATATGGCTAGTACCAAACCAAATCCAATGAAACCTTCTGGTGGGAGTCCCAATGTTGCTTCTCCAAGTTCTCATATTGCTCCTCATACACCTCCAAGCGCAGCACAACCTTCCCCTAGGTCACAAACTCGTTCACCTAGTTCTTCTCCAAAGTTAATAATAGCGGAGGAAAAACAAGCTGGTAGTTCTGCTCCAGAACCAAACATAAACCAGTCAAACCAGATTACTAGTACTCAGATACCCAATATGAATTCTGCAAATAATGATCTATCAAAAGCATCACCAGGGACTTCTAAGCCTGGATTGAAACCTATGCCTTCAATAGGAAAATTACCAGGAATAAGACAGCCTATAACACCAAATCAAAAAACAAATCCCACTATGAATGCCTCGGCGGATTATCGAATGTCTCAAACGCAACCGCAACTGATGCCCCATCACCATGTGCTACTAAGGCATCAAATGGAAGTGAATGCGTGGCTAGAAGCCAAACGGCAGATAGACTTATTTAAGAGTATATCAACAAACATGGCCCACCAGTCTCAAAATGACTTCAACAATAAAGACAAACAGTGATAATAAGTTTTTTTATACACTGGTGGAACAATTTTGTAAAGGGCAGGAATCCCTAGTGAAGTTTTGTTGTGAGTGAGAAGTACATTACTTTTTGTACTAATTTACTAAAACATCATTATAACACACATTGTTCGACAGTAAATTAACATGTGGTAGCAATATAAACTTTATTGTATCTTAGTTAGTGTCTGGCAAAGTGTTTAATTGTAAGAAAAACGATTTTAATTAATTCATGTCAATGTAACATATTTTATTATTAGGTATCTGTTTGTGTAGATAATTATGCACCTATTCATTTATTTCATTCATGACTAAGCCATTGTTTTATTGATACTGTCCAATCACTCTTTATCCTTGGGGTGATCCAAAATGCAAGTTCAGTTGTAGTGAAATACAATTTAATTAAGGGGTACTGAGCAGATGTTGAATGTTGACTTTATTATGCTAATTAATGTTAGCATTTCATATGAATATGAGACTTATTCTTATTAAATGCGAATCATCTATCAAATTATGATATTCTATGCTAATGTGAAGAAACAATTTATATGAATATGAACCTTATTTTATACAAATAATGTTCATAATCTACTGAAACACTTACCTACCCAATACTTAATCTCGCCATTAATATAGAAGCTGCATTTCCTTTCCACAAACATTTTACTATTCTGTACATCTAACTACTTTTAACGATATTTGATAATACATGCTTAAATTACTCCAACCAACTAATGATTGTATTGAGATTTGAAGATTTTGTCCATAGGGCAGTCAAAATTTGTTTTCAGGGACTCTTGAAATAAGAATTTGAATGGGCTGACACTATTGACAAATAGATCTCTTATTTACTACAAATGCAAAGAATTTAGTGTTTTGGTTTGAGGGAAACAAACATAGATATAATATTTCTATGGAAACAAATCTACCTACAGTTTTTAAATCTATCTTTTTGTTAACATTGTTAAGTTTTATCTTACAATGAATGATGTACTTATTGTATAATGTCTTTTTTGAGGAAGAATGAGAAAAGAAAGCTTTCCGGCTATAATACATTTTTAACTTATTATTTTTGTACATAACATCAACTTATCATTATGTAAATACCAGACCAATTGATATTTTTATAAAACATGTGATCTGATAAATTTCTTACTTATAATTTTGGGTCTCTAATGTTATTTTAATACAAATAAATGCTTGTGGTTAATGAGCTTTGTGCCCTGTTATTATTAACGATAAGTTTTTTAATAGTAGATTATGTTTTAAGCACTCCTGGGAATACATTAATGGCAATAAAAGTGTTCAATGAGATACCGACAGCAACTAGAGTCGATTAAAGATGTCACTTTAAAAAAAAAGAGGAAAATATATTTAAAAATCTCAAATTTGCGGCGCACGATCTATGAGTAGAGGACACTTAATAAGGGCGCACCCTAACTCAAATTGCTTAGCATGCTCCTTCGTTATGCCGAAAATACTGCAGCATTTTTTGAAATAAATTTATGTTAAAGTTGAGGATTGATGCTAGGTCCTATGTTCGGCGAAAACACGACTACATAAAATTTTCTCGATAGAAAAAAAAAACCCAAAGTTACCTCTAAACAGATATAAACCGATGGTATTCAAAAAATACTTCAAATTAGATCATGAAACTTTGCATAATAATTGAACTATCTATAAAGCAGGCCTTGTTTTTTTTTTTTACTTACCATTATTTTCATCGTAAAATGCAATTACCTAAACTTTTCGAGGCTTGAGAGCCGCTAGCGCCCCACTCTGTCCCGCTCTCACTCAGGTCGCGAGTAGTATGGTGCGAGCGAGATAAAATCTGAGGCAGGGTACGGCCTTAACAGAAAATTACTAGGGATAAAGAGTCCTAGAGAGTAACGTTCGTTGCCGAGATATTTGGAGGCAAAGACCGCTATATGAGAACTTTATTTACCCCCAAATATCTGAGAACCAATTCCCCTATCATTCTAATCGCGGTCTCAATCTGTCAAAAATACCTCTTCCTGCTCTTTCTATTCATTTCTTTTATTTTTTTGACATTGATTGTCGCTGACATGAGATTGGCACTAGATTTTTAACGTTTTGTATTAGGTAGGTACGGGAATTGGCCTTCTGGCATTTGATCTCGTATTATCTCAAATTAAAAGATCGCTAAATCATATCTTTACACCTAACGCGCTGCAACTGCAGAAAAATCTAGCGGATGGCTATTGGAGACAATACAAATTACAAACCATGGAAAAAGTTGAAACTCCTTCGAACAGACGTAAAATTCTAATAATAAAACTTAGCTACTTACCCGGAATGCTCTAAAGCCGTATACCGAACAATACAGATTAAACTTAATAGTAGCAGTGTGAATTGACATTCGTTGCTGACCGTAATACAGTCTACACAAACATACTCATGTAATAGTAGTATGTGAGTTGTAAGTTGACCACATGACTGGTTAAACTTTAAATGCTTGTAACATAATTATTACAGCTTTTTGCAGAGTTCATACCTTCAAACCTACAAATAGTAAAGCAACCACCTCTTATAGATCTTGTTGTTTGAGGTTTTGCAGCTTTTTCTGACATACTAATGTCACTTAATTATTTTTCCAACTGCTGCATGTAAACTATGGGATGTTCCCACAATAATAGCTTCACATAATATACACACCTTTACTATGTAATGTTGGGTCTGTTGCTTCTGACCCAATAAGATTCTGTATAACTATTAGAAAAAAAACAAGCTAGTGAAAATGTTTATTTTATTTTATTATAATTAAGTAGCTATTATAAATTTCCTGTCTGTTTTTTTTAATTTTAAATATCGGATTATTATGTAATTAATAATATTCATGCATTATTCATCCTAACTTTTATATAATATTTAGGTATTATTATAAATGTGAAAGTGAGTTTGTTTATTTATTTGTGTGTTACGCTTTCACGCTAAAACGGATGAACGGATTTGGATGAAATTTGGCACATGGATAGACCATGACCTGGAGATGGAAATAGGGTACTTTTCATCCTGGATTGCAAACGACGTCGCGGGCAAAAGCTAGTAATGCTATAAGTTTATGTAAAAGGTGTGCTGGAAATGTAATTTAATTTGTATAATAAATATAAAATCCCAGGGTAATTGTTTTTCTTAAGTCCTGGAAAATTACTCCCAATAATCGAATCTAAATCGAATTTCCAATTCACGATCGTTTAATTGAACATGAGCATGCAGAAAAGGTACCTACATTATTCAGCATTGACTTCTTATTGTAATTAAGTCTACCTTCATAATAAAAAACAACTATTTATTGCAGATGGCTGGTGTCCAGGCAACTATTCCATTCAGGTCTCGTAAGAAGGTATATGTGGATGATGATGATGATGTCGCTTCAAACGAAAATAAAGACATATTGAATATTAGGAAATCTAGCGAAAGAAAATTGAAAAGACATTTTATAGAACATGACATAACGAAAAATATTGATGACGGTAAGACTTTTTCGCCAGGTCCATTATCCAGAAATGATGGTGTCACTGACTCTGGCAGGGCCACCATCAGGGATTTTAATTTTGATTACACAAAAAAATTGTCGAAATTTGTCGCCAAATATCAGAATTTGGCGGTCACTGGTTCAAAAGATATAAGGGTTTATAGGTGGCCGATCTGGAGAGAGTCCCCAGCAGGGTCACATTTATATCTCAAAAACTAGGGCACCTAGCGAAGATCTGTTTTCTCCCATGATTTGTCGCCCATTTGTCGCCAAATATCAGAATTTGTCGGTCACTGGTTCAAAAGATAATTATAATGAATTCAATACGATATCATAGTCCAAGAGTCTCTTGGACTATACCTTAAAAATTTAACTCATTATATCTTCTAGACTAAGACCCGAATAAATCTGTGACTTGGCGACAAATTGCGATAAAATATGGGAGAAAACAAATTTTCGCTAGGTGCCGTAGTTTTTGAGATATAAAGGTGGCCCTGCTGGGGAGACTCTCTCCAGATCGGCCACCCTTATATCCCTTAACCCTTATATCTTTTGAACCAGTGACCGACAAATTCTGATATTTCGCGACAAATTTCGACTAATAATTAGCGACTAATTTTTTGTGTAATCAAAATTAAAATCCTTGATGGTGGCCCTGCCAGAGTCAGTGACACGAAATGATGCTACCTCTGCGTGCGTCAAATTATATTCAAATCGGTTCGCATGTATTAATAGCAAACCTACAAAAACTTTTTACATAGCAGGTAGTGGTATTCGAATTTGTGTGGGGTAGGTATCACAACTAAAAAGTGAAAAATAACTTTAATTTCGGAAGTCGATGGCCAAAAACGAAAACTGAAAAGCAAAGACACCATTGTTTTTTTTGTCTTTTGTGTTGTTGTTTTTTTAATTTAACTATAATTCATTAAACAGACCGGTGCAAGTTACTAGTATCGATGTACCTGTTTATACCTGCCTACCCAATTTTTTAGACAACCCATTTGCAATATATTTGTTAACATATTTAATTGAATATAAAATACTTTTCATCCATTAATCAGCTCGGCGAAGGTCGTTGACGTATGGATCTTAGACTAGGTAGGTACTATCGAGGCAGCCCATATCTAAACACTTCGAAAACAAAATCCCTTGAGCACGATGACCATCTGTTTACAGGCCCTTTTTGCGTCGACCAATGAAACAAAAATACAAAGTAATATTTTGTCGTTCGTGTGCTTTGTAGGCTCTGTTACAATGATCACAGGTGTCCAAACCACCCTTACATGGCTATTTAGTCATATTGGTTAATTTTATTTTCAGATTCCACGCCCGTAAAGATTTCCCGAAAAGATACAAAGGTGAACAACCTCATTTCAAGGAATAACAGGTATGTACGTACCAACTTAATTGTTTCCTATGACCCGATGTTGGTTCATAGGGCTCAATTTATATTGCGGCGGAACGGAATGTTACGGACGCGTCTATTTCACCTCGTTGCACGAGCTTCTAATTCTTCGGAAATCCTATACAAAGCGAGATCAGCTTACACTGGAAATATCTTTCTCTGTGACCATTGTACATGTCTTGGCAAAAGACCCTAAATCGATAATATTTCACTTTTTCGGAAAAAAATACCCATCTTTAACTAGCTGTATCTTCGCCTTGGCTAGACCATGTGTTTGGGCCCAGATAGTAGTAAATTTAGCTTGCTTCACAAAAATATAGTACAAAGATACCAAAAAAACTCGTCATCTATACATAAATATTATAAATTAAAGTCGCTTTTCGTGTTTGTCTGTATGTCCGCGTTGTTCTTCTAACTGGTTTAGTTAGAACGCAACAGATTGTAGTAGGGTTTTCACCATCGTTGAGAGAATTTATTCCGGAAGGTTTATGTGTATAATACGTTATTATTAAAGTTACATATAACTAAGAAATCTCGATTTTTTGTCAAGTCCTAAAAACCGTGCGAAGCAGGAGCAGGTCGCTAAGATATATTAAAAAAAAAACTGAAACAAGTGCCAGAATGAGTGAACCTTGTGCTACCCCCAGCACAAGGTTTTCAGGGTTGCAAACTTGGGTTTAAACTACTGTCAGGGGACCTAATAACCAATTGGCGGGGTCCGCTAGGACCGATGCCTGCCAGGGTTGCTGGTTAGTCCGAAAGGGATACCGGGACCTTGGCAACAGGCAACTGAAGGAACACGGGTGGGTTTTAGTCAGTAAAAGTCTGACACCCCCTTCCGCTCCGCCCAGAGCGGGAGAAGTCATTGGATGATTGATTTCCAACAACCAAAAAAAAAAAAAAAAGGGGACCTAATAACATACAATTTACATACACATTACTTACCAAACGAATTAAAATTATTAAAGGGTAATGTGTTCAAGACAAAATTGACAGAATGGCTTCTAAAGTGTTGTTTTTATAGAACATTGAAAATTAATCCCTATGATTATAAGAATGATTAACAATATAAATTTAATAGTTAATAAATGCATGGTAATAATGTACAATAATAGTAATAAAAAAAGAATTTATGTAAACTTTATAAAAAAATCGTAGTTACATGGGCGTTCGTGATGTTAGCCTTTTTTGTGTCGATATTGACTGGGCTAATTGTTGACTTTTGAAGAATTGAAACATTTCTTCTCTTTATTTTTAACACCGCCATCTAAGATCGCCATAATATCGGTAGAAATTTTTCTACAATCTGTAATTTTTTCTATTCTTCGGTCGCAAAACCCGTTTCCATGGTGATCATGCTACGCGTGCTGTTATCTATTTCTTATGATTTCTTATAATCTGTGAAAACTAACAATAAATGCGAAAGTAACTCTGTCTGTCTGTCTTTCTGTCTGTCTGTCTGTCTTTGCTTCACGCCTAAACTACTGAACCGATTTGTGTGAAATTTGGTACAGTCATAGTTTGGAACTTGAGAAAGGACATAGGATAGTTTTTATTACAAAAAATAAAATAAAAAATAAAATTTATTCCGGACATACAGCGCCATCTATTGGTCAAGAGTCGGCATCAATTCAGTACTGAAAATTCATCGGAAAAATGTAAATAAATAGTAAAAAGGTATGAAAAATATAATATAACTAGCTTTTGCCCGCGACTTCGTTCGCGTGGAATAGTGACTTCCGACAGATTTTTGGTTTTACCCGCATGGCGCATAGTTCCCGATCACGCGGGATCTCTTCAAAAATGAACGGAACCAATTTTAAATTTACGAAACGATCAATCCTCAATTCTACGACAGTACCGAAGCGCTCGGCCGATACCCAACCAAATGCGTGTAACGAAACCATAGCGCGATCTATTTCGATCCCAACGCCATCTATCGAGCATAGTGACAACTCGGATTATTTATCTATACTCCGTTCGGGCATTTTCTTTGTACTAAAAGTTTTATTATATTGATATTAGTTTTTTCATACCTTTTTACTATTTATTTACTTTTTTCCGTGAATTAAAACAATAACATGAACCGAACTCGTGTAACGATCGACACCATTGCGCGATCACCAACTCGACATATAGTAGGTACTAATAGAATTATCTATACTCCGTTAGAGCATTTTCTATGTACTAAAAGTTGTATTATATTATATTTTTCATACCTTTTTACTATTTATTTACATTTTTCCGATGAATTTTTAGTACTGAATTGATGGCGACTCTTGACCAATAGATGGCGCTGTATGTCCGGAATAAATTTTATTTTTTATTTTATTTTTTGTAATAAAAACTATCCTATGTCCTTTCTCAAGTTCCAAACTATGACTGTACCAAATTTCACACAAATCGGTTCAGTAGTTTAGGCGTGAAGCAAAGACAGACAGACAGACAGACAGAAAGACAGACAGACAGACAGAGTTACTTTCGCATTTATAATATTAGTTTGGATACAACTTTTAGTACATAGAAAATGCTCTAACGGAGTATAGATAATTCTATTAGTACCTACTATATGTCGAGTTGGTGATCGCGCAATGGTGTCGATCGTTACACGAGTTCGGTTCATGTTATTGTTTTAATTCACGGAAAAAAGTAAATAAATAGTAAAAAGGTATGAAAAAAATAATATCAATATAATAAAACTTTTAGTACAAAGAAAATGCCCGAACGGAGTATAGATAAATAATCCGAGTTGTCACTATGCTCGATAGATGGCGTTGGGATCGAAATAGATCGCGCTATGGTTTCGTTACACGCATTTGGTTGGGTATCGGCCGAGCGCTTCGGTACTGTCGTAGAATTGAGGATTGATCGTTTCGTAAATTTAAAATTGGTTCCGTTCATTTTTGAAGAGATCCCGCGTGATCGCGTAAAACCAAAAATCTGTCGGAAGTCACTATTCCACGCGAACGAAGTCGCGGGCAAAAGCTAGTAACCTACATAATAGTACATTGAGCGTAAGGATCCACGCCATTTCTGGTTATAGCCATATTGACATCTATGGTTTATCTAGTGGTAGTTTATCCAAACACTATCTCAAATGTTTGTCAAATTCCACAGATGAATACAAATGGTTCACCCCGCAAAATCATTTGAATAAAAAGCGACTTGCTACGACACAATAAAGTGCAATTCAGGCTGCACGGCGCTTATTACCTACAGTTATATTCACCTAGAAGTTGCCTCTCTTTATTTCTATCACGTAACTCTTATCTTCTGACTACGTTTTCGAATTTAACAAGTCCCGCTACGTACCTACCTACTTGTAGCTTCATACCTAAAATGCGGAGTGAACCATCTGTATACATCTGTGCCAATTCCAAAACATCCAACTTAAAAATTAACTTAAGTAAAATGCGTTCTTGGGACGTTGGCAACTTCCCATTGGGTAACCATATGATATGACGAATCACGATGTTAAGCTATTATATACGTTGTTTGAATTCCTTAGGTCCCCTGCTACTGACTACTATTAAGGCGAATTATTTACACTGTTTGTTCTTGTTAGCTAGCGAATCGTTTAAATACAGTTTTACTAAAGTAATGTTGTGGTTGCAGCGAAGAGGAGAACCTAAAGCCATTAACAAGTCGAGAGAAAGAAATCGAATGGTTAGATAACTTTTTGACTGAACATCTTGAGAAGGAACAGTCTGGATCTCTGTATATCTCAGGACAGCCAGGCACCGGGAAAACTGCAAGTTTATCGTACATTTTGAACCTACCTAAGGTATGTTATTTTTCTTCTACATTCATGCCAATTTTCCCACATCAACCTTTGCTACAATTTTCAACCAATCATTTAACTGGTAATATTTATTTTTATCTCAATGATTAAGTTGAAGGGGATAATTAAAGAACAATTTTCGCTTTTAGAAGCGTCGTTAAATTCATAAGATATTTTAAACCCCAGCTTCCTTAGGCGCCACAAATATAATCAAGAATATTGCTTTGTTTGCAGTTTAGAGAAGGATACAAACAAGTATACATTAATTGCACAATGATGAAATCAGCTGCTAGTATTTATAGCAGAATATGTAAGGAACTTCAAGTGCCAACATCTGGATCAACCGAAAAAGCTTGTTTTAATGCCATAGAAAAATATTTAAAAAAGAAACATAAAATGATGTAAGTAACATGTTGATGTCTCCACCATCAATTTCAGTAAAAAACTTATAAAACATGAGTTTAAATTAAAGCCCACTTGCACCACAAACCATTAAATACATTTATGCACTAAACGCATTTAAAATATAATTCAGTCTCAGTCTTTAGAAATAATTAAAAAAAAACTTAGTTACTAGAAGAATGGGTACAGTAAGTCTCCTTAAAACAAATTTGGTCCTATGTAATGTGCACTTATGTGTCAAAGAAGTGCTTTGGCACCTGTACTAGGATTACCCTGTATCACGAATGCCATCACCTTCCTCTGGTCGAAAAATAGAACGAGTTTTAAATTAATTTAGCGCTAAATGGATTTGTGATGCAAGCATGCCCAAGTGTTGATAATTGATTGCAGACTTTTAGTATTAGACGAGATAGACCAGTTAGACAGCAAGCGCCAATCAGTTCTGTACACGATATTTGAATGGCCGGCGACGGACGGGTCGCGCGTGGTGCTGGTGGGCGTGGCCAACGCGCTGGACCTCACGGAGCGCGCGCTGCCGCGCCTGCAAGCGCGCTGCTCGCTGCGCCCCCACACGCTGCACTTCGCGCCCTACACCAAGCAACAGATCATCAATATATTCACCAATGTACTGGCCAGCGAAGACAAGAGCAATGTGTTTTCTCCCGTCGCTTTACAAATGCTTGCAGGTACTTATTTTTATTTTTTTTCATATTTTTTCTCTAGGTTGTTTCTCCCCAAGTTCTTACAGGTACTTTTTCCCTTGCCATCTGCTGTATAATTTAGATTAGAAAGCTTAAAGTGGAGTATATTTAAAATGCAATGTAATTTTTTCCAGCTAAAATCTCAGCGATATCTGGGGACATGAGGAGAGCTTTAGACATAGGAAGAAGAGTTATAGAGCTCGCGAGAAGGACAAAGTTTTCGGATAATCAGTCTATTGACAGCATGATGAAAGATTCAACAGTTACTGTGGAACTGAAGCAAGTACTAGAAGTATTGAACGACGTTTATGGCGGGTCGAGGAAGATCGAGTCGGACGCTGAGGACGGATTCCCGCTGCAACAGAAATTGATACTTTGTAGTATAATGTTAATGCTGACTAAGGGGAAGGTGAAAGAAATCGTAATGGGAAAGCTGCATGATGTTTATAAAAAGTAAGTTTCTCTCAAGTCAGCATCACCCTACTGCCGTTGTCCCATGGTACTGGAGGTCGGCGTAGCACGTCTTATTCTTCCATTCTCCACTGTCAACCGGCACGCTTATTATTCACTACCTTTTAGGGTTCCGTACGTCTGAATCAAATAACGGAACCCATATAAGATCACTTGTGTATGTCTCTCCGCCTGTCACAGCCAATTTGCTCCGATTAAGTTGGTACACAAATGATGTTTTGTGACTGGCACACGGACGTGTAACGTTGTGGCAGCATCTACATCGCCACATGCGAACTACGCATCAAAGACCTGACGTTACACAAATCCTGCATCGCGCAAAAAGAGTTGACCGCGCGATCGACATGTATAAGACCGACATCAATCGCCGGACACAATACCCGTCTAGTCGGAGGGTCCTCCCTTTTCTATAGAGTAAGAGTGAACTTTACAACCTGTTCCTCATACCTCATAAACGTCAATAAACGAATTCTGAAAGGCGTCACTTTGTTGGGCAAAGTAGAAAATTATAAAAAAAAAATAGAGTATTTCACCCTTTCATATACGCGCTAGTGCAATGAATTTGCGTCTCAACCCGGGGGGGGGGGGGGGGGCGTGAGATGTGACCTGACCGGCCGCGAGCGCGACCCGTCTCTCAGTCAGTCAGCTGTTTCTCTAGCGAGAACTTTTTAAAATCTTTTAATGAAGATAACGTTTTTTTTTTTTGTTGTTACTCGGTCATTTTTTTTTATACTTATGTCAACTACCCATTGTTTGAGTGACAAGAGTGTTTACCTTTACCCCCTGTATATTGATTACAGGAAAACGTATGTAAAAAGTAGTCTTAAAATGACCATAATTATACTGAAGTTATATTTAACTTACAATTTGCAGTTGGAATATATCGGAGAACATTTTTTTCGCCTACAATGTTAGGTTTGTTCTTGGGATAAATTGTTGGTACAAAATAACGTATATTAAAATATTCATAGTACGGAACACTCTCCACGCGAATTCACCTCGCACTTGTCCGGTCTTCTTTCATATTTTTATGTACATTCCTCACGAGTGCGTGTGACTAAATGTTCGGTATTGTTATCAGGGTGGCGATGGCGCGCAACATCGCGCCCCTGGACGCGTGCGAGCTGTGCGCGGCGTGCGCGCTGCTGGAGGCGCGCGGCGCGCTGCGCGTGGGCGCGGGCGCGGCGCGCGGCCGGCGCGTGCGCCTGCAGTGGGACCGCGCGGAGCTGGCCGCCGCGCTCAGGGACAAGCCCTTACTGTCCGCCATACTCGACGACGTCAGCTGCCTGCCTTCCTAGCACCCAGTTCTAACTATCATATTTTAGGTCAGTTAAAACTATGCATTTTTGTAGCTTTTCGACACGCCCAGTTGTTTTGGGTTAGTTTTGTATTTCTGTTTTATTGATTTGAGTTTGTGTTTTTATTTTAATTGACTGACTTGCGTATTCTTAGTGTTATGTTTAATGCAAGTTTGAAGTTAAGATTTAAGTTTAAATCTTTGTTTGATTATGGACTTTAAATGTTTGTTTAGGGTTAAGTGTTATTGTTATGGACTCATACTTGTCTGTTAGTCATTGGCCTTATTGACTGCATGAAATCAGGATAAGTACATTTAATGAAACACTATAAAATACTAGGCTGTGTTTATAATAATTGCGGTCAGGGATATTGACATACTGCATTTTCATGGCATTAAAATAAGTTTTACTAATAGATAGTAGTAAGATTCTGCGCTTTAACAACATTGTATGCTCATGTATTCGAATAGCTATTTATTTTAGCCAGTAGGTAGGAATCAATATTAAATTCAAATAAAAGGCAAACAAGCCAACTCTGTACTATAATTTTTAAGACTACTTTAATAGTTTGCTATTATTTATTGATGCCAGTGTTTGATAATATTTTATGGCCGTGCTGATTTCTAACCTAAACAGGCAGATGTGAAGAATATTACAAATACAATGGGGTAATATTGGCACACTGATTTGAAGAGCGTGCGTAATAACAGCTAAAATATTACACATCAATAAATCAGCGTGTTTCTCACGGTTTTACGTTTTATTGCGTGTCCAATGTTTTAACTCTGCCTGCCTCTGCTAGTTTACACAACATATAGGTCACAGCGTTATGTTCAAGTTCTTATTACTTTAGGTGCCTTATTTTTTTCGTATGTAAACATTAGCCCTACCTACGCAGAGGAAAAAATAAAAAAAAACTTTTTTTTTTTAATGGTAATATTTTTTTTTGCATGTATACACGCTATACTATTGCAGGTTAACGGGAACGCCCTTTGTTAGTTAATATACTGTATGCTATGGGTGGTAGGTAAAACCTGGTTTGTTCTTCTGAACAATGCATGTTTATTTAGCAAAAAAGGACTTGGAATTAGAACGCTTAGTAAAAGGCACCAGAACTTAGGTTGAACTTGAATAGTTATTGCAAATCACAAACTCGCGATATGTGACTCTATTTTCATGGATAAGGTTTAATTTGCGATGATTGAGCCGCGTTCATAAACTGCAACAAATAAACTAAAATTCGTTGATGTCTTAAATAAATTGCAGCTATATAAATAATATTTAGCTTTCGCATTTAGAATTAATTAAGTATTTAAAAGGCCAGATTGTTTCCCACAAGCAAAGGAGGCCAATACACAGCAGTGGATGTCTGTGGGCTAGATAACTAGATATAATTAGTTACCTAGTTAGTAGTACCTGATTTTGTTATTGCTCCATGTGCCTACATATTCATGCACCCAACTTCGTTACAATAGCGTTATAATGAATATCATTATAATACAGGACGACAGACGTATTAAAGTATGTATCCTTTACTTTCGTTCGAATTTGAGTTAAAAGTATACTTATTTTAATTCTTCAAAAGTTACCAAAACTTGCTTGATCCAATGATTGAACTAGCAACTTAAATCAGAACAGCATGTTTACTGTTTATAGTTACTTAGGTACAGTTTTATTACGTGACGAAAGTTTCCAATTATGTAATGTTATTATGTTTTGTGTTGTGTTGAATAGTGTTTTCATAAAACTTTTTAATCTACTTTATCAATCATGTTTCAAAAGTTTTTGTACTCGCATTTTATAAACGAGTTTTCAAGCATTTTTTAAATTCAATTAACTGTTCAAGTTTTCTGCACTTACCTAAGATTTTTGTTTCTATTATTTAGCTAACTCATCGTTGGGGTCACTCATTTATTTTAAAACGACGTGAACTATTTTAGTATTTAATAAAGTTTTTTTTATAAGGAGAGGCAAAGTAAGATTGATCTTGATCAATTGTATGTATGAGTTTTTGATGCAGTGGTTTAATTCAATAAAAATAATTTTAACACCATATTTAAATTCTTTTTATTAAAGCTAAAACTTAAAAAGTTAATCCTATTCGTGCAAAATAATACTTTTTACAAATTTTAAATACCTACTTAGAGTGAAATAATTACGTATAGTGTAAAGTATGCGTAGCTTGGAGGGGATGACTGACGAAAGTAAATTAATACTGATAATACCAAGAAAGAGTAAGAAAGTTTTCTCTGTATCACTTTTAAATTGGTTTCATTTATTGAGCTCAAGTTAAAAAAATCTGTAACGACTGTTTTCTAAATAGTTGAAATTCTGTCAGAAATAAACTTTTGTTTTTATACGAAACCATAAATTTTGAGCCTGTTGCTTTCCATTTTCTTTTATATTTCAATTATGTTGTTGGCTTAAAAAGCTACAAACCTACTTATTTGATGTTTTCATAACTTCTCTGTTCATATATTATTTCACTCTGTCGTATTGAGGATGCATTTATGGCTATCATTCAGTAAAATATCCAAATTGTTAACAATTTGTTGATTTAATAAATAACTTAATAATAGATAGACACTTGGTTTTGTACAATGTCAGCCATCTAAAGTACTAGAGGGCGAGAGTGCGATATTGTTGTTGTCTCATAGGCGGAGGGCGGGGTTACGCGAGCGCACGAAGTTCAGCAGCTCGTCGCTGTCCTCGCAAACGAACGGCTTCACGTGGTGGCAGGCCACGTCGTGCCACTTGATGCCGTCGTTGTAGAAGTTGTTCAGGATCGCCAGACACGACTCGTCGTTACCCTGCACGCCAAACATCAATTATTTAGAATATGGAAAAAAAAACGCTGCGTATTTCTGCTTTGAAGACGCTTTTACACGTTTGAAGACAGATCTGTATTTAATCTAAAGCCAAGTTTTAAACTGACCTGAGCGGCTTCACGGTTGTCAGGTTGGGGCTGTCCGTACCCGCCCGTGTAGGACCAGTCACCGGTGTTGCGCTGGGTGGTGGGTCCGATCTTACCGCCGGAGCCCGACCAGAACCAGCCGTTCACATTGGGAGGCTGCAGGTCAGTGCGGTCGCAACCGGCGAAGTTGCATTTACGTCCAGAAGTCCAAATATATCGCACGTTTCCGCGTGCAATTCTTTGTTTGACGAATTCATTTTCCTATAAAAATAAAACAATTATGATTATCTGTAAACAGTAATTATTTGGGCAATGATATTATGATAATATTCAATGAAGACGAAGTAAAATACTGGTATTCAGCTGCATCCGGTTAGACTGGAAGCCGACCCCAACATAGTTGGGAAAAGGCAAGGCAGTTTTTTTTTTAGATTCACTGAATGCGTTTTGAAGGTTTTTTGTTATAGTAATACTAAGTACCTTGTTCATTTTTTTTTTGAGCACTACCTTTTATTTGACGAATTATTACGAGTTAGATTTCACGAATAATGGTAATTCTTTATAGGTATCATGCGTGAGAGTCCATATAATTAAGACGATTTACGAGTTTAATTATCATGAAAATGCAATTATCTTTTTACATGCTCGAAGTGTCCATATTTGGCAGAGTCTAATCCATATTTCACGCATACATATAGGTTTGCCACAGACGATGGGTTTTCTTTTTCTATTTATCATTTAATTCAGAATAACCTTCTTAGTAAAAAGTACTTATTGATGACAAATGATTGAACCGTGTGCGTGTTAACCGCTAGGTGTCCGCGCCGCTATTACGTAACTATACAGATGGGAATTTTCGAGTCCATACTTTACAATGTTAAACTTATATATTTTTTAACCGACTTCTAAAAGGAGGGGGTTATCAATTCGGATGTTTATACAACGTGCCGCTACAATGGCAACATTAATTTAACACACGTATACGATTTCGCGTATTCGTTTCATGAAAATATTTTTTTTTTTTTTTTAATTACAATTTAAATAAAATATACAATCTGAATTTCATTAAACGTTATTTATTGATTTATTTACAATTTGCTAAATTACCATCCTGGAGCAGCCTGTACTTAAGAACTGTTGCGAAGAGGTCATTTGCCGGGGTCACGGATCATAATGTAATAATTATAATTATGTAGGCGAATAGAAGGAAAGCCGCGCAATTTCTTAGAAATTATGCCGACAAAGGATCTTACCGATATTCATAGAAAAAAAAAAGATTAAAGATTATTCTGCACAAACAAAACGAACGTAAGCCAGCTGGTAGGTACTAGGTAGCTTCATGAATGAATCTTTTACACAGAGTGATCTGAATTTTGGTTATGTTTTTATTATTTAGTTTGTTTGAAAATTAAAATTTTTCAATTTACGCATTAATTTATTTTATAAAAATTTTTTTTTTTAGTACTTACCTATGTAATATTTTTTTTTGCATGTATGGACGCTATATTCGTACTATTGCGGAACGCCCTTTGTTAGTTAAAATATTGGATACAAATAAAAAAAATCGAGCATAACTCCGTCATATACATATACTTATAGACGGATTTGCAAAATTCTTTTTTGTTTGAAACTTCTACACACTACAAGAAGATACTTCCGAGATGGTTCCATTGTTATCAGGCCAGGATCTTGGAGAAATCGAGGGAACTCTTCAATTCTTATTATAGGCACACCTATGTCGATTTCGGTATTTTTTAAAGTAACTCGTGCAATTGCTCTCGGAAAGCACCATTTGGTGAAGTGGAACTGATGATGAAGACCATAGATGGCCACCGGATGTACTCGATAATAAGTATTTCACGGGTTGCGATTCGATTTCTTTAATATGGTTGCCAGGCAATTTATGTTAATCACATTGCATATGGTGAAGTGGAGCTGATGCATGGTAAAGGAACAGGAGAACTCTTCAACGATTAACGTCTCTGCATCGGCAAAAGTAATATTTTGTAAAAAAAAGGTGATGAGCAGTTGACATTAAGCTAGTAGTAGTAAAGTTATTATTGATTTCTCCAATGACTGCTAACTAGTGCGGACTTTTGCTTGCAAAACGCTATCTATTTTATACCATGTAAATCGGCTTTTTGGTATGAAGTGCACGAACTGCATATTTACATGGAACCTTGGAACTAACAATTGTCACGGACGCGATCGATGACCGATTGACAACTAACCTTGTTTCTGCCATTAAACATACCTAAATAAATTATGTGGCTGCATTTTCACCTGTTTGCATAAAACAATGGTTTAGATGTATCTTCTCTAGGTAGGCCGGTAAGTACTAAGGGTTTCGATAGTAAGGCATGGTGTCATGTGTGTTAATGGCTGCAGCGGGAAGTCCACGTCCGCCGCGCACGTCCGGCACAAGAAGTGGGCAACACGGCTGCGGGAGGAATTTGTGCCACGTGCTACTTGCGGAGCGATCGCCTCCGCGCACTCGACTGACGCACTCGGCCGTTGCACCCCTTTCACGCGAAGTCTTCAACGCTCTACAAATCGAATCAATCTATCCTAATGAATATTGATACGCGCTTATAATGACTCAATGGATGTAGGAACCTATACTAATCTTGTTGAATTGCGGATACATCGAGTTTTGTACAATTGTATGGATAGAAGAAAAACAACCTAAAGAAAATACTCAAAAGGTTGTTGTTTGCCATGCTTTCATAACAATAGACGTGCGCGTTCGTTGCCATCTACAGGAAGTGTTTAGAGAAAACTTGCGTATTTTCCATTGGTGAGTCACCCGGATGAACTTTAACAATAGATGTCTATTAAAACAATGTGTTAAATGTTTTCATTAAAGCCTTTAGTTTTTATACATTATGACAAAATTGCAGACATCGTTTCCTTTGTTTTCTACTTCTCAGGTGCGTAGTCTATTACATATAAGAATTCATTAGGATGTATCATTACACATACTTATCTAGGTACTTATTTCTTAATAATCTGGTTTATGTTTAGGTGCAATCCGAAATAATGAAATGAAGCAATTCCACGATATGACCATTAAGTTGCATGCAACACCTACATCACTTTAATCTGAGAGCTCAGCTGCTTTGTTCCCAAGATTCAACATTGTGAAATACGTTTTTGTAGCAGATATACCACTTAATCATGATGAAATACAAATTGCTATTCAAAATTAAATTAGTCCTAGATAGCTAACGTTTCGGCCATACAATTTGCAGGTGGATGATGGCGGGGGAGAAGACATATCATCACGATCGACCTAGTTGTTCGCGTTAAATGACCGCATGGATAATGAAGATGATTATCTCAAGGTTCATCTACATTCGCTGGGATATGTACGATTGTTCTAAACATTGGCCCAGTCATGTGTGCGTACTTAATAGACTATACTTTATTTTGCAATGGGTAAAAAACCTTGGAACATGTAACTAATAGGATATCTTCCTAAGTTTTGACCTTCTTACTTCACCTTCTTCTCAGGTTGCTTAGCTCATGTAGTGTAGTTTTTTGCTTTATGTTATGGTGTTTATTCGCGTACCTGTGGAGTTTCCAGCGACACGGCATCCATGCAGTGGCGGCGGCAGATGTTCCTGGCGTCGAGCCAGTCCACCTCCAGGTTGCGGGTGGGAGCGTGCTCCCAGCTGAAGAAGTACGAGTGGAGTACTCCTCGAGCGTCGCGGTACGTTGAGTGACGGACTCCTATGAGGATACAAATTACATTCGGTAAGTAGAGTAATTACACTTCTAACAGTTTTAAACATACAGACAGATATATCTGTAAGGTGGGTTCTCTTATATGAGAGTAAAATCGCGTGAGGAAGAGTGCAGATAATTGTGCAACATTCCGCATGTAAGTCACTGAACTACTAAGAACTTTGTACAAAGCATGTCACTTATTGAACAGTCGATGACGACAGATGTAGGTAGTTACTTTGAATTTCGAAATGGTGTTTATCTAAAACGTCTTGTCGTTCACAAGTTTGCCGTTTGCACAACACCGCACGTTGTCCTGATTCACACAACCATTGCAGCGAATCTATGTGAGTAGGTATTTAGACATGTCCATAATTATCTAAGAATGATTCTCACTAACCCGATCAATTTACTCTCATTCCTAAATCTGCCAGCGAATTACTTAACTGATAGGATCTGGGGTGCAAAATTAGGGACAGCGCAATCTTTAATTTAATTAAGTAGTATATTGCCAAATTGCTGTAATGATTAGCAGAAATATTTTTCCCATAAAAGGTTAATAAATACCTACATTATGTGGTATTAAAACTCTCGCTTTAATGCGAGACATTATCGTTCATAAAGTGTGCAATCAAAATGAACCCATCGTCATGTCGTTAAATGAAGCGATTCTTTCGTAACTAGAAAGTTCATTTATGTATTTTCACATGGTTAGTTACCTACCAGATAAAATTCGCGTTAGTAATATTGACATAATCTCATTCACCAAATGGATATTTTATACCGGAACCATTTTGCGTATCTTCCGTGAAGAACGTAATTTTAGGAATGTCACCTTACGTAACAGTGAATGGCTGAGCGTGAATAGATAAATTAAAAGTCATAGATCATTGGTACCTAGTTGTTTTCATAGTTGTTACTTCCCGTGGAACTGCACTTATGTAATTGTCTATAAGTTGTACGTGTGAATGTATGTGCTCTTACCTATAAGGACTTCCCAAAGCGAACTAAGTTATGAATGTGCTTTTAAGATTATTGTTTATCTTTGCACCTATCTACGTGTGTACCGAACATCTACAACGAGCATTGTTATTTCGCATTTCTGAGGAGAGAAAGTTGTGAAAGAAATCAACGTGTCTAGCTTCTCATTTTATATGATTGCAAAATTATTCAAAAACAAATTATTATAAATGGCTACTTATGTATTCAAATTATGATGATTTCGGCCATTTTGGGATAGGTATTTTGAAAAAAAAAACGTTCGACTGATGCAATATTTAACCCTGGTATTTTTTAGAACGAGTCTACGAGCAAACTTCTATGTGGGTACAATATGTAATATGTGACCACATAAAACTAACAAAGAATCTTTGTTCGCTTTGTAAGGGAGTTCGATGAATGCATCGTTCGATTGTGATTGCCAGTGCGCTCCCAAATGACATCGCATGGGACACGCCACGCCTTCCATGCGGGCTCTGAATTGCGAAATATCCAGTGATTTCCCATAAGAACAAACTGTTTATGTAGGTACCTACTAAAAAATTGACAACTACAAAATTACACGACGCTAGGCTTGTTTCACCTTTTAAAGCTACACACTATCATACGAGTATCTATGATCAAAGATATAATGCAATTGTAAAATAAACATTATGGGTAATTTTTGAGCTTCGTAAATGATATAATATGATAGTTTAATATCCTTATTAATTATGCATATTTTTCAATTTCATTATAACTATGACTCATAGATCTATGATCATAGATATGATAGTGTAATACCCACTTTAGACAGCGTACCGCGTAACCAACCCGAACATTTATCATCTCCTGAATCTCCTTTTATAGAGTCTGAGCATGGTAGATATTTACTGAGAAACCTAGAATCAACTAGCACCTACAGACCTCAGAAACCTTTTAACATATTAGGATAATCATTACTTTGAAGGCAAGCCACTAGTTACTACGTTTGTAGCATCATTCTGTAACATAGTA
Organism: Lithophane socia; assembly: GCA_947522985.1. Classification (NCBI taxonomy): domain Eukaryota; kingdom Metazoa; phylum Arthropoda; class Insecta; order Lepidoptera; family Noctuidae; genus Lithophane; species Lithophane socia. The sequence continues at coordinate 7,727,316 of OX383256.1, forward strand.
TTAAAACATTCTGTGCCTACAACATTTAGTTACTTAGTTAATTACTTAACTTTGAATAAGTTATATAAATACAATTTAATATTATCATTAGGTAATTTGATTTTATCTTTATAATAAAAATGAAATGCTGTTCGACGTAAGCGCATCAGTTGAGATTTTGAGAACCGCTGCGCGCTGGTCGGATTTGGCAATTTTTTTTTTGTTTTAAAATGTTTGTAATAGTCCGAATCAGGCTGTCATGGAATGAAATAAATAGAAAAGTTTCCTGGAAAAACTTCATATTCTGTAAATGAACGTCCCATTTTGAAAGAATTATTTTTGTCATTTTAACAAGACGGTTTTCGGGTCAGCTAGTAAAATATATGTATTTTTATCTTATTTATATGAATTCGAATTAAAAGCTTTTTAAGGTCATATAGGTAGGTAAGGTAGGTACGGATGTTAAAAAAATACTGGTACCTACTTACTTTATAATAATTCGGTAGGTACTTAAGTCAGCATCGCATAGCACCTAAGATTAAATAGTTTGATAATACATAAGAAGGTAATCTTTTACCTTTACCTACAGGTTACTAGTTCATTTGCTTAGTAACCTGTTTGAAAGCTCTTCGCCTGTAGCTCAGGTTATTACCGTAATTATCTGGCGCTATTTCGATTTTATCCGATAAAAGGAACCAGCCTGATGTTACAAGATTTATGTAAAAGTTTTAAGTAATACAAGTCATGGAATGAATGGGGTGAGGTGACTGGCATACTGGTCTACGAGCCTTCGAGCTAAGTATAGGCTGCTAGTGCAAAGGCAAGAATCTATATCTTTTTGCATACCTATAAGTTAATTCTTATTCTTAATTCTATGGTCATTTACTAATCTTTTTTTTTTTTTCGTATACTTAATATTCTGTGAGAGAGCTATTTTTTGTTCTTGTGATATGAAGCCTAGTGTGGACAGGTCCGCATTTTTAGGGTTCCGTAGTCAACAAGGATTTCTTTTTGTAATAGGTATAAGTAGTGAGATATTCACAAAACTATTAAATTGATACGTAAAAGAAATACTCTGTACACGCACACTTGTATTTCAACGTAGAAAGACAATTAGTGTGTTTGTGAATATTTTAATGTAAAAAAAAAAAAAAAAAATTGTATATAAAGACGCTTTCTATGGCAGGTTAACGGGAACGTTAACCTGCCTAAACCCTAAACCCTAAACCCTTCGTTAGATAATACAATACTGTATGTATACCCATACCAAATTACAGCTTTCTAGTACTAAGAGTCTCTGAGCTAAGCTGCGGACAGACAGACAGATATGGCGAAACTATAAGGGTTCCTTGTTGACTACGGAACCCCTTAAAAGAGTTAATTGTCCCGGGCTTTCTCCTTAGAGTACGATTATTAATTACTTACTTAACTTATAAATGAGAGCAAGAAAAAAAAATCGTACAAGAATTAGTTAACTACATTAGTTTAACTGACACTTTTCCAGCAAATAATTTTTAGCTTACAAAATACACCCAATTTAACCAATGGTTTCGTAACTTTGAGTACCTACCTTACCAATACTTACTTATAATTATGTCTAAGTTCTGTAATATAATAATCAAGCAGTTAGATACTTGGCCAATGGACTTAATCAAAATCAGTTTCTATCTTTCAATCACGACCAAGAAGTTTATTTCGGTTTTTTGAGATAGATGCATAGGCTACTTATAACGTGGTGCGAAAAGCAATCCAATATTAATTATTAACATAAAGAAGGGTATTTCAACTACGATAAATCTCATCGTCAAAGGCTCTTTTTATCTTTCCAATAAAAAACAACTTTAGAAAAAAATTACGTTAAATTCAGTTGCTAACTTATTATAGATGTCACGGCAGTCGTGGACAGAGCAAGTTTCTACATTAATGTATTCAGAATTAGGTACATAATATCTATAGTTTTTTGCAGCAACGGATTAGGTTACACCTACGAATTATTCGTAGAGAATTTCGTTGTTAATTTCGAAGGGCTTTCCTCAGGGATTGTATTTGATCGTAAATAATAGATAATGCATCTTATTACCTTTATTAAAATAACTAATTGTAATTACTGATTTGCCTATGTAAAAAATCTCTAAGTTCTCGCTACAATTTTAAAATTCTCGGTATTTTTTTAGTTGCGCCGTGCTTTTCAAACATTGCAATTAGCACTGAGCAAGAATGCGTTACAGAGGTGCGTGAGGTGCAATGTGTAGTGACCTACTTTATTCGTGATTTATACACAGGTGCATCGTTTCAAAAAGTTCATAACGAAAAATCAATCTGTTACAAGGAGTAATTGATATATATACTCGTAGGTAACTGAAAACCTTAAAAGACGTAATTGTACTCATCATATTTATAAACAAAATGGAGGTCCTCAATAAATAAATATATGAATTACTTTTACTAGGGGACCAAAACGTTCCCTACGTTTTTACCGAGATAAGCGAACATTATAAAATGTATGGAGCAGCAGGTATCTTTTTCCCAATTTCAGTTTTTTTCGTAAAGTAAAATGTTGTTCATAGTGATGAATACAATGACTAATTTTCAGGTGTTCAGGTACCTATTTCCATTAAACCTTGTTTATTGTATTGTTTACTGTCAGGTTAAAATAGCGATGATAAATCACGCCAGCAATATTATAAAGGATCAGTTTCATTGCGCCGTAAGTATCTTCTTATTATTTTGAACCTATCTAATGTCTTGCATCTGCCGCATTCTGTTTCGCGTAGCTATGCGTAGGAGTTCAAATGGCATGTTCTAAATTTGCTGCCTGCTACGTGCGGACGTGCTTTGATACATAATGGACAATGGCACATGCTACCTTAAATCCGTAGTGTCCTATAACCCGCCACGTCCATGAATGCAACCTCAATATAACAGATAAAGAGAACAACGAACCTTTAGTAGCTAGCTACACCATTACGAGAGTAGAATATTCGGTAACTTGCCGATAATGTTCGATTTGGCAAATTGGCACCATGTAATTTGTAATCGTGTCCGTGTCATAAAGTCATAAGTCATAACCCCTTCGATTATGTAACCACTTCGTTTTGCCCAAGACTGTGGTATACTTACTGTTTGCACAGCTCCTGGGGTCTGGTAAAGCTAGACGCCTCTGGGCATCAGCAACGCAGAGTACAGCCATCAAGGCGACAGCCGCCAGGCACACGTGCCGGCTCATCTGTGTAGAGAAAAACGATCAGAAGTCATATTCCGTATTACAGTGTTTGTGTCATAATAAAGGTGTCGTTGATTATAGGCAATTGCGGTGGGCAAGACTGATGATGCGAGACGATGGCCCCGCGTAGGTGCGGTCGCTGCGCGGACGAAGTGACTAGGCCGCTCCTCGACGCAGAGTCGCCGACACTCAGCTGGTGCTACTGACATCGGCGTCGGGCGCTCGTTTTGACGAAAGTGGTCACGGGTGAGCCCGTATTGCAAGTTCGCTTTCTTTTAGTTATGCAGAGCACGAATGCTCGAGGACAATCGATACGTGAGATGAATTTATTTTGTTGTATTTGTGAAAGCAAAACCCGCCTCGCTGACCTCCTTGCTGCGAGTTTAAATGTTTGCGTGAAAAGCTACTCAGTGCGAGAAATCGTCGATTTGGGACGCATTTTATGGTAACGGAAAGCCGCGTCGTTCACTTCATGTCACGAAGCTTGTTTAAACATAAAAATGAAAAGGAACGTCTTGTTTGTTACGTAACTTCACAACTTTTTGTTTGGCGATCATGAATCACTTTTGGTTAGACACCTGCCATGACGAAAATTATTATGTAAAAAGTCATGTCTGTTTTGGGAATCGATTTGATTCATCTTGTTGTTTATCACTTTGTTGTAGTAAGTAACAGATACCTACTTCAATTTGACTTCAATAACAATAACAATCTATGTATAAATAAAAGTTCCAATATTTGTATCACTGAAGCTTATCTCATTTTTAATTATTGTAAGTTCTGTGTAGAGTCTTTATTATAGTAACAGCTTGGAATAATTCAGTTTGTATGAAGACATTTATATTAATATGTTTCAATTAGTTAGTGCAAGTATATTTATGCCGTTTATCTTTAAAATATGTGGTTTTCAAAAAACGCGAAAAACACGATTTCACTACGAAAAGTTAGAACTTTCTGTTGGAATAATCTATTGTTGTTTAAGTATATGCTATCGGGGCTGTTACAATAAAAAAAAAACCACTCACAGCAATAAAAAGTAAGTTAATTTCACTTCAAAAATAATGATAGCGTCTAGATAAAGGCAGCGCGTACCTCTGAAATAATGTCGAACGGAGTAAGTTGATGATGCGCTTGCGTGCGGCTGAGCGGGTGCGCGTGCGGCTGTGTCGGTACGCGGGGCACAGGTGTATAGTGCGACGGTGTCGGAGGGACTGACGCAGCCGCAGCTCTCCTCTCTAATTAAGCCTCCGACATTCATTCACTTTCACTTCCAATACCAGAGAAGACCCACCCGCTACGCCGCACCTCTTCACCATACAAAACCTAAAGACCTTCTGGAGGTCGTAGCCGGATACGAGAGTGAGTTTACATAACAAATGCTAGTACCGTACACAATTACAACTCAAATTAAATAAATTGCTAAGCTTTGAGTAAACTCGTGACCTAATTTTAACAAAGCTTAGTTTGGCATTGTCGAGACAACAAAAACCTTCAAGCAAAAAGAGCTTAGTCGCGCCATCGCCACACGGTAACGGTGGTAAAAAAGTTAGCTTTTTTAGTTAGGACGCCTATGTACTATGTATGGCCTATCCCAAGACTTTGAACTTTTTTTATTAAAATGGATAAATCTGACATGTTTTTCTTGAAACATGAGGTAAGTTTAACGAAAAATAAATGGATATAACGACTTCAATACTTTTATGTGAATAGTGAATGTAATGCTAGATTTAATTTAGCCAAGATTCACTTAAAAAACGACCTTGTTCCCCAAAATTAGACGTGTTGTAACGTTTGCGTTTGACTTTATACCATCTTTAACATTTTAAATGCATTTATGATTTCTTCTCCAAGTAGGTAGTATTCATAAAAAAAATAAAAGTACCTGCCTACGGCGAGTAGATACTGTAACGTTTATACATATTTTCAGTAGAAATCCTTACGTTATTGGCTAAAGCACAGATGAATACAGATGGTTCATCCCGCGTTTTAGGTATGAAGCTACAAGTACGCGGCGGGCCCGTCTTGTCGGACCAATTCAGTGAGTGTTTTAAGTCAATATAACTGTGGGCTAATGCGTGTTGTGCGACCTGAATTGCACTTTATTGTGTCGTTGCAAGAGTGGCTTTTTGGGGGTTCCGTACCCTAAGGGTAAAACGGGACCCTATTACTAAGGTTCCGCTGTCTGTCTGTCTGTCCGTCCGTCTGTCACCAGGCTGTATCTCATGAACCGTGATAGCTAGACAGTTGAAATTTCATCACAGATGATGTATATCTGTTGCCGCTATAAAAACAAATACTAAAAACCAGAATAAAACAAATATTTAAGGGGTCTCCCATACAACAAACGTGATTTTTTTACCGTTTTTATAGATAATGGTGCGGAACCCTTCTTGCGCGAGTCCGACTCGCACTTGGCCGATTTTATTTAAATGATTCTGCGCAGTGAGTCATCTGTATTCATCTGTGGCTAGGGAAGATAGTATGAAAGGTACGGGTAAAGTTACTTATTCTTTTATTTGAGTTTGTGCAATTATATTATTATAAAACTTAAATGACTCAAATTCATCAGTTATAGGACCGGGTGATAAATATGGATTCTTGATTATGTTACCTATGAACTAAGAAGTCTCCGGTCTCATGTATGACTGTCGCTCGCACGCCATTCACCGCACATCGCAAAATCAGCACGCTAAGCATTAAGCAAGCGGATAGGTGACCGCAAATCAAGTACTGTTTACCTATAAACTATAATAAGCAAAAAGTAGTCTTATAGAGAACCAAATGCGAGTCCGACTGTTCGTACACCTTCGTGAAACTAGAACATTGTTTTAATAGCGCATAACTTTGCATTTGCAAAATCAAGAGCTTTGTTTAAAGCATAACTTTATAAAAATGTAAGCTTTATTGTTTATAGCAGTAGTAAAAATGGAAGTTTTGTTTAAATGCATTACTTCGTAAAAATGGGAGCTTTGTTTATAGCATAACTTCGTGAAAACAAAAGCTTTGTTTATAGCATAACTTCGTAAAAACAAGAGCTTTGTTTATACTGTTTATAGCATAACTTTGTGAAAATTGAAGCTTTGTTTAGAGAATAACTTCGTAAAAACAAGAGCTTTGTTTATAGCATAACTTCATAAAAACAAGAGCTTTGTTAAAGTATAGCATAACTTCGTAAAAACAAGAGCTTTGTTTATAGCATAACATTGCAAAAATGGAAGCTTTGTTTAAGTATAGCATAATTCGTGTATACAAGAGCATTACTTCGTGAAAATGGGAGCTTTGTGTTATTGTTTAACTTCGTAAAAATGAGAGCTTTGTTTATAGCATAACATCATTAAATTAAAAATAGCTTAGTGCGAGTCGTACTTGCACACAAAGGGTTCCGTCTGTACCATCGTAGAATATTTAACACTATTGTTTTTTTAATACTGTAATTAAAAACATGTTTCTTGTTTCATAAAGAGCTTTGTTCTATAGCAAAACTCTGTAAAAACAAGAGTTTTTTTTAAAGCTTATCAAGAGCTTTGTTTATAGCTTTACTCGATAACAACAGTTTTTTTATTGCACCTAACCTTGAGATGGAGGACGATGACTCTATAATCAGACCACTATGTATAGGTAGTTGTTTTAATTAATTTGTTTCAGAGTCGAATTGTCTAAAGAAGTTGAATTGTCGAATTGTCTAGTATATTTAAGAAGAGGCTAACATCATTACTAATCAATAAATGCTATTATTCAGTACATGATTTTTTGACTGATAAGAGTTTATAATGTTATATTTATCTATTAATTTTGGTGCAAAACAATTATATACTTTGTTTATTACTATTTGTAGAATTAGACTATTAAGTTTTACTTACCGTATTTATGCATGAATGCGGTTGATCCATCCATCCACTGTACTTTGTTTTTATACTTTTGTTTCTTTTTCTTTTTTTGTTCAACAGAGTGGATCTAGATACTTTTATACCTACTTTTGCATGCCGTAAGGTAGAGTGTGGAAGAACTATTTGTTAAAATGTGAACACCTTATTTTGTACCCACAGTCTTTGCAAAATAAATGATTTCTGATTTCTGATTTCTAAATATCGAAGAGAACATGCAGGTACCTACCTGCTCTATTTTACATCTTGCTAGTTTTAGGAAGAAATTACGACAATTATAAACATATATCTTCACTGTCCTTTTTCTACTGAGTTAACGAAAAAACGGAAGAGGTTATTAATAGTCGGACGAACTGAGTGTACTCGTATGTCGCGTGTCCATCGTGCCGCCCACCGGCGCCGCTGCTGCCAGCGCCGTCGCTGCCGGCGCGTCGCTGGTGCTATACCTACACGTAGACGCTGCTTCGTATACCCACGCATTCAGGCCGTTTTTTTTTTCTAAATATCCCTTCTGGGAATACAGGCATGATGCTAAGTAGGTAGCTATGTGATGACAGATTTATTTGCGAGATTCCTGAATGAACTTGAACGTGTAAACTTAACTTGTTACAAGGATTTGTTCAGGCTTCAGCTAACGATAACTCCTTTTACGTTCGATTTGCTTGGATAAACACACACCGTACGTACTTACTTAGTTTATTCAAGTTGTTTGTTAAATCGACATTGCCATAATACCGTAGAAATAAAAATTAATAATTGATTACTTACTTACCTAAATCATTTGTAGGCAAGCATTCGATTCGGATTGTTATGAATGGTAGCTGGTTTTTAATTTAAGTATTGACGTTGCTTATGATTTTTTTTAAGTAAGTACCTACCTACAATGTCCTTCCTCAGTGAGTCAGGGTTCAAGTTATTACTTACAACTTTTTTTCAAGATAGGTAAAGTATTATATAGTATATATAATACCTATAGTAAATGAAAGAAAGAAAAATATTTTAGTTGGGACACGCACAGGAGATACAAATAGTAAAAAGGAGCATTAACACTAACAAATCAACAATATTTTTCAAATAAACGAACACAAAAAAAAAATAACCAAAAACGACCTATTCGTGTCTAAAAAAAGGCAGCGCTAATATTCTGCTAGGGCACGCGCGCCGTGATGTCTCGGACACACCTACGAACACATTATGGATCACCATAATAAAATAAATAAACCATACATTATAATAAAAAACATAGGTACCTATAGGTTCTTAAATAAAAAATAAAAACAACTTAAAACTTCATTAACTACCTACCTTATAAATTTTCCTATAGTAAAAAGCTGTTATTTCGACATTAGAAACAAACACTTCAATTTTATTCCTTTTATTCTCCGAAAGCCTTGATCAATTCTTCAGCGATAATGGTGCCGATTCTCTTGTACACCGAACTAAACTAACTAAACTATCACTAAAATTCCTTACTTTTTACTATGAGAATCTTAGAGCTATTCTGCCAACAAAAATCTCTAAATTTAAAAATTATTTTGACAGAACTAAAATCGAATTTGACAATCGCGACTGCACTTGGTACCTACTTGTTTGCCTACCACGTGATTTTTTTTGAGCCGGAGAGGCGTGCAATGTGGCCGTCTCGACGTATTTTTATATGGAATTTTTCACTTTTTGGAAGAAAACAAAAAAATTAAATTACCAACATGTTAAGTATTACGGGTTTGCGGGTTATAATAATTATAAGATGTATCTTTTCATACACTGTACGAAATATTTTAAGGGGTCATTGTACTTATCATTATAAACAACTTTCACTAAGGACTGATTTTATCAAATTCAGATATCTTTTATCCGTGGAATAAAGTTTTTGTATGGAAAAACTGTCAAAATTTCAACATTTTATTCTCAGGATAAGACTTATACTCGGTATAAAAGTTTGGTGAAATTCGCCATTAGGGAAAAACCCTGGAAAAAAAAATCTGCTGTTCCCTAAACACACCAGTTTTTTTTAATACGTGTTGTTTCCACCTTTTAAACTATACAATTAAGAAATAATTCAAGATTCAACGGGACACTCCCGTAAATGTAAAACCTAACCTACGTATTTGCATAAACGCTGCGTATCTGTCGGACGGGTGAGAAGAATGTGTAGATTGCGATTATGACGAAGTGGATTTGTGAATATCAAATAAATGTCGAAAATTACGTAGTATTTTATTACACTTCCTCTTTTACATCTATTTAGTGTATAGAATAGATAGTAGGTATGTGTATATATGTAGGTAGGTATGTGTTGCGTAAGAATTGTGTTGTGAATGCCTGCCAAAAAAGAAACGAGTTGTAAAATTACTTTTTTAATTGTTGCATGAGATTGATGACCTTTAAATACTACACGCGAGATTAAAAACAACAAAATCATAACCCTCCTTTTAGCTTCGCCGTAGTCGGGTAAAAAAGCTTTATGTTAATAGTATTTTTAATTCTTAAAGGTATCAATAAGTGCCTTTTATTATATATTTAGCAACTATCTACTTACTACTAACATGTGATTCACATGTACCTATGCAACATCCAATGCATTTGTGCAATATACCTACAAATGCAATATCATCGGATGCGAGGTCGTGTTACTGAATGTTTTGATATATTATAACTAACTAGGTACGGCGAGTGAAAGTCAAATAAAACAGAGACAGTACCTAAGTATAATATTATTATACTAAGTTAAAAGGTATTTTATGAGATTATTTGTTACGTTGTGTAGTATAGTCGTTTACCTATTTGTTTTAAAACGTGCTTACGTAAATGCTTTTGTAAAGTTGCTTTACGTAAAGTTCATGACCAGTGAGGGAGATACCTACCTAGTACCTATTTCGGCATACCTAATTTATTCAATATAATACAACGACTTTCCGAGAAAGTTTCATGTAAGTATGTAGGTAGGTCATTGACATATATATATATATAATACTTAATACAAACGTATCGTTTCCTGAAATTTAATTACCTACTTAAAATTAAATAAAGCACTAATTATTGTGTGCACTAAGTATTATTGTATTATTGTCTAAGTTTAAATTTAGAGACTATTCGACTACCTACCTAACTTATTCGCTTGACGTTGTAGCTGAGCGGCCGTGGGCTTTGCCGCTATCCTAACTAGATTTTGTTTGTTTGTTTGCTGGCCTTCCACGATAAAACGGCTGAACGGATTTTGATGAACTTTGGCACATGGGTAGACCGTGACCTGGGTCACAGATATTATAATAGGACTCCGCCTGGGTTAGGAGTGGACATAGGATAGGTATAGGTACTAAGTAAGTACTAAATTTCGTTCAAATCCGTTGATTAGTTAGGATTAGGATTATAGTACTTACATACATATTATAATATGTATTATAGTTAGGATAAGCAAATAATTGGCACAGGAGCACAAATTATAATAAAATTGGGATGTAGATAGGTAGGTACCTACCTACCTATTTTATGTGCTGTCTGCGAAATGAAGTTGAAGAAAAGTAAGTAAGTAGGTACCTAAAGGAAATTAAACAGGAGAAATCGCAGTGTTGGACAAAAGAAACCTAACTGAACTCGAACCTTTCCTTACCTTACTACCGTAGTACCAATACTATTAGGTACAAGTAAGAACGTAAATACTTATCTACAGACATGCAAATGAATATGCACAAGCATTCAAGCTTAGGTATATTGGAAATCTTAAACCTAGGTACCTTTAACCTGCGAAAAACAAGCAACATTCTCGTCATTTTTCCGTATGGTTTGACTCTTATTTAAAACGAGTAGTTATCATTTGCAACATTACATCTTGTACCTATTTAGAGGCTAACTGCACAGTTTGTAGTCTTGCAATATTCTCGAAACGTCCCCAGCGATATCCTCGACTTAGATAATTACCCACGAGGTTATTATCGAAAGGCTCGGAGAAGATGAACGTCGAGTGCCGTATGTTGCGTAACGCCAGCGACCGGCGGCGGCGCCCGCGCCGTAGTCGGGCGCATGACCAAACCGTGAGGTTATTGGTGCCCCCTGCCCCTTGCAGAAGTTGCATTCCACCTTTTACTATTTCTGTGAATCTAGAATTTTAGATTACCTACCTACTTATGTCATCGATCGATATTATTAAATAAGTAGGTATTTCGACCTTACGTCTGTCACACGTGATTTCCTTAAAATTAGTTATACTTACGAAAGAGTATTAATCATTTTGAAAAGCTGATCAGGAATTCAGGACTATGGAGATGTTTTTTATTTCTGGTGGTAAATTGGGCTGTAGGTATGTACCAATTACCTATCTATGGTAGGCAGTGATTACAAAACCAGCAGGTATGGCTGGCCTTTTATTCTAATGAAACGCCGTACTATGCTAGGGCAGCTAAAGATCAAAGTGTTACACTGACGTGCGGCCTATTGTACCACCAGGCGGGCTACCACCACAGAATTTAGTCTTGTGCTACCACTGCGGATCTACCTTAGGTAACAGATTGTACACACGGCTACACATCAAGCTATAAATTTCCAGTTTATACTGATCTCGCATTGTATAGAATTTCCTTCCATGCGAGGTCAGCTTATGCTGGAAATGCATAGCTTGATGTGTAGTATTGTGTAGCCGTGTGTACCTAAGGTGGTGGACTGTACCGCAGAGGTAGGTACCTACCCGCCGCGCCGCTTGTTGTGGACGTGTTCCCAAATGTCATGATGTGAAAAAGTTATTCAATGGAATAAATCTCACTTAAAGAGATGTAGTAATTCTGTAAATACATACTTACCTATTTGGTATGGTCCCGTTGATATGCGTCACAAGTTCACAACATGACACTGACCTGCAAATTGCAAAAAACATCGCTAGTTGCCACTGCGAATCCGCACATACATAAATATTTATTTGTATTCATTCTTCAGGGTATTGTTTATTATTTATTTGTGTAGGTAGGTATTAGGTAGGTACCTATTATTTTTTTGCGTCAAGCACGTTCTAATTAGTAGTTCTAATTAGGTAAGTTTTGGCACGCGTGCGGCCTAGGCAATATAGATGATGAGATAAGTAGTAGATACATACACTTAGGCTCTGCTACTGACGCCGAGGATCTGAAACTGACTACAGTCGGAAGCTTCAGGCTACCGAATACGATCAATACCTATTAAGTAGGTACCTATATCATTCGCAACTAAACCAAAAAAACTTTATACAAAAAAAAAACAATCGACTTCCCACGACTAAACCACCTTTTTGTGACTACCTAAGCATGACCTACCAAACAACAAAGCATCATCAAAATCGATTCATAATTGGCGGAGTAATCGCGTAACATAGGTACCTAAACACAAAAAAAAAAATACCGGCCAAGTACGAGTCATACTCGCGCACGAAGGGTTCCGTATCTATAAAAACGGCAAAAAAATCATGTCTGTTGTATGGGAGCCCCCTTAAATATTTGTTTTATTTTAATTTAATTAATAATAAATTGTGTGTTTGTTTTATTCTAATTTAATTAATAATTAATATATAACTAAATATTCTGTGAATATTTCAACCGTCTACCTGTTGCTGTTATCAATATAGAGCAAAAACGAGCAAAAAATCACGTTTGTTGTATGGGAGCCCCTTTAAATATTTATTATATTCTGTTTTTTAGTATTTGTTGTTATAGCGGCAACAGACAGACAGACAGACAGCGGAGCCTTAGTAATAGAGTCCCGTTTTACCCTTTGGGCACGGAACCCTAAAAATATGCAGACGAATTGAGAACCTCCTCTTTTTTGAAGAAGTCGGTTAAAAACGGTTCATCCGACCTCCGACCTCTGACTGCGTGTTTTGTTGCATCATTAAGTAAGAAGATACCTACCTACGTCTGGTATACAACTTTTCAGTTTTTTTTTGTTCTACGTAAGCATTATAATATCTGTGACGTAAGTATCTTCTGCAGTCGGGTAGGTATCCACCAATCCACCATGTCATACAAAAATCTAGTTCCTTCAAGTCCGATCACTAGTTATTTATATTACTCGCTTGTTATTGGTAAGTAGGCTGACAAAATGATTTCAAAATAGAATAGCGCATACTACACATTATTATGTATACGACCCGGAAATATTATGGTTGGTAGGCTAAGTATCGGTAGTTAGTGCCTAGTGACCATTTTAGGACGTGAAGAGTGCAATAACCATGGAGGAGGCATGATCAGCCGCAATTTACCGGCCCATCAGGGCCCACAATTTATTTTAAAAGTTATGTAATATGTTATGCAAGTGTGGAAACAGTATGTTTGATTTACTCATAATCCTAACACTTTCATATCACTTTCGAAGAATGTAAGCAAACACGACAGCTTAATAATCAAGTTTCGGGTAGTCCACGTCCACCACCAACGTGTGGTGTGCGGCTGTGTGCAAAACATTATTATGTTATTACGAGGTTGTTAAAAATAAATACAAGGAATGCCAGATGCCTTCCGGTCCGGAGCGTCTTAAGTCAACCGCGGGTTGCAATTGCAAGTTGCTTGCTCGGCTGTCGGTGCTCGGGGCGAACTTTCACAGGTAAGTATAGTGTCATAAATATTCACTGCATGACGTCAGACAGGTATGTGTGTTACCTTATGATAATATTTGAATGGTAGGTATTACGTATAGGTACACACATGTACAGTCACGAGCACCAATATGTATACACTGAGCAACTTTTAAAGTAAGTAATTTTCTCCTACTGTATTGATTTTAATTTTATGTTATAACGAACATAGTATTTTAGAACCCATATTATTATGAAATAGGTATGAATCGTTATTCCACGAGAAAATCGTTATTGAAATTTGCTGAGTGTATACATATTTTGCTCGTGACTGTACCTACTGCAGCAGTGTAATGTACTTACTCTTCATGCGTAAACAGAAACCGATAGGCGATAGTAACGGCATAGACAAATCAACCATGTACCTATTCTTTGCAGGAGCTATGACGCAGTGAGTGGCCTCGTCACGCACCTAGTAGGTAAACACTCACTATTCTCTCTTCATTAAAGATATACCTATGTAGCGAATTGAATGACCATAACATTATGATTAGGAATTGTGTTAATGTTAGGTATTTATGTTTCACCTACCTACCCACTCAAAACTTGCAGACTCGTTTAACCAAAGACTTCGGTACCTACCACAACCACGTTTTATCATCTGTGTCCAGTGTCCACTCCTAGCGGTAGCACAGTGTGTCTTGTACTTACAGTAATTATTCATAGCCCTTTTAATTGTCTAAACTCAAAAAACATAATAGGTAACTGCAGTGGCAGTGGCAGTTTGGGCTCCTTGATACTCCTATGATCTGCCCGAAATGATCCACTTGCGTCTTCGCTAATGTCGCTCTAAAGCGATTCAGAGCTCATGAGTGTTATATTTATTACAGCAAGAGCTTTTACAATAAAACTTTTTCCAACAAAAAAAACAACCGACTTCCGATAAAAGTGAAAAATATAGTACCTACTTACTTACCTACAATAAAATACTTATATATAATAGTACATACCATACCAAGTGAATGTTGTAAGCCTTGTATTCCATATAGGTACCTACGCTGTACAAGTACATTACGCATCAATATTATTAGGAACCTACTAGCTGCGCCCCGCGGTTTCACCAAGTCTCGATCCCGTGGGAATTCCCGTAGGAATATCGGGATCAAAAGTATCCTATGTCCTATTCCAGGTCATGGTCTACCCCTGTGCCAAATTTCATCCAAATCCATTCAGTCGTTTTAGCGTGAAAGCGTAACAAACAAACTCACTTTCGCATTTATAATATTAGTTAGGATTTAGAGGTTCAGGCTAGGTAGCTATATCAACAATCCTACATTTAACGCGAAGATAGGTCTCTACTGTTGTTGCGTGCCTCAAATTAACCACAGGGGGTTATTTTTCACAGAGATTAGAAATTATAAGTACCTAAAGTACCTACTAAGGACCGTAAGTGTGCCGGGAGTTTGACCCTGGGTACTGCTACTTAGGAGCCTACCTAATTAGTAATTAATCAACTAATTGCCATTTTGTCATTTCGACAATGATATACCTACTAGATGGTAAAGGAAAAAAAAGATGCCAATAAAGGCTCCCGCAGACAAGCGCGATGCGACGGCGCGAGTGACGCCACTCTGGTACCTATATCTCCAATTTGTGTGAAAACTCCTAGCAAATTGTTCTATTGATGCTCAGACCAAATAAAACCTGATGTCTCTAAATTGTAATAATTGTAAAACTCTAGAGATACTTATATGTATACCTAACTTCTTCTGCCTAGCCTTTTCCCAACTATGTTGGGGTCGGCTTCCAGTCTAACCGGATGCAGCTGAATACCAGTATTTTACATGGAGCGACTGCCTATCTGACCTCCACAACCCAGTAACTGGGTAATACGATACCCTTTGGTTAGATTGGTTGTCAGACTTTCGTGCTTCTGACGAGTCGTAATGACTACCAAAGATCCACAAATGACAGCCGGGACCAACGGCTTAACGTGCTTTCCGAGGCACGGAGGAGTCTCGATATGTGAAAATGGTCACCCATCCACGGACCAACCCAGGCAAGCGTAGCTTAACCTGATGGATCGACCCGAACGGCTGTTATTACTTAGCCACGTACTATCAAAATTTGCCTACGTTCAGTCAGCCAGCAACGTAAGTACTTAACAGATTTTTAAATCATAATAATTAGGTATTATCGTTATATTAAAAAAATCGGATCTGATGGAGAATGAAGATTATGTATAAACTCTAGCACATGAAATGTTGAAAACGAGGTAGGTATCAATCAACATTTAGTTATGTAGATACTATGTAAAAAGCAGCGGCGACTTACGTTGCTGACTGTTTGAGCATGTGCGTGCAGCCAGCTCAGACCAACAAAAAAAAGGGCAGCCAGTATTATACTATAGTGCTCTGTGGCGTGCAGTCTACACATTCAATGTAGAGGAGACACCGCCCGCGCTTATCAGATTTTTATGGAGTTTTTATCATCCTTCCCTTTTCCATATGATTGCTAAATACTTCGGATTAAGTAGGTACTTTAAGTAAGTATTAAGTAAGTATTAGGTAGGACCAATAAAATACAGGCTAATTTGTTATGAATTTCCTTTGCAACTTCAGAATAGGTATACTTAGGTAGGCTGTTGGCAACTAGGCACGGGGGGCTAGCAAGAACCACATCAAGAGTTTGCCTGTAAAGGCTCCCGCAGACAGGCGCAACGCGAGTACGCGACTCCGTGTCTCCGGTAGAACAATTTCCGTGAAGTTTTCATAGAAATGGTTCCACCAGAGCAGAGTCGCGTCGCGCCTGTCTGAGGGAGCCTTTACCATTATAATTATCAATAAATTTGCTAACACAAGGAAATTGTGAGACTACTCCCATGCAACAAACAATAGCACGGGATAGAGATTGTTAACTAGTCGGTAATTACTCACTTATGTTAGGTAGGTCCCATATGCAACCTACCGTATAATTCCTATTTGTTATTACCCACCTACTTACCTTATTCTTTTTATTCTTTTTAAGAAATTGATTTCTATGAGGTATGAAAATGAATATAATTATATAATCTCACTATTGCCCTATGCTTTGCTGTTGGAAAACTCACCTTTGTGAAACACGCCTTCCAACACTGTAGTGTTATACATAAAAGAGTGTTGTAAACACAAACTAAAATTGACCCGACTACGGCGAAGCAAAAAAGAGGGTTATGATTTTAACCGGTATGTATGTATGTTCATCCTGTTCTCTCATAACTTCTAAACTACCTACTCATAATAATTTGACAAAAGAAGTACCTATCGTTGGCAGCGACTTTATCGTCCGCTGGATACAGGCTATGTGACGTTACATAAATTGAATATGGCGCCCTCTAGAGAAAATAAAGTCATGAACAAAAAAAAAGTGTTGTATCTTATGAAATGACTTATTTATCACATTTCAAATAGGTATATTTATGTAAGTACCTTTCAACCTAAAAATGATTTAAATAAAAATAAAAGTACTTAAAAAAACTAAAACCCAACTACGACGAAAAAGTGAAACAAAAAGCAGACAGACAAATTCAAAATCCGCAGTCACACGATGTGTTAGGTACACACGGCTACACATCAAGCTATACATTTCCAGTTTATGCTGATCTCGTATTGTATAGGATTTCCGTATAATGCGAGGTCAATTTATACTGGAAATGTACAGCTTGATGTGTAGCCGTGTGTACTATGCGTTTGCATTGGCAAAACATTCACACAAACTTGTCAGGAAAGGGATTTCAATATGTTTTGTTGTGAATGTTTTTGTTTGGACAGTGCAAATCCACAGTAACACGTGCGACTCCGAATTTTGAATTTGTCTGTCTGTGAGTGTGATGCCTTGTTTATACCAGTTTTTAGTTGAATTTTTTTGTCGTAGTTTGGTTTTAGTTTATAAAACTTTTTTTTTTTTGATTTACCTAAATAAGGCATCGTAGTCAGTAGGTATACACACGACTACACATCAAGTTATACATTTCCAGTTTATGCTGATCTCGCATTGCAAGTATAAGATTTCCTTTCCGTACCATGCGAGGTCAGCATAAACTGGAAATGTATAGCTTGATGTGTAGCCGTGTGTACGTAGCATAGGTAAATTACCAAAATTGGAAAGAAATTGGAAAGAACAACCATAGCGGTTTCTGGTAGAAAAATCAACACAATAAAACAGAGCGAGTCAACTGCTGTGTTTATTTTGACACGTCGGTCGTTGATTTTTTTACCAAAAACAGAAACTTTCTCATGAATAAATTACCTACTTACTAAAAAAAATACCAACCATTTTATTTCGCCGGGTATTTACACAAAAAATGGTCGGCTAGCAGTCGTTCTTGGAAGATGAAAGATTTAAATTTCGCGCGTCGTTTGATTTTTCACCTACCGGAACACAGACACCGGAAACACCTAAGCATTTAGGGTTGCTGCCTATAAAAAAAAAACAGAAAGCAATAATATCAGGAGGGTTCCATGCAGCTCCACTCCAGAGAGAGAATACTCTCTTCTAATGGTGAGTACTCACATACGGTTTTACTCGATAGCTTTACTCCAAAACGATTAAAAGTTAGCGTGTGGACCGCAAATCTCACAACTCGAAGGCTTGCATCGAGCCGGCTCGATGGTTCGCACCTACTCGAAGCGAGCCCTCGAGATTGACTCGAGTGTCTGTACGTGTCTGCGATTCGGCCGTCTGTCCGTCATTGTTGATAGTAGTTTGAAACCATCTTTTGGCTCGAAGGGTTCTGTGAATATTGAACGCCGCGCGCCACTCGATAGAGTAATGCTGAATGTGTGGACGAAAGCCCGTGCCGTGGTTTTTACTCGACATACTTGCTCGATCGAGTAAAACTGTATGTGAGTACTCACCTTATTAGCAGCTGTGTCACAAAGAGAAGGCACAGCTTTCAGCGTCAAAACTGTCTATTCTGTTTAGGCCGGGCGCCCACTTACGGCACGTAAGAAAAGGGATTTTCAGGTGAACAATGTTAAGTAAATGTGAGTGCAGCAGAACTTTTAAGATTCGAATATTTTATTTTACTAGGTATTGGTCACTCTCCTTTTACCTAGGTATACCTACATTAAAATCGCCATTATTTAGTGTGGATACATGTGTTCTAAAGTGGGTGATAGACGTGCGTACTTAAAGTACGCGGTCTTTAAGTTCGCGACCTTACTCGGCTCGCCGTCGGCCACGTGAAGCTTGCTCAAAATTTCATTGTCAAATTGGCTCGCGGCTCGCGGCTCGCGACGATGACAGAGACGGGTAGGTAAGCTCGCCGAGCCATATGTACTCGTACTTGCTCGCACGTCTATTACCCGTTTTAGGATTACGTGCTCGAGTTCCGCATAGATAAATATTCAGCGAACCACCAAAACCAAACCAATTTTTTTTTTGTATATAAATGTTAAATATTCTAAAACCGGGTTTTTTTAAGTTTTTAGTAGTTCCATAGACTAAATCGATATCCCTAACGCTGTCTGTTACAGAGTAGTCTGTCGTAGGCTGAATGTAGATACGACCTTTGTGCTCGAAAAATTAAGAACCTTTTCTAGTGCACATTAATCACAGCTTACTCCTCATTCTTTCTTTCCTTTTTAACTTGGGAAAAATGGCTGATAATAAATTATATGAGATTTTGGGCGTTTCTAGAAGTGCAAGTGAATCTGAAATAAAACGAGTAAGTGTACTTTTGTTAGTTTCTACAATGTACAGATCGCACATGTAATGTCATCTATTCGTTGCATGATTTCTGTCCATTGTTCTCTTCTTCGTCATTTTGGTATTTATCACATATTTTTTGGTTTCAGAGCTATCATAAATTAGCAAAAGAATTCCATCCGGACAAAAATCCTGCTGCTGGGGATAAATTTAAAGAAATTAGCTATGCCTATGAAGTCTTGTCGGACACGAAGAAAAGGCAAATTTATGACAAGTATGGGTTGAAAGGTTTACAAGAGGGTGGCCAGGGTGGAGGATTCCCTCCTGATGATCTGTTTGGACACTTTTTCGGTGATATATTTGGCATGGGAGGCGGCAGCAGGGGTCGAGGACCCGCTCGTGGTGAAGATACTATGCATCCACTTAAAGTTTCTTTAGAAGACATGTACATGGGTAAAACTACTAAGTTACAACTAAGTAAAAATGTAATTTGCGGGCCTTGTAAAGGTGTTGGTGGAAAGCCAGGATCTGTTGTGACTTGTAAGGACTGTCATGGGCAGGGTGTCAAAGTGTCTTATCAACAGATTGCACCGCATATGACTCGTCAATTCCAGTCTCGCTGTCCAACCTGCCATGGTCAAGGTGAAATCATTAATGAAAAAGATAAATGCCCAAAATGCAAAGGTAAGAAAGTTTTGAATGAAACAAAAATCTTGGAGGTGCATATTGAGAAAGGAATGCGTGAAAACCAAAAGATTTTCTTCAGAGGAGAGGGTGATCAGCAGCCTGACACTCAACCTGGAGATGTGATTATTGTGCTGCAACAAAAACCTCATGATATATTCCAGAGAACTGGTGATGACCTTGTGATTAAACATGAAATTACACTAACTGAGGCATTGTGTGGTTTTGAATTTGTTATAAAGCATTTAGATGGCAGGGATTTACTTGTTAGACACACTCCGGGAGAAGTGATTAAACCTGGAGACCTCAAAGGCATACAGGGAGAAGGAATGCCACAATTTAAAAATCCATTTGAGAAAGGTAATCTTTACATAAAGTTTGATGTTGTTTTCCCTGAAAACAACTTTGCTACTGAAGATCAGTTGAAACAGATAGAAACTGTATTGCCACCACGCCCAGCTTTTGTGATGCCTACTGGAGAAGATGTCGAGGAAGTAAATCTGATGGAGTACACAGCCAGTGAACGTGGCAGGGGCCGAGAGGAAGCCTATGCCAGTGATGATGAAGAACACATGCACACTGGGCCTGGTGTGCAGTGTGCACACCAGTAGTTCAATTGTCCAATTTTTGGATTTTTACTCAAACCTCACACTATATAATTTTATCATAGGTTATGTAAATTAAACTAAGTAGGTATATACTATACTGTTATACTTAGTTCACAGAATGCTAGAATTATTTGACTATTGCGTGCAGTGTATTGACTTATTTGGAGTAACTGTATTCCTATGCCTCTAGTTAAATTTGTTGCAGAATTCAAGGAAATTGTAAGCTTGAGTCACAATGTATTTTGTGGGTCCTAATGTACTCTAAAGATGGTGCAGTTAATTTGTTGTTAAAATTGGCTGTAGGCTTATGATATCCAAAAAACATAGATTTAGAAATTCAAGTTCAGTTTCAAGTAATAACCTGCCTGTGATACCTCATAGGTCTAATTGCTATCATTTCTAGGTGGTGTTCAAATTGTATTGTTTATTTACAAAATGAGCTAGGTAATTTTGAGTGTCAAAGCAGTTTGAGTTGGAGCTGTCTTTCAACTGCACTAGTTGGCTCAAACTTGGCACTAGAATAGTATTAATCCACTAATGGGTTATTGGATTCCATAATAATATGTATTATATGAAATGAAAAATAAAATTTAGTGATACCTTATAAATATATTTTAATTATAAACTACAAATCAATTAAACATTTTTGACTAAAATGCTTGAATGAAATGTATAGTTAAATATTTATCTTCACTTATTGTCCACTAAACATGACCAGGCAGAAAATGGAATTTCTTTTTCACATGCTGATAACATAAGTAATCAGCACGAAAATGAAGTAATTAAATCATGTTTCAAGTTTAGATACCAAGTCACTAGACTACTACTAGAAGACTTTTAGATAGCTTATTTTTTTTCAAAATGAATTGGTAGAGGATAATGACTTCTGTATCATTGAAATGTTGCTTTTAGCAAAATAAACAACAACATTTGTGAAGGTTTTGTAAAAGTTTTTATTTATAAATATATTTTTGTTTTATTTGGTTCTACATAGAAAATATCCTAAACAATTTTTCGTTTTAGTTAGAAAACTACAGCAGAACAAAAACTCCAGTACACTATGCATTACCTGTAAAAAAAGAGTTTTTTTTTTAGCAACACAATACAATACTTCAGTAGAAAAGGTGAAACCAAAACATGTAGAGTAGGTACCCCATAATTACCGAGACCTCGGTTTAATTATAATAACATACAGGGTGAACAGGGGCATTCAGCTCTTTATTTTGAATCATATTCCACCGGAAATTTTCTCAGGTGTGCGTTTGGCCACGTTAATAATACGTTGCGTGTGAGATAAAACAAAACAGGTTAATTAGATTCCCATAACGTTCCTGAAATAATTTCATGTACCTGTCGTCATGTACATGTTATACTAAATTCTTCCCATCAGTCTGTGGAGGGCTGTCCCTTACACCCTGTAATTATACCTTTAATCGGTATAATATTACAGGGTACCTTACCTACTCTATAAGGTGTGAAATTAAAATAGTTATCGAAACTCCGGAAACGTGGTGGGTATCATTAATATATAAATAAAACAAGATTTATAAAAAAAACTGGTTTCATAACACAGGTACACACGGCTACACATCTCGCATTCTAAAGGATTTCCGTACAATGCGAAGTCCGCTTATATTAGCAATGTATGTAACCCATGTATCACAAATAAACGATTTGATTTGTATCTATAGCTCACACCAGCGCGTTTTTATCGCGCGATAATAACGCAGGTGTATGTAAGATCGCAAGCGTCCTAATACAAAATGTTCTCAGAACACTTATCAGAATATCACAGGACGGAGAAACGCGCGTCCTACTCCTATTGCGGCGTTATTATCGCAGCAGTGTGTACCCTCGTGGTCGTCCTAATACGAAATACTGGGTAAGGTACTTACTGAAAACAGATATCGCAATAACGCTTGCGTTATTATCGCGCGATAAAAACGCGCTGGTGTGGGAGAGGCTTTATCGTGTTTAGATATCGATAACCAGGGAGGGGAGGTAGCAGGGGCGGACCACCTCGGGCCGCGGTCCTGGGGGGCTTGCTTGATACACGACCGCTATCGCTCGGCGTTAGGTAACTAACTACACTATTTTCAACCCGATCATTGGGATTTTTTTTTCCCTAAACGAGATCCCATTGTTTAGGGTGTCGTTGGTAAGGTCGTTCAAAAATATTGTGAGTTTGTGGATGCATTTTCACATTCACTTACTTAGGTAAGTACCTAGGTAGGTACAAAATGCCATTGCCAATAATATCTTTCGTTAGTACGTAAACGACTATAATAAAAACCGGCCAAGTGCATGTCGAACCGCGCACAATGAAGGGTTCCGCAGTTGGGATGAATTTATCCAACAAACAATCATTGTAGTTGAAAAACTTGTTCTCCCATACAGAAGAACAAGTTGTTCGATTATTACTCGGTAACTTGTGGAGCCTACGTAGCGGTGATAGTTTTCCTCTTAATTTCGTTATCTATACTAATATTATAAAGCTGAAGAGTTTGTTTGTTTGAACGCGCTAATCTCAGGAACTTCTAGTTGGAATTGAATTGTGTTGGATAGTCCATTTATCGAGGAAGGCTATATAACATCACGCTACGACTAATAGGAGCGGAGCATAAATGAAATATGTTTCAAAAACAGGAAAAAATATTCCTTTTTGAGAGCTTCCGTTGCGTGCGCTGCGTAAACGGTTTATGTTACGTAAATAATTATCATGTATGATGGAATTGTTCCTCTTTAAAGGTTCTAAAAAAAAAGTCCGCGACAGCATATGTCTATCTTTTAAGATTGACTTTTTTATGGTAATCAAATTTGTTAGAAATTAATGCATTATTTGCGAAGGAGTTTTATCAACATTATATTAATTCTTATTCAAACAAATAGTTTTAACATCAAGAGTATTTATGTAGCAGTAAAATACTTTTTAATTCGTTCGAATTGGACATTTAATTTCGAAGTTATCACGAGTTTAAAAATGTAATACGTGAACAGTTCGAAGCCGGCGCTTCGCCGCCGCGACTTTCCCTACTCTAGAGAGGAGAGGATGGGCACACGGGTAGACCATGACCTGGAATAGGACATAGGACACGGTTTATCCCTATATTCCCACGGGACCGAGACATACGCGAGTGAAACCGCGGGGCACAGCTAGAATTATATATAATACTACCGTGAATTTTTTCACATATCGAAAACCAACCATTTAGCTGGCAGGGGACGACACTTGACTCCTACAAAAATTAGCAAAATTAGCTTAATATTTCGCAAACGGATCTCTGAATCCAAAAATGGTTGTCACAAACTCATTATTTTTAAACGACCTTTCCCACGATAACCACCACACCATGGTATTGACGAGAACAAATAAACCTCCCCACTTTACCTGTAAGAGGGGAGGTATACTAAAAAAAAATATTTTTTACGATGTTTTTTTACCACTTTGCCGGCTTGATTTTTATGTATACCCATACCAAATTACAGCTTTTAAGTACCAACAGTCTCTGAGCTAAGCCGCGGACAGACGGACAAAGCCTTAGTAATAGGGTCCCGTTTAACCCTTTGGGGACGGAACCTAAAAAATGGAAAACGCTTAACAGTAGGTATTCTATGTAAATTATATTACAATTAGGTATTATTACAGTTTAAATAAACAAAACCTCATGATACTAGGCTTCCATAATACTTACTAAAACAGTCAATTATTAGTCAATAATTATGCTACCACCATCTAATGAGTTGCGATTAAAATGTGGGTAATGCCCACACAATACATTTATGTGTTAATTAAGTACCTACTTAAGGGGGATGCGCTAGGGTTGGCCGCGAAATTCAAATTTTCTTACGTTTTTTGCAATTTGCAGGTCAGTATCAGGTTGTATGTTGATCTAAATATTACTAGCGCTCGTAACAAATATGGATATACAGAATTATAAACATTAAAGTCAGTAATAAAACTCTCTAAGCTCATGAAAGTGTATTGAATGACTATTTCATGAAATCATGACATTTGGCACTTTCATGAACTTAGAGAGTTGTATTGCTGATTCTAATGTTTATAATTCTGTAAATTCATATTTTTTACGAGCGCTAATAATATTTAGATCAACATACAACCTGATACTGACCTGCAAATTGCAGAAACGTAATAAAATTTGAATTTCGCGGGCTACCCTAGCGCATCAACCTTAACAAAAGGTAAGTAATCAGTGCTCATGCTGCTAAACGTTACCCAATATTTTTGGTGTGTAACATCTTTTCTCGTCGCTTTCCTGTAATCCAAATCTAAATCTTAATAATCAAATCTGTGGGAGTGATTGCGTGAAAAACGACGGACTGTAACAGGAAGCCGGAGAAGCGCGTGCTATTGATTTGACCAATGAACGTGTCTGGTGCTTGAGTTGGCAGTCAGATAAGTACTAACCCATTTTCCGAAAGGTTGTAAACAATATGATGATGACGATAACGTTTCATCATAATGATTGAATACAATATAAAAAAACGTAACAGATGTAAGTAAAAAAAAAACTCAAACTTTGAATTAATTAAGTACAAGAAATGCTAAAACAAAAAAAGGTGAAAACATTGTGACAATTTTAGATTGCGTATAGACCCTTGAGAGGTTAACCCTTTATGAGTCTTGGCTCGAATTAAAGATTTTGAATTTAATTGTCTAATGAATAGAAATGGTGTTTGAAATTAATGAATGCCCTATTATATGCGAACAAATTATTATAGATACTTACTTTCTTTAGATATTGACTCGATTGATTCACAGTACTTTTTGAAATCTTTCTTACTTCTACAAAGTACATTTAAATTGATTTGACTTAATCCCAATTCACGAAGTTTATCTAGTCTCTGCTTTACTGTCTTTTGAGATGCTGACAAAACCCTAGGCTTACTGGCAATGTCTTCTACATCAAAACCTTCAGTTTGGAGGAAGTCTAGGAAATTTTTTACCTAAAAATACACTGCAATTATATAAATTAGGAGGAACTTAATAATATTATAGTTTCAAAATGTTATCTCAGTTATTATGTCAACCTTTGTTACACGAATTGTTTTCAGTGCGGGTATTTTTAAGCACATTTCTTGAATATTATCAACAGTCACATTTAAACGACTAGCAAGATATGTCTGTTTTGAATTGCTTTCACCCAAGATGATCTTTGTTTCTTGTGAAATGGTTATAAATCTGAAAACAATTTTAAACATGAGTAAAACCATCAAATTAATTAATTAATATAATTTTTTAATACCAGTCTGTCTGTTTTCAAGCAGTCAGTATGGGCTTATTAATTTAAAATTTGAATAGAATTTAACCAACAATAATGAATACTTTTTGTTTTGCTCATACCTATTCAATATATCTTCCGAACATCTAACCATCCATGGGTATAAATTGTCAATACCCATATTTTTAACTCTTAGAAGCCTCTCATAGATTGTTTCGTGATGGTACTTCAGCACCCATAGGTCCCTCAGTATTCTATCTGCAGACACATCCATATCTGAAATAATATTCATATTTTTAAGTAGTATTGCACATTTTAATATAGTAGTAATAATAATTTGTGTATTGGGACTTGGTGCCTTAATAAATAAATAAATATATACTTTAAGGGGTACTGGGTAAAATAATATTTTTCCAAGTCAGTCAAACAAGGCATATTAATCTCTTACCTATTAACACATCTAATGCTTTCTGAATCCAATTAAATGATAAACTATATATGAAAGTTCTCTTGGCAAGTTTGTCACTTAGCACTGATGGTGGCACCTGTAAAAAACATGTAAGTTCACTGAGTCACCTTGTGACTCATATGTTAGTTATTCATAAAAAATGAAAACTGAAAAATAAGACCATACCTTCAGCCTGGATGCAATGTAGTACAATCTATTTTGGCAGAATCCTTTACTTTCATCATCTTTTGTAGTTTTATATATATGAATCAAAGTTTTAACTGGTAATTTATAAAAAGGTAAAGCATCTTCAGCTGACTGAAAATTGAGAGCTAAAACGATTTTTGCTTTAGAGGCATCATAACCTAAAACAAGGTAGAATATTATTATGGGGCGCTTCTTTTGCTGTAAGCATAACCATGATAATTATCTAACAGAAAAAAAAAGCGCAGAGAATAAAAAATGTATTTACCAGTTTTCTCTACAGTCCTAGTGCGAGTCTTATATGAAGCTATTGAATTAATAAAATCACAGCTCGGAGGTATTTTTAATAAACTTGTAAAAGTTGTTGCAGAATTAAGTTTGTAAATAGTGTAATACGACAAATATGTAGGTCTTATTAGTAACTTAGAAAATACTGATCTTAAAACCATTATCGAGATGGATAGATGATTATCCGTAATATTTGAATTAGATCATTATACTTATAACGGAAAAAGATAGTAAATTAGATAATTGTTTTATTTCACACCACACCACAAGAACATCAACAGTGACAGACAATGAGACAAGTGACAACGGATTTATATGTCAATGGTGACAACAGTCAGCATGACATTGACTGGCACCAGGGCACAGACTGCACAGAGCCCTTTGACTCACAGACTACCTATAATCAGGGTTGGATTTAGGTATGATGAAAAAGATAGTACAAAAAAAATGAAAAGGATAGTATTTATAAAAAAATATAGTACACTTTCATCATTTTAAATTTAACATATAAAGTCATTAAAATCAACACCCGTTGGCAAAATTTACTTTGGGGTGGATACTCCCGGTCTATCGTCATTTTCAGAACCATCAGTGTTGCCACTTTCCATAATTAAAACACTGAAAACGTATTATTTTACACAAAAATTCGCAAGCATTCGGAAGCGATTATTAAAACATTGAGCAAACTTTGATTGAATTTCGAATGGAATGGAAGGAACGAGAGAAGTGTACTGCGGAGGATAATCGGGGAATCCCCGGCCATCAACACAGAAAACATCGCAAGATCGGAATTCGGTCGACTAGTCAAAATATTCATAATGGTGCCGATTCTCTTGTACATACACCGAACTAAACTTACAAAACTATCACTAAAATTCCTTACTTTTTACTATGAGAATCTTAGAGCTATTCTGCCAAAAAAAATCTCTAAATATAAAAATTATTTTGACACAACTAAAATCGAATTTGACAATCGCGACTCCACTTGGTTCCTACTTGTTTGCCTACCACGTGATTTCTTTTGAGCCGGAGAGGCGCGCAATGTGGCCGTCTCGACGTATTTTTATATGGAATTTTTCACTTTTTGGAAGGTAACCAAAAAAAAAATTTCCAACATGTTGAGTATTACGGGTTTGCGGGTTCCAGGGGGCAACATTTTCATTATTTTTGCGCTCAGACCAACAAAAAAAGGAAGACGGACCACGCCGTACATCAAAAGTGAAGCCACAAACCCATGCTCCTGCAAGTATATATAGGTAGTCCTCCTTATTGATTTCGATAACAACTATTATTTCCTAGCGTGTGCCCTAATATGACTCGCTAGACCGAATTTGGTTTTGAATACTCGGTCACAACTAATGCAATAGAGTTGGCCGGCAGAGTTCAAGGTATAGCTATAGGAGGGCTTCGGTCTCTCTTTACGTATTTTGCGTTTTTCGGTTAGGGTATCGATTCGCTTTTTCTCGAAAGTTTTTACATTTTCGTAAATAGACGACCAATAGTAATAGGCGCCAAGACGACCTATGTGAAGCGAGCCTCTCCCAACCTGTTGGATCAATAGCGCAAGCGGTTAGATGCCTCTTGAACACATCCTTATAGCGGAGATGTTGACCGCCATGCTTTCGTTTACCTTCCGCCATCTCAGAGTAGAAGACCGCTTTGGGTAAACGGTGGTCCTCCATGCGAAGGACATGTCCACACCACCTGAGTTGACGCTGCATAAGTAAAGCCTCCATGCCATACATGTCAGAACGGCGCAGGACCTCTGAATTAGGAACGCGGTCCTGCCATTTAATTTTTAAGATCGATCGCAAACACCTTAGGTGAAATGTGTCAAGTTTCCTTATGTCTGGTTTGTAGAGGCACCATGTTTCTGCACCATAAAGAAGGACAGGTAAGATTAATGCCTTGTAAACACTAACCTTTGTCTCTAGCAGGTCATGGGATTTCCAGCCACGATCATTAAGCCGTCCAAAGTTTTCAGCGGCGTTTGCAATGCGCGATGGTATCTCCGAAGCTAGCTAAAACACACAGGCTCACGCCCACACCTATACTCTAAAGGTTTAGGTAGTTAAAAAAAGGTAAACAAATCGTAAAAAGGGTTTTTTATAGTTGACAATTTCTTGTTTAAAAATACGTTATAACAAAATTAAATTTATTTTCGATCACAGGATAGTTTCCTCTTTTATTATAGTAGGTATGTTAAACTTAATCATTTATTCTTAAATTTCTCTTCGTAGATGTAACTGCTTGAGCATATTTTTTTAGTTAGATTTGATAAAATGATATAATATTTTGTAATCTGTCTATTTAAGGAGCCCAAAAAGACAGGTTTGTTATAATTAGTTTTTAACAACTAAATAATAAACGTAAATTCAGTGACAAGAAAAATATATAATTTCATATAAACAACCGTTGCTAAGATATGAGACGACAAAAGTAAAGGTTTATAAAAAAATAAAAGAGGTAGGTAGGTATAAACAATGGTTTGATTCTACCCTTAACATCCTCCCTTTTTTGCAAACCCTTACGCTGTCATACCGATTTGTCTCGTAATTGAAACATTCGTGGCTTAGGTAGTGCTTTTGTCAGCAAATCCGCCAGTTGGAATTCACTGGCAACATATTCAACACATATTTCACCATCAGCAACAAGCTCTCTGACGTAAAAATGTCTAATAGCAATATGCTTCGTTCTTCTGTGGAGTTCTGGGTTATGTGAGATCTTTATGGCTGCATCATTATCAACTTTCAACTTGGGTATCTCCTTCAGGTTAGATATTTCGCCAAAGAGTCTTTTGATCCAGACAATCTCTCGGGCAGCTTCACTGGCAGCCACCAACTCGGCTTCGGTGCTCGAGATTGCCACGCATGTTTGTCTCCTACTTTTCCATGATATTGGTCCTCCCGAGTATAAACACAATATACCTGACGTTGATCGTCCAGTTGTTTTGTCTCTACCGTGATCAGAATCACTGTAGCAGTCGAGGATCCCAGTTTTGTACCTTTTCTTAAAAACTATGCCAAGGTCAAGAGTTCCTCTAACGTATCTTAAGATATGTTTTAACTTTTGAATATCTTCTTTGGAAGGGTTCTCTAAAGTTCTGGATATAACACTTACAGCGTATGCTAAATCAGGTCTGGTTCCAACAGTCAGGTATGCAACTGCACCCACAGCTTCTTTATACGGAAACGAAGTAGGTTCTACCAGCTCTTTATCTAGTTCCGTTAGTCCATCTTTCTGTATAGGAGTGGTAACGGGTTTGCAATCAGTCATGCCAAATCGGTCTAACAATTTCTGAGCATAATGCTTCTGTGACACTTGTATGGTATCATTCTGCTCCTTTATTTCTAATCCAAGAAAATATGTGGCATCTTTAATAGTAATTTTGAATCTCTTTTTTAACTCTGTAATGTACTTTTCAGAATCATCTTGATTTGTTGCAGCTACTAGGCCGTCATCTACGTACAGAGCAAGAATTATTTTGTTATTTCCACGGTTTCGAATAAATAGGCAGGGGTCTGTGTCACATTGTTTGAATCCAATTGCTTTTAAGTAATCCACCATACATTGGTTCCAACACCGAGGTGCTTGTTTTAGACCATATAGACTTCTCTTGAGTGATATTATATAGCCTATAACCTTCCTCGATAAATCGACTATCTAACACAAAAAGAATTTTTCAATTCCAACCAGCAGTTCCTGAGATTAGCGCGTTCAAACAAACAAACAAACTCTTCAGCTTTATAATATTAGTATAGTATAGATACAAAAGTACTTACCGCCTGGCCACGGGAGGCGCGAATTGTGGTGTGGCGGGCAGTACATTTTTATTCATTGGTTTTAGTCGCAAAGCGCTTCGCACCGCGCGAAAATTCGCTGCAGCGGAATGTCCCGTGGCCAGGCGATTAGCTTTGTATGTTCTACAAAAAACGATCAGTTTATTACCCATTTTATTATTTACAGCATTTTCTCTTAAAATATCTCGAAATCAATAGCTCGCAACTAACGACGGTCACTTCGTCGAGTTGAAGTTCGTCGGTAATGTTTATCATTTTCGTCGCGGTGTCGAGATCTGCGACGTCGTCTATCACTACTTTCAGAATGTCTTGAAATCACTCTTTTAGAGACATCCGTTTCCGGTGATTCAGACCACCTCCATGACCGCATTGACGAATGGGAAGTCCTGAAAACAAGGTATATTTTAGTACTTGCTACTATTGCTACCAAAGAAGCGATCAAGATACTAACTAATACGTTTTTAATATCCTTGACTCACCTATCCTTCTCGTGGACAATTTCATTGGTATAATATCCATTATATAAGTTATTAGGATTTCTGAAGATGTGTAAAAAATTACAAGCACGACCCTTTGGGCACCGCCTTCGTAATTGGAGGCCTGTAATGTAAATAATTTCACATTCATTTAAATTCCCCAATAAGGCATACAAATTATACTTCCACAAAATAAAGATTAGTTACCACATATAGCATTTTTCCAGGAATTTATAAGACAAAACTGTAAGGATAACTGTCTGCCGCCATACCAGCGTGTATGTAGAGATCGATAAGCCGCTACAGCACATCGCAGCTCAGCAAATTCTATGAATGTGTTTCCTCGAAGATGTTTTTCATAGTTGTTACAGACCTACAACCAGATTAAACCTTAACTATAACGACTTCCAAATAGGTAGGTATGATGCGGATATCTCTTAATTATGTAAAAGGTAGAATTTTAGGACTTGTATACAAACCTCCTTTTGTTCATTATAAAAATGCCAAACGTGTGTAGATGGTAAAAATCTGAAGTTGATTTGAGTAACAATATTTTATTCAGTAGTTCTAATAAAAATTATAGACTATCTTTAGATAATGGAAGCCTATTTATATTTAAATACATGTTTGTAACAAATACTAAGTGGTCAGCAATCCGTCATTTCATTAATCATGACTTCATGAGCTAACGAAAATTTTTTGATCACTTATAATTTTCTGATTTACTCAACTTGTTTAGGCTCTAGGAGACAAGGTCGATTATTATCTTGCTGATTTGGATTAAAGTTTTATTACTCACCTTAAACTGTGTTATTCGACCAAATTTTTCAAATTCTGATAATACATCAAAGAAAAAGTCTTTGTATTCCTTATAAGTATCACTATCCTCAAATTCTAACATTATATCTGTGTCATATTCATTGACATTTGCATTACTTAACCCAAAATGGTTATAAAAATTGGTACCTAATAACACCTAAAATAAAAAGTTTCTTTTATTATTAGCCATTTAACTGAAAATGCACACAGATGATAGTGTGCTTAAGAGCAACATAAAAATAGTAATGTAAATTTTTGCCTACAGCATGGGCTGTAATAAAAAATGTTGTAATTTTTTAGCATTACGAAATTAAATTTATGAAAAGGATATACTTTGCTGATGCCAGGGTATTGATGATTCCTTGAACATTGATCACCAAATCGACAACATGCTGTTTTAGAGAAAAATGGACAAAGTTCAGCATCAGGTCTTGTCTCATGCATCACTTTCAATTCGGCCGGAGGTTCAACTGAATCTCCAGACAAAAACAAATCCAAGTGCTCCATGAAGATATCTTGCTTTCTCTTCAGTTCCTGTTGAGCTGCTTTTATCCTGTCTTCTTCTATTTGTTTTTTCTTCTGTTCTAACTCCCATTCCTGCCAAAATTTTATTATTATAATGAATTTTAAAGTTTATTATGGTGTCTAAAGTCTGAGATCTCCATTGAGTTTAGAACAATACTATAACAATTGTGGTACCTAAAAAATAAAACAAGTTTATTGAATAACAGACGGCAGAGTGAAAAATCACCCATTTGAGTACAGATTTTTTTAATATAAAAGTATACAATGCAGTCTTACCAGCTTAAGCTTAGCTTCTTGTTCAAGGCGTTTTTGTTTAAGTCTATCTTTTTCTTCTTGAAGTTTTTTCCATTGTGTGTTTGCATTTTTTTCAGCTTGAATCCATTTTTCGTTTTCTTCTTCATTTTGTTTATTAATTTGTTCAAAAATTAATTCCTCCTCTAGGTCTTGTTGTTTGATGTACCATTCAGTAAAGAAAATTTTATCTAGAAGAAAAATTGTAATTATTACAACTATCTGTGAAAAATTTTGTATCCATCTTTGCATCGATCGAGACATAAGCGGGGGAAACCGCGGGGCGCAGCTAGTAAAAAAATTAAAACGGAAGGTTAAACCTGGCAAAAAAATATATGATATAAACAGTACCTGTAGTTAACTGAGTATATCTAATACATACCTATACCTACCAATATGATTACCTATTCATATTGAATGGGTACCCATAATTCTTGTTGACATACCTCTTTCTTTAGCTTGAATTGTGCGGATCCGTTTTCTTCTTTCCCTTTTCGCAATTTTTCTCCATTCTGCATGCCTGTAAAATATAAAGCTACTAAATACGTTAAAAACTAGTAGTGTTTGTCAGGTTACTTTTCCTACTTGCCTTCCCATAATTATTTTAGAATTTTAAAATATTTGGAGAAAATTTTGTTTTCTCCTTTTCTTTTAATTTTATTGTCGGCGCCCAGGAATATTAATTACTTAGTAGAAATTTATAGTAGTTTCAATTTCATTCTTCATTTCATTTTATCAATTTGTTGACGATGGATGTAAACACAGATTGTACTGACAATTTTTTTGACAAGAATGACAACTGACAAAGTCCAAGGTTGACAAACGGACAGTCAATGTCATTGTCAAATTCATTTGTGTTGTGTTGATCACAGATTATTCAAGACCATTTTTCTTCTTTTTTTCTGTTTGAATCATGGAAGTAGTAAGTACTTAACATAATACTAGTTTATTTATTCCTTTCTTCAACGTTAAAGTTTGTTTGATCCTATGGTCTGGTCATACTTAAGTGCCAGAAGCCCGAGCCAGCCAGAACAAGCAGGAGCGTACTTTCTGGCTTCACCGTGACGACAGTAGCGTGCCCACTAATTTCACAGAAAACTTAGTTGGTCGAGTCAATGTTCAATATGGATATGGAAATAAAAGTTTGAGTCTGTCCCACAATAGAAATAAATCTATAAAATAATGTCATGATGGCCCAGCGGCCCGATAACTCTGTGGGCCCGCCACTTAGGCTGCCTTTCCACCAGAGATGAGCGACGATGCGTAGCGAGGAATGTCCGTAAAACTAGCCAATAACAACGCTAGCTTAGCTCAAACTATGACAGTGAAGCGATGTTATTGGTTAGTTTTACCCACATCCCTCGCTACGCATCTTCGTCTGTGCCACCACTCATGCAACTAGGTTGAAGTATCAAAGTTGCACAAATCCGGGTTGCCAATGTGACTTTTTCAGATCATAGGGGTGATGTGAGATTTTGAAATTGGCAGCGAGTCGCTAGCGACTAAAGTTGCTGCGTGTGTGCACATAGCATAAATAGGTATGTGAAAACAAATAATTTACAACAGATTTGACTTTCCACTTCATGTGGGTAGATACAATTAACGGGGAAATTAAAAATTGCTCCGCGCTCGTTAAAATGGAAAGCAACACGCACAAGATTAAAAACTTAATTATTTGTAATAAGGACGATGATTTTATTGAACTTTTGCGCTCTGGTTTAGACCCTAATTTCGAAGGCGGTTGGCCTATCAGGTTGGCGGCTCGATATGGCTGTACGACTATAGTAGAAACATTGCTGCAATTTGGAGCAAATCCCCATTTATTGAGCGAATCAGGTGAGTAACCCTTTACATACCTAATAATTTTTATGTATTTACAACAATTTATTTTTTGTAGGTCGGTAATCGGTATGTAAGTGTAGGTACTCCCACTGGACGCCGCGCCAGGATAAAAAACTCTGAATAATCAGGATTCTGCACCTAACTGCCTTGATAACCCATGTAGGTAGGTAGATACCTAATTTGACTAGAGTTGGAAATTACGACAAAATTAGACAGGTAGCTAGTAGCTCCCAAAATTGCTCTTCCGTGCTGCACTTTAACCGACTCATTGCCAACATCATTTTCCTGCATACTTTAGCCAGGTCCCAAACATTGGATGATGACGTGGCAGGCGCGTCATGAGCTTACATCAAGGATGACGCACCTAGAGCGGCATTGGCCCCCTGTGATGTTTTATGCGTATTTCGCTGTTATCTTGTGTCAATCTGCTAAGAGAAAAAGTTATTTGTGTCCTTCGATTCGAATTCGTTAGTATTCAAAGGAAATATGGCCTCACAAGGTAGTATTTATTGATTTTAGTAACATGTTGCAGTGGTCGCCAACATTTTTGTAAATAAAATAGTATTAGGTTATTTGTTTGTGATCAACGTATTATTTGTAGATAATCAGCAAGCAGACGAAATTTTTCCTGAATGTAGTCAATCGATTTTGCATATTTCAAAGAAGCGTAAATTCATGGGACCATGTATACACACGGCTACACATCAAGCTATACATTTCCAGTATAAGCTGACCTCGCATCGTACGGAAATCCTATACAATGCGAGATCAGCATAAACTGGAAATGTATAGCTTGTTGTGTAGCCGTGTGTACCATGACCAATAGTCAATATACAAATTATAATTCAGACACTAGCATTGAAGAAATTATGGATTCTGAAGAAGAGGAATGTGAGAAAAAGAAAACAAAGTTTAAAGTAAGAATGTCTAAGGAGGAACCTAAGACGCACACTAAGTCACCCATTAAAAATAAATCAGACCCTGATTGCTGTGCAGCAAAAAAATATTTTAAAGCATTGTTCTCAAAAGATTTAAAAACAGAACTAAATACACAAGACGAACTGCCTCCAATTTATGCTCAGTTTGAACATGACTTGGGTATGATGCTAGCATTTAGACTTAGAAATGTACCAGCAAGCAAACGTTTGGCAAAATGGCTATACATTGAAAAAAACAATTGTTCAAATTTTATATACGGGGTGGTAACCGTTTTCGCGTCTGTGTCCCTTCCACCCCGTATAAGTTTGTAAACTGTTACCAAAGGTTTGCTATCCCTAACTTATAAAATATGAATTCTAAATTAATGGCAAAGGGTATTGTCAACTGCAATGTTTAATTTAGGATAAAAAGTGGTAGTTCTCTTTATCTCAATGTTTTTAAAAACAGTAAGTTCGATGCGACGCACCAGGTGCGTCAAGGGCCTCCCGTGATATTTGCTTATGACGCGGCTGGGGCGTCATTGGCAATGAATCGGTTAAGAGTTTAGACTTCCTGGGACAAATTAATTATTCGTATGCCTACAGCTGTCAATACAATTAAAAGATATTTACCTAGATACCATCGGCATCGCCGTTGTTCTAAGTATCTAGTCATCGCATGCGTTATGGGTGACGTCTTGGTTTTCCTGGATTCCCAGGGCTGGCAAAGTGTTATTGGGTCTATCTATAACATGTGCCCTAAAAACATAACTGGCGAAATGTGGGTGTAGTCGGTGTAGGTACCCACTGAACACACTGCTTAGCCCTTCGGGGAATACAGGTGTGATTGATGTGATCTTGTATTTATAATTGCAGGTGCCTCAACTTTACAACTAGCAGTATTTTCTGGTGAAAACTGGAACACGGATAAATGGACGTCTTTACTGTCGTGTTGCGATTCATCCCAACTAGCGGACGGAGCAGCTGTCGCAATTATTTTTAATAACGTCCCGGCTTTGAAGAAGATCTTGGCTACTGGAAGATGTAATACTAACATTCCTACAACTTTAACAGGTTCTTATTTGTTTATAATGTTACCGACGGCCTTGACTGGGCCTGCTTTACTGCTCCCTACTCTATTCACGATTCGATACGATATTCGAAATACCGAAATCATTACCAACGGCTTTTGTCGCTGACTGTACCTACCCATCTCCATAACTTTTGGACGTTTCAGGTAAAACTTTGGAACTTCTGGCAAAAGGCTACAAATTAGCTCATTTGATGAACCCACCTACTATACAAAATTATAACGAACATGTAACAACAATGTCACCAAGGATATCAAGACAGACGGACCGATCGGTAACTAAATTATATTTTCGTTTTAGCTTAGGTACTGGTACCTATCTACTGAAGGTTTCAGTGTTCCAACACACAGTCTAGCTCTAGTTGCGGGGTGGTATAGGTGCCTTTTACTCTCGTTATTATAAAAGGTATCCGGGTGGTAACAAAGAAGATACATAGATTATTTCTATGATAAAAGTGGTTGGTAACCCGGAAAAACAAATCTATCAATGAACGTTGCATTTTCGTACTTTTACAGGAGCCCGCCAGAGCCTCATTATCTCCGTATCACGCACACAGAAACTTATCACCGTCAGTAGCCAGATTTTTCCATCAAACAGCAAGTCAGTCATCCTTATCACCGACAAGAAGAGGGGTTTTGTTGACGTCCTCGCCGACAAGTGACGCTACTAGCTGATTTAATAGGTCATATTTTTTTAACACAGAAACTGTAAAAAGGTACCAAATGGAACTTGGAAGGCAGTGTTCTGCAAATCTGCATCCTACTGGCGTAACACACGAACAATCATAATCCGTTTCATTTTAACAGTTGAACAACATATATTTACGTTAATTAGGTACATACGTTGCTGAGAAGACAAATTTTTTGAACATGAATTAGCAAAAATCAAATCCTTCAAAATGATTCAGATTATGATTGATCGTGTGTTACGCAATTAGGGTGCTGGTGTAATAGGTATATCTACTACTATTTTACATACTTACATTTAATATTAGTAAAAGGAGGTAGTAGTCGTTTTTTAAGAATTTTTTACTTAATATTCAATAATATCCTAAAATTGTATCTATTGGTTACACACTGAATTTTAATACTAACTTACGTAAGATGACCAATATTATTACTCATAGCTATTTTTTAAAACGATGACCATGTATAATTATTCAATAAGAAATAAAGACACACTGATGACAGTAGCTAATTTCTTTTATTACGACTGGTAGGTATACCTAGTTACGTACCTATACCTTAGTAGGTTCGCGAGGTTAACCTACCTAGTTAGGCCCGGTAGTCAGCCACGAAAGTCGACAAACTCTACAGTAGGTACGAAAAATCGGAACTAAAATTACAATAATTAACAAAAGTATTAAGTAGGAACCTACATCAAATTCAGAAAAGCCGTGTATCAAATTGTTTCGTTGCTGACCGTACCAATACACGCCACGGATGAGTTTACCCACTAAAATCTTCTTGCGGTTCATTTTAAGTAGGTCTGTCTGTTGACTCTAGATTGCTGTGTTGGTGTGCAAAGACTCACTGCTTGCGTTTCTGATAAACTATCGTTTGGCACCTAAAACAAAAGACGTGATTTGATAGGTACCTAGTAATCTCAATAATTTACGCAACGTCGGCGTCGCTACGAAAATCTGAGATTTTCAAAACGAGCAGTACCTAAGTAGGTACCTAATTTGATTAATGAATGTGTATACCTATAGCCTATGGGTCCTATCAATTCTATCCATATCTAACTATGTAGAACAGGCAGTTCAAAAGTCTTGAGACTATTACTTTCTGAAGAAAGAAAAGAAGTACCTACTTATTACTCTAATGGTAACAAAACGGATCTAAATAGGTGACTGTTCTCTAGTGTCTTGGTATCTCGACTGCTTTATACCGCTTTAAGTGAGTATTATGCAAGGAACATATACTCACATATGGCGAGGTATTATGTTCCTTGGTAATGTCACTTGCACGTCATAAAACGACAAAGTTTAAAAGTACATATTTGTATATGAGACAATTTAGACAGTTCAACCTTTCAGTTTAGTGCAAAGAGTACTGGGAATTTTGTCTAATCTAAAGTGATACTAATATGAGGTCGACTATACCTAACTTCTTCCCTTCTGAGATGAGGCTTTGAAAACGGTTAGCTGAAATTTTCCAGTGTAAAGAATTCCACTTTCTAAAAATACATTCAAGAACTTGCCTCTAACGGTTTTGGAGTCGGAATCACAATAGGATAATTTCTGATAACACATAGCTTTGGGTAAAGTAGCGGCTCTCCGCGCCAGAACTGAATTGAGTAATACGAAGATTCTTCTTCAGGCAGACGATATCCGTGCTGTTAAGACAAAAGGCACACTTTAGGTACAACATCTCGTCGTCGTTATCTGACATCGATCCATTTTGGTAAGTTACAAAAACTGGTCCTAGTGGCCAGGATCGGGCGATGGATCGATCGACGGATCGGACCTGTCTCTGCCAGCAGTAGATGCGTCTTGCTAGCGGAGTCTGAAATCAGGAAGGAAATATCCTACTCCTTCTATGAGACCGTGATGGTCA
The DNA here is from genome assembly GCA_947522985.1 of Lithophane socia. Lineage (NCBI taxonomy): Eukaryota > Metazoa > Arthropoda > Insecta > Lepidoptera > Noctuidae > Lithophane > Lithophane socia. The sequence continues at coordinate 7,766,413 of OX383256.1, forward strand.
GGGGGCTGCCAAACGGAATCGTGAGAGGGCTGATCCTGCTCGCTGAAGAAGGCGTCGGGGAGGCAACCGCCTGTATCACTTAAGGCAGGCAGGAATTTGTGGTCGCAGGCGCTATGAGTGGGTACTCTGTCCGCCCACCGAGTTATGTCAAGGAAGACGCCGCACAATGGTCGCGTGCTGCTTGCACTCTTGCACAGTTATAATAGGTTTGGGGAGACCCCTTTTCAGTCTCCCCAAGGATGTGCCCTAACAGGCGTTGCACAGGGGGGTTTCGGATCAGTGTTTTGAGAGGTAACGGAGCCCCCTTCCATGTGCAGATGGTTACCACGGGGGTGGTTTAAGTGAGGTAAAAATCAAACACTCCTCGGTCTAATCCCCTAAGCCCTTTAAAGGACTTTGAAGGTTTCCAAAAAAAGAAAAAACCGGCCAAGTGCGTGTCAGACCACGCACAATGAAGAGTTCCGTAATTGTGATGAATTTACCTATGCCAAGAACAAAGTTAACTTTGTAGTTGAAAAACGTGTTCTCCCTTACGAAATGTATGGGAGAACATGTTTTTGTAACTGCAAATGCGGCCTTTAAAGAGTATGTAGAGATAAGGGTAACGAAATTAAAACATTTAGAACTTACGATATTTTTCCAGTGGCGACGTAAATCTTTATAGGATTTAAATTTTGATATTCCGAAAAAATCTTTATGACTCTCTTCGATGATAGCCTTGTTCAGGCTAGAACAGGAAAAAACATTCGCTGTACTTATTGTAATTTAATATTCCAATCCAAGTCTTAAATTGGAACCACTTTCTTCTAGTTTGGTATAGTCCATAGCTCACTAACAGTGAAATAATGATTAGATATCAGTGATACTGATAAGATAAGACAGGAAAATAAATAAGACCCAGACCTTGGCAGAACTCTTATCCATTCGCCAGGCAAAAATTCTTCTTCCGATATCATTAAGTTTATTTTTACAGCATTAATTTCGATACTAGTGTAGTTATCTGAAAGAAAAGAAGAACCAAAGTAGGTACTCATTAATTTGTATTTAATCATCTGATTAAACACCAAATAGGTACGTAGTACGTACTATCTTTGATAACTACTACGACTATTATCAGTATCACACACTTGAGAAAACAAGATGACGGCTAGTCTTACCGTTAACTGAAACATTATAATTGACACCTTCTTGAGGTCCCTTTGCAGTTAGAAAATCTCTATTATTTATGAGATAATTATCTTCCAATGTATTCCAAATAGGTGCGATTCTTGCAGTCATAGTGTAATGGAAACATTTTTGATATATTTCTGTAGTCGCCGATTTAATTCCACCGTCCTAAAAAATGCAGTAAGGTACCGACTAAATCAACGACTAAATGACATCGAAACATCGACTAAATGATAAGGCGTAAAGCAGAGGCGGAGGCGCAGGGGCTCCCATACAATAAACGTGATTTTTTTGCCGTTTTTATAGATAATGGTACGAAACCCGTCGAGCGTGAGTCCGACTCGCCCATTATTGAGTGGGCAAGTCACCCCCTGCCCCTGCCATTGTATCTGTGTATTCTATATAAAACATTGGTCAGGCAGGGGCCAGTCTTTCCATAGTTCAAGATAACCATTTCACTTAACCACCCAAGCCAGCATCTTTGTTTCCACACATTGACCAATCGGGGATTGTCCTTGGGTGCACTTGCATAGTTGGTACGAGGACAATCGTCGGTTGGTGCCTCATTCCATTTAAATTTGTCTAAGGGGCCTCTGCGAGCCGGCTTCGGCCCCTTGTACGCCTTCCAAAGGTGCGGGACCCTAGGGTCCCGAGCAATGTCAAAGACAAAAAAATAAAAGAGATAAATGTTGTTTTAAAACAAATGAGCGGTTTGAGTTCAGTTACAGGCCAGTTTTCAATTATTTTATCACGGAATTAAGTGAGCTAAATATGTGTGATATTTGCAGTGTGAATCAAGAAACAGAAACTGATGATGATTTTTGAGTATTTGACTATTTCGAATAAATTCTGTTTGATTGTATAACTGACGATTAAAAATTGGCCCCTAGTTTAGTTTTTTTTTTTTTGTAATTTTTATTTAGATTTAAGTTAATAATTAACAAAAAAAACACTAAAACTAGAAGGACTTACTAACTGTAGGTACCAATAAATATAAAAACAAAGGGACCCTCAGGCGTCGAAGTATTCGTCCGCATCGCTGTCATCCGGAAACGTGCCCAGAAGACTGGCAGCATTGCCACGTTGAATGGCAATGCTAATTCTATGGCCAAAGAACAAGCCAGCCCTCTGGTCACGTGAAGTATCGACCAGTCGGTGAGAAATTTCCTTATAAAGGAGACGCGCACTCGGGCCCCATGACCCGAGCGTTTCGACCCCAAACGGCTCAAAACTGTAGTTGCCCACAAGGTTTCAGTATTTGCGCCGCTTGAACTCTCAGCAGCCGCAGCAGCGGCGCCAGCACAGCCCGCCGTGCTAGTATTATTAATTTTTAATTTAATAAGCAACTTACCTGCATCAGCGAAAATTTGACAAATAGCGAGTTTAATTTATCATAGTTATCTCCTGCCTTATTGAAAATAATATGAACTTGTTTTGCGTCCCTCTTGTCTGGGCAAGCCAAGATTGATGAATGAGAGAAGATTATCATTCTGAAAAATATGTATGGTAAGTTACGTATCCATTAGTAGGTACTTAATTGCATATTTTATTGTTTTAGGAAAACAATGAAAAATAAGTATCAACATAAGTAGTAATTATAGATATGTTAATTTACAGTCAATGATGGAACAAGGTTTATGAATAAATGTAGGTACTTACCTGCATTTAAGTATTTTCCAATGGTAATCTGAAGGCGTGGATCTATCATGCTTATCACTGATATTTGCAATGGCTATAACGTAACCCAGGTTATTTATATCAGGATTTACTATATTTATTCTCATCTTGCCAATATTTTATTGATTTTTTTTCTGCGTAGGTACCTAAGTAATAAAGTTTCAGTAACCTCAAAAAAAGGCGCCAAGTGTTTTTTTTTAAATATAAAATTAAAAGTTTAGATATCTGTTAGAAAGTTACACAAGTGCCCTTGTGGAAAAATCATAATAGGTACTTACATTATGTAAAAAAACCATGGCCGATCCGAAAGGGGCACATAATTATGTTACTGCACTAACATTACCAAAAAGTAATTTAAAAAAACATTTCTCAAACATGCTTGTAAATGGGTACAATATTTGAACGCCGAAAATTAAAATACCTACGGGTAAAATGCCAATGTTTAAAACATCGAAAACTTAAATATCGAATGACCAGATATCCGAAAATTAAAATAAGTAACGTAAGTTTATACAGTAGTTAACGAACAAAGGGCGTTCCCGTTAACCTGCAATAGTATAGCGTGTATACATGCTAAAAAAATACTACAATTTTTTTTTTTTTTTTGCCATTTTCACAAAACTATTAAATTTAAACGTAAAAGAAACACTCTGTACACGCACACTTGTATTTCAACGTAGAAAAACAAGTGTGACAAGTGGGCGTGTACAGAGAGTTTATTTTCCGTAACAATTTAATATTTTTTGTGAATATTTTACTAAACTAAAACAAAAAAAAACTTTTTTTTTTTAGGGTAATTTTTTTTTTGCATGTATACGCTATACTATTGCAGGTTAACGGGAACGCCCTTTTTTAGTTAACATACTGTATTTGTCGAATGGTTAGATAACCTACGTCCAATATATCTATTAGCTACAAAAGTGACATAAAGACCCAAATATCGAAGTACCAAGTATCGAATGTCCTACATATCGATATTTATTTATTGCTAGCTATGCCCCGCGGTTTCACCCGCGTAATGTTCGTAGCAAGTATTTTGTATTAAATTTCTGCGAGCAACTTGGAAATAGCGCTCGCCGGCCGCTGTCGCGGCACCGCTCGCTACGCTCACGCGCGGTTTGTCTCAGATCTAACCCAACCTATTTCACCCAGTTCAATATGATGAAACATACAATCTGCCGCAGAAACGTTTCACCAGTGTCTAATTATCTAGTCGCAGGCAGATTGTATGATTGTTGACATTTTGAACTTAATAATATGACTATCGACATTTTTAATCAGTCGATAATTTAATCACTCGGCATTTTAATTAAGCTTAGGTATAAAAATTTTCGACATTTCGATACATTGTTAATAAAATTTTCGATGTTTGGAACAGTGACATTTTACGCGTAGGTATTTTAATATTCGACATTTTTGTTGGTCTGAGATTCGACATTTATATTATACCCATGGAAACCCACCATGGAAACCCACCACCCATGTTTACCCATGGAAATTCGAGCATTAATTTGACAACCTTCTTCGAATGAAATCGAAACTGTACTGGACAAAAACAAGTGAATATGCGGCCGGCAATGTTACTATGAACACTATAGTACATTACTGTCGCGCTCGCGACCAGCAAGGGGCAAGGGGATTGATGGAAGAACGTGAAAATGTAAGTCATGCAAGACATACGTAAGTCCATCAATACCTGATTGCGGCTAAGGCTTTTATAGTACTTTTCTCAAATAATGCGCGAAAATACATATATAATAATAACTTAAAAATGTGAATTATATATTTATAATTCACATTTTTAGTACCAAAATGACACAAAAACCATCAAAAATGTTCAAATTTTCAACAGGGGGTCACAAGTTATCACTTGTAGACACCCACCTAAACGATGGCCGCCCGCGCCCCATCGAATGCAACCGGTAAAATTCCCCACTGTGAAAAATATGTGATTATTTTTTATTTGTATGAAATCTCTTCGAATAAAAGTCAATCTTTAAGTTAGTTATTTAATCAAATTAAAATAATATTAGACATGGATAACTAAATTCGGTAAATATGTTACACAACTAAAGTACACAAATATAAAAAAAAAAGAAATCATTATTACATATTTCAGCTTAACTATAAGACATAATCTCAATCACATATCCCTTGACAGTGATAGTTCAATTGAAAAAAAAAACTGCAATAGTAACTAGCTACCCCATTGTGATTTTAAAGGCTAGACAGTTTATTTATTAATTATTGCAAGTTGTATTGCTTAAATGTCATTACTTTGTAACTGCATAACGTATGTAGCACCATTACTTTGTAACTGCATAACGTATGTAGCACTAAGTCTTAGTAGAAAGTCATTATAAACATACAAAAATATTCAGTCATTCGATTGACACTTATCTCCATTCAAAAAGAGTTTATTTGGAAGTCAATTCAGTCAATAATGTTATTTATCTTACATTATGATCACTTGCTTTTTGAGAATTTTTATAACAGTCATGATTTTGCGAAGCGTTGTGTTTTTTTAATTGTTAGTTTGATTTTCAAACTGATCACGAGCTTTGCGTAGCACTCCCTGAGTCTTATGAATCTCTCTACAAATAGCACGTTGAACACTTCTCTTGCGCAAATTAGCGGCATTCAGTTGCATCAGAGTTTCTGCGAGTGTCGCCTTGGTCCGAGCGAGCTTCTGCTTCAATGTTACATTCTCCTCATATAATGACCCTGCAAAGAAAGCAGTTGAGCATTAAAGTAACATAATTATAGAAATTGTTTGATCGATGCTCTTGGACAATACATCACCGGCGAGTCTAGAAGAGCACATAAATCATCGGTCTCTTGTTTTACTTGTCATAAGATGTGTGACAGGGAGGGGCATAGGAACATAAGAAATACTTACGAGGTGACAGAGCAACAGGATCGTTTTGTTCTAAGCTTGATAGCCTATCACTATCGATACCTTGATCTGGTGAAGTAGGTCGCTCTTCTTCAAAGTGAAGACCTTCATGCACAATAGCTACTTTATTATTGACGTCCAAAGCCATTTTGCGTGTAACTTCTATCTCGAGTTGAGAGTTTACTTCTAATGCATCAGAAAGCTTTTCACGTGTCTCTTCCAACTCTCTTTCAATGCGGAGCCTGTCGTGTTGGGCGCGAGCTCTTTCTAATGCAGCCTGAGACGCTTGAACAGTAGCTTCGTCTGCAGCGCGCCTCAAGGAACGTTCCGTTTCCATAAACGTGGCTTCCAGTTCTTGTCTTTCTGATCGTAATCTATCAGCAGTTTGTACAGAGTCAGAGAGCTTTTCCTCGACATCTTTAACTCGAGATTCCAAGCTTCCAACTGTATTCCTTAAATCATCTAAGGTTTTATTAGCGTCAGCCAAACTTGATTGTTCAGACATTAAACTTTCTTTTAATTCATTATTTTCTGTGATCAGTTCTTTAATTTGTTCCTTTGAAAACTCAAGTTTACTATTTAAGTCGTTGTTTTCATCCTCTAACTGTTCAGTTCGCTTAGTGAGATGGTTCAGTTCCTCAATCAAGCCTTCAGTGGTAGGTTTGTTGTCTTCTGATCGGGATCCATACGATCCACGTGCTCGCCTTGAGCGAACTTTGCTAATATCAGTACTAGATTCGCGCAGTCCGACGCCAGTATCACACAGTCCAACGCGGGCGAGCGATACATTCCTATCTGGCTCTGACCAACATTCAGACTCCGATATGACATCTGCTTGAGGGAAATGTTTGAATAAAGCTTTTCTTTGTGCCGAATATCTGTTATCATCGCTACATCCCACATGGTGACCAAACATCATAGTTAAATCTTCAATTCTCAATGACTGCGATATATCCATATTACTCTCGTCCATGGTGAATTCCTCGGGCGCCATAGATTCGTCCAACTCCAAACCAACAGGCAAGGCGAGGCTTTGCTCTAGTATGCTTTCAGCCAACTTTTTTTTATCCTCACCAAGCACACATCTATGAAAAAATAAAAATAACCAAGTGAAAAGGCAGTTTTCATACTTAAATTTACTGGTAACTTATATTTAAATTAAAAAATAGCTTTATATTGTCAATACAACTCAGCTGTACTGTAACATATTGTTTTAAAATGTATCACCAACCAGCTTATCACAGTCCATGGTTGGACCATAATGTAAGTCTACAAGCCGGATGTTAAATACATGAATTGGTTCTGAATATGGGTATAATATTATACTAACTTGTGAGATAGTAATTTATCGAGGAAATATGCCAATCCTTGTAGTCTTTTCGTAAGCAGCTGTTGGAGATTTCTGAAATCAAGAAAAGTGAGGTGAATCAGACATTAAAAAATGAAAACACTGTTTAAGCACACGTGTATGAAATATGAATATGGTGCATAGAAATTATTGTTACCCCGCGTCGACATTCTGAATTGTCTCGAAATGTTTTTGCATATCCCTAACTTTGCTTTCGAGGTCCTTGATATGTTCATCTTTACACTTCAGTATTTCCTCATATTTCTCTAATTGTGAGTCGCTTACATGCGCGTAAACTAATTCCTTGTCCTGGAAAAAATTTAATACATTAAATCTGCAAAAATATTATATGTTTATTTATAGCCTGCAAAAATATGAATACTCATAACTTACTAGTTTTATTTTCTTGATTTCTTTGTCTTGCTGTTGAATTTTTTTCATACATCCTTTTATCATTTGTAAAGCCTTTTTGTTTTCTCTACGTAATTTGACAAGTTCATCCTACAAGAGAGTATGTCATGTTATTTTATCATATTGCATGTTGTTAATTTGATGCTAAATCTAATATTCAAATTGGACTCTTATGACTTGTGAACTGGGACCAGTAGCAAAAATATCCTAAATAAGGGTAGTGACGACTATTTTCAGTTCCACCAGATTTCCCCTTGGCACAACAGTCCAAAGTGCTTAGTTCAAAAAAGATAAGAACAGCATAATTATGATTTACTACTACTATATACTTACCAAGTCATCGTTATTAACCGTAACAGCCAAATAGTCCCTGAAATCAATTTACAAAATCAAACCAGCACTTGAGAAAAAACCAGCCAAAAGGGTTCCGTAGTTGGGATGAATTTATCCCAAGAACAAACTTAAAATTGTAGTTAAGAAACATGTTCTCCCATACGTTTTAAATTTTCTAATTCGCCCCCTAAAAGAGAATCCATATTCAAAATTCATTTATTTTCGTTACACGTCCGCGTTTGGTTCACAGAAATACTGTGTACCAAATTTCAACTTATATATTATATATTACTCGGTCCATTGGATTCGGAGCAAATTGGCTGTGACAGACGGACAGACAGACACACGACTGATCCTATAAGGATTCCGTTTTTCCTTTTGAGGTACGGAACCCTAAAAATACAAAAATAACGAACAACTGTGTGTTGCTTACCCAGCCGATTCAGATTCTGCACATGTATCATCCGCAGGTTCTTTCTTTTCAGTTTCCTAAAATATAAGGGAATTTAAACAAATTTAATCAATCATTTAGGGACAGCGCAAAACACCGGTCTACATGCCGCTGACTTTTTATAATTAGATGTTCCAAAACAGAAATATTTATTTTATTTTTATTAGATTAGAATTGATTTTATTAGATGAAACGTCCGCAGAAGTGTGCTGGCCCTTTGGTAAAAAAAAAACTAATGACTTGATAATTTACCTGGTCCTGTGATGCAATTTCTTTTTTTATTATATTGCTATTGTTCATGGATATTTCTACACTATCAGTAGATATCGAACCCTGTAAAAAAAAATAGCAATTTGGTCAACTTTTTTATAAAAACTTAATTGGGATTTTTAATTTGTCTGTCTAGATTTTAGTTTTTATCCCAGACAGACAAATTAAAAATCCGGAGTTACACGTAATCTGTTCGATTTATATGCATAAATCGCCCTAACACGTGTGACTCCGGATTTTTAATTTGTCTGTCTGTGGTGTCTTGTTTATACCTTTTAAGTCGTAGTTGGGTTTTAGTTTTTATTACTTGATTTTTTTTTATTACTTTAATTTTTTAACGTCATAATTATTTTAAAACTTAGAATAGTGCCTAAGCATAGTCCCTCCAGTTCGTTAGTTATCGGCTAATCGCGCCATTTAAATTTGCGAAACCCAAGAGGTACAATTATTATCAATGGTGGTACTAAATAGAACAATTGAGGTACTAACCCCATGTGAAATTTCAACAAAATCTGAGATTTTTTCCGACTGTGGCGTGTGACGCCGTTTCGGGGGCTGAGGTAAGCTTTGAATACCTACTGACCTTGGAAAACCCGGCCTTAAGGACGTGCTACTTTTCGCTATGGGATAAACAATAAAACGTATTCAAGAGTAAACAATGTTAACATGGTACCATACCTGCTGTTCCAACACATCAATGGCTTCTGCAGCCGCAGCAAGTAGTTCTTGTTTATCACTCAGCTGCCTTCTCAATTCTTCCACTTCCACTTGAAGTCTTACATTGTGTTCCAAAAGGCCCTTGACAAAACATTAGCTGATTAAATAGACATTCTACTCGATATTCTATTAATCTGTTTATATGGATTTGTTTAGATAGACCTAGATAACGCAAGTTACACAAGAGCAACTTCGCGAGCCGGGCTTAAGCATAAAATGCTACTGTGGCTACTGTCGCGCTGACTCCAAAACCGATTTCTTAGAAAAGCCACGGGAGCCCCCTGGTTCGTACGTAACGAGATCCTACATCTCGACCTAAAGATGCCCACCATCCGCCAATTTCTAAAACGCCTTTCAAAGCGTTATTTCGACTCTGCAGTCAAACATCGCAACCCTTTGGTTGTCGAAGCATCTAGTTATGTCCCCTCTAATATTAGTATCATTCGCCGTCCCAGGCATGTCCTATCCGAACCTGATGACCCCATCACCCTCCTCCAGGAGAGCAGTAGGGAGAGCAGCACAGTACAGAGATACACAAACAGACGCCTACCGTCATTCCGACCTCGCCGTCGAGGTCCAGCACGACCAACGCGATCCCGATTAAATTCGTCCACCCGTCCCTTGTCCGATGATGTGCCAGCCCGCGCCGAAGCTGAGCACGTAGCTTTAAATTCCCCGATTAATAATAATGATCCGATATTGATCCAGCCTGTCCCGTCTTGCTGTCCTCCCGTGAGTGACGCCCTAAGCCGAGGTTCGTACCCCACAGGGGGTGCCCTTAGCGAGCGTTCACTTAGTATTAATTTAGAATAGTTTGTTATAAGCCCCTGGCTGGAGGCCCTGAGAGTAGTTCTTAAGGCAGCCACAGGAAAGTCCGGTTAAGTAGTCATGATTTCAGAAATCAACTACGAGATGCCATAGTTAAAAAAAAAAAAAACTGTCGCGCTGAGTCTGCATCGGTGCGCCGCGCTAGTTGGACGTCGACGAATTTGAGAAAAACATAGATCATCACAGGCATGCTGTATATTCGTAACACATTGCGGCTTTTACTTGGAGCGGTTGATGTGACGTTCTGTGTTAACAAATGATGAATATCAAAACAAGTGATACAATCGTATATCGCTTCGGTTTCGGAGTACAGGCTTTTATCATTTTTCTGTCAATTATAGCGATTAGTGCTGTTCATCCTACGCAACACAAATCGATTTTCGAGAATCGATTTCGGAAACAGAGGAATTACTTTGTATTTTATACTTATTATGTAGACAATTTTAATAAATAATCTGAATGTTTCGTAATTTTTAGTTTTCTACAAGATCTCAATTTAAAAGAACAATAGATTGTGGCGACGGAAAATAAAGATTGGTTCCCAACAAAATATAACACTATTTGTTCGATACATTTTGAGAAAGAAAGCTTTGTAGACGGGAAAAAGCATCAATTAGTTAATTGATAACTAACGAGACGGGTTGCCACACGCGGCGGCGCCTTTGAATCGATTTGGTTTTCCCATCACTAAATAGTGCTTGTGTTGTGACGTCATAGTAGGTAGTCAAAAAATGGCACGCTTGGATTTCATACAGATCGTGATAGTTGCGTTATCTAGGTCTATCTTGTGGTATTACATTTGCTTTGTGAGACATGTTCTGGTCAGTGAACATACAGTTAGATATACGTATATGGCTACAGACTAGTATAGTCTGAATACTGTCCTTATTTTTATCTGAAATGTCTGAACTTGTAATAAATAGGTACTTACTTGAACAGCTGGTGGAGATCCAGTGCCCAATTTTTCTTCAAGGAAATATATCCTCAGTTTCAAATGAAAGTTTTCTTTTCTTAAACCATTGAGCTGTTCTTCATATTGTTTCATGCTTATACCACTAGCGGTGGTGACATCTGTTGACATAATTATTGTAATTTTAGCATGTTACTTTTTTAAGCGCATCGCTAATGAGGGCGGACCGCACCACGCTTTTTTAAAGTTCCGTAGCGAAATGACAAAAAAGGAACCCTTATAATTTCGCCCAGTTTGTCTGTCTGTCCTTATGTATCACAGCCATTTTACTCGGACAATATAAATTGGCACTACATCCATGAAATCAGCTGTTCCATACATTTTGACGGTGTAGGTATTACACTTTTGTACTGTTTTAATAACATTATTAAGGTTTTAGGGTTTAAGGATTCAAATAATCAAATCAATCAATTTGCAAATGTCAATACAATTTGCCCTCCGCGGGTAAGTTTTATCTATATATATATATAAAAATAGTATAGAAGGCGCACTCCGCATTTTAGGTATGAAGCCACAACGCGACTACGCGGCGGGCTAGTTTTGTTAACGTATTCAGAAGATATAAAGAGTTACGCGGGAGAGGCAACTTCTATAGTCCAGGAAAATTAGGGTTTCACCTCGGAATGAGAGATAGTCAGCTATAAACTTGTTAAAAACCTTTATTTTGACAGCCTAAAACTTGTTTCAAAACCTTCTTATCGTAGGGTGTCCGCATCTACAGATATTCCAAGGTCAAAGGTCACGCAATAAGTGACTGTGACTATCTCTCATTCCGAGATACTTGCCCAAAAATGACTTATTTTCCTGGACTACTAGGTGAATATAACTGTAGGTATTTAGCGCTGCCTGTGCGAATTGAATTGCACTTTATTGTGTCGTAAGTCGCGTTTCATTTAAATGATTTTGCGGAGTGAACTATCTGTATTAATCTGTGGTATTAGGTACCATTTGAGTGTATCAAAATAATTAGGTGTACGAACCATGCCCTTCAGAAGAGGGTAACCCCATTTCTTGTAGTTTTCGCGGGCTGGTACTGCAAATAAAACAGAATAAATAAATTATACATTTAATAATAGGCAATCCATACTTATTTTCGCTTCCTATAAAAATTAACATTAAGAAAGCGTAATGCTGGGGCTACATTTGTCGCGTTATCGCGAACTATACATCGCGCGCTCTATGTTGCTCATCAAGATGTCGAGCGGTGTGCGAGAGAGAGCATGCGACGTTTAGTTCGCGATAACGCGACAATGTAGCCCTAGCATAAATATCGCGTAATATAATCATCCCCACTAAGGAACTTTTCACGGTGCGCGGTCATGGACTCATGGTCACAGAGACAAAAACCTATATGTAGGTAGGAAGGAACTGTAATGTTTAAGTAGGTATTAATATTAATTTATTTCGACTGTATTGCAACGTGAGCAAAGTTGATATTTTTGGTAGGAAAATAGCGTCGTCGTCCGAATATTCCCGATTAGTAACACCTTGTCACAATCGGGAAAAAAAGTCCTGTTCGTTCAGTGTTGACTGTTGACGCATGCTAAAAAGTAAAGGCTTAGAAAAAAAATGTATAGGTATGCAGATTTGTTTTGTTAAAAATATTTATCAAAAATTGATATCAAAATTTCGACTTCACTATCGGCTTTAACACCCTCGAAAACCATGAAAACAATACCCACGGAGAAAAATTAAAAAACATTCGTAACCGCCATCTTGGATTTACATTTTGACCTCACTGTCGCCTTTAGCAACCTTGAAAACTATGAAAACGACAACAATAAGTATTTTTTATTTTGATGTTAATTCTTGCTAAATATTTTAATATAAAAAAACTATTAACTGCTTATAAATATTTTTTTATGGTTTATTAAGTTTAAATCGTAATTAAAGCATTTTGAAAATCCGTGTCGTCTTTATTTGAACTCCACTTTTCTAAACCTTAACTTTTTAGCATGCGTCACACTACTCACACTGTAAACGAACGGAACTTCTTTTTCTCGGTTTTCAACAGTGTTAATGTTAACGACAGGGGGTATGCATTACTGATCGGGAATACTCAAAAAATATTCCCATTCGTCCACACTGTGAACGAATGAAACTTTTTCTCCCGATCTTCAACAGTGTTGACGAGAAGGTGTTATTGATCGGGAATATTCGGCGTCGGCGAACAGTTATGCGCTGGCCCTGGCCTACCTCAGGCCGAGGGCCCAGGGTATACCTACGAGAAAACATTGAGCGAGCTGATAACCTTGAAAACTGATTATCCGCCTTTTTGGTTGTCGTCACTGCACTCTAATTTAGTATCGGCGAGAGTTAGTTAACTGATATTTGGTTCAAAACCAATTAATATCTTTTTAACCGATTTCCAAAAAGGAGGAGGTTCTATATTCGTAGCGTATGTTTTTTTATTTATTTCCATCGATATTTTCGTCAAGTGTGGACGGATTATGAAAATTCTTTTTTCATTTGGTAGCGGTAGCTTGCGCGGTGGTCGCACATACATTTTATTAACTTTGCTTGGGTAGTTTTTAAGTTAGCTTCTATAATACGTATTTTTCCCACTTAGTCTTAGCCTATGTGGATGATGTTTTAGTAAGTTTCTGTCGCTGGTATTTACCTATCAGGTCGTGGTGATTTTGTGTGGGTAGCTAGCTACCACAACTAAAAAGAGAGAAATATATTTTTTAAACAATCGACTTCCAAAAGCTTTTTGTGTGAACTTTATAAAAAATAATTCGTCTTTTCCTAAAACTGGCTAATTGCGTGACGGACAACGCACAGTGTGAAAGCCAACGCACAGACGCACAGTAGGTACAACAGATAACTTTCTGCGGAACTGTCCAGTTGTTGTAAGTTGAAAACTATAGTAAAATATAGTGCTAACTGCTAATGTATTGTGTAATCCTAATCATCGGTTCAGGTTAAACTTGAACGATATAAACAAAATTGACATCTTTGTTGTATTTTTAGAGTTCCGCATTCTGTATCTAAACTTTGAAAACGGGACCTTGTTACTTAGCCTATGCCATAAGTCTCCGTCAGTCTGTCAGTCATCAGTCTGCTATAAACAAAGTTGAACGTTTTTAAGTGTAATAGGCAGTAATCTGAGATTTCTAAAGAATACGTAGGTTCTTGTTACTATGGCCTCTATCATAGCAAATAATAAAAACAACATGGAACCCTTACTGCGCGAGTCCGACCCGCACTTAGCCTGTTTTTTTCAGTAAACGTCAGACGTCAGTGTTACTTTTACCGTATACGAAACATGCGGTCTAAACCTCAGACCAAATAAAAAACCAACTTGCATTTTACGACTTTTTTTACATCTATTTATTAAAACAGATGCCAATGCCATCGCTGCGCAGTTACGAGCTCTTACGATCGAGCAGTGGGAAAATGAAGTAATATTTTTAAATACAGTAGTGTTTTTTTTTTGTTATTTGGGACATGTCGTTTTTCGAATGTGTATGTGTGTGTTCGTATTAGGTAGGTACCTACCTGTGTATTACTCCGAATTGATATGCTTACCTAAAGGGAGACGATATACCAGCTCCCTGTTTAGAGTTATGCATCCTAGGCAATGTTGCCATTTTATTTGTGGAAAATCTTGTTATATAACTACACCTTTAAATAAACATTTCACTAACAAAAATAACTATAGGTCTATACCGAACACAGTAAACAGAACAAAACACGAATGTTTAATGAACGCAAATCGATGACAACTGGAAATTATTTCTGTCGAATACCTAAAGTAACAGATAACGATTGTTATTAAGCGTGTTTATCACGATTGCACATCAAAACACTAGCAAGTGTGACAAAATAACTTAACAAAATTGTAAATAAACAATGGCGTAATGTAAATCACTTTGTGTTATATTTGACGTGGTACACGATAGGTTACTGAATTTAGGACGAATGGGATACGGGACTTCGAGTGGGATTCGGGAACGATCGCATATCATCGGGAGTCGCTGAGCGAGCTACGCAGATAGCCAGCATTTTGGTACATATTGAAGGGGGAATAGGAAAAAAGAAAAGAGATAGATGCTACGTTGTTAGACAGAGATAAATGGACCGAAGGCGGATACTGTGAACTACACATTATACAGAAATAGAAGTGGTGGCGCCATTAAGTATGCTCTGTCCCAAATTTTGAATTTACGCCTTACTTCCTGCATCCAGGCGATTTAACAAAATATAAGGTGACAATTTTTATAATAAGTATCAAATAAAATCATTACTTACATGAAGTTAAAGCGGATTGGTTATAATTTCCTGAAGTTTAAATAAAAGTATGTAGGTAGGTAGGTACCTACTAGCTACTTTTTAGGGTTCCGTAGCCAAACAAAACAATAAAATAACCCTTATAATTTCGTCATGTACGTCTGTCCGTCCGGATGTCACACAGCCATTTTACTCGAAGACTTTATGCACTGTACACACGGCTACACATCAAGCTATACATTTCCAGTATAAGCTGACCTCGCATTGTACGGAAATCCTATACAATGCGAGATCAGCATAAACTGGAAATGTATAGCTTGATGTGTAGCCGTGTGTACCTATCGATGAAAGTTGGAAAGAAAGGTGTATTTTGTGCACTGCTAAACAATGGTGTACTTACTGAAATTTCGCAAAAAAAATTGTTATCAGTGGGACTCCCCATAAGTAGATGCCACCGAGGCATGACAAAGAAAATCAATGCATTTGAGAGTTGATGTTTTTGCATCCCTGCCTATGGGGTTTGGTTGGATTCCAAATAAGATTATGAATTTATGATTAGGTACTATAAATCTATAATAATATAACTTTGATATTAAGTCATATAGTTTTAGAGATATTTTCGGTTACAACCGCAGAAATAACTTTGTTTTTCATAGTTCTTTTTGAGATACTATGAAATAAAACCGTTTTTTTGGCGGTCGATAACTTATACATTTTTATGGTACCAACTATCAGCGTTCACATTACTAGCACTAGGTCACCCCCATCTCTAAGAGCCACCGCAGATCTGGCGAAACGCTGTGCGCTTTCTCAGTCAAATAAAAACCGGTCAAGTGCATGTCGAATTTTTTCACATAACCAAAACCAACCATTTAGTTGGCAGGGGGGAGGACTCCTGACTATAGCAAAAATTAGCATATTTCGCAAACGGATCACTGAATCCAAAAATGGTTTTCACAAACTCACATTATGTTTAAACGACCTTTCCAACGATGACCCACAATATGGGATTGACGAGAAAACAAAAACATCCCCACTTAACGAGTAAGGCAGGTAACCTAAAAAAAAAAAAATTTAACGATTTTATTTTACCACTTTTTCGGCGTAATTTATATGTATACTCATACCAGCAGCTTACTAATAGTCCTTGAGCTAAGCCGCGGACAGACGGACAGACAGACAGACGGACATGGCGAAACTATAAGGGTTCCTTGTTGACTACGGAACCCTAAAAAGATATACATTTTGTAGCAATGGAAATAAGGTCCAAATCGTCGAAAACAAAGAGCTGTCAGTGTCTGTCACGCAGATTAACTTTTGTCTTCTTAGTTTTCACAGTGAGACATTGCTATGCTATGCTGCGCTTGGTAGCTCACCAGCCCCCTAAGGTGCTCCTACTTATTATACTATGTAATTAGATATTGGAATAATTTAGTTTCCATCCAGAAGAAGTATTTATACATTAATTATCTCCTAATATCTACATTACATACTTCTAGAAGTAGGTATTTAACTCACTGAAAAACATGAAAGTATTTTTTTTTTATTTGCAGAGCTGCCGGGAAAAGCTTCTTTTTTAAAAAAGGACTCTATATACTGAATGGTAGTGTAGCAGATAAGAATTAAGCACTGAAATGTTAGGTGGTCACGTTCGATTCCTGGATAAACTACAAGTAATCGAAAAAAACCGGCCAAGTGCGAGTCGGACTCGCGCACGAAGGGTTCCGTACCATTATCTATAAAAACGGCAAAAAAATCGCGTTTGTTGTATGGGAGCCCCCCTTAAATAATTGTTTTATTTTAATTTAATTATTTATTTTTAAAGTGAATATGTAACTAAATATTCTGTGAATATTTCAAGCGTCTACCTGTTGTCGTTTTCAATATCAAGCAAAAACATCACGTTTGTTGTATGGGAGCCCCCTTAAATATTTAATTTATTCTGGTTTTTTTTATTTTTATAGCGGCTACAGATATACATCATCCCTGAAAATTTCAACTGTCTAGCTATCACGGTTCATGAGATACAGCCTGGTGACAGACGGACAGACAGACAGCGGAGCCTTAGTACTAGGGTCCCGTTTCACCCTTTGGGTACGGAAAAAACTGTTTTAGTTTTCCATCATCTTTTGACACTCTT
The DNA here is from genome assembly GCA_947522985.1 of Lithophane socia. Taxonomy (NCBI): domain Eukaryota; kingdom Metazoa; phylum Arthropoda; class Insecta; order Lepidoptera; family Noctuidae; genus Lithophane; species Lithophane socia. The sequence continues at coordinate 7,783,854 of OX383256.1, forward strand.
GTACTATTTTTTAAGTTACATTGGCTCCACTGTACATTAACACCCGCGGGTGCGAAGCTTCACAATTTTATAGCGTATAGATGTTTTCATGTAGAACGCATTCCCAAAATTTCACACTGCGCAAACGCCTACTTTTCGAGAAAAAAAATCCTAAAGTTTCAAGAAAATCAACTAAATTTACGTAATTTATTGTTATTTTACCACAGATAATGTACGAATTTCACTCCTAGGTTGTTCCATTTTACGTTCAGACAAAGTGACAGCGGATTTGAATGATTTTTAGTATAAATACTGTAAGTTTTTAACTTTCATTCATTTTTAAATAACTACCGCAATGAACTCAAATAAGAAGTAAATAGTATCATTAATTAAATTAAAAAAATATATATATTTTATTTGTGCGTGTAAAAGATCATGGGTAACGAAACGTAATCCAATGTAAGTGAAGCTAAAGTTTGACAGTTGTCACTCAACTACACACTAAACCAATTTATTAGACAAAAATAATACACCTCGACTTACCAAAAAGGCAATGAGAACTTAGGATGTAAGAGTCAAGCGAGCTCGGGACTTGGGGCACCCCGGCTTGGACAGACGCTAACCTAACCTAACCTAACCTGTCCGAGTCGGGGTGCCCCAAGTCCCGACACGACTTAGGATGCAAGAGCGAGCGAAGCGAGCTCGGGAGTTGGGGGCACCCTGACACGGACAGGTTAGGTTAGAAGGGGGGGGGTAGTTGACGGAGCCCCGCTTCGCGGGGCTCCGTCAACTTCGCTTTAGGACAAAAAAAAACTTGAAAAGCTTGTGACATTCTAAGATTTTAGCATATTTTAGATTGACCTTGACTTTTGTAGTATTCGACCTTGACTTGTGGGGTGTTGACCTTGACCTTGCAGATGTCATTGACCTTATTATCGCTTGGAAACGACTTTAGCCCCGCCACTTGCTTTTCCCCACCCCTAATACTCTACTATTATTTTGGCAATTTTTTAAAACTTTGGTAATTTTTTTCTCGGCCCCTATGGTTTTGCGCACTTTGCGGTTTTCAAATTTACAATAAAAAGGGTCTACTCTACCCAAAAAAAAATAGCTACTACAAAAAAGCGCCGGGTGTTAAAGTACAGTGGTTCCGTTACATTTTCATATGGCGAACTAATAAATAACAGCCTACTTTGAGCCATGCCTTGGAGCTTTCTACCGAATACTGAAACTAAGTATAGTACCCTAAGGGCAAGTGTACACTATCCATACTAATATTATAAATTCGAAAGTAACTCTGTCTGTCTGTATGTTACCTTTTCACGCCTAAACCACTGAACAGATTTCAACAAAATTTTGTTAGGAGATAGATGTCATCCTAGAGAAGCACATAGGGTACTTTTAATAGACATAACACACGGGCGGAAGCTAGTCATCCATATAGGCAGGCTAATTGGGAAAAATAAGTATTGTTGAACTATTACAAGGAAAGTTAATAAAATTTGTATGGGACCTCGGAAGTATGGCCTACCAAACAAAAAAAAGAATCATTAAAATCAATTCATAATTAATGGGGGAGCAATCATGCAAAAAAAAAAAAGCGTAGTCGAATTGATAACCTCCTACTGTTTTAAGTCGGTTAAAAATTAACGGGGGTAAACAACCTGATGTTGCTCCTATAATGTTAAGTGAAGGAGTACACCTATTTGAAACCTGTATCCTGTATCAAGTAGATGTAAGTACATAAAGACAAGTTAACAACTAAGCCAACTGTTTTCTGCTGCTCTCAAACTCTTGGAGAGTTCTGTTAGCCTTTGTAGGCTTTTTTTCGAAAAAACTCTAAATGGTCTTGAAACAGACCTTCTGGGAAATTAATAATCAATGGGAAATTAAGAAATATGTGATCTTTCCCTAATTCCTTTTCTGAACCACTTCAATCTTTATACATACACATACTTATAGTGTAATGCTCTAGGAGAGCAGGTCTAATTATTGAAATCAGTTTTTTGTGGAAATGAGCTGGATGTGTACACTGTTTTGAAAATAAGCCAAGAAAATCAGTTTTTACAAACCAAATGTACAATAAAATTAATGTTCTGTCAGAGGGTCGTCTCACTTCTTGTTGTGTAAAATAGAACATTATGAAACTAGGACCAACTTGCTTCATAATAAGGTTTGAGGATCGTCATAATGTAGAAGATGTTCAAGTTGACACTCTGACTTGGTATTTAGAATATTTTATGCAAGTACTCACATAGCACCAACTTCCGCAGGTATTAATTCAGCCATTTGAATTTGATGTTTCAGTTTTGATTATTATTGTAGTCAAATGCCGCAAATACAGCTGAAAAAAACAGCAGGATTGAGTTTACAAAATAACAAAACTGTTCATCTTCATTGAAAAAATAAGCTGTCCTCTCAAAACTGCCTGATAATAAATAAAGAGCTTACACATCTGTTGGATCATAGAAATGTTATATTCGCAATCACTATTAGTTAGCCCTAGTAAAAAGCTAAGGATAGTCCACCTTTTTTTAAATTCTCCGTTGTTCAATCACAATAACTTCACTGTTCACTTTTCAAGTTTTCAAACGGACAACAAGACGTTATACCTACTTACATTGCGTAACGCTAGATACACACGCAGCGACTATAGTGCCAGCAATCCACCATCCAGCAAAGAGATTGATATAGTATTTACTAATTCCACGGACGCCGAGGATTCGCTGGCGATTTCAAAATCTGTGTGTAAACTAGCACTTCGCCCGTGGCCTCCAACGCATGGATTTCACTTTTTCAATTATTTTCAACTCACCATAGGTTAGGAACGTAAATATTGGCTAAAACTGCCGCGCGTGAGAAGCTTCAATTCGAACTCAAACTCAAAGCATTTATTTCAAATAAACCAAATATGGCATCAAGGGTCAGTCAGAAAGATGAAGCTAGTTGACTACCAGTAAGTGCTCTGTGTAATTGACCATTCCAAAGCTGTTTCTATGGAGAAGAACGCCTTTGCAAAATGTTATAGCTAGCAAACGCCTCCTTGCTTTCGAAAAAAAAAGTAATAACGCTATGAAAACAGATGCAAGAGCGAGTGAGAGAGCGAAGCGAGCTCGGAACTTAGTGCTCCCCGACTCAGACAGGTTAGGTTTTAAGGGGATGACAGTGGCTCAAGTGAGCAAGCGAACGAGTCCGCTTCATTTCCTTCGTGGGTGATGTTCGCGACCTAAAACAGGCATTATTAACATTTTTCAAGAAATCAACTGTCAATATGTGTATGTAAAAATGTAGGTACTCTGTGAACAATATTACGTCTGTGCTGTCAACTCAAGTCAACTGTCATCAGGTGTTTCTTATTTGAGGTTATGATTAATTGATTATGAGTCCTCCAGAATCCTCTGTTTAGATAAGTCTACCATTTGTAAAGAAAAAATAATCTCCTCACCTGTTTTATAACACTATGGCACTTTCTTTTAACGTCCGTGCTTTAGTAGGAAGACTAGTGTTGTCTGATTTTCGTTCTTCTATTCGCTTTTACTCAGATCAACAAGATGGATCTAATGAAGAACAAAAAGAAATTGATCCTGCCAAGGATAGAACCAAAATAGTTCCTGTTGAAACTAGCATAAAATATATGCAGAGCAAAGCTTATCAGCAAACTTACGGCGAAAGTGCAGTTTGGGCCTTGTATCGTCGTAACCACAAGGGTGGTTTTGCCCCAAGGAAAACAAGGAAGTCCTGCGTCAGAAACGGTGTGATATCTACCGGGAATCCTTGCCCCATTTGTCGAGACGAATATCTAGTTTTGGATCACAGGAATACAAAACTCCTGGAGCAGTTTATATCTGAGTACACTGGACAGGTATGCCATCATCATCTAATATTTACCTATATCATTATCACTATCCATGGCCCAAGTTAACCTGCTGCTGGCCATAACCAATCTCCATCCATAATATACCAACCAACAGTTTGAAAAGTTGTGTTGAATCCCTTTGTTACTTGAACAATCATTACATTGCAAGTTGTACAAATAAGAGTGGTCTGTTCAAATTCATGAGACTTATGATTATGACATTAACAAGCCAAGTTTAAAAGAATCAGTAAGTAACAAGTTTTAAGCTATAAATTGGCAGTTGCACTTTTAATTTAATATAATACATTAGCTTTATATATATATAATTTTCTTATTAATAATATTTATATATATATATAATTTTCTTTTTTAGATTTTGAATTAATATTCTTTATGGCACCTCTTTAGATCATGAGCTATCCGAATATCAAAACATATTTGGCCTAGGTCTTAAGGGGGAAGCGTGATAATTAATTTGCTGTTACAATGATTAATAGATATCTTCATAAATAATTAAGACATACAAATTATACCGATAATGTAGTATTACTGACTATGTAGTATGTACTGTGAATATTCTGTTTTTGAATGTCAAAAACAAAGAAATACAACTGATTCTAGTTGCCCACTCACAATGGCATTCTGTTTTCTACCAAGAGGGCAATATGTTACTCCTACAATAAGTTTTGTGTGAACACTTCTTTTATGTTAATATTTTTATTGAAACAATAATAATGACAGACTTACATTTTTTTTCCAGATACTGGATGCTTTCAAAACTGGACTTTGCCAAAAGAAACATAAGGAGTTATTAGTTGCCATTGAAAGAGCCTGGGATCACGGCCACCTAACTTATGATGTGCCTTTCCGGGAATATAATTACAAATTATACAATAAAAATGCTAATTCTGTTTAAAATCAGTATAATAATATATTTTTAGGTTCATAAATATAGATATATAGTTGATTGAGCGTTTTGATTGCACAAATATTTTATTAGGAAGCCCCAAAGTTACCTTATGGCACTATTTTTATTAAAACTAGAGATAAATTTTATTGGTTGTAAATAATTATTTTCTTACTCTAATTCAAAGAACCTTATACTATTTAAATTATTAAAATCTGTTACTTATTTAACTTTTATGTGTCCCAATTAATTTTGTTATTTTTACTAGTTTCGTTGTTAGTGAACAGCTTGCTCTTGTGTCTGTAAGGTATTACAAACCAATGAGGAACTACTGTCACTGCAGTAATGTCTATTTTGAACTTTAAAATAAAGGAGACCCTGCCCTGGGATTAAGATGGATGGACCTATATATTTATCATATCCCAAGGGTAGTCTTTCCACAGTTTCTATGTACTTCTTGCTTGATTCAGAATCATTTTGGTTTTGTATGGCACAACAACATAATCATTGTAACAATTTGTGTTTGTAATACCTATGCACAATTTATGAATAAGGAGTAAATTGCTATTATATTTCTTCTGCAATCATCACATACATGCACACTGTAGTCATAGATTTAATCTTTTTTTGAGTTATGTAAAAGTATCTATTAATTTAGATCTGTTTCTTTGAAGTAGCAGTTCCCTTATAAGTGCTGATTTTTCTCGTTCCAAAACTGTTATCCTCTCGTTTTTTTTGTTGACTTCCTGAAAAGAAGAAAACATGATTAAATCAGCAGTCTTCAATTGTACGTCAGTTTTCCTGTGAGGTTTGTCTCTTCTGCCTGCCCAAGTGCCTATGTCCCATGTTACTATTCAATTCTCCCCTGTTTAAATGTCGCGTTATCGGTATTATGTTCCCTCACACTTGGTCGACCTCGCTCCCTTCCATCCAGTGAGCGCCTTTCTTTTAGGCCTTAGTGAGTTTCTTTTAGCCTTATAGGGTTACCCAGCGTGAAGCAAACGGTTTAGCAAATTAGCATAGGTACGTATAGCTAATTAAAATTGACTCATACCTCTGAAAGCATACGATTTTGGGAGCGAAGTACGGCCGCATTGTTAGGCGTGGCGGTAGTTCCGGTCGCTGATAGCGATGACGCGGGTAACGCCAAGTTCATATGAAGCGACAGCTGCCCATGCCGCCAACCAGCTGCTAACGCTCCCAATTGTCGATTGAGTTCCAACACCCGTGCTTTTAGTAATTCAAGTCGCTCTTGATGTGCCTCACTCCAGGGCTCCTGAAAGACAAGCAAATATCATAATTAAGTTTTCAAATGATTCAACAGTGGTCGAGAAATAAGGTTTCCTCAGTTCGCCTTAAAAAGTCTCAAGATTGGACTTTTGCGCTGCGCTTTTATAGGGCTCCTAGTTCGATACGGAGTAAAAGTTTGAATAAAATGATGGAAAAATGAGTAAGAGGTTTTTGTACTAAATAGTTCTATTTAACTTGGCCTTATCTAATATTTAAATAGCTATGGTATTAATTCGTATTATTTAGGATCTAGGCTACCAGGGAAGTAATAATCTTTAACAGCGCGCCCCGCGGTGATCTGTGGTTCTCCACGAACGGTACCTAATAGAGCACTTAGTAATTTTATTGGTCATCGTGATCCCATTATAAATTGTGGTTCATTTTTCATTCGTGTAGGTATATACCGTAGCGATTTAGGTACTGATCGATACGTTGACATAATAAACTTCATAAAAGGTATTCACGTTGAAAGTTTGAAACCAAGGACTCGCCAGGCGCGGTCCTGGGGGTCATGACCCCCCCGAAAATCATTCAAGCTATCGAGAGACTGAATGATTTACGTGTTTTCCTAACTAAAAACTGTAGGTACTTGAGCCACAGTGACCCCGATAAACAAAAAAAAGTTTTTAGTGTACTTTAATTCAATTAGGTAACTATTTCCCTAAAAATATTTTTCGGCACCAATGGTGACCCCCCCCCCCCCAAAATCTTGGGCAGCGACCGCGGCTGGGACTCGCAAAATCACCTAAGTACTTACTCGCTGAAGCATTTTGATATAATTATGTTTGCCGGATCAATGATCGCAAACTTTGACCAGAACATTGGTCATAAAACGCACATAGTAGGTACTATGTGTGTTTTATGACTTATAAAGTTATTATTATTACCAACGATTATTAAAAAATAAAAATTATATCGCGGATTAGGTACTTACATAACTATAACTATCGTAGTTAGATAGCAGGTATTTACCCACACTCTAGTCTTATGAGTATGACACTAATCTCAAGTCTCAACAGCTAAGTAGGTATATTGTAGGCCGCAGATCTAGATTTGTCCTGGGGCGGGAATCGAACCCACGACACGCGAGTACCTACGCGACATCTCGGTAATGGTAAAAAAAATAAAGTTATCATTCAAAGTGTCAGTATAATCGATTTTTAGATTTACATCATTTATGTAGGTACCTACCTATTATGATGTTTTGGTTAACCAAGACATCGTGATGTGAATAAGTATATGAACATGTTGCGCAATTATAAATGCTGACTTGTCTACGTATAAATATGAACTTACTTCATTCGAGAATATTACACTATGTAAGCAAAAAAACTTGTTCGACCATGACCCGAAAACTTGCCTAGGTCTGTGCCTAGGTAATATTATTTAATTTGTACGTTAGGCTAGGTTTATTAAAATAATGATAAATAAATAAGTACGTTAAGTATGTAATGTCCCTCTTGTATCATATTTTTATGAATTTGAATTTTCTTGAAGAAATAAGTAAAATACCTACTTAATGCTTTGGTGGACGAGCAGCACAGAGCAGTATGTAATAGTGATTCATGTTTAGGTATTGTTTAGTACTTAGTTAGGTAATATTTATATTCTCAAAGAAAATCTAAACCACATTGAAAATAATAATTACTTACCACATAAGCACCCATTCTGCCCGCGTAGCGCATTTTTTCTTGAACTTCTGCTAATTGTTTTAAGTACCATTCTCTTGCTTCCTCTACTGCCGATAAGCCTTGCAGTAAAACGTCCTTTTCCTGTTCTATCTGTTTCATTCGTTTTAAAAGGTTGTAGTCTACGCCGTTGTGTAATGTATGACGGCGAGGTTCCCGCCGCCGAGAGACGCGCCGCAATTGCGACTGCGTCTCGTTCGCTGATCTGCCGTCACCTAAGCCTCTGCTCTGTTCTTCTACGGCTCGGGACATTTCTTCGAAATCAATCTTGTCAACCGATATTTCTTCAGTGTCAAACACAGTTTCTTCCTCCGATTTGTAGCTAGATTTCGATGTTTCATTTCTTTCTGTAGATTGCTTTTCAAGTCTTGGTGGTTTAGGTGGACCATAAACTCTCCGAGAACCATCATGTTTAGAAATAGACACCGTTCCGAGGTGACGAGGCTCTTGAACCAATACATCCTTACGTCCTATTAACTGAGGCATACTTATTGTTCTGTGCTGTGACGAACTTTCAGAGCTTTTTAAAACTAGCCAATTTCGGTCTATGTTTTGTGTATCGTTTACATCCAACAACGGTGCAGAAGGTGGTCGGTGTGTTTGAGAAACTATTTGAGCATGTAAACCTGTGCTATCGACATCGTCACTAAATCGATCCTCTTTACCAGAAGAGCCTTCAACTTGATTACGTAACAGGCATATTTTAAGGCCAGTACAGAACCTTTCGAATGTTAGCAGGCCATCGTGAGACGCTACTTTCTGCAAGCTTTCGATGACACCACGAGGCAAACCTCTAGTGCGATCGTCCCTCCAACGATTTTCTATATCCGTGAGTTTTACATATCCAGTGTGTTTGTCGTCCATAATTTCAAACAAAGTTCGCATCGCCGAAACAAATTGTTTCGGTAAAGATTCCATATTTCTGGAAGAAGCACGATTCATGATGATATAATTATAGTCCTCACCAAAGTAGTTAGGAAGGTAACTATTTCACATTTTAAATTGCACCCAGTCTTCGTCTATCTTATAAGTAGGTACCATAATATCTTATTTAATCTTCACCAAATCACAACAAATAAATAAGTATTTCCAAAAGTGCACTTCAACGTCACACTGAACTACCGGAATGAAAACATAAACTTCGCGGATATTATTTTATATTCTTGAAATCGGATTCCAATAGTTTTATTATTACTAGGTACTTTCTAGGTACATAATAGGTATGTATTAAACACGATAAAAAACCATTGTTTTGCAGAGGGTTCGATTAGGCAGCCACTTTAACATACAGCGCACGGAGCACCATCGCCGTCTGTTGTTTGGCCACATGCATGAGGACAAAAATCTGACCGTTTGTCAAACGGTACGTATGTATGGTGGGCGAACCAATAGGCCGCTGGGAGGGAATTTGCGAGAGATAATAGCCCACGAGTGCGAGCAGGAGAACCGGTCAGACGACATTTCGGTCACTTCGCCACCGAGCGAGCAGGCTGTGGAGCACGCAGGTAAGCTGAGCGTAGGACGCCGCGTGTTGTTGTAGTCTGTACCTACTTCGTGGTGATATTACCTATCAGGTGAAAAGTTATTATAATACAGTAGGTAGGTAGGCTTACCAACACTTCGTAGGTAAAGTAATACCCAATGTTGCGTTCTGTAAAACTATCAAACAGTGTAGATTATTTATTAGGTACATAGTACGTACCATAGGTATGTTTCCATATAAGTGTTAATCGAGGACATTGACCGGCAACGCATTTTGCATAGGTACTTACACACGGCTACACATCAAGCTATACATTTCCAGTTTATGCTGATCTCGCATTGTTTATGATTTCCGTACAATGCGAGGTCAGCATATACTGGAAATGTATAGCGTGATGTGTAGCCGTGTGTACAGTCACGAGCACTAATATGTTTACACTTAGCAACTTTTAAAAGTGATTTTCTCCTACTGTATTGATTGTAACTTTATGATATTACGAATATAGTATTTTGGAACCCCTATTATTATGAAAAAATTATCATCTCAAAGTTACAATTTTAATTCCACGAGAAAATCGTTATTGAATTTTGCTGAGTGTATACATATTTTTGCTCGTGACTGTACCTACCTTCCTACTTATTAATGCTTCTACGTTGTAATTTTGTAATTATGCGTAAGAGGAATCGTACGTAGATAGGTAAACCATCCAATTTGGTTGACATAGTTTTTTGGTCACGAATCCAATAGAGATAATCTTAGGATCGATTGGCATTAGTATTTTATTTGCGTCATAAAATAATGTGAGGAAAGCCGTTTTTGTTGCTGTCCGTACCATTTTTAGGGTACCGTACCTCAAAAGGAAAAAACCTAACCCATAAAGGATCACTCGTGGGTCTGTCCCCGTCTGTTACATCACTCACAGCCACAGCTAATTTGCTCTGAATCCAATAAATAAGTAGGTACTTACTTTAAAAATCATGAAGATTGACCGCCCAAATCTCCGAAACTACTGAGCCTAAAATTTAAATAAAAACCCGCCAAGTGCGTGTCTGACCACACACAATGTAGGGTGCCGTAGTTGGGATGAATTTATGCCAAAAACAAACTTAACATTGTAGTTGAAAAACATCTATCACCCGTAAACGTGCGTACTTAAAGTACGCGGTCTTTAAGTTCGCAACCTTACTCGGCTCGCCGTATGTGACACACGTGGAGCTTTCTCAGAATTTCATTGTCAACGCGGCTCGCGGTGGTTACAGACGACGAGCCAGGGCGGACTACGAGCAAAATTTTAAATCTGTTGGATCGCCGACGAACTTACTCGGCAGTTTTAAAGTCCGCGTACTTAGCATGATACACGGACACGGGCGAGTAAGCTCGCCGAGCCATAAGTACGCGGACTTGCTCGCGCGTCTATCACCCCTTTTAGTTGTACCATATAGTACTTATTAATTCCATGGCTAACAACCACTATATGGCATAGACAAGTCATACGCTAATGACATCCGACATCGACATGTATCATGCATGACATAACGTCTGTCTTTATTTGTACAAGTTTTTTGATTCCCATTCCATTCATGTTTCATTCCAAAAATCCAAATCCAATAAGTTTCCACAATTAAAAATCCACCCTGACCCACAAACACGCCAATTAGGGTTATTTAATAATAGCCTGATTAAAGATTACCGATAAACTACCGCCCTACGCAATTATAGTCAAACGAAATAAATAAATAAAAACATGAGTAATGCAGAAATTAAAAGTGATTTATCAGAAGTTAACGAAATAAATGGAAACGTAAATCAAGATAAAGTGCGCAAAGGATGGGTCAAATTCGATGACGAATCTCCAAAAACAACAGAAAATGAAATACTACCAAGTGTATTACCCCCAGCGGGAGCGAGTACATCTGCAACACCTGAATCTGCCGCTGTTCTAAAAACAGAAACAGTCCATATTAATTTGGAAAGAGGTGACAAAAATGTTGAGCCCATAACATTAGGGACATTATCTAAAAATGTTGAGTTTGTCAATGTTCGTCAAGGTTTCTGTAAGTATTGTGCATGTTCTAGACCAGAATATAATCAAACGGTAAAATTTTGATGCTAAACTTATAATTTATAATTCTTATAGCTAATGGTGACATTATTGTCACTCTACTGCCTGTAAATACAAAATGGCCTTGGGTGACAGCAGCACACTTTCGACCAGAACTTGTACCTGAGGAGTTAATGGCGCAAGGTTTAACTGTAAGTTGTTAATATCATGTGATTTGTAAACCTAATAACAGTTTGTGTTTTGGCATGATTAAAAATCGTTTGTTTATTTCAGCTCACAGTTGAGGAGTATGTTCATGCGATGGAACTGCTTATTAATGATGCTCGTTTTACATTGTACAACATATGCTACAAACGTGTGCTTGTTTGTTGGATAACACTTGCATTCCTTGTGCTGTTAGCACTTTTGTTTTCGGGCCTGACTGGTCTTATGTTATTTTCATTGGGTGTATTATGGCTGATTCTTAATGCAGCTGCAATATTTTTATGCATGTGGATAAAGTTGAGATTATCAAAAGGATTGGAACAATGTCTGGCCAGAGTTAACAAACTGCTCAGTAAACATAAATTGATTCTAGCTCTAGATGATAGAGGAAAAATTTCATGTCATAAAGTGAATCTCTGCTTTATATACTTTGATGCTGGACCTTGTATTGCACACATACAACAGTTCATTGAAAGTGAAGAAGGTAAAACAATAATGCAGGGCTGGGAACAGAGGCTTGATGTACCAACAAATGATATTGTGATTCAAGGAACCCAGTCAACCAGACTGTCCAGAAAACAGGTATGTATGTTTTGTTGGTTCAGTAACTAAACAGTTTCATAAGAGCTATATGAAAACATATCCTTTTGAACAATACACACTGAACTGTAGTGTTCAGCTGAAATAAAATATTAAAAATATTGGTGGTACACAAAATAGTTACTTATTAGAACTTGGATACATAACAGAACTGTGTTTAGTTTGAAGTTAATTTTGCCATACCTAAGCATTCTAATGCTATAAATTCAAATAATTAAACCCAATAACCAACACAATTTTATTAACAGCACTTATTAAAATTTGAGTTAACCAAGTCACAAACAACATAACATGATTTTTGGGAATTGTTATGCATGTTGGTATTTACTGTACATGGTTTTAGATTTTGCTTTACACTTATTCAATATTATTTTCTTTTCTTTATTCAATAACCCAAAGTTAAGAAAATGAAGCCATGGTTTTAGAGTTAACTGGATGAGGAAATTTCTTTAAAACTAACTGTAATCAAAATAAGAATGATTAAGACTGACTCATATACAATTATTATGTTGGTAAAATTAATTTTCTTTTAAATTAACTTTAGTAACTTACATCAAATTAAAGTTAGATTTGTGAATGTAATGTGCTGAAACAGTAATGTGAAGTTTGTATGTATGACCTAATTCTATTCTTATTTTGATCTCATAGTTTGGTCAAAAACAAAAGTCGAATATTACTGTTTACTAGTATTGACACATAAATTTTAAATGCCTTACAATACAATTTTTGTTATGTTATTTTACATTTTTGATTATGTCAAAATTGACTTTTGTTGCTGTCTTTACTTACTCAGAGCATATGGTTGTATGTAATTAAAATCTTGTAATTTTGCATGTATCTGAAAAAGGAGGGAGTTAATCTTTGCTTTGCTCTGCGCTGCTAGTTTCAAATTTCTGTAGTTAAAGTATTCCCCATTTGTTCATTATTGTTTTATTACCCACAAAAGTGAAGGATCTAAGTAGGCAACTACTTTTACTTTTAGTAGTTACACATATTAAGTTCTTTTCTCTCTCTATTCAATAGATAGTGGAATGTTTTATGTTTGTTACCCATCTGTGGCCAATCCCAAAAAGAGGTTAATATTTTTTTCCTTTTAACTACTTATCCATTTTTTTTTCCTAACTGTTATCATTACCGACATTTTATTGTTGACGGCTTCCATTCTTTCCATTGTTTGGACCTAAAGATCAAATAACTGAAATTTTATTAAAGGAGAAAAAGATAAAATTTGTTAGAAACCACCCATTGCCCATTATGTTCTAAAATTGGCCAGTAATGATAAAAATAATTTTGATTATCTTGGTAAACCAACTAATAATCATACAGTTGTCAGTGCTAAGTGAATTCTGTTAGTTATATAAGTATAGTTTTCCACTGGTATTCTACCCATCCATATGTATACATAATTGACTGCATTGTGAAAGTCGTGCAACACTTCAGATTTAAATAATGATCCGGATTATAGCGAACCTGCGTTAAATACGCACATGTTGTCTCTTTATTACTTTACTTCCAGAAAATGTAACTTTGGATCCTTCTCTTTCTTTCTCTTCTTTTCTAATGGCTTCGTTTATTACTATGTACATAGTATATGTACATTCGACTGCACGTCGGTGGTAACACTGGCATAGAGCTGTCCTAGCGTAGCACGGAGTTTTAATATAATAAGGGGCCAGCCCATCTTGGTTTTGTTACTACTGACGTGCGGCCTACTGTACCCTAACGAACTTAGCTTTAACACATAATAAGGTTGGTAGACATTATGTAGTTTTTGGTGGGTAAGCAAGGCATACGAATGTGCAGGGTATGGCAGAGCAAGTGTACCTCCGGTACCTGCAGCGGTGGGGGAAAGACTTCCTGCGCCGCCGGCTCGACTGGACTCTTGACGAGGAAGGCGGCAACCCCGCTGCCCCGCGACATTTAACACAGGCGCTCTGCCCTTGTCAATATGTTGAGGAAGTCTTGCGGAACAAAGAGCCCAGAGACACACGCGCTTGTTGTCCGCTCTGCAACGATTGGCTCAGGCGTCGCGGTCTTGATTGACCAAATGTCTTCACTTTTGGCAAGTCTTGAGATTTGTAATTGTATTCGAAACCATTAATTAATTTTATTTACCTTTAATAATCTTATATTTGATTCTCATCTTTCGCAGGAAAGGGGGGCTCTTCTATATTTACGGTATGCAGGACGCTGGGGATCGCAGGCTGTTAAAAACAGACTTAACTTGAGCAGCCTTGTGCCAGGACGCCATGGTGAGAAATATGTTTGTCCTTGTCAGTTCATAGAAGAGCACCTAAAGGTAAAACCTCCCGCGGGCATTGCAAAATATTTTACACTTCCTAATCAGAATGTTCAAGTTTATTAACAACTTTAACAATAAACAAATTCGTATTATTGAAATTGAAATGTATTCGTCCATATTATATTTATGTAACCTTTCCGTCCTTAAATAGTATATAAATAACATATCATTACATTTAGCAATAACTAAAAACGTACTTAAATACATGTTTGTTATTTTAGTTAATAATATTATCGTGTAAGTTTGTGCATGCAGCTTATGGGAGGATGATTATTAGCTCTCGTCGTTCTACTCAAATGAAACATAATTTGTAATAGGTAAACTGTAAACAGAAAAAAATCTTATTAACTGGGTTATTAACTTATTTACGAAAGTGGCTTTGTTGAGATAATATGTTGTTTTGGTAGATATATAGGTACCTTATTGCGAAAAAACGTGATTACTTGCCATCCTTAAGCTCATTTCAGACTACGGGATAATATAATAGCTTAGAGTTCATAGTACAACAATATCGCTCGCCATACATTTATTTAGAACACGTTCACACTTTGCTATACTATATATTATTGGAAATGTAGGGGCGAGCGGTATTTTTGTGCTATGAACTATAAGCTATATGCTTTGTAATATAGCGTAGTCTGAAATGAGCTTTATACTATCTTTTATTTATTTATCCTCGCGCTGGGACGCCATACAACAATAATTACACCAACGTAGCATATAATTTCTTCATCTGCTGTTTTCCATCCATACTGTGCGCGGTGGACATCGAAGGACTTAGATCTATCTATACAAGAATAGTTCCTATTAATTGTTTGTCTCTTAACTCAACGACGGCTTTTATAAAAAAGATAATCCAAGTAATACCTACGTTAGTTTGAATTAAAATTATATATTTGCGGCGAGAGCTTTTTATCTAAAACATTCTTAACGCTTTGCATACTTCCACTTGGCTGAAGGTTCAGTGGGAAACTAAGATTTTAAGAATATTGTATCATCATCATCGCCCATTATTTCTGTCCACACAGCTGCTTAAAATTTAAAAGAAGAGAAATTATAAGCTATAGGCTAGGGGTACATTTTATCAAAAATTAAGCAATCTCAAAATAAGACAGCCTAAAGATATATACCTGATTTATGTAGTTATAATGTTTTTAACGAGTATTCATGTCGAGTGGCCATACATTTAAGCTTTTACTGTTGTACAGATGTAGATAAGTTGTTTTATTCGAGTACCTATAATTAAGTTTCGTAAAAATCATAAAATCAATTTTTTGTGGTTCTTTCATATTATTATGAAGGATATTTATTATAGTACTCCACTATTATATTACTTCTTTATTAATTTACACAGATTTTGTATTTTAAGCAGCAGTAGTTGTTACTTATTATTAATTTAAACACTAACTCTAGTTCAGCTTATTGTAAAATGTAATATGTGATCAGTCTAAAATTTACGAATAATTGTTTTTTTAAGAATACAAGATCTGGAAACAATGGCATTACAATCGCACAGACTAGTCATCTACAGTAGCTAAACTGCACACATAAAATCAGTGTGCTGTAATGATTCATAGAAAACCAAAGCTCAGTGTGAAATTGTTTCAGAACTATTTATTTTCAAATGATTATTTTTTTATTTTATACCATCATTAATCATTTATAAATAGTATAGACTTAATAAGATTAAAGAGTAGGTATCATATAATAAATATAACTAGGGATAATGTTACCTAAAGCATTATAATTCTATATTAAAAACAATAAACGTAATGTATTATACTATTTTAATATTGTGTATAAAAATAAGTACATACATAATAAGTGTTATAAAAATGCTTAAGTTCCACCTACATATTCTGTAATAAGGGTTGCCAGATAACCTTACGTTATAAAAAAAATAACGTTAAATAAAAAAGATGTATCAATCATTTAAATAAAACCTATCTGTAAGTACCTGCAATGTATCATAAGAAATAATAAGAATGCATGTATTACAGGTTCAAAAACGAATAATTTCTAACTACGCAACTGTTGTTATAGAACTCTTTTACCCTTAAAATAATGGACAGCCTTATTTCTGAAAATTGGTTAAATTTTGCAATGAATTAATTTCGCTTCAAAAGCTTGCTAAGTTTATTAAAAGTAGACATCACATAAATGTCATACCTTAATACCTGGCACGAACTATTTTACAGAAAAGTCGGTGGTACTGTAAATAAAATAAGGCTGACATGTTATGCCTTTCGGTTCCTCTATAAAAATGTTCTTCAAATCTCAATACATACACTATTCCGCTTCGATCTACAATAGTACTAGATTTTCGTTGAGCGCATTAAAACGGCCGTAAAAAAAATAGACCACAAATAATGTTGTGGTCTTATTTTGCACCATAGTTTTTTCAACCTTATTGGTTAGAAAATGTTTTATTTTTCCATAAATATTTTTGTTCTAATTTAAAAATATAATACCTATACTTACGTTTAGTTTTTAATCGACGTAAGTAGTAAATATATTGCAAAATATAATAAACTTTATGTTTGAGTGTTAAGGTTTATAAGTTAATAATTATATGTTCTTAATCCCTAGTCTAGTGCCATTGTTGATCGAAGCTATTCTGGAAGTTTTTGCTGCTTTAATATGAATGCACTTTATAATGCGTGCCATAAAGTGCATCAACAAGCTCTTGGGATACGCGGGCGTCCTCACCCAGTCCCTTTTGCACTTAAAATACTGAAAATAAGGTTGGTTATTGAAAACCATTTAAATATTACATTAATAACCTCTGATATACACTCCTCTTTGGTCTGACCGAGTCTGTTTAGATCAAAAGTAAGGAGTTCAATGTTTCACATAAAAAGAGTGTAAGTATGTACTGAATTTCAGAAATATATAATTTAAAAAAAATAATTTTGAATAAAGAGGAAGCGTTACGCATCCTTTTCATTATCGAATTTGGTTAAGTAACATACAATGTAAGTATGTTTGGGAAAAAATAAGAAAGTATTCGTAACGTTGTGATTAATGTAAACATATTCCGTCCGTAATATTAAGTATAGGTACTTAGTCGTAAAAATCGGTATACCTTTACTTACATATTATTATTTTTATGTACTTAAGTATGTTGAATAATATAATATATACATATCTTTTAAAGAGTCGTTTAATTCTTCTTAATTTATAATTTCTAAGTAAATTAATCGATTATCGATGGAAAATCGGTTGTAGTGTAGGTGGTAATCATAAATAAAAGACCTGCCTAGAATCAACATGATTTATTTGACAATACGAATACAAAAAAAAAAAAAATCTACAAAATTCTTCACATTGAAAAATGATTTTCGATATTCTATAGTACCTAGTAGAGTAGTTCTAGAGAACTATCAAAATCTCAAATTTCATGATTTCATGAAAAAGTCATTCAATGGAACAGATCTAGGTAACTTAGGGTTTTAATGTTTATAATTCTGTAAATACATATTTGTTAAGGTCGCGAATCTTGTTTTGATCAACATCCAACCTGACACTTACCTGCACAGGCTGCACATTGCGAAAATCGTAAGAAAATTAGAATTTCGCGGGCGGATCCACCTTTTTTACAAAATTATTTTTATGTTAATAGCAAGCGTAGCGGGACGAATGAGGCGAGTTTCATAGAAGTGACGCCCGATGATCCTCATTTCTGTTAATGGCATAAGCGATCAAATAAGCTTATTAAAAGTTAATAATGTAATGCGTAATCGTATGTTAAGTATGCCTTTGCATTATTTAATGATATCTAACGATAATGGTCATAAAATAAATTATTATTACGCAGATAGCTCTAGCCAAGCATGCATAAGCAGCATAATATTATACTTGTAATTTTTTGATTTGCGTTTTTAGTAGCTTTCAATACTTGTACAGTCGACCGCACGTCTGTGGTGACACTGACATTGAGCTGGCCTCCTAGTAGGTATGGAGTTTAGATAGATTAAGAGGTGAGCTTATACTGGTTGACGTGCGGCCCACTGTCCCTATTTTATCATAATATAATACATAATATACGAGGGGGGGTGTTCAATAAGTAGTGAGAATGCGATACATTCTCCTTGGAAAGAAAATAAATAAATACGGGCAGGGATAGCCACTAGCTATGATGATAATAAAAAAAACAATCGACTCTCTTTTGTTTAAAAAAAATAGAAGTCATTTGTTTGCGTCGTTTCGGAACGTGTTCTGTAGTTATTTTTTTTTCACCAAGATAACGCCCCCGCGTACAAATCCAGAGTTGTGATAGCTGCCATTCAAGAAGCTGGCTTCGAATTGATGGCACATCCTCCATAATCACCGGACCTTGCTCCAGGTATGTTTACCGATTTTTGCGGTTAAAAGAAATTCGCAGGGCCCAGAAATTTGAAGATGATGACGCAGTAGTCGCCGCCGTACACGATTTTTTATGGGATCGGAAAGAAGATTTTTTTAGAAAGGGATTTTTAGTTTAAAAAAAATGTTATACATAGTGTATAACCCTGAAAGGTGACTACATCAAAAAATAAAATAACATTTAATAACAGATAATTGCGTCATACTCATTATCACTATTTATTGAACACCCCTCGTATATTATAATTATAACCTCGTAAAATATCTTTCAACTGTTCTGAAAGCTAATAAAAATGATTTTTATCATGGATGACATGCTTTCGTTAAATGGCAGTGAACTTTAGAGTACTTATACACATACTCTAATCTAAGGCAGTGAGACATAAGAGGCTCATCGGTGAAGCTACGGCTACACTTCGCGTTATCGCGAACTTTTCTTCGTGCGCTCTCTGTTGCTCAGCGAGTAATCGAGGGGTGTGCGAGAGAGAGCGCACGAAGAAAAGTTCGCGATAACGCGAAGTGTAGCCGTAGCATGAGTGAATTACATCCTCTTTGTTTGCCCAAGCCTCGTTTTGACGGAACGGTTATTGCAGTGGCTCAACAATATAATTGGCTGCTGCGCTACGTCTCATGGGTTTCATAATTTCATTCACGCAAGGAAAAAATATTATTCTGCCTTCAGATAGTTTGCATTATGCGAGATTTGTACGAGAAAGCTAAGCATACAACAGCATAGGGAGGGAATCTACAGGAAAATAGTCTTAGTGGGCCAACGTTTGATAACGACGTCACGATTTCAAAGGTATTAGAAGTCAGTTTTCTAAAGTGCCTTCATATAGCAAGATATGCTCAAAATGACAATGAAGTGACAAAACAAAAGCTAGGTACCTAGTCCTTACATAAAGTCCTCCGCCGCGTTTGTCTGTCGTTCTGTTCGCGATAAACTCAAAAACTACTGCACCGATTTTCATGCTGTTTTCACCAATGGATAGTGATTCTCCAGGAAAGTTTTAGTATACTATAATAACCGACATCCACGCGGGCGAAGCCGCGGGCATCAGCTAGTTAATAATAGGTGCAAATCTCTATTGATCAATTTGTTAGGTTACCCAGTAGGTATATGCCAAGTCGGTTGGTGACTGCGGTTGTTTTCTACCTGTCCATGTCATTGCTCATCGAGGCGGGCAAAAATACCAAGTTAAAAGTTGGATTCACGGAACATTACCTACTGCCCGTTAGCCGTTAGACCTTAGTGGTTGGAAGAACCTCTGCTAGTAAGTTGCCTCTTGCGTCGGTACTTCATAGACGGAGAAGGTAGTGTAGTACTTATACCAATAAAATGGACAAAAATTAAGCTTTCTACGTAAATTGCTATTTGTTTATTAATATATACTTTGCGTTAGCAGCAAGCTCTTAGAATCTCAGGTTTATTTATCCTAGACAATTTGATGTAAGTACGAAGTACATATTTGTAATTGAATAGAATCTAAGCTTCTTAAACCTATAAAAACCGGTACCTTGATGATGAATCTTCTAGATCCTGCGCGCAGACATGTTACAAAAAAAGAAAATTTAGTGTAAATGAATATGCAGAAGACAGTAAAAGTTTCTGACAAATGAAAAGTACAGAATGATTTATTCTCGTAGGTATGTGAAATCTCGTTTAGCACAAAGCCACATTTATTTTCACCATTGATAAATCATTTTTTTTTAGAAGTATTACTTGAAAAAGCGAATTCCATGTAATTATAGCATTTCGTGGAATTCGCTTCTAAAAAAATATCGTTATTTTCAGTCAATAACCCATTACAGGTACAGGTACAGGTTACAGCTATATAGCTTGCGGTTGCCAAATTAAGGAAGCATAGGAAGAAGTTGCCAATAAAACATTTCTTGAATCACATGCACAATTTATTTCAAAATAATGTTTATGAAAATATATTATTAAGGCGTATCAAAGCCTACTACTTATCATTATAGATAGATACGATCAATGCCTAGTATTATAAAAATATAATTTATATTACTAATTATTACATGGTCATGGACTCATGGTTAACATAAGTTTTACTTTTTCGGTTGACTTATTGATTTTACAAATAAAAAACAATATCACAGAAAATGTCTAAAAATAAATATCTAATTGTTTGAAACCGTAGCATATAATTTTTATTTCGGAATTCAATTGATTTGAAACTTTCAACTAATTTGAATTTGATCATTATAAACACATACCCTAATACCACAAAGCCGTGTTTATAAGTTGTTTAGCCTAAACACCTTTTAACATGACATTTCTCTATGGAGTTTGACATAAAATTGACACTAAACACGCGTTGAACAATTTAAGTGCTAAGTTTTTGTGGTAACGCCCATAATAACTTAAATCACTAGCTATTTCACATAGAATCTATTCTAAAGAATATTTTAATGATTATATCGGTATATTAGTAATAATGGGATTGGGTCACAATACATAACTAGACTTTACGAATTAGATGTAGCATTAAAAAATAAGCTAAACTTATAAGCGCACATTCTCAATATACAGGGTGATTTTACGGGATTTGATCATAAGTATTTAATCCTTTGCAGCAGCACTATCGCTGGGTACAATAATGCAGAGTACCTACCTAATATTTATTTTTAAAAACATTGTTTTTCATTTCTAACTTGGAGCTATAAAAAACCGTTACCCCAATTTAGTTTTCTCCAAAATGGAGTACATGATTACTTTGTCCACCTTGCTCTCCTAAATTCACTCTGTATTATACTGTTTTGTTAGGTTTCTCAAACTTGTTCATTATTGTCCAAGCCCATTCAACAACAACCGAGAGATGATAATTTACTATAAGTATGAATAAAAAACCACCTTCGAATATAACAAATTATTAATACTATGATAAAAAATAAATTCGTAGTTCTTAACACAAACATCCCTTAACAGTTCCTTAGTTAGAACGGATCTACAGTTTATTTTGTTATTTTTATTATGAAACAATACTTTAAATGAGATTGGGAGAGTGTAGACAATAACAATAAATGGTTTTTTAGTTAATAAGAATAGGTTTACTTTAAAAATGATATTGATATGTATGTATGTGTCATTTAGCAACGTCTATACACCTTGTGACAACGTCTATTTGAGCAAATTAATAAAACTTAGACTGCGCTTTTCGTTGTTTTATATAAAATTAGGTAAACATTGAAAAAAAAATTAATGCCTTCTCTTTTTTTTGGGTGTCTGCTTGCACGGGTACGGATAGACATAGACACCTTTGAAGTTTTTAGGTTGATCTTTAACTTGGGACTCCTTTTCGACAGGCTCAATTAAATCTTCATCGAGCTCATTTTTGTCATCTGGACATACAAGCGACGCCAGGGATGTGGCAGTGGACCGGTTTTGTATTATTTCACGAACGGAAAGATCAAGGAATGGTTTGTTTTTCACTTCCTCGACACTGACACTGTGCTCCGAGGTGGAGGGCTTGGCGAGAGCGCCGTCTTCGAGTGCGGCGTCCTCGAGAGCGGCTTGCTCCATAAGGTCACGCTGCGACTCACGCGCCTCCATCAGGAATATGCTTTCCTGTTTACAGCCACAACACAATTAAAACAACTGTGAAATAAAAAAACTAGGTGGGCAACCAAAAAAGTTGGCTCGGTGCAGATACCTATCAAGCCTTGACTAATAAATGAGATACAATACACTTTTATTATCTACCCCCGGGAGTCCATGATGCATTAAGGAGATTTATTGTGCTGTTCGCAGTAACTAGATCTGCACATAATTGGCGTTTCCCCTCCAATCGAATTCTACCCAGTTTGTTTCAACTTCCAAGCAATTTTTTTATTAAAGGGGACGACTTTATGTTTATTAATACGGAGGAAATAATTATAAAATATTTTTGCCGAATTTGTTTAAATATCACAAAATTGATTAGAGCCATGAGAAACCAATAAAGCAAGCATGCGGTTATAGTTATTAATAATGCTAGCGTTACACACTATACGTAAGAATTTAATTGGTGCATATTTTAGTAGGTATTATGGCCGTCTTCTCCAGGATGTGTGTTATTTTTTTAAAGTCCCATCTTTGCTACTTACCACTCTAACGAGATCGAACACGGAATAAGCACATTGTTATTTATTGAGGATTGTGAGACAGTTTGTTGGCTGCGACTCTCGACGATTTGGTCCATGAATGTTAGTTTACGGGGATATTATTAGTTACATTCTAATAGGATTATAAAAATCACTCGCATTTTTCTGTACCTATGTAATTTCCATGCGATTTATCCCGGATTATCAAGCAGTGAGACATAGGAGACATACCGATGAATCTTAACAGGCAATTTTAGAAGAATTTTATGAAATATATTTTGTTGTTGAAAGTAGGTACCTATAATTATGATTAAATTAATGATGGTCCAAAGATAACTTTGCGTGTTTGATTGTGTGAACTCATATCGGCATTATTATTAATTATTTTATTACATTCAAGCGTATTTAATGTACATTCAAGAAATTAAGTGGTTTTATTATTCTAAAATGAACTTAATTTGTATGACGATAAGGTTTACTTCTGGGTTTGTTGGATGCAATAATAATAATAATACGTTTTCTATTTTTTTATATCGGCTTTGTTCTACCTAACAAATAACAATTAGCACTTTATGGCGTTGTGTATACAAACTTCATATTTTTATAGTATACATTTAAAAGATCATCGCTGTCAATGTTTAATTAAAAAAACTATTATAGACGTCTATTATCAATATTTGAGAATAGGACATTATGATACTAGTATGCTACGTTGTACACGGCTTTCATACGCCATTTTTCAAAACTCTTGCGAGGCAAAAAATAAATTAAGAATCATAAACTAAATTAAGTACCTAAAAATGTAGCATGCATGTAAAAAAATGACTAATATGGACCGCGGATTCCTTTTATCGTGGTTTCTTTCCAGTTTGAAGGAGAGGCAAAGGCACGAAGCCGTCGAACAGTCTAATACGTTTTAAAAGCATTAAAACTGAATAGTTTCGTATGTTATTTCGATATATAAAGTAAAAAGCAGGCATGTTTAATACACTGCATTATGAACCTAAAAGCGGTTCAATAAGAGACACGTTACGGGCAAATCTTAAAAAAAAAAATTATACATGCCATGGGCCCAATGGGATTCCCGATCAGCAAAAATGACGAACTTTCATCTCCCATTTAATCCCTTTAGGAGAATAAACGTTCAGAAATAATGTCTTAGTGCTCACTTTTGTTATATAAGGGACTCATGTCTCTTGAACTTCATGGTTTGTCAGTTTTTCTGCGTGTTGTCTGTCAGTGGATGAATGATGATGATTTAATTTTTTTATTAAGAAGATTCTATGAGCTTGCCATTGCTTTATATCTTTGCCTTAATTAAAACCCGTCAGGGGTAGGCTAGGCAGGAAGAATTAAATCTCAATTTATTTTTGTTTCCAATTAATTCAAAACATGGTACAAATAAACTATGGAAAGATTATGGGAGGCAATCTAAATATTTAAAAAGAGTATAAGTAGGTGATTCTCATTATGTCTCACTGCTATAGCAAAACTATTTACCTTCACATCTTTGGTGGTATACTGGTCCAGCTTATCATAAATAACTGCATGCAGTCCCATGTCTTTCAGCTTCTTGACGACGTTTTTATTGTCGATGTCATCACCCCAACAGAATATCACCAAACCAGCGTTTGTTGCCAGCTTTACCTGTTCAGAAAAAAGAAGTTACAATTAAATATCGTCCCGCTCTAATTTACTAATGATAGAGGCCCACTATTCTACTCCGACGTTACCAAGTCATATATTTTACGTGATTGTGAAGTGTCAGAGAGGGAGGTGTTAGGAGGAGATGAGGGTACTCTGTCGTGTTATGACTAAACTTAACTAACAAAAATAGCCAATAGACTAGAACTTCAACACAGTTTTTGTATTTTGAACTTTATTCCAATTGAGTTAAATTTCTTAATACAAAAACCAATTTTAGAACATTCTTATCTAAGTTATCAATATCTTGTAGTAAGAGTAATACTTTAACAACAATATTTTGTAGTAAGATTTTTACATTATGTGATTACTTAAACTCACAAATGACATATTAGTTTTACTTGTAAAAAAATTAGGAATATATTGTGATATATCGTATACTTTTATAATGTTTGTAAATATGTGAGCACCATGTATCTATCACATAATTTATTTATTTATCATTGCTTCATTTTTAGGGTTCCGTACCCAAAGGATAAAACGGGACCCTATTACTAAGGCTCCGCTGTCCGTTCGTCTGTCACCAGGCTGTATCTCATGAACCGTGATAGTTAGACAGTTGAAATTTTCACAGATGATCATATGATGAGATGGTTTCATGAGATACAGCCTGGTGACAGTCGGACAGACAGACAGACCGACGGACGGACAGCGGAGTCTTAGTAATAGGGTTCAGTTTTACAAAGTCCCTATTGAAGATGTCGGGGACGCCTGCGGCTGCGCCACTATACCTAAGTACTGGATTTGGATGTTTCTGCCTTCAATAAGAACATTATAAGAAATCTATACTAATATTATAAAGCTGAAGAGTTTGTTTGAACGCGCTAATCTCAGGAACTACTGGTAAAATTTCATTGTTGAATTGAAAAAAATATTTTACCAGTAGTCCAATTCAACAATTTCATTGTTGAATTGAAAAAAATATTTTTGTGTTGG
This sequence comes from Lithophane socia, assembly GCA_947522985.1. Lineage (NCBI taxonomy): Eukaryota > Metazoa > Arthropoda > Insecta > Lepidoptera > Noctuidae > Lithophane > Lithophane socia. The sequence continues at coordinate 7,809,331 of OX383256.1, forward strand.
ATAGTCCATTTATCGAGGAAGGGTATAGGTAGAAGAAGAGGTTAGTAGAAGGTAAGGTTAGAGGAAGGGTATAACATCACGCTACGACCAATAGGAGCGGAGCATAAATGAAAAATGTTGCAAAATGTTTCGTGAGTTTAAAAATACAATACGCGAACTGTTCGACGCCGGGCGCCGCGCTAGAGAGGAGAGGATGGACACACGGGTAGACCATGACCATGAATAGGAAATAGGATACTTTTTATCTCTATATTCCCACGGGATAGAGACCTACGCGGGTGAAACTGCGGGGCACAGCTAGTCATTAATAAGGCGAAAGCTTCAGGGTAGTCCGCGACATTCAAATTTCCTTACGTTTTTTGCAATTTGCAGGTCAGTTTAGGGGTATGAGGAACAGGGAGTTAAGTTCACTCATCCACCATAAAAAAGTATTGCTGATTCTAATGATTATAATTCTGTAAAGCCATATTTGTGACGGTCGCGAATAATATTTTAATCAACAAACAACCTGACACTGAACTGCAAATAGCAAAAAACGTAAGATTTCAATTTCGTGGGCTACCTAAGCGCATCCCCCTTGACAGACATCATGGTTGTTATAGAGTTCATGTTTTTGGTGTCAATAAATACATTATTATTTATTATAATTATATACATTTTATCTTACTAAGATCGACTGAACCAAAAAAAGAATGTTAACTGAACTACTTACTAAAAGATTAATCAATAATTGACAATAATCCGATACGATTGTGACGCTGGCAAATAATCAGTCCAAGAATACAGACATCAGTCGACAACATTGCCAGTAGTCACGTGTGAACGTCGATTTATAAACAGATCAGATATGGATCGAGGTCATCACTATATTGTACACGATGATTTTTATCTACTTAGTACTTATTTGAAACCTGCTACCATATCTATATTTCGAGTTTAAGATAAAACATCACAGTATGTATGTAAAATCTTTGCACAGACAGCCAACAATATCTAACTTGTATTTGCTTTTATCGATAAAACAAAGTTAGGTTTATTTATAACTAGCTGCGCCCCGCGGTTTCACCGCGTAAGTCTCGATCCCGTGGGAATATCGGGATAAAAAGTATCCTATGTGTTAATCCAGGTTATAAACTATCTGTTTGCCAAAATTCATCCAAATCCATTCAGCCGTTTTTGCGTGATTGAGTAACAAACATCCAAACACCCAAACTTTCACATTTATAATATTAGTAGGATTAGCTGTGCACCGCGGTTTCACCCGCGTAGTTCAGTTCTCGATCCCGTGGGAATGTAGGGATAAAGCGTATCTTATTTCCTATTCCAGATCATGGTCTACCCATGTGCCATGTGTCCTCTCTAGAGTAGGGAACGTCGCGGCGGCGTCGAACGGTTCGCGTATTGCATTTTTATACTCGTGATAACTTCGAAATTAAATTTCCGATTCGAATGAATTAAATAGTATTTTATTGCTACATAAATACCCTTGATGATACAACTTTTTATTTACATAAGAATTAATACTACGATACGAATGTAACCAACTTTTGTTTCTACCGGCGATCTAATTAAATTTTAGAACATAAAAGCTGCTATTGTGACATAACTATGATAGTTAGATATATTCCCTCACGGACTTTTTGTTGGTTATAATGAGTACTTTAGTCATGTAGTACATAATTTTAATGTCAATAGTTTACTCAGCGCACGGCAAATAATTAATTTTATAGGCAACCTTTTGCTATTTTGGGTTACATTATTGCAATTCTCATAAGCACCTCTATTTAAAAAAAAAATATATATATAGCTGGTGTTACTTCCCGATAATTTAGCTTTCTATTGGTTAAAATCGGCCGAGTAGATTCATTACCTATTCGGTACAAACAAAAAAATCTTTCCTATTTATAATATTAGTACATATAGATAATTCATTACCTGGGAAGGATCTCTGAGCAAATCTTCAGTGTGTACAACAATTCCCAATATTTCTGTACTGACTGCGCTTTGTACAGCAGCCGGTATGGAGGAACATCTAGGATCACGATATGGTTCATACCTTTTTGTTGTGCCCTAAAAAAAAGGCCATTAATTTGCTAGACATACTACTCACCAACAAAAATACTTAATACATAAATTGGGCGTAAAAGTATACTTACAATAGTTAAAAACATGACAGGATATTTATTTTGCTTTTGTCTAACCATCGTGCAAATATCCGGATTGAAACAGGAAAATACTATACGGCGATCACCGGCATGCTTTAAGACAGTCTCTAAAACCTGGAAATAAAGAATAGATTCACTTATCGAAACTGTTTACAAACATCGGATTCGCGGTACTCCGGCCAGTCCGGCCACAATATGCAAATAACAAGTGCGCGTCCGACTGGCACACGAAGGGTTCCAGACAACCGTACAATATTTAGCAAATAAATGAAAATACTAAACGAAGAATATTTTTCATATTAAATTTAAAAAATCGCAAAGATATTATTGTATAGTATTTCATAATGATATTGTGGATTACAAAGTTATTTTTCGCAGTTGCAGAAAATCGCCCTATAAAATACCATAATATGAATTGGCGTTTTTAGTATGTGTTGATTAATTACAGTAAGTATGATTTATATAGATTATTTCACCCTTCACCTATGCGCTAGGGCAACGAACTTGCGTCTCAACACGGGTGGGGGGGCGTGAGACGTGACCTGAACGGCCGCGTGCGCGACCCCTCCCTGAGTCAGTCAGTTGTTTCGCTAGCGAGCACGGTGTCGGAAAGAACATTTTAAAATCTTTTAATGAAAATAACGTTTTTTTTTGTTGTTACTCGGTCATTTATTTTTATATTTACGTCAACTACCCATGGTTTGAGTGACAACGGTGTTTACCCTTACACTCTGTATATTTATAGTATATTTGTACTCTTTACTCGATGAGCTCTAGACAACACCGTCAATGTTTCAACTGTCTACGTATTACGGTTCATGAGATACAGCCCGCTGCTGACAGACAAGACGGACGGATAGCGGAGACTTAGTAATAGGGTTCCGTTTTGCACCCTTCGGGTACAGAACCCTGAAAATGAGCAAGACAATGAACATTTGTTCAATGACAGTATAATTATCTGTGTCTTACCTTATCAACGTAGATATTCATATCAAAGGGGTGGTTCAACTCAAAGGTACCATCTTTCAACTGCATGGTCCACTTCAACTCGACGTTAAAACCAACATGAGGGTCAATTTTTTTCAGTGTTTCTTCTAAAGTAGGGAATGGTTGGTGTTCCTCTAAGTCATCATCGAAAAATAGTGTTTCCCGATTACGACCTTCAACTAAGTGGTAAACCTACAAAAAAAAATAGTTAAAGGTGCGATATTGCCACGCGTAGCTGGTATCTATTGGTCTCAGTGGCGCAGCTACTAAGGTGCAAAGTGGTGCTGGGCACCAGGGCCCGCGATATTTGGGGGCCCACTCAGTGTCCGGGAGGCTTATTACGTCAATAAGGCCCCAACCAAACTCAGTCAGCGAAAGGGTTTGAGAATAAAGTGAGTTGTTAAGCTAAGAAGGAAGGGACCACTGTGATCAAAGAGAATTGACCGCGATCCAATAAGCCCCCCCCCCCCCCCCCAATTCATACTATGAATGGTCAAAAGAAAATTAACTAGTCCGAGCCGGGATGGTAAAATTTTCGAGCTCGTCGCTCGCTCTTACACCCTTCGCCTTAAGGCTCTACCCAACCTCAAATTCCTTGACATGATCCTCCGTTATGACGAAAATACTGCAGCATTAATTTTGAAATAAATATATGTTAAACTTGAGGATTGATGCTAGGTTTATGTTATACTATGTTTGGCGAAACAGGATTACTTACATCAAATTTTCTCGATAGGAAAAAAAAAAAACAAATTACCTCTAAACCGCAGGTATTCAAAAAATACTAAAAAATTAGATCATGAACATTTGGATAATAACTGAATCGTATGTTTTTTATTTATTTAAATTACCATTATTTTCACCGTAAAAAGCAATTACCCAAACTATTCGAGGCTTGAGAGCCGCCAGCACCCTACTCCGTCTCACTCTCACTCAGCCCGCAAGTAGTATGGTGCGAGCGAGATAAAATCTGAGGGTACGGCCTTAATTCTTAAACTGTTCTGGATAGCGAGAAAGTAACTCCTATTTGTGTAAGACTGGTCGAAAGAAAATCTAACCTATCCGAGGCGGGATGCAATTTTCGCACAGCACTAAGGGTTACGCGATTATCAATTGATGATCTCATATAAATATTATCCGAAGAAAACAAGAAGTTGACAAACAGCGTTAAAAAAAAAAACACGCTGGTGTGATGGGTGACAGGGGCCCAACTTCCAGTTTGCACCAGGGCTTCTGATCTGAGGTTACGCCACTGATCGGCCTACCTGAAAACTCATTTTAGGAATCCTGTATAGTGACGAAAGTTCTTTAGTTAGTTTTTTTATCTTCTAATCACTCCTGCCGCTGGTCATAGAATTCCTTTGTTTCGTCTTATCAGCCTTCTTCAGCTTGTTGGTCCCTATCTGATGGTTTCCATTCAATCCTTTGGTTCTACTCAGTACCGGCGTTAGGGTAGCGCGCCTTGGCGACAGGTCAGGGCGGCAGACGTGACGGAGCGCCGAAGAGTGCTTGGGGGGCCTTTAGTTCCACAAGGACCAAATATGTTCAATAAGTCAGAGATAGTTTGGTGTTGGAAACCCCGTATGTGTGCAAATTAACATAAATGTAGGGAGCTATAATTTTCGAGCTCAGTTCGCTCGCTGTCGCATTTTCACATTTTCCTAACTCTCGAACTTTTCTGCATGAGTCGACAAAGTAACTCCTATTTTTAACCGACTTCTTCAAAAAGGTTCTCAAATCGTCTGTTTTTTTTTCCGATTTGGTTTCCTAAAATTTTTCGCCCCTCTACTCTCCAAGAGTGGAGACGGGCCTACAGCGGTTTTAAAACGAGTTAATAACTACCTATAATGACCGTCGGAGTTATTCTTATGTCACTTGAGACTTTTTACCAAGGTCTGGATGTCTAAAGAAAGAAGAAGTGACAAGCTTAGCTCAACTTTGTAGATTTTTCTGAACCACTGCAGCCACAGCCCAGGTGCATGCACCATGTTCTACGTAGAAGATAAAACTGATCTATTGTGTTCATTGCGATGCTGATAGAAAACTTTCGAGTTTTGACTGTAATGGTGCAAATGACTAACAAAATGTTGAATGCCTGTGTGAATGAAATTTTCGCCATTTCCTTAGCACATTTCAAAGTTACCTTTGTTTATTAGCAATTTACAAACAAAGCCTATTGCTCCGCGTACGATAATGAATGAGGGGCGCAGAGTACACAAGATATCTGATGACCTTGAATTTACACTTTAATTTCAGTGATATTGGTGCCGATTCTGTCATACACCGAACTAAACTAACTAAACTATCACTAAAATTCCTTACTTTTGGCTATACGAATCTTAACGCTATTCTGACAAAAAAAATCTCTTAATTTAAAATTTATTTTGACACAACTAAAATCGAATTTGACAATCGCGCCTCCGCTTGGTACTTGTGTGCATACCTACCCCGTGAATTTTTTTAGAGCCGGAGGCGCGCAGCGTCAGCATCTTCGACGTTTTTTTTTATGGAATTTTTCACATTTTCTTAGTTTATTTCAGAATGAGTTTGGTCGTTTGACAGGACTAAACTAAATTTTAGTGATTTTTAGTTTAGAGAATTTTGTGACAAGAGTATCGGCACCATTAAGTGCAAAGTGTTATGAATATCGATGACATCAAGTCAAATCAAATCATCAGGCCTCATCCTACGTACCTTCTCCTGATCTTGTCGATTGATGATGATTGATGTCTGTCGATGTTCAGTCACGAGCAAAAATATGTATACACTCAGCAAAATTCAATAACGATTTTCTCGTGGAATTAAAATTGTAACTTTGAGATGATAATTTTTTCATAATAATAGGGGTTCCAAAATACTATATTCGTAATATCATAAATTTACAAACAATACAGTAGGAGAAAATCACTTTTAAAAGTTGCTAAGTGTATACATATTAGTGCTCGTGACTGTTCGTACAACTACCGATTATGAGGTTTGTTCTAGATGTTATAATTTTAAAAGCTCTGTGCTCTCTCTTAAGTTTAGTGTCTAAGAGAAACTGCTCGCTGCAATAAATAGGTACCTAGGTATTTTAAGAAAGTGCTATAATATGCAGCCTGTTTTTAACCGACTTCAAAAAAAGGAGGAGGTTATCATTCATTCGCCTGTATTTTATTTTTATTTTTTTACCTCAAAACTTTCGACTGGGTGAACCGATTTTGATGATTCTTTTTTATTTGAATGCTGGTGCTTCCCGTGTGGTCCCATATAAATTTTATTAACTTTGCTTGTGTAGTTTTTGAGTTAACTTCAATAATTACGTATTTTTCCCACTTAGTCTATGTAGATGATATTTTATTTGCCTCCGTCACTGTTATTTACATAGCCTTATTCCTCCACCACAAAGACAGAAATGGAGTTTCAAGTCAAAACCAGAACAGAAACTGCATTGTCTGCATCATAATATAGCAATGACCATAGTGAGAATAATAAGATGTCTGAAGATGTAAATTAGTATGATAGCGTACCTTAAGTTTCTGTAGGTGTTCCAAAGTCAAATCCTTCACAGGTACTTCTAACATTTCTAATCGGTCGACTTCCCTCTTTCTTTTCAATGATATACATACATAAAAGTCATGATAAATAACTGGTACCATATCTTTGCTCAGCTGAACATCAAATTCTAGCAAGTCTGCACCACTGGCAGCTGCTTTTTTAAGGGAGGCTATGGTATTTTCACGAATGGCATCTCCACTGAAAATTATCATAATTATGTTATTTAAAATTAATGCTAAACAATACAAAAAGATTGAGTCTCAAGTTAAATGTTTAAAGCTACTCACTCTTTGGTTTTAAAGCTAGCACCTAATCCTCGATGTCCAACCTCCAGACCAGTCCAAGACGGATTCCAATATTTTGCAAATGACACCTTAAGGTCACATAGCTGCTCCGGCATAGGCTTTACAATTAAATATCCAATATTCACTGTTCCTAAGGGACGATGTTTCACGTTGCATGTCACAGGTAGATCTATAGTACCCTCAGAGGATTTAAACATATTTGGCAGCACATATGTATAGCCCACATGGCATGGGGGGTCTTCAGATACAGCACGACTACTGTAGCAGTAGAAGTCCACAAGATATGCAAGAGATGTTATATCTAGAGCAGTAACATTGATGAGTAACACATCATCTGGTTTGTATTCTCTTCCAAACTGTTCCTGTGGCATCATACCACAAACAGATGGATCATTGTTGAGAGTAGAAACATTAACAGGAACTCCTGGTGCAGCTCCATCTATATCCATGCTATGGGATGCATCATCAGCCTGGACTTCCGTCCCAAAAGATAATTTAACAGGTGTAACTTTTATACTCATAATTCTTTTAGCCAGACAACTCTTAAGTCTTAATGGATTATTCATGAATTGGAACTGCAGCATTGTAGATACTGTGAGCCAACCAGAAGATACCAACTGTTTGCCATCATTATAACCATATGTATCAATATAAGGGTGTAGAACCGTTTCTTTGAGAATGCGTGGCAGTTGATGTGTTTCCCATTGGTAAATGGTTGTACCCTCAGGGTTAGCCTCATTCAGAACACATTTACCATAACGGTACAATATGTCACAGGTGTTTGGAACTGTAATTGATTTCCACCACAAATCTGTACCTTCTTCATGGTCAAGCATAACTATTCTGTCATAGTTCCACTCACCAAGCTCTGGAATACTTCCTGTGATGAATATTGTTTCTTTGGGTCCAACATCTGGCGCGCATACCGTGAATTTCCATAGTTGTGATGTTACTAAAACTACCGATTCTGGTTTTTCCTCTTCCATTTTTTTTGGTGGTTTGTATTTAGGTTTTTTCGGGTCCTCTAAAAAAAACCAGCGTTGCATCTTGATAAGACAGGTTTTTTTATTTGGTTTGATTACATTGCAAAAAATAGATTTAAGCATACGAAAATTAAAAACAACACCAGAATATTAAAAACACTAAAACATCACATCTTATCCTAATCTATTTGGAATTCCTTACTCGATTTCAATCGCGAAGCAGCGACCCACAGACAGAGCACAGAGCACCACAGAGCAAGCACTACCTATTTAAACTATTTTGCAGAGCCAGCGACCCAGCGACCCGACCCAGCCACTCCAGCCAGCTTCACAATTTCCACAAAACAAAGCAAAGGTGTCAGTGTCGTGTCACTGTCATTAACTAAAATGATTTGATTGGATTCGATGATCGATGACGGGTTGCCAACTTTTTTGGAAAAAAATAATCGTACTATCCTACTAATACTAGTAGTTCTACGAACAGTAGAGCTCGCGACCACAAACTTTAATAGGGAGTAGGAATCGCCCGTAACTTCAGCCAAATCTTTGGACCTAGTGTTTGTGAAAGTTTGTGCTTTTGGATGTTTGTTACTCAATCACGCAAAAACAGCCGAATGGATTTGGATGAAATTTGGCAAATAGATAGTTTATAACCTGGATATGATAATTTTTATCCCGATATTCCTACGCGATCGAGACTTACGCGGGTGAAACCGCGGGACGCAACTACTTCTTTATATTTCTTTAAAGCCCAATAGCGTTAAGATTTATACCAATTGAAATATAGAATATTTCTTATTATGAAGACTTCTCTTGATCGTTAGTACGAAAGGAGCTACAGAGCTTTAAATGTGAGTGATTAAATATTATTGGAATTCTGGTATTTCGTCAATTAAATAACTATGTTTGCAGGGCACTGATGCCCTGCAAACATCATCTTTGAAGCCTATAAGCGAACATTTTAAAACATTGGTCTCCAATAGATGCCATTTAAGGAACAATGTTTTTAAGAGTCGGTCAACCGGACAGATCGTTAAGCCTGACGCGGACCCCAATAGAGTTGAGATATTATAATGCTAATGGAAATATCTCTTCAAGGCTAATATTTTGTGATAGGACGCTTCTCTCGATTGTTAGTACGAAAGGTGTAGCTCTAAATTAGTATTTGTAATTAGTGTTATTGAAATTCATAACCTATTTAGGTCATTATCTCTGAACTGACTAATAATTGGCAACAGTCATGTTAGTAATAAAGGTTCTCCTCAAAAGGCTCGTTCCATTGGTGTATATCTTATGGCTATTGGGCCAAGAAAATTCCTTAACTTCGCTGCCCAAGTATTCACACCCATTTAGGTCATTTACTCCGAACTGACTAATAAGTGGCAAAAGTCGTGTTAGTAGGAAAGGTTCCCCTTGAAAAGCTCTTTCCACTGGTAAATATCTTATTTTTATTGGGCTTCAGGGCAGAACCCCATATGCGGGGGCCCATTCTCCTTTATGGACTATCTGCGTTTTTATTCTCGTCACTTCAGATTATTATTTACCGAAAAAAGTAAAAGCAGAAGTTGCGGGAACTCGATATAAATGCGTGGCGGGAACCGAGAGTAGGCATTATTTTTTACATTTGTTTAGTTATGGGAATAAGATCATAGATTTGAAAAATTCCAATTTTAAATGCTATTTAATAATTAAAAAAACGAGGTGGTACATAAGTACCTATATATTTATTTATTTAAATCAAAATTTATTTTCATACCCCTAAAGTATCATCGAAAATAATTTTATACTTATAGTAGAATACTTTATATAAAGTATGGTTGGCAACCCTGTAGAAAAGAGCCAACCTAGACAAAAAAAAACCTCTATGTGCATACATAAATATAAATAGGCTGTTTTTAGAGTTCCGTAGTCAACAAGGAACCCTTATAGTTGTCTGTCCGCGGCTTAGCTCAGAGACTGTTGGCACCAATACTACCAATGATATTTCCTTCCCTCGGATTATATAGGATTTCCGTACAATGCGAGGTCAGCTTATACTGGAAATGTATAGCTTGATGTGTAGCCGTGTGTACCTATAGTACCACAACCGCTGAACGCATGCAAGAACAATATAGCGTTTGCCAGTATTTCTCCATATCCAATTATACTAAGTACTTAGTTTAGAAGTTATAAGGGGACAGATGAACATACATATGATACATACCTTCCCAAATGCATACATACACACATATACCAATAAAACTCATATCATAACCCTCCATTTTGCTTCCCCGTAGTCGGGTGACGCAAAGTTGATGGGCGTGGCGGGCTCACTCGCAACGCTGTTTCCCAATCTGGGGGGCCCGACCACCGCCTGTAGGCGGTTGTACTTGGGGATCGTGCGATCCGTACAGAGCCATATACGGGGCCCCGGTGTGGGCTTCTGACCTGACAGCCGGCAGCATCGCAATACTGCGAAAACCGCAGATCGCGATGGCCGTCAGAGCTATTAGGGCACGATCTCCTACGGCTTCTGCACTTCCGGATCCCCCCTGGGACCTAGAAGCGAGAGCCCTCGCTTCACTGTACCGTTTGTGCGAGGAGGCGCGAGCGCGGGGCGGTGGACCGACGCAGCGAGAGATCAAGCTCGGAGAGGTCGGTTACAGCTCCGCGAGGTCCTCGTGACGGAATGGCGGTACCAAGCTTCTGTGCCCGACCGCTGGCCCGCTACCGTCGACGAGATCGGACCAGGACTCGACGAATGGCTTGGGAGGAGGCACGACTCCCTGTCGTTTCGAGCGGCTCAGGTGCTCTTGGACCATGGCTGCTTCGGGTAGTACCTGTGTCGCATAAAAAGGGAGCCGGGCGCTCGGTGCCATTACTGCATCCACTGTCGGGAGGACACGGCACAGCATACACTTTCAGAGTGTGCCGCGCGGTGCCCTCGTATCAGAAGGTGCCGGCTGTCGCTCGTTCAATGGTCGAAAGCGCCGAGTCGTGGGATGCGGTGATCTCCTTCTGCGGAAAGACGGTTTCGCAGAAGGAGATCACCAAGGGCTGCAGAAAGGGAGAGAGAGAGATCGAGACCACTCTCCCGATCCGTAGCAGGAGGACCGGGCGTCGACTGAGGGCGGACAACGCCCTCTTCCAGCCCCCGTAAGCGGGTCTGGGGGCCTAAACAAAATCCCTTTTCTGTAAGCGTTAACGCCAACGGAAAGATCAAATTGTATGGAGTTGACAGCAGCAGTCACGTGACAACTCTAAAGCTAATGTCAACTCCGTACAATTTGATCTTTCCGTTGGCGTTAACGCTTACAGAAAAGGGATTTTGTCTATAGCCTCTGGAGAGACGGAGGACTCTGGGACTTCCGCCGCACAAGATCTTATGATCCTCGGTCCACCTTCTGCGGGTGTGGGAAGGGACCCCACTTCCTTTTTAGTTACTATACTCTATGGGACCCACACCCGCAGAAGGTGGACCCACAGCACACCGCGGTGTGCTGTGGGTCCACCTCCCCGCGGGGAGGTTTTTAGTCTGTCAGAGTCTGACAGACCCCTCCGCCCGCCCTAGAGCGCCGCCACATCCATGAGGATTTTCCACCCCGGAAAAAAAAGGTTAGGTTAGAACAGTGACCCCCTACACCAAAAACGACTAGTGTGGGTGCCGCAGACATTTTGTTGTGTCATGCATGGTAAATTAAATCAAACAAACAGTCAAATTAATGAATTTGTATTTCGTATAAACGCTTACAAGTATTTTTACAAATATACATGTTTTATACAACTATTACTTAGATATTTATTTACATTTATCAGTCTTTTTGAGTGTCTAACTCTAAATAAAGGCTGTGCTTACATATTTGCAGCGCAGTGGCAAGTACCTAGATATGAAGTTTAGAATAGCTATTTCAGTTTCCTAAAACCCCACACTATACTCGAAGCTGTTGCGTAAATGCAGCCTAGAATTTATGATAGTGACTTATTTTTTTTACAACAAACCTTAAAACTTTATGTAGGTACTTATTCTCAAAATGGACAATTGACACCGGGATGTAAAAACGTACAATTGTCACCTTGTCGACATGATCCTTTTCGCTGGAAATATATACAAACTGCTTTGCGACCACCACGAGCACCTCCTCTACCCCGCGGTGGGCCATCCCAGCTTCCAGCGTTTTTACCTCGCCAGTGTCCACCATTGCCACGACCTCGCATAGTTCCTCGGAAATTTGTCATACCAGGAAAACTATCAGGGCCGGGTGGAGGCCCTTGGGGTCCCGACATGTTGAAATCCATTGGAAACATATTTTGCGGCATATTAAAACCTTCTGGCGGACCAGGAAACATCGGATTAGGTCCACCAAACATTTCTGGAGACATCATCATTCCTTCTGGGGGCATCATCATTCCCGGGGGTAAGTTCCCGGGAGGAATGACTCCAGGCGCCATGGGACCTGGCATACCGTTGCCCATCATATGCGGCGGGACTCCGCTTGGCCAATCAGCGGGAACCATATTACCACCTTGAAACCCAGGTACGCCAGGGAATTGTGGGTTTGGAAAAGCATTAGGAAATTGATTCATGTTTGGTTGGAACATATTAGGGACATTCATGGTAGCCGATGCTGGAGGCGCGTTGCCCTTGGGTTCAGGCCAAGGCATATTTCTAAAATCACTTATATTATCCTGGTTGCCGGTAACATCATCTAAGGGTATAATTGTCGGTTCAGTATAAGGATGCGTTTCAGGCTCAGGTTCAAATGCAGAGTCAGGTATCATTGATTTCGAGAAATAAAGAGGTTGTAACGTTCCTTTTTGACGTATTGCCTGAATGTCCTTTTCTTTGCTGTTCTTACCATGCTCTACCTGCACTTGTCCATCGGCGTCGACAAGGATTAGTGGCCTCCAATTAGTCTTTTCTTCCATGACGTCATCATTACTAATATTCCTTCCCTTCTGGAATGCGTCTCTTTCGTGGATCCTTTCTAAATATTTCATATCAGTAAAGGTCTTCGTAACATTAACTCTTTCAGTTTCATCAAGTTCAAAGTACTGAATTTCTTCTAGTTCAGAGTCTGGTTTCCATTTAATACTTTTTTTAGGTCCTTTTCGTTTATGGTAGCATAAAACTCCTTTAAGTCCATTAATTGTTAAAGTATGAGGTTCTGAAGTGTCCATTTTCTCTTCAATCTCTTTTTTGGTATCTTTTTCTTCTGCTACTTCATTGGTATCGGTATCTTTCTCTGAAACCTTTTCTTTATTTTCTTCTGTTTCAAGAGTGTCCTGGTAAAATCTTGGTGGCACTGATTTGCTTTCACTACTTGGACTGCTCATATTAGTGGGTGTGTGTGGCGGTGAAGCATCGTTTCCAGAGTTTCCATCCTTAGATCCACTCGTTCGTCGTTTTCTTTTCTTTGGATCTCTTTTGTTCGTTGCTGAAGCATTCAACGCGTCCATGAACATGTCACTTTCTAACAAAAGAATTGCTGAAACAAAAAAAAAACGAATGTTAGAAAACTATTTTTTTGGAGGATACAATGAGAAAGTAATATAATTAATAATAATTTAGTGATAAGACTAAAATGTATATCTATAACGGGTTCTCGTTATTTGAACAAATAATTTTAAAAATACAACTTGGCACCTTGTTAAAGATACGGTAACGGAACACAGGAACCTAAGCAGAAATATTTAGGTAATGCATAAGGTGCCTAATATTGCATAGGTAATAAGTAATTAGTTATGTAACACTGGATACGTATAACTAAGTTTATTGATTTAAGGATAGAGCAGGCGACTTATAATCTTTTACAATTATCATATTGTTTGACAAAACCAAGCCGTAGGTACTATGCTTTGACCATAACTATTCTATTTACATCTTTTATAGATGACAAATCCGGAAATATTTATAGATGACTACAGTAACTTTTGCCCGCGGCCTCGCCCGCGTATAGTATGTCCTGTCCTATGCTTAAAACCTTCGCGCAAGTGCAAGCAATAAGTTGACAAAGTTTTATCGTAATAGGACTAACGGTAGTTATGGCAGCAGTGCATATAATACGAAAAACAAACATTGATTTTTATAAGCAATAATATGCAGTAATGAAGGCTATGAATGATACGACCGCTTCTTTATTTGATAATCTTATTATTGGTGGTCATGGTAACTTATAAAGTTTAAGAACTGGGTAGGTAGCACTCCACTCCCTAACTTTTCGGGGATTATAATCGTGATGTTATGTTATCATAACTGTGCGTTTGCTCTGGCGAAGTATTTACAACAAAACATGTTGAAACCACTATTTTCTGTTAAAGTTCTATAGCTACCTACAATTTTTGACAGCAATTGCTAAGATAACGGACTAGTGTTTACTGAAGGTATCACAATCGCAAACGAAAAAAATTGGTAGGTAGGTACCATAAAAGGTAACAAAAATAGTGTAGGTGCATTGTATGTAGGCACCTACTGCTCCTGCCTACCTCTAATGGGACCGGATGCACAGTCAGCAACGAGTGTTTTAACACTTTACTTTCTATTTAAAATATACTTAATTTTTATTATACGCATGTAAACACGTAGTAGAGTAAAAATAAATAAAATAAGTAAAGACCAAAAAAACGTATCAAATAATTTTAGTATTAGTTAAAAGTAACACTTCTGATCGACTCTCGAAGCTGACTGTACCTACAAGCTATCCCTAACTTGTTACGTTACCCATACTAATGACTTGTTGTTTGTAGATAATATACTACCTATGTATTATGTTATGATCCGTACGAAACGAAGAAACCCTTTCATTTCCAAAGGAAATTAAAATATTGTTGTTCTGCATAGGTAGGTAATTCTCTTCCCTGGATATTTTGTTCTAGTGAGGTCAATGGAGTGAACGTAGACTCGCACCTTCTGTGTGCTGATAAAGCAACCTAGATCTAATTCCCTCCCATTCATTTAAAGTATTTAGATAAAACGAACTGTATGTTAGGTGTAAAAAACATTCATAGGTACGCGTACGCCCGGTCAGCGAGTAGATCACCTTTCACTTTTTACCCGACTCCGGCGTAAATCCAAAAGTAGGATAATGTTTTGCTATCTTGTTTGCCTGAATCGCTCTCTAACTGACAATCCTAATCCTAACTAATAGGTATTATAAATGCGATGGATTGGATGAAATTTGGCACAGGGGTAGATCATGACCTGCAGAACGTATGCGACGTTTCATCCTGGATCGTAGATGAAGTCGCGGGCAACAGCTAGTCGTATATAATATTTAGCCCATGACCGATACGACAAAAAATTAAGTTACCGGTACCGAAAGTATACTACTACAACCCTTTCGATTGTTGGTAGGGATTGCATTCAATGGCTATTAGACGAAATACGGTGGTACCGTAGGTATAATACCGTACCGATCCGCAATTTTTAAGTAGGTATATTTATGGAAGTTAGGCCGTGTCCGAACAGAATCGAATGTCATCGGTTTGACGTGGCAAGTAGTAACTATCCAAACCACAAGTAGTTTTATGTAGCTACAATGTTACTTTACTACCTCAAACCCGTCGGGTTGGTAGGTACCACTCGTGTTTTAATGATGACTTTCGGAGGGGTCATTACTATCTCTGAAATAGTTTAGATACTTATACAACGATGCAATTTGTTCTATAGTGTGACTTGTTCACCAATGCTATTCTTTAAAAATAAAACACCCGTGAACACAACACCGTGTGTACTTATTATTATTTCGAGTGAGAGTGGGATTGGTGTGAGAATCTTATGCAATTTTAACAGCAATACGTTATCTGTTTATCATTATAATTGAGATGCGCAGACAATATGCGAGTCACAGTCATTAATATCTGTGCGACAACGGCAGCGTTGGCATCGACCAAACGACAGCAGCACTGTTGCCACGGAGCTTACTTGAAGCCGCCAAATAAGTAGGTAATTACTGCCAAAAACGTGTGGAATTAGAACAAATTTTTAAATCAAATGCACGATTTTACTCAGAGGTTTGCACTTCATACCTACTTTTCCAGAATATCTGGATCATGTTGTTTTAAGTACCTATGTCGTGAAAAGTTTACGGAATTGTCACCAAGCTGGATGTTTTTCTCGTACTTATGATTTTAAAAGTAAACCTAGCCTTGTAAACGACTTATCAAAACATCTTGGTAAATACTGTTACTTTTTGTTAGACTAGCTTGATGGCCTTCGATTTTGATAATAATAATATCGAGCTTTTTTATTGTTAGATACATAGGTACTTTACATCTACGTCCAGTCAACTGCACATCAGTGGTAACAATTTGACATTCACAGCGCCTTTATAATGTCGTAAGCGCTGTAGCAGTAAGGGTGGTTTTCGTAGTTCAACTAATACCACTGATCTGCGGATGATTGTACCTAGCAGCCAGCTAAAGGGCACTGGGCTTTTGGGAAAATCATTTATTCCTCAGCAAAACTGAAGAAAGGGCGCCCTAACAATCTGTAGACCAAAATAAATCCTGCACTTTACTATCTATAACTATTCATCTCTTTTTATCTACCACATCTTCATTATCAAATTTCTCTACATTCTACATTGAATTGAACCGACGCGGCGCGTTGATGTTGAAAATAATAAAAAATCGTCCCATGTGTGACCCGACGCCCCGACGCGACGGCGACGTATAATTGCTTTATTTTTATTTTTTACCCTTCAATTTTTCCTAGTCTCCTTTGAATTTCCACCAAATATCTTGTGATGAGAAGAAAGTATAGGCGGTCGAATAAATGTGTTAGATTACCTACATTGGAAAACATGGTCTCAATATTTATACATTTTGAGCTCATTGTAGGTAAGTTAAATGATACTTCTAGCCTACCCCAGTACCTACGCACACGGGCGATGTTTTATGGCGCACTGAATTTTCAACTCTCGGTGTTGAGCCGAGCATTAAAAATCCTACAAAGCGTATCCCAGCTCGTCAAAAAAACAAACTTGGTTTTTTAACTCTTGGTGCTAAGTAGTGCGTTGAAAATTCGGTGTGCGATAAAAACCACTTACTTTTTAATACAAGTAGATAAACGTATTTTGCTTTATTGAATTGAATAATATTCTCTGCATTTTAGTCAAATGGACTGAATGAAAATGTTTAACACATTTAATCGACGGAGCTGTGTTATGAATTGGTGAACTTATGATTTTGATACAATGTACTATATACAGTGAACCGCACGACAGGGTAATATTGACAGCGCCTTTATTTCGTAGCAGTACAGTTTGGGACGTTTTTGTAGTTGCAAGGGTTAGGTACAGTAGGTACGCGCGCCGGGTGTTTGTGATATTAGCTGCAGATCGGGGTTTCTCACTTTTAAAAACGGATTTAAAAAAGAGGGAGAGGTATACATTCGATGAATCCATATTTTATTGACTATTTATAACTCTACGAGATTTGTTCAACTTCCAGCAGCTAACTTCACAGACACAAAGATCCTAGGTACTATATGTACTACTAACAACATGCGGTTGGCCGTACTTATTTATTTGAAAAAATACTTATTTTTTTTTTTTTTACAAAAAACGACGTACTGTCACGAGCAAAAATATATATACACTCAGCAAAATTCAATAACGATTTTCTCGTGGAATAACAATTGCAACTTTGAGATGATACCTATTTCATATTAATATGGGTTCCAAAATACTATGTGCGTTATTAGATAAAATTACAGTCAATACAGTAGGAGAAAATCACTTTTAAAAGTTGCTAAGTGTATACAATTATACATATTGGTGCTCATGACTGTACATATTTATAGTAGAACTTCCTAAAAATAAAAATAAAACTTAAGTAAGTAAGTAGGTAAATAGAATAATCATAATGAGAAAAATAACTCACATTTTGGAAGTGGTTTTGTATTTCCGTTTTTTGCCACCGACTTCCGCAATCGAAGTTATTTTTTTCACTTTGTTCTTAGTGTTCAATTGAAGTAATTTTTCACTATATATATATTGGATGTCGGTTTTTTTTTTTGTAAGTAGCAAGTAGGTAAGTAAAAAGTATTTTTTCAAAACAATTTTTTACTTTGCGTTTTTTTTTGTACAGTTATTTTTTTTGTAAGGGAATTCTAATGTAAGTATACACAAAGTGTATTAAATACGTATTACCGAAGCTAACTCAAAAACTACCCAAGCAAATTAATACAATTTTTATGGGACTATGAACGAATCACCTAAATCGGCCAAGTAATTATACAATCAGGAAAAAAAAGCCCGAATGCTTATGTAACCTCCTCCTTTTTTGAAGTCGGTTAAGAATATAAATGTGTTGTTCGTCAGATACGCGGTGGTGGACTACTGACAGTCACATCATGGCACAAAGTGTAATGCCCGTTTTCATTAACACTAGATGACAACTTAAGGTAATGCCTTAACTAAAGCCTGTGTTGGATTTTCAACGCTAGGCACAGCGCCGAGAGTTGAAAATCAAATGTGCAATAAAATAAATGGCATTGTTGGTGTTATTCCGTAAATGTTTCGTTTTGACTTAGGTAAATACATAACATGCAATTTAATAAGCATGTCATTGACGTAAATAAATTAACAAAAGGTCTAAAAGAAACAAAAAAACTAGCTTATTTCCGTAAAATTTTAAAGCATTCGACTAAAATATTCAGCAAATTACCTAAGTACAGTTAACCGCATGTCCATGGCCAATAATAATAATGTCCATGGTAACAATTTTATATTCCAGAGCCTTTATGTCGTAGCAGAAAAGGCGGTGGAAGTGTTACCACTGATTTGCGGATGACTGTATCTTAGTTATCAACTAGTTACATACTACGGAATATTAAAGAAGGTAATAATTATGTTGCCGTGGCGCTGTCAAATCAACTCGCAATTGCATTAGGTATTTCCTAACTTTTTACCTACCTTAATTAATTAATTCATATAACTCGCCTACTTATAAGGTTCGCACACAGACATTACACCTCTCTTCGGAAAGTAGCCGTTGGGTTAAACGATTAAGGACTTCACGTAAAAGTCGTGAATCTACTAGCTAGAAGTTCCTAGTTCTGTTATCGTTCGTAAATTGTGTTGCAAATAATATTGGTGGGTATCAAAACAAAACGAATCAACTTATAACTATGCGTGCGAACTCTCCACATTATTAACCTATTAGGTTAATCAAATGATTATTTTTATTACATACAGAGAGAAAACAGGTCCAGCTATGTATCTAGGAACCGAGTTTTATTTTTGAGTAGGTACTGATAATGACCCCTGCTTCGCATGATTATTGCGATTTGACAATAATAAGAGATTTCTTTATTATTTGTAAGGTTAATATACCTACTTATTATTTTATTACACATACCTAAACCTTTTGGAATAAATTCTCTAAATGATGGTGAAAACCGCAAAAATCTGTCTCAGAGTTTAGAAGAATAACGCGGAAAAGCGACTTCAATTCAAGATTTTTTTTAGATGATAACCGGATGCTGTATGGTCGTAAAATATTCAATACCTACGCAAGCGGCAAGCTTAAGGCTTAAGGCTACCTGTGTATTGGAGTAGAGAGGAGCGAAGTGCACCAATAGAATTTGGGTAAATGTTAGCTCTTCTCCGCTGTAATGAACACGCAGCTTATCATAGGTCTGTAGGTACGTAATCAAACAACATCGCACTAAACGCGCAAGCGTCGATTTATGGATTTTTATTCATTATATATTACTTTAATCATTTATGTACCTACACCATTGCTAACATCATAAAATTCATAAAGATCGAAATAGGAATACTTTGTATATAGGTCCGAAAATAGTCATCCAAAGACATTTGTTTTTGTCTAAGTAGGTAGGTACCTACCTACATAAGTTAAAGGTTACGAATAAGGTAAAAAGTCGCTATTGAAATCTAATTGTCCGTCCGTAAAATCACGCACCCTTCCTGCCTTACGAAATAAAATAAAATAGTAAGTACTTATGAAAAGTACCTAGGTTAGGTTAGGTTAGTTACCATCTAGGTAAGTTTAAAAGTTCTAAAATAAATGCCTTATATTTTTTTTTTAGGCAATAGTTACAGTTGGATACATTATCATAACATAACATATACAACACGTTTAGTATTGAATGTAACAGAATAAAAATCCTCACATTATAAAAGTTAAATATGTAAGTACAATACTAATTACTTCCATTAGGTAGGTACACCTAGAGAATAATATAAATTGGCAGGTTGGGCAGGCATAGGCAGTTGTGATTGGTTCCGGCCTACTGACTGCCCTATTCAATTTGTACCTAATTATTTTGGTGTATCAATCGTTTGTTATGTGCTTCTTTTATATTTATTTTAGAAACATCGTAATGAAATATGAGGTACCTACATACCTACCCTCTATTTTTGTCAGATCTTGTACTATCTAAACTTTCTTAATAAAACCATAGGTTCATTGATACTTAGAGGTGCCTGATTTTATCGTTAAGAGTACCTACCTAGGTAAGTATAAGTAGTTATGTAGGTACAAAACTTTCTTCAACCGCAATCAAACAACAATCTAAAGGGAAAAGTACCTAATTAGTTGGGTAAATAATGTAGGTACAACAGATATAGTTAGGTACGTTCCCTAATTACATACTACAAACTTTTGAAACATTAGTTGAGCAGACCAGATTTTTCCTTTTTTTAGAAACTTACATATTCTAACCATAAGTACTTACATAATAATGTGATACAATAAATGATTCAGCTTTACGCATTAAAATTTTGTGCGCTACATTTTGATTTCTGTATAAATAAGCTGGCTGCCTATGCACCCATTATGGATAGAAGTGTAGGTAAATACGTACTAAAACAGAAAAAATAATGGGCATTCGTTGTACGTACCTACTGAATCTTTACATAGGATTGGATGAGACATACTACAGCAAGATTCTAGAATATTTATTATTTATGTAACATAAGTCCCGTAATAACGACAGCTCTAAAAAATTATATTTGTTTACTATTATCTAATCTGTGCCTACTGTGCCAAGGTGTGCGTCGAATATAATACCTATTATCATGTCATCACATCTACCTATTAGTTCAGCTGGACATAAGAGGCAGCTCTCATAGTAGGTAGGTAGGTAATAAGGTACTTTTTGTTTATGTTATCTTTGATAGTACCTAGTTATGCAGATAGGTAACTAATTAACCATTTATCAACCATTCTGCAAAAGTCAAAACCAGCCATTCTGACGCTAACTAAAACAAGCACCCGCTATTACTTACAGAGCAGGTAGGATAAGGTAGTAGTTAAGTACTACATTTTTAAATAATCTTTATGAGAGATTTCTGTAGGTACCTACCTTTTCATAACATATTATTATAGCGGAATTGCTAATTATTTGACTTTATAAATATTAAAATTGATGGTACACCTACAAACACGGGCGCCGTGCAGTACCTACGTGTTACCTAATCAAACTGAATGAACTTGGATACCATGTAGGTAATATGGTAAGAGAAGAGGCAGAATGTACAGCAGATTATGTAAATACAGATCTAAGTACTTTCCAAGCCAACCTTTTTTTTCTTTTCAGACATTCCCTTCTACACTTGTCCGGTTTTTATCCAGATAGACAAACTGTCGAAACGTATTGTGTTTGTCGATGCAAACCAAAACAGGTTGATTTTTTCTAATTATAAGTACCTTTTCCCATATACATACTGAAACAGATAATGTTGTAGGTAGGTACTTACATAATTATTTTCTAAATTATTTCATGCATAAAGGAGACTGGGCAAAACTGGTCTATGCAACAATAGAAAGTGTGGTTCAAATATCAGGTAGGTACATACACGGCCATTTTTTTTATTATGAGGTCAATATAATGACAATAAAGAGAAAAAAGATGTGAGAAATTATCTTTGAATTCATGTACCTAGGTGGTTTTTTCAGGTTTTGATATTTAGTCGACGTAAAAGGTGCACAATATTCAGTGGTGGTTCGATTTTTGAGAAAAAGGGGGTTCGATTACAAAATAATCTAGAATGTTGATACAAAAAAATAACAATTTGAAATAATGCTTAAATTGTAGCAATGCATAGGAAATTGCATGAAATATAATAATCAAATTCGCCATTGTTCTTAATATTGTCGGTTCGGAATTTCGTCGTACGTTGTCAGAATGAAAAGTGTGGTAAACGACTTGTGTATACCTACCTAATTTATTAATAGCTATTATTACTTAGCCACATATTTCTATTGGTTTATAGACCACTTCCCATCTAAGTTTGCGGTGTCCTTTATCTCAAGCATAACATTACGTCTGTCCGGCGTGCGTAGGTTCCATCTATATTTTTTTAGATTAGATCTCAGGTTGTCGTAGATTATTCCCTTATAGCCATCCACCCAGAGGGGGTTGAATAAGTCCCATCTAGCAAGAACTATTCTTGTAGTAAAATGTAGAAATGTCCATATATTATATCTACCTCTAATAAATAACTTTTCAGAAACAAAAATTAAAGTAGATACAAAGGTAGTATACACCAGCAAACTTTAATTTTTAATTCTGTGTTACTTAAATAGGTAAGTACGGTTAGGACAATAGCGTAGGTACAGCTTTACACTACACTCAAGTATTTTCTCAAATTGATTACTACTTTCGGTAGATAGGTACCTTAAACTGTTCGCCCAAAATAGTTCTTTGTAGTGGTCTGCAGTTTTCTGTTTAGCGGGAAGCTGGTTGGCCACTTACGGTTTGATGACAAAGTTTTGCTGTCGACTGCTATACATATGGTAGGTATCTTTTCAGTATTTGCCGTTGTTATTACTAATCATATAAGTACCTTATAGAATTAAAATGCATCTTCTTGCTTATTGTCATTTGACCCGAATACGATAAAGAATTTAAGAAGGCAGTCTGTTGTTGTTACTGCCTATCACGATCAGAATAGAATAATTGATAACAATACTTCATCAACTGCTTGTGAATCTTGTGATTTTACAAGCAACCTATAATATCAGATACTTGTTTATGAGTTTTTTGTCACTCCACTACATAATAGTCCTCCGCCGCGTCTGTCTGTCTGTTCGCGATAAACTCAAAAACTACTGCACCGATTTTCATGCTGTTTTCACCAATGGATAGAGTGGTTCTCGAGGAAGGTTTTGGTATATAATAACCGACATCCACGCGGGCGAAGCCGCGGGCTTCAGCTATTTGTAAATAAATAAAAGAAACGTAGTACCTAAGGAATGACGTTGTACAATCGAAGCCTTAATAGACTACAGCTGGCAACGTCAAGAAAGCCTCGAGACCTTCATTCGCTTGTATGAGTGTTGGCATTATAATAGCCTGAGTTTGTTCCTATAGCGTAATAAGGTAGGTAGGTACATTTAACACTTTTACCTGTATATGAAATGAAACATTTATAAATGTTACTATAAGAGACTATCATTCTTGGATTTCTTTGCAAAATATATGAACTGGTCTGTTTAACTAACGCAACAAGGTAGTGCAGAGTGCTCTAATAGCTCATCATAATAAGTCAATCATGCTGCATATTTTGTTGAAATTTATAGGAATATCGCTAAATATTACTGTAATAAATAATCTTATACAGTCGTTTTTATAGTAGGTAATGGTGGCTTTCATGTAGAAATATTACGTCATTTTTGTATTACATGGATTGCTGAAGAATCACTCCTGGAGCACCAGTCGTTTTC
This sequence comes from Lithophane socia, assembly GCA_947522985.1. NCBI lineage: Eukaryota > Metazoa > Arthropoda > Insecta > Lepidoptera > Noctuidae > Lithophane > Lithophane socia. Next base: position 7,832,983 of record OX383256.1, read on the forward strand.
ATCAGCTCTGCGTCGAGTCCACGGAAGGATCCAGTAGGTATATGTGCGCTGGTATTTTCACCTCACGATTAACTAAACAAATTTAGGTTATTAAATTTGAACTAAATAGTAAACGGAAAGAGTCATGTATATTGATTTCAATATTTATTTGAAAAAAATACTTTACAGGTGGTAAAAACACTTTAGAACCCGTTAAGTTATACATTTTAGACTTACCACTGAAGAAAATGCAACCTAAACAATTGAAAAGACTTGGTGACATTAATGGAAGGACTTGCCACCACCAATGTAAATCTGGAAAAAAAGAAACTATTAAAAATATGTCACTTATTGAATAAACAGTAGAATACTTACGTTTAGGTTTAGGAGGAATTAATTTGATTGCACCCGGTTTTTCAACAGGTTCAACTATAGTTTTTGGCTTTTTTTCTGGAGGAGACTCATTGTGAACTGGAGACGGCCTTTTTGGTATTGATACTGTAGGTGGCAATACAGGCGTGGATTTTTTTGTTAATACTGCTGCACGAGAAGGTGGTGGTTTCACTTCCTCTTCTAGTCCATGTTTCCTAAACTTAGAATTGAAAGTTTTAACAGTTTTTGGTTTTGGTTCATCTGGTTTTCTGACTTCTATGGATATTGAAGGTTTTTCTTTTTTGGAATCACTCAATTTCGGTATTTTGCCCAATTTATGAACTGATGGCGTTTTATCATCAGGTTTCTCAGATGAAGATTTGTTAAGAGAGGTATCCTTACTCTTTTCAATTTTCTCTTCTTTTCCTTTATCTTTATTCTTATCTTTGTCGGAGGATGACCGTGAACTCCGATCCTCTTTAGATTTACTACTACTGGAAGACGATAATTTATCGCTAGATTTTCTGCTACTGTCACTTTTTGATCTAGAACTATGAGAAGAATGTCTATCCTTATCTTTTGACCTGTCTTTACTACTATTATGTCGGCTAGAACTGCTTTTGTGAGTTTTATGTTTCTCACTTGAAGAATGAGACCTACTTGAATGTTTTGAGGAACTGCTCGACTTTGACCCGCTAATATTATTTTTATCATCTGATTTATCTTTACTTCTACTTTTTGCTCTATCTTTAGATTTTTCTGAATCTGATAAACCTTCAGAAGTTTTACTTTCACTATCATCATCAACTTGCGATATGATTTGCTTTCCATCTTTTAAACTGATTTTTAATACCGGCAAAGTTTCCGGTTCTTCGTCTACTTCATCTTTTATTTTGATGTCACCTACATTCTTATCAGTGTCATTGTTACAAATGGATTTATCCAATTTGATACGTTCTTCACTAATTGTTTTAATTTCAGTATTATTATCATTATTTTTACATTCTACATTGCACTCTGATTTTATTAAGACGTCTAAATCAGATTGCGCTTCCGATATAATTTGAGGTATATCTGCAATCTGGACAGGAACTACTTGTTCGCCCTTTACTGTTTTTAACCATTGTTCAACTAACTTCGATGCTAGAGCTCTGATAGCTGTAATGAAAGAAATTAAATATGCTTTAATAATCCACAATAACAATAGTAGTATTTTAATTGAACTTGTTGATTCTGAAATAAGAACAATTGAGCTAATTTGTTGTCAATTATTTGTTGCATCCAATCGAAAATCAACTTTCAAATTTCAGTTCCTAGGAAACAACATCACGCCTGTAATCCCCACAGCTTTACCATTACACCCACATTTCGCCAGTTATGAAGTCCCATGTAATAGGGGGGGCGAGCGTATTGCTATCAACCGGACTTAAATCCAGACACTGGTCTGCTACTGAGAAATTCCTAATGGAGAAACACAATAACATTTTGACAGTCCTGGGAATCGAACCCAGGACCAGGCCCAGCAGTGGCGCTTTCGATCACTAGACCAGCGAGGCAGTAGGAATTGTTCCTAGGAAACAGAATATGTCATTGTCTTACCAAAATGGTTATCATCCTTTGACAACTCCTTTACAAGTTTCGGACAGTTGTTGGTTTTCAAACGCTCTATATCAACTGGGCATAATAATAGCAGCTCCAATAACTCTTTTACAAGAGGCCAGTTTTTGGCGACTATACTTTCGGTGAGCCACATGTGTACCAAAACCCAACCGCCGGATCCCATAAATAACCCCAGAAGGTCGGTCTCGGTACGTTTCAGTATCTGTATGTATATACATTTAGATACCAATTTCTTCGAAAATTTAGTCATGAGGCTGAAAGAAAAAGTTAACATTTAACAAAAACTTCGATAGAATATAGTCGGCTCTAAGGCGTATTCTAGAGGGGCGCTCAAGCACAGAATAATGAATAATAAAAAGTAACTCGAGATGCTTGCTGCTATTTACTAGTTATTTACCGTATTCTAATACGATTTCAACATCGTATTAGAATACGGTAAATAAGTAGTATCAGTTGAGAACGTACGGCGAAGTGGTTCACTCTCTTCTAATAAAAACATTGGGTCATTCATAAAATATTTAAAAACGACTGTTACTTTGCCAAATCCATAATAATTAAGTTTCCTAAAATTATACTTGTGCTAATACATCAGCTAAAAATTTTCTACAAAATGTCGGAGATAAATTCTGTCAGACTCTCCGATTATTCGATCTATTAAGAAGTCATAAATCGAGTACTCATTTTTAATAATTCATTGTCAACATACGAGATTAAGAAGAATGTACAAAAAAAAAATTAATCTCCTTACTTTCTTTTGCCGAGTCAATCATATTAATACAAAGTAAAAAAAAAAACAAGCTGATTCATGAAAAGCTAAGAACTCCTAAACTTACCTAGCCAGCCTCTGGACTTCATCTCTGCTTTTGATCCCGCCATTCGGTGACAGAAGCACACTCAGGCAGTTTAATAACTGAATTGGATCAATACGCGGCTGTAACAAAGAAAAAAAAAGTTATTACAGTTTCCCTACTTCAAAATATAGTATGTTTATATTGGTTCTCAAAACTGTCGAATTCCTCAATTTTGAAAGGGACGTCACAACACTTTCTCCTGGTAATCAGCAGGCTTGTGACCCAAGTGACTGTAGGCATGAGCTTAATCCACAGAATGAAACCAACCCACTATTATCAGAAACAGCGCTTATAAAAGAACCTTAATACTGTATCTTGTTGTTAATCATGTTCAAAACCTATTGTGTGCTAAAAGAATGACATACACTAACTAACACTACTCTTTCAAACGAGCGACTAAAAGCAGGGTGAATGTTATTATATCAGGGTGACGGTGAACCAAAAGGATCAATTTATGGAGAATACTGTCTATGTCCAGCAGTGGACGTCTTTCGGCCAAAATGATGATGACTTATGTTATTTGATATAACGCAATGAACAGTATTGCTTTGTTTCAAGTCACAACCGTGACAATGAACATTTGCATTTATGTCCTATTAGCTGCGCCCCGCAGTTTCACCCGCGTAAGTTCCGATCATGCGGGAATATCGGGATAAAAAGTATCCTATGTCCTATTCCAGGTTATGGTCTACCCCATTGCCAAATTTCATACAAATCCGTTCAGCCGTTGTAGCGTGAAAGCGTAACAAACAAACAAACTGACCCGAGCTGACCCGACAGACGTTCTGTCTAAATTTCAAAAATTTATACAAAAAGGGACGTTGTTTTCCCCGAATTTGAATATGTTTTAATTCCATAAGAAGGAACCTAATTCGAATTATTACGAACATTTTGAAACCAAAATTTGCCAAATCGGCCCAGCCGCTCCCAACTGATCCGCTTACAAATGCACAGCATTTAATTTATTAAATCGTATTTTTATTATATAGGTTCATGCACGAGATGCGTAGATCGGATCAGAACTGGGCAAAAAAAAAAGAATTAGATTATGGTTTCCAGAACAGGTCAAGGTTACAGATAAAATAGTGAAAGCTTATAAATGGTACAGTTCGATTCAAACTTAATGGAAGCCCGGAAGTTAGCTACTCGCTGCGCAGTACCCAAACCCTCACCCCCGCTGCCACATGAAATTGTTACTGCGCAGCAAGTGGTCTCATGTTCCGAGCCGCCATTAGGGTTGAATAGAACTGTACAGTTGGCTGCACATCAGTGGTAACAAAACCAATATAAGCTGGACTCGGATTCCATTCGGACCGTGTACACACGGCTACATATCAAGCTATACAATTCCAGTCTAAGCTGTACGCGTAGCACGACAACCATAGAAACGGGTTTTCTGCCGAACTTTCATTGTTCGGCAATCCTATACAATGCGAGATCAGGTTAAACTGGAAATGTATAGCTTGATATGTAGCCGTCTGTACCTTATAGTAGATAGGAAGTACGCGACGAAGCCAGCTCAAAGTTAAAGTATTACCACTGACGTCGACTTTTCAATATCGCATTAAACTTAACTATTCTCAAATATTGATATGCTATAAAAGTGTAACCTGTATAACCTCTGGGGCGTTTAAAACAGCAAAATAACAAATAATACAAATTTTAGTTTACTTCTTTGTAATGTGCAAGTTAACAATAATGATCGATCATGTCTCAGAGCTTCGGAACCAGAGACCAACTAGCGATTATATTTAAAAAAAAAAAACCCTTCCTTGGCAGTCCGGGTAAATAGGGATGGTGCCTTTTAAAAACCATTCGGATCCAGAGACCAACTAGCGATTATATTTAAAAAAACATAACCCTTCCTTGGCAGTCCGGGTAAATAGGGATGGTGCCTTTTAAAAACCATATTGTATCAAAATTAACATAATGTTTATGTATCCAGAATTCTACAGCTAAAACGTTAACCCATTTGCTGTGGAAAACGCTTATTACACTGGCGTATTTTTATTTCTACATCAGGTGCGGAGGGTACGCCAATCATGGTCCTAAAATAATAACGCATTACGTAATATCTTCCAACACTTGTGTTAACTCCCAAGTTACAAAGGGCGTGCCGATTGAGTCAGGGCAGGGATGATTAATATGCTAGACCGTGTCGAGCGCGAATCGTGTCACGTACAGTCGACCGCACGTCAGTGGTAACACGTGGACCTTGAGCAGGCCTATCGTAATTCGTAATACAGAGTTTCGATAGAATAAGAGGCCAGCTTCTATGTTACCACTGACGTGCGGTCTACTGTTCGAATTGAACAAAAACTTAACGAAAATTTAGTAAGAAGCAGTTGCAGAAGGTGCGGTGTCAGTCTTTGTCCCACAAATTGAGCAGATACGCTTGCGGCTCGCGCCCGTGACCATATCTAGCTAGCATATTTCATCTTCTTAGACGGTCACACAATACCCTCTGCACGCGTAGCATCGTAGAAACGGGTTTGTCGACGCAAGAATAGACAAAATGACAGATAAACAATCACAATCTGTAATTTTGTCTATTCTTCCGTCGGCAAAACCCATTTCTATGGTGGTCATACTACGAGTGCTGGGCTGCTATACTACTGAGAATTCCAACGAAAATGCAATAACACTTCACCCGACCCGACCCAGACCCTGGGTATTGAACCCATGACGCTCAGTAGTCCCACTTCAATACCATGATTTTGTGGACAAAATCACAATACTAACATGCTTAGTCACTCTTAATAAATGTTCATGCAAATGTCATGCTTGCACTTACGTACCTATGCACCTGCCAGTTTAGTAGGTAGATAGATACCCCAAGTAAAAGAAGCTACGTTCTCAAGCAAATTTCGCCATGCGGTGATGGCAACTTTGGACCGGAGTCGATGGAGGCAGATTGTCCGTTTAAAGGGATCCAGTGACCATGATCCTCAGTAATGAGGGACCGATTGTAGAAAAGAGATACTGCCACATAGGTTATATTTTCTGACAAAAATAATAGGTACCTATCTGGAACCAAACGGATAATGGCTTCTGGCATTTATCCAGTAGAGTACATCGATCGACAGTACCTATGTACAAGGCTTGTTTTATGTAATAGCGCAGTGGCCTTGAAATATACAGATATTGGTAAGACGGGCTGGGGTCCGAAACGACACGTTAAAAAAAAATAAGTATAATAATATATATTATTCCGTTGTAGCCTCATTGTTATTATGTAGGTTACCTATTCTAACAAAGAATCAAAATGGACGTTCGCGCAAGCGAGAGCGAGCAGCTCGCTCGCCTACGTATTGCGTTTATAAATCACGTGATATTGTTCTAGAAGCTTTGTAATTTTTTTTAGCATTTTTCCATTACCTATCACACTAATCATTGATACCACTAGCATGAAAGAATATTCTACAGATAATTACATAAGGTAGGTAATACGACTTTGCGATGTTCAAGATATTTAACCGTATGTGCTAAAATATTAAAGTAGTTATGTATTATATTGGGACAAAACTTACCATTATAATATTCTATATTACTTCAAAAATAACACGACCCCCGATTGCACAAAGGTATGCCATGCCACGCCTTATGCTCCAGATACAACATGGCGTCTTATCATTTTTTAACAATGATATTCTTGCACAGAGAACACTTATTTTCTAGTTATTACGTCCATTAACAATGTAATTACACTATTTTTTAACATATATATTACATAATTGTCTGTAATCACAGTAGTGACAAATATATTTATTCCGTTGTAATTATGGTGTAACAAGATATATTTATATCATTTTATACTCCTACATCTGATATATAATTACAACAATATCCTTGTAGAAAGAGATTTGACTAAATTTATAGGATACTACAACACTTTCTAATTCAGTGAGTTGGCAGAATTCCAAGCTATGGCCAGCTAAAAGACGTTCGATCCGAGTAAACGGCTGGCAAGCGGAGAGAATCAGAGAAGATTGAAGAATGGAATGGAAGAGAATCATTGTGGAACGAATGAACGGGGAGAGCGGAAAAGGAAACTGAATAATAGACAATAAATTGAATGAAAGATTGAAAAATGGTTGCCAACAGTAAAATTTTAATACGAAATTTTAATGTCCAGATTTTAGTCGATTTACCACATTGAGCAATAATCTCTTCGAAATGATCTTTTGCCGAAAAGCAATTCTAAAGTGGGTGATAAACGTGCGTACTTAAAGTACGCGGTTTTTAAGTTCGCGACAATACTTGGTTCGCCGTCGGTGACACACGTGAAGCTTGCTGAAAATTTCATTGTTGGATCGCCGACGAACTTACTCAGGGTTTTAAAGTTCGCGTACTTAGCATGACACACGGGCGAGAAAGCTTGCTGAGCCATAAGCACACGTACTTGCTCACACATCTATCACCCCTTTAAGTAGATTAGTGTTAGAAATAATAGTATTTAGATCTATGGTCCACACCTAATACACTGCGCGCTAGATAACTCAGCGCGCGACTGAAATCGGAACTAATTGTATGCTGCCGAATTTTCGTTTATGTAAGGTCATTTTATTTAGTTTCTTATTACAGTATAGAATTAAGCACGCCAGCGCGTGCCAATCACGCGCAGACTTATCTTGCGCGCACTCTTTACAATTTAGTAATAATGGTCAGAGACTTTATGTGGTAGTCAGTAACGTGACGGTCATGACGTAGGGCCCCGAACACACGGCAATTAATTACAACACCGCACCTTTACCGTGCGTTTGCACTGGCGAAACATTTGCGACAAAACATGTTGAAATCTCTGTCTTATGTCAATGTTCCATACAATTTTTGACAGGAACTAGAGATTTAAACATGTTATGTTTCGCCAGTGCAAACGCACGGTTAGGAACGCAGCAAAAAAACTTGCAGGTGCCATATTATGAAGCGCTAATGCCACCATTTTTCCAGTTTGATGGATTGCACCATCCCAATTTCGCAGTGGAATAATGATGGCATTTCAGGTAGGCATGGGTTCGATATATCAAAACGTAACTTATATCGGATATGTGTTTATTATCATACCATATCGATATCTAAATATACATAACCGTTTTCACAAAAACTTCATCGAGCTATGGCTTATCCAAAGCGCAACAACGAGAACGAACTACGAATAATGTCGAATAAGTAATAACGAACAAAACGCAAACTTCACATCACGAGCGATATGACATCGACGGTTTTTATTCGCTTTGTCTCTGTCTTACCATTTAATGTTTTACTGGCGTAAAAGTGATGAAGCGAATATTACGTAACTTCGGCTAGTGATTGGTTATTTGGTTAATAATAGTGCGTGCGTAATATCTATATCCTAACGCGCTAGCAATAAGGTCTAGTTTCTATTTATTTAAGTAAAAGTGTGAGTTTGCGTTTCGTTCGTTTCAGTTACTTGTGCAAATCGTACTACTGATATCGATATCTGAAAACGGTTTTCGATATCGATATGAAAACTGAATATCGGTTACATATCCGTTAGCAACTAAATACGAAAACGTCCATGTCTAATTTCAGGACAATGCCGTGTGAACTGACAGACGTATTCAGACCATAGACTAATGTAAATGTAGGTACGTCTTGTCAGTCAGGTATCCATCAGATAATTTCAATTAGTCTGTGGTTATCTTCATGATATACGTAGTATCTCTAAGTAGTCTGTGTTCATGATTGTTAATTTGTCAGAGAAGTGGTCACTGTGGATTATGTCTGAAGATTTTACAGAAAATTATTCATTTCTAAATTAAACACGCTTTGTCTAAATCTACAGATTAAGTACAATCTGTGATTAATAACAAAAAAAAAAAATTATCGCTGAACTTCATCGTACAGTCATGTGGAGTGATTCTCTTCTCATCGTATTTATTTCAATATGTACGGCTTTTTTAGGCGAAGGTGAGTGTCTAGTTTAAGGGCTAGCGGTAAAGTATTGCTTTGTCGTCATTTTCGGAAAGCGTTGGATCTATTACTTTTCGTAGTAATAGTATCTACGAGTGGATACCTCCAACATAAGTCATCTCACTGGTTGTTTTCCTGGTTTGTAGGTCTGACTTGGATACTGGTGTATAGGACAGAAAAGTACCAAAAACTGAAAGTCGAGGTGGAACGTCAAAGTAAAAAGCGTAAGTTTACGAAATTTTATTTAGGGCGAATTTCACTTAACTTTTATACCGAGTGTCTTATCCTGCGAATAAATTTTGAATTTTTGACAGTTTTTCCGTACGAAAACTGTCACACAACAATTTTATTCCACGGATAAAAGATATCTGACTTCGATGAAATCAGCCCTTAATCTAATAGATAGGTTGATAACATTACTATTGATTCTTGTAGTGGAAAAACGAAAAGAAGCTCATGGAGACTCGCTGGACAAGCAACATAAGAAGAAGATTGAGAGGGAGGAAGAAAGACTAAAGAACAACAATAGAGACCTTTCTTTAGTTAAGATGAAATCAATGTTTGCCATTGGCTTTGCCTTCACGGCTTTACTCAGCATGTTCAATAGCATGTAAGATAAGTTTTATATTAATATGTCTTCCTGGCATGTAACAAGTACTTAATAGCTTCTTTCGACATTTGTCTATCTAGTAAGAAACCCACATTTTATTGATACCACTAAAGGAAATTGATTAGCTAATAATATTTTGAAACCAAGTTATGAAGAGTTTAATAGTTTATTATCATGTCAATGTGTTTTACAGATTTGATGGAAGAGTAGTGGCTAAACTTCCATTCTACCCTATATCATGGATACAAGGTCTCAGCCACAGGAACTTGCCTGGGGATGATTACACAGACTGCTCCTTTATTTTCTTGTACATATTGTGTACAATGAGCATAAGGTAATTTTATAATAATCCTAACTAATATTATAAATACGAAGTGACGTTTGTTACTCTTTTACGCTAAAACGGCTGAATGGCTAAAGGTTTGAACTCTCTGGTGGGAGGGGCCAAATAGAAAAAATATCGACTAGTGCATCCTTAAGGCTACAAGGGCGATCTTAATATTGGGTAAAAATAAAAATGTCTTTTGGAAATGAAACTTTAAATTTTGGTAACATAAAATAAAACTTTATTGTATATTTTTCATAAACATTCATACGGCCATAAACAATTTAAATGCTCACAATGAAACATACCTTTGTTCACACTATTTTCACTAGTTGACTGTCCAAACATTTTTTACCGTTAATACACTGGCTGGAACGACTCTTGAGCGCGCGATTTAAGAGGGGGGATCGGTGGGCGCATTTTAAAACTATGGTAAAAAAAAGGCCCCATCAAGCGCTAAAGATTCATGCCAGTCAGTGTAGTTTACCAACACTTCATTAGGATATATTTTGGAAATAATATTTTTTTTTTTTCTAGGCAAAACATCCAGAAGCTTTTAGGATTTGCCCCATCTCGCGCCGCATCGAAACAAGGTGGAGCATTGTTTGGAGCACCGCCAGCTCAATTTAAGTAAAATATTGTTTTTGCAGTTTTGTTGCAGTGAATTTAAGTGTTTAAAATAAATGTATATTTACAAGATATATGTTACTTCTTTTCTTTGAAATGTTTGTTAACCTATTCGCTAACTTTCAATAAACTCAAATATAAGTTGTAACACTTGTTTTGTAAGCTGAAAGGTATTTTTCTAATAGAACTAGACTAAATAGAAAATTTTATTAATTGGCAGAAGGCAAAAGGAACAACAAATCTTCAAGTTTAGTATACATTGAAATCAATTATTCGCTCGTCAAGAAAAAATCTGTCAAACCCAAATCTCGTTAGATCCACAGTTGTGTATTGACTGTCAATAATAAGTTCAGCTGTTGCTCTTCCAATGCCTGGTGCATGTTGACATCCTGTAGACAAAAATATCAGTATCATTATGGTCACTCAACAATCTCTTATTGTCTTTAATTTAAAAAGCTATACATCAATATTGGAAAAGAATGTAAAGCTGAGATGAGTTAAATCATTTGTGCGGTAAGCTTGTCACATATAAATTCATGAATACAAACCTAGTTTACCAAATCCAGCTGCAATATATAAGTTATTATGGTAAGGATGTGGTCCTAACACACCTGTGTTGTCGAATACATTACAATCATATGCTTCAGTGGTAAACTTTTCTGTCTGAAATAATAACAAAATTATGGGACCTGTTTCATTCTAAAATTCTATAAGTGTTTAATGAAAGCTTTGAATCATTTCACTGGGCTCATTTCTCTATAGAAACATTTGTAAATTGTGACTTTGTCAGTGTAGTAGACATAATAGGGAATATGCATGTATTTTTTTAATATTTTTATTCGTTATTTTACATGGTCAAATAATCGTAAAAAAAATCGACGGCAAAAAAGCAATTTAAAGTACATAATTTAAAAAATATATATATCCTACCGATCCGGGCTATTTAAGGTTGATGCGCTAGGGTAGCCCGCGAAATTCAAATTTTCTTAGGTTTTTTGCAATTTGCAGGTGAGTATCAGGTGCTCGTAAAAAATATAGATTTACAGAATTATAAACATTAGAATCAGCAATACAACTCTCTAAGCTCATGAAAGTGCCAAATGTCATGATTTCATGAAATAGTCATTCAATAGCAATACACTTTCATGAGCTTAGAGCGCTGTATTGCTGATTTTAATGTTTATAATTCAGTAAATCCATATTTGTTACGAGCGCTAATAATATTTAAATCAACATACAACCTGATACTGACCTGCAAATAGCAAAAAACGTAAGAAAATTTGAATTTCGCGGGCCACCCTAGCGCATCCCCCTTAAACGCCCTCCATTTGGCGCGCTTGGTGTGGTGACGTCACAGACCGTGAAAACAAACAAGCAACTGTCAAGTCAACGTCAAAAACTCCTTTTTGGGTGCGTTCCGAGTTACGCTGTAATCGATTTGAGCGTGGTGAAACCCGTTCCGTATTAGCTTGAGCACGATAATGATGTCCCGTGAATCGTCATAGATGACGTCATGCGCCATCTTGCGATAACGCCGACCATAACATAATATCACCGTGAGCGCTGTCAATGTGGCTGTCAAACTGGCAGTTGTACTGTGTTGTTTTAAATCATAATAACAGTTTTTTTTTTTTAATTGATGTATATACTTGAATTTGATTTGTTTTCTGAATTTGATATGTTTAACACAGACGCACTATCAAATATGAATATCAATAATAATAACAATGTGAGATTTGAGGTTGTTTAAGTTATGAGGACTGTGAGCGCGTTCACGAGCGTTCCGAATTGTTGACAGCCCTCAGCTGTCATAATTGTGATATCTAATTCGGTACGCAAGTACGCTGTGAGCGATTATTTTCTAATTCGGAAAGCAGCCTTCGTAGGAGCGTTTGACATTGACTTGACACTTGTTGATTGACTTGATATTTTGATTGTTATCCCGGATTGTTACGTCACATCCGCTCTTAGCTTTTCAAGTATTTGAATTACCCACAGTTTTATGGGACATTTTAAAAATTAATTTTTTGCTCAAAAATAAATTTTATTCAAAAATATTGATGGAGGCATAATTCTGAAGTAATATAGTTTATAAAAAAATATTTAACCCATATTTGAATCATCATGCATATTCCCTATTGTCCACTACACATAAATCACATAATTGTCTACTACACTGACAAAGTCACTGGCTGACTGACACTGACTGGGTGAAAAGAGCCATTCATCGATGCCGTTCATAAAAGAGCCATTCCTCTCTTGTTCACCCAGTCAGTATTAATATACTGACTGGGCGAACAAGACATGAATGGCTCTTTTATCGCCATAGATTGAGAACATCCTCCTTCAAGTTAGTAAAAATATACTCACTGTTGTATTATTACAGCTTGGAACACGGTTTAGTAATGATGGCTCAATAACTTTTTTAAAATAGTCACTTTTGGATATATTTTTTGTGTCATCATGTAGAAGTGGTAGATTTCCACATAAAAGATTACTTTCTAAACCATTTCTCATTAACCATAGTCCAGTAGTATCCATAACCAATGGAGTGTTCAGGCCTAATTCTGTTGCTTTTTCTTGAATGGAATATATATCTGATTCCCTAAAAAATTATTTGTAATTTTTAGTTAATTTATAAATTTAAGTTAATTTATAAATTTTGCTTAAAGACAAGACATTTTAAATGTCATTTATGAGACATTTATTATTACTTTAAGCTAGGTAGGTTCATTAATAAACTTCATTATATTAATACAGCTAATGAATGTAGGTACTACATTTATGATAGTTGTGTGAGATCGAAAAGTCACCTTCGTTCTATTGGCAGTGGGATACTTAAAATCCCATCTCCTGTTCCTACTTTAGCCAAACTAGCTATGTGTCCCGAATTGTCACCAGCTGCTAAGACACAGATAGCAAATTTGATAGCATATTCTTCTTGATCTTTTGTTTTGTAAAAAATCCTGTTTATTCTCTCATATCCTCCAGGTGTCACACCTTCCATGAGCACATCTTTTTGTTTTTCTATATCAAACCCTGTTACTTCACCATTTACATAATTGGTTCCAAGTTCTCTGGATTTTTTTATTAGTGCCCTTAAAAAAGCCCATGAATTAAAGGTTCCTTCACCTTCTACCGCCATGCATCCTATTAAATGTAAACAACATTATTAACAGGTTCATATTACAGTACTCCACAATGGACCATATTCACACAATAGAACAGATAATTAAAAAGTACAAAGAATTTAACAAGCCCTTTTCAAAGCATTTGTGGACTACAAAGCCTTCGATAGCTTAACACATACCTCCATATTGCACACTTTTGCCAACAATGATATTTACAGCACACCATCAGCACACACACAAATATTATAAAAAAAACATACTCTTAAAGTGTAAGCAGAGTCAAACTAGAGAGACGGCGAAAATTTCACAATTCGAAGAGGAGTAAGACAAGGAGATCCACTCTCTCCAAAACTTTTCATAGGTAGCAGTACTTAACGATATCTTTAAAAACTTCGAGTAGAGCCATAAGAGTATATGGATACTGAACAAAAGACTGACACACTTACGATTCGCATACGATATAGCCCTTTTAGCGAATCGGCCAGTGACCTGGGAAAAATGCTACCTAGAAGAACTAGACCTACAATTTAAAATTCCAAGAAAACCCTATAGAATATAAATGTTGATAGTTATGTGTAATTAGGCATATTAGTCTCTTTCGAAGCAAACAGCAAGGAAAATGAAGTTGATAAAAGAATAAATACAACATGGAAGAAATATTGGGTCCAAAAAGAAATCCTTAAGAGAGCTACCACCTTAGCTTGATAAAGACAATAATGGATTCCTGCATCCTCCCAAGCATATGCATGCCAAACATGGTAGGTCCATGTACTTAAAAAATAAAGAACAAAATCCTATCCTGTCAGCATGTGATGGAAAGAAGCATCTTAAAGCTAAGAAGAATACAGAAAATAAATGCAGTAAACAAATGCTACTACTCTATAAAATACTTCCTATCAGACAAATCTCTTCTCCAGTCATGATGCGTTCAGTGTCCCACTGATGTGAATACGTGTGATGTGATACTGGAATTTGTTCCATCTTGTTTTTATCATTTTAAATACTTTTATAAGTAAGTAAGTAAGAATAATTTGTAACAATTATGTAAAAAAATGTACATGTAAGTATTGTATGCCCTAAGGGCGGGACATAGATGATCACAATTTAATTATTTTAGACCTGTATTATGTACCTACCTATGATCCACAATAAAGATATTGATTGATTGATTGAGAAATCCAGAAACACAGATATTCGGAAGAAAGCGAAAATAACTGATGCTCTTCAGTATAGTTTGAAACAGAAGTTGAGATGGGCATAGATAAAAGGTGGACCCTCCAAATGACAAAATGACAGGGCCCAGCAGGAAAAAGATGGGTTGATGACATCATAGAAGCAGCGGGAATAAACTGGACGAATACTGCTACAAATATGGAAAAGTGGAAAAAGATGGAGAAGGATTATACCCTTGGGGACCACTAATGTGGAGATAATAATAAAAATTACTGGAGTCCATAGCCTGGCTGCGTTTTGGTGATCTCTTTGGGGAAACCAAAGGTTTTGTCTTTGCAATTATGGACGAAGTTATCATGACAAACAACTACCGGAGATTTATTGTGAAGGACAGCATGGTTGACATCTGTCGGGCATGCCACTGACTGGGAGACTCAATCCGACACATTATCTTTGGGTATTCTCGTAGCTAGTACTCTTTGTTAAAGAGTACTTGCATATACACAACAAAATATATTTATAATTATGTTGAATTAACTAATTATTATTTGGGACTGTTATGACAGGCATTTGTTGGATTGCATGTATGAAAGAAAATTTCAATTGAGTGCTTTACACAAAGGCAAATATACAACTCTAGCTTTATTTTATTTGTTAAAAGTTACTTATTGTAAATGTGCCACTTTTTATAAATAAAAGATAACAGTTTATAATATATATCTTACCAAGTTTGACATCTTCTGTGTTCATCCATGGGTATTTGCTCTTTATTTCAGCCGGTGTTAAAAGATTATTTCTAACCCCAAGTTCATTTAACAGAGTAACATTTTGTTCTAGTTTGTGAGCATATTGCTCACTTGCTAAAGTAAGAGAACCTGTAGGGGTGAATTGAATTTCAGCATCATGTCCCAAGTTCTCTTTGATATTTCTCAAAAAATCCACAGAGTACTGAGATAGATAAACATTTTCTGGTAGGGAGAAATGCTGATTCAATGTACCTAAAGATACATTATTTTGAGATTCCTTATACTGAAATTGAAAAAAAAAAAACAATCTCAAGAATAATAATAATAATTTTCTGGCAAATTAAGAATTGATTATTACACTACTTACTGTGAAATCTTTTTCCAGGACTACAACTGTCAGACCCTCACCAGTTCTTTTTTTTAACCAATAGGCAATTGCTGATCCAATGTAACCACCTCCTATAATAACTACATCAGCATGTTCTGGATACACCGTAGATTTATCTTTTGAACTAAGAAATGAAGGCATGTCGTTTGATAGAATATTTAATGTTTTTTTGATGGGGTTCTGGCTTCTTGCATACTGGCGGACGCCGCATATTCTTTGGCTGCGAGAGACTCTGTGGAATAGTTTGGAAATCATAATTATAGTTCAATAAGTAGCGCTAATACTGGCTAATAAACTAGCCGTAGGTAAATAAGTTCCTTGGTAAATAATAAATAAAAATTTTGTGCTAAGATTTTTTGAATTATGAACTAAGTCCACAGCCACAGACTAATTAGTCACTAAGTCATTCGAGATTTCGAGCATTTCGAGCCACAGAGTACATTTTCATTATTTTCAAGACGTTAGTTCTCTAAGTAGTCTGTGTTTTCAAGCCTGAGTCCAGTCCATAGAGTATACTAGGATAAAGAGACGTCAGTCGCGTCATTTTGCTGGATGGATGGCGTATGGCGCCATCCAGTGCTTTGTGTAAGGTACTTTCAAACTACGCTTTTATTTTTTTTTAAAGATAGAAAAAATAAGCGATTCGAAAAAATAAAAATATAAAATTAAATACTAAAATCTGTTTTTACGTACGATACAAAAATCTGTTTTTTTTTTTTATCTTTTCATACAGTAATAAGTTAATTTTTGAATGTCATCTTTTATTATATAATTATTCTACAGATATTATAGATTCAATTACAAAAAATACCAATTCTAGCCGAATGACAGACAACATCACACACGGTCAGTGTCACGTTTGTGGTCACGTTGTATGTTGATGTGTGAAGTGCATTGAATGACTATTTCATGAAATCATGACATTTGGTACTTTCATGAACTTGTACTGAGTTGTATTACTGATTCTAATGTTTATAATTCTGTAAACCCATACTTGTTAAGGCCGCAAATAATATTTAGATCAACATAATAACCTGACACTGATCTGCAAATTGCAAAAAACGTAAGAAAATTTGAATTTCGCGGGCTACTCTAGCGCTTCCACCTTAACAAAAGTTCATAATAATGAAATCGTGCGGCTAAAAGGGGTGATAGACGTGCGAGCAAGTCCGCGTACTTATATATTTTGATAGAGTCTGGCAAACGAAAGTTGAACCTGAAAACACGCGCGAAATTTAAAAAAAACAAGACTGTTTATCCCTGCACATAGTGCAAGAACACGTGTTCATAATTGAAACTTAATTTCATTTAAATAAAATAAAAATTCAAGTATCAACACGTCATATCGCACTATGTACAGGGATAAACAGTCTTGTTTTTTTAAATTTCGCGCGTATTTTCAGGATCAACTTTCGTTTGCCAGACTCTAGCTGCGACACAGTTTTTTACTTTAGCAGCTATCATCGTTACCAATGTAATTAATCGTAGCAATTTGTTTTTGTTCCAAATAAAAAAACTTTTTTTTTTTATGGCTCGGCCATATTACTCGCCCCTGTGTCATCACCGCGAGCCGCAAGTCACGAGCCAATTTGACAGTGAAATTTTGAGCAAGCTTCCTATGTCTCACTGTGTCACCGAGTCGGTTCGCGAACTTAAAGACCGCGTACTTTAAGTACGCACGTCTATCACCCACTTTATAAATATACACGAATTGTAATCTGTGGACAACGTTGTGTCACTTGTGTGTTGTGTGCATGTGTGTCTTTGACTGCCGTTGACAGTCTTTGTCACTTGTCTGTCATGTCATGTCAGTGGTCCGAAATCACGCCGAAATGCGTCGAATTAAAAACAAAAGGCAAAAAGGTTGAATAGAATTTCATGGCTTAAGTTTTAGAAATTTTATCAAATATGCTATTAATGTAGAACGTAGACACATTAAAGAACTGAGCATAACGCTTATTAAATGTAAATGGTGACAATAGTGTAATTGCGAATAGAAGTGTGTCATTTATTTCACGTGTTTTTCGCACAACGAGTTTCAAGTAAGGATTATTTACATCCCAATTACCAGAAGTACCTATATAGCTAGCAAGTATTATTTTTCAAGTTTGTATTGCACATTGTAGAGATGCGCTTATTTATGAATATTGCGACAGGTTGGGTTGGTTGAATACTCTGCTTAATCCTCATGGAAATTGCACCGAGCACTGCAGTGACCAATGAGTTGCAGTCTAAAACTACAATAGCAAGCCAATATTGAGGTGTGATAAAAAAAAGTTTGTATGCACATTATACATTAGAATCTCATTCAATTTTCATTACTTAAAAAAAACTTGTCTAAAGCAATGGCTTTAATCAAATGTGATTGGTTGAACTTGAAATTTAAGTAAGGTTTTGTACCTAATGCGGGCCTTAGTCTAAAAATGTATGATCATTAAATTTATGCTGATATTGGTTTCTGGTTCTGTCTTAAATTATATATTTATATGTATAATATATGTCTTAAATTTAATCAAATGTGTTTTGGTTAACATTCATAAATCAGGCATCAAGTTGAGTGGAACATAACTTCAAGATAATATTAGATGAAATGTTTTTATTAAATTTTTATTATCAGCAGAGAGATCTACTAAGGATGGATTCAAAATATACTTCCGTTGGTGTGGGTAACAGCCAAAAATCCAATGGCCTCAAAAGAAAACATGCAGTTGAAAACATAAAAGTTAAGAAAATAAAATTATCTAATGGTAATAAAGTCAGTAAAACAAACAACATTCAGTTTGAAACTAATGGACATGATAATTCTAAAGAAAATAAGATTGTAAATGAAACTGTACAGGACTTACAAGAAGCAAGAAGGCAGTTGCCAGTGTATATGGTTAGAAACAGGTATGTGGGCCAGTGGGGCTTGATTATGATTGTGAATCTGTAGGCTCTGCATTTTTTGATATAATCATTAAAATGCTAAAATGAAGTTGCTATTCAATATGGTTATCAGCAAGGTTAATAACTACTGGATAAGTGAACTTCCGTTTGCTGAAATGATTTATTACAACCTCATACCACTTATGTTTTAAATATAGTTTATCTGTGTTTCAGACTCCTAGAAGAGATAAAAAAGAATGAGACTATGATACTGATTGGTGAGACGGGAAGTGGCAAAACAACACAGATCCCCCAATTGATCCATGAACAGCGTCTTGAGGGTCTTGGTGCCATAGCAGTTACCCAGCCACGTAGAGTAGCTGCCATCACAATAGCTATGAGAGTAGCTGCTGAAATGAATACAGAAATAGGATCTATTGTTGGGTAAGAATCAGACTAACATACAAATAAACAATACATACATACTGCTTCTTTTCATAAATTATAAAAAAAGAATTTTCTTTATCTTATCAATTTATAATCGATAATTTGTGTTTAATTAATTATGTTAGCTGTTACATAAATAATATGCAATTTTACAGATATTCAGTAAGGTTTGAAGATGTAACTAGTCCAAGAACTAAAGTGAAGTACTTGACAGATGGCATGTTGCTCAGAGAAGCAATATTGGATCCTTTGCTCAAAAAATATTCTATAATAGTACTAGACGAAGCCCATGAGCGTACTGTGAGCACTGATGTACTGTTTGGTATTGTCAAACTTGCACAGAAAGATAGAATTGAAAAGAAATTAAATCCTCTGAAGGTAATTACTTAACATTATCTATATAACACAACACAAGTCATTGTTTATGAAGCATTTGTTGTTGTTGTCCTTTTCAGAAATATATGAAACGGAAGACACGGACACTGCATTTAATTACTTTCATGACATTTTGACCTTATTTTATAATCTGTGCTTCCCTATAATAAAGGTAAAAGTAACCATCAAGCCCCTAAAACATAAATGGATGACTAAAGGTATAAAAAAATGCTGTGTAAACAAGCGGCGCCTATACCTAAAATATCGTTTAACAACAGCAAATAAAAACCTACACAGAAATACCTACAACAAATATACCACAGTCCTAAAACGTTGTATGTTACAAGCGCAAAAGGTAGAAAACACACGTTATCTGTCCCAATCCAGTAACAGATGTAAAGCTGCCTGGAAAATAATCAAAAATAACAGTAGTGACACAAAAAATGTAAAAGACATAAACGAAGTTAAATTAGACCAGCAAACTTACACGCAACCAGAAACAATAGCTGACATTTTTAATAATTTTTTTATTGACATGACAAATAAGACCATTGACACAAATATTGACTTCACCCCACCGATAGCTGACCTTCCAAATTCTATTTTTTTGACCCCAACCAATGAGAGGACTGTTTTCAAAACAATTAATTCCTTAAAATCGACCAACTCTACGGGGTATGATGACATAAACACCAACATTCTCAAACTATGCTCAAAAATTTTGTCGACACATATTAGCCATATGATTAACCTATCATTTACTCAAGGCTTATTCCCCTCGCGTTTAAAGCTCTCTATTGTTAAACCAATCCACAAGAAGGGCAACACCAATGACATGAACAACTATCGTCCAATAACGCTCATACCGATAATCTCAAAAGTTTTTGAAAAAGTAATGCATGTTAAACTTTACAGTTTCATAATGAAATACGACATTTTAAATGAAGAACAATTTGGATTTAGGAAAAACAAATCTACTACATTGGCTTGTTTTGCTTTAATGAAATTAATAACTAAAAGTCTTAATGATAAAATACCAATTACCTCTGTTTTCCTAGACATGTCCAAGGCTTTCGATTTCGTCAATCATAAATTGCTTCTTCTTAAATTGAATCGATATGGGATAAGAGGAAACGCATTGAAATGGCTCGAAAGCTACCTCACCCATCGACAACAATGTGTTGAGATCTCAAAACAAACAGGCCGCCAAAAAATCGTCTGCAGATCTCCCTATCGGGAAAACAATTGTGGTGTTCCCCAAGGAACCATACTGGGACCACTATTGTTTCTGCTGTATGCTAATGACTTAGCTAAGGTAACCCCCCACAACTGCATCCTATATGCTGACGATACGACCCTCTGCATTCAAAACAATAATCATGACGTAGGTGAGTACCAGACCGAAATTAACGAAACACTAAATAAAATTATCACATGGCTGAAACAAAATAATCTCTACATCAATATAAACAAAACCAAAATGATGCAGTTCCAAACCTACAATAGTAAGGGTACAAGGTTAAAAATACAGCATGATAATGACACAATTGAAGAAGTTGAGAGTACAAAGTTCCTAGGAATAACAATAGACAAACACTGTAATTGGAAAGCTCATATTGACGAACTCTGCACAAAGATAGACAGATTTGTATTCGTTTTATACAGACTGACACGTGTGGCTGGTGTTGATGCGGCACTATGTGCATACCATGGCTATGTCGCATCAATTTTGCGTTATGGCATTATAATATGGGGTAATTCTGTAGAACTTAAGAGAGTATTTCGAGCGCAAAAGAAATGTATTCGCTCAATATGTGGAGCGCACCCATTGGACAGCTGTGTCCCACTATTCAAGAACATTAAAATATTACCACTTCCAGCATTGTATATTTTTGAAATATGTATTTTTGTGTACCAAAATAAGCATAAATTTGTTCTGCATAATGATATTGTATCCAGACCTAGCCGCAAAGTTCACATGTTCCATGTACCTAGACGAAATAATAAACTATTCTCTAATAATGTATTTTGTATGGCGACCAAAGTTTATAATAAACTACCAGACTGTTTGAAAACTCTAAGCTTTAGGACATTTAAAAGTAAATTGTTCAATTATCTTCTAAATAAATGCTACTACAACTTTTCATTCATAAAATCATTAGTCGATGATTTTATGAATGAAAAGTTGACATAAATATTAGGAAACAGTATTATATTTTCTTCTTATTATCTTTGACCTAATTCTATCCTTCTGACATTTCATAATTACTATTACTTGACTAATTTTCAATTTGAATGTTATCCTAATCTATTTAATTCAATGCCAATTCAATGTGTGACCAACAAAACTAACCAAAACCCTGAAAATGTATTTGTACGCCGGAAACGGCAGAATATTATGTACTTCAAAACTATGTAACAATATTCTCACAAATAAATGGACTATTACTATTACTATATTACTATAAATATTTTTTTTAAATATATCTATTGTTTCCTTAGTGGGCCTGTTGTTCAGTTATATTTCAAGTTTCAACCTCATAAATATTTGTCCCATTTATATGAATTGACTGAAAACCAGATTCTAAAAGAGTTTAAAAGGAATAAGTTGACCTTTACTTGGTTTCATCATTCATTATTTTTTGTGGCTATTGCTATTTTCTTCAATAAATAAATGCTTTTTTCAGATAATAATCATGTCTGCCACAATGGATGTTGACTCCTTTAGAAAATACTTCCATAACTGCCCAGTAATATATTTGGAAGGCAGAACATATCCAGTTACTATTTATCATTCAAAGATGAAACAAGATGACTATCAATATGCTGCTGTGTGCACAATATTTCAACTTCATGCTACTACTCCTGCAAAGTAAGCCATCAATATAATTTACAAACTAAAAATTTACCTTTTCACATTAATTTTGGGTCTAATTTATTTTATTGTATGTAATATTTTCAGCCACGATTTTCTCGTATTTTTAACGGGACAAGAAGAAATCGAGACAGTCATGTACAACATCAAGCAGATAGCTAAGGTAATATTTGTAATAATAAAGTGAATTATTTAGCTACTACCTCCAATAAGTGAGCTAAGTCTACGGTATAATTACTATTGTATTTGTTTTTATGCTAGATCGAACATTCCAGGAAGCCACAGGTCCCCCTATTAGGGTATGTCCGCTGTACGCAGGGCTCCCGGCGGCGAAACAACTGCAAGTGTGGCGCGACGCGCCGCCCGGCACTCGGAAGATCATACTGGCCACTAACATAGCCGAGGCGTCCGTCACCATACCTCGCATCAAGTGCGTCATCGACACTGGCGTTGTGAAAGAAAGGTGCGTTTACTAGTGAGTGCTTTGCAGAGATAAACAAATTAAAAAAAAAAGATATACACGTATTTCTCACTTTTATATTTTTGAGTGATTTCACATGTTTTCAGGGGTGGGTAATTACTAAATCTATGTTAGTAGAACAATAAGGCACACACGCACAAAATGAAACATTACTTAAACAGAAACAATAATGACAGGAAGTGATTTATCAAGCCCCACCCTCCCATTCCTCCTTTATCTGAATGAGTGTGTTCCAGGACGTGGTCGGGCGGCACGGGCGCCGAGCGGCTGGCCGTGCGCGCGAGCTCGCAGGCGGCGGGCTGGCAGCGCGCCGGGCGCGCGGGCCGCACCGCGCCCGGCGCCGCCTACCGCCTCTACACCGCCGCCGACTTCCGGGCGCGACCGCTGCACCACACGCCCGAGATACTTCGGTAATATTTTGCTCATCATTGTACTGACTTGGCCCACCAATATTGCAAGTCACCATATCACACACACACTAAGGCCCACATGCACCGCAAATCTATCATGTTTGGTCCCTAAGTTGGACAATGTGCGTGTCATCCGCAGATCACTAAATGCTAGCATACAAAGTATTTTTTAGTTTTGTTTATTGCGCTAAACGAATTTCAAACATCGTTCTTTTACCGTCAATCATTTTGAAGATGACAGAGACAGAATGATGTTTTAAATACATGTAATGTTATATTCATTTAGTGATTTGTGATACATGTGGGCCTTAGTGTGTGTGTTATGGTGAACTGGAATATTGTTGGTCCAAGTCAGTAAAGTGATACAAATAACATGGTGAAATAGCAAACTAACATGAAGCATTTATTTACAAGTAATGCCACCATGCACTTTAATTTACATCCATTTTGGACTGTCCAGAGATTACACTGCACGGGCTACTCAATGTTAGGAAAAAATAAAAATATTTATAGTAACTGCTAATTGACACTACCATCCCACATACAGTAAATACTTAAGTAGTATTATATCACGTGTTTGCCAAGCAAAGCCCTTTACCATGTAGCGTGTGGGCGACGTGTACGTCTTTTTTATATTGTTCTCACATTTATTAATGACAAATGATGACAATGACAATTTAAAAAAGTGTCCATGGAGTTTCTTGTTCATTCTTCTCCATAGGTACTACTATGTTAATATGTTAATACTACGCTTTGGATTGGGCAACTACCTTCATATTTCTGACTGACCGAATCCCTGTCAATTCAAAAGTGTGAACAGTTTAATTAAAATAAATGGTAATGAGTTTGAGTTTGCATTATTTGAAACCAAATTTAATATAAAAAATGATAAAGCTTGTTAAAATTGCTCATAATAATAGTAATACCAGATACCAGCCTATTATTGTTCCACTGCAGGGCAAAGGCCATGTTCATAAGATTGTATTAATTTGGTACTTTTGGTGAACAAAAATCGTAAGATTGTATAATTTGTAACTGTTGTTTTCATGTACAGGTGTCCACTAGCGTCGACCCTGCTGCTGCTAATAGCGGCGGGCGCAGAGCCCAGCACGTTCCCGCTAATCGACACCCCGCCACCTGATGCTGTTAAAGCTTCGCTCACTTTACTCAAGGAATTAGGTAAGTAATTTTTTATTTACATTGACCAATACATATTACTTGAAAAAATAGAGCTGTGTGGTGTGGCGGTAAACGATACCGTAAGGAAATTAGACAACAACAACTATGACTTTCTCTCACTAGTTCACTACTAAAACGGTGTATATTTCGATCGGAAACTTCTCTGCTTCATGTAAGATTTTTATGTTTATCTGTTACAGGTGCTATTGATAATGAGATCAACTCTAAACTGACAGTAATTGGGAAGAAGATGTCGACTTTCCCAATAGAGCCGAAATATTCTAAAGTTCTATTGAGTGCGCCGGAATATAACTGTTTAGACGAAGTATGTAAATTCGTAAATTATTTGTTCATTCTTACGTAATGTTGTAAGTACGACTTGAATGGCATACATTTATTAACGTCAATTTTTTTCACTTTTCTGTTCTTACGTTCTCTTTGTTTGCTGTTCCAGGCGCTAAGTTTAATAGCAGTGTTGTCCAGTGAAAACGTGTTCCACACTCCGATGCACAAGAGAGTAGAAGCTATAAAAGTGAAACAGAAGTTCTTGTCACCTTTAGGAGATCACATAACTCTCCTCAATGTTTTCAAAGCTTTTTGTAAAGCTCCCTTAAAAAAGGTCAGTTATAAATAATATCTACATATTGTTTAAAAATGGGATTGCAAATATGCGATTTGCAAATAAATGAGTTTACACATCATAAAACAATAAGGGCTGCTTTGCTTTTAAGACTAATGTTTGATAGTTTCAAACCTTAGTTAAGTTTCAATTTACTTGGAATTGTGGTAAAGCAAGCAAGTCGACTACATTCTTTAGTTTTCGATCAAGAGTAAAGATGATTTTGAATCTTGTTTGGTTATAACATTGTTTTGCATCGAATTTACATTATAATGACCTTTTTTTTTTTTTTTTGAGTGTGGGAAATCATCCAATGACTTCTCCCGCTCTGGGCGGAGCGGAAGGGCGTGTCAGACTTTTACTGACTAAAACCCACCCGTGTTCCTTCAGTTGCTTGTTGCCGAGGTCCCGGTATCCTATTCGGACATTAAACATATAATGACCCTGCAGTGACAATAACCGATCTACTAATGATTTAACTCATATTAAACGTTTCATGCATATTTTTTTCAGCAATGGTGTAAAGAAAATTATCTGAACCACAAGAATTTGACGTATGCATGTGAGGTTCGACAGCAGCTGCTTGCAATCTGCCAGAAACTGAACATGACTGTCTCTAGTTGTGGGCAGGCTTATGATCAGGTACAGATTATATCGTTCTGCTTATAAACAACTTAAATTAAGTCACAGACAGAAGAAGCATGAAATTTTGCACAAGAGTTCGATAGGTAGCGAAGTGAGTACTACGGAAGGATTTCTGAGTATTAATCTCCTAAAGCGGTTAAATACGGGATGTAATTTTGTATGAAACTTCATCATTTTTTTTTGTGATATCACACGGTTTGTTTTTGTACATGAGTACTTACGGAACTGTTATCAGTGTTATGCTCAAAACTTTGTCATATTTCAGTTACTAAAATGTCTGCTATGCGGTCTGTTCACAAACTGCGCGTGGCAGCGCGGCGGCGGCGCGGGCGGTGCGGGGCTGGCGGGGCGCTACGTGACGGCGGCAGGTGTGGCGGGGCGCTACGTTACGGCGGCGGGCGCGGCGGCGGCCTTGCACCCCGCCTCGGCGCTACACGCCATGCGCCCTTCCCCACCCGTGTTGTTATACACCGAGTTACTCTCCACCAGCCGCACATACATGTTGACAGTTTCAGCCATTCAGCCGCAGTGGCTGCACCAAGTGGCACCTGAATATGCCCGCCGCTGTCGAACCAATCGGTGACGACGGCCTCGATTCGATATAACGGTGATTCTTTACTCTTTCATCTGCCGCGATGCGACTGGAAAACATTCGCCGAGACGTAAGCGATACATGGCCGTCTATCGTTTTCGTACAAGGACTAAGTGAGTCGTCAAAAGGATAGGTATCAATGATAAGAAAACGGGATGATATCATCCCGTTTTCGTGTTTCAAGAGTGAAGAGTTGTCGTTTTCTGCTCTAGTGTACAACAGCAATGCGAGTTATCCTATTAGGCATTTGTTTATTATATTGATGTTTTTGTAAAATGTAAGTTTGATTGTCGTCTCGATTATAAATGGAGTGATGCATTTTAAAATGGACATCATGTACCAGAAACGTTACATTTATCTCTACTTAGGTGTGTGATATAAGAATAAGATTTATATATTATAGGATTTATTGTTTTGTTTTATTAGGACAGGAGACACGATGTTAATAATAATAAGATATACCAGTTATTCCACCGTTTAATGTTTTTACCGTCACAGTAAATATTAATAATATATAAATATTAATTATATATTAATATTTACTGTAATGTACTCGGAAACCATGTGCATGTTTGACCAATATTTAAATGTAAATAGTACAACATAATGAACCAGGACCACAATTTCTAATGTTATGATATAACGCTGTTATTGAACCTACAACAACAACAACAACCCCTAGTTCTATCGCATAATTGTTAGATGACCTGGTGCTAAATACGAGGTTTAGGATATAGGAACTTGATGTTAAAACGTTACGATTGTAAATCAGAATAAAGTTTTATCAAAATTACGTGTTTAATTTAAAGTCGTTGTTATAATATCTAGTCGTAGATTACTGTCAAAATGATTAAACAACACTTTCTTGCCACAAACTTTAGTATTAAATATATAGTCATAACATCACACAAGTTTCCCCAGTAGGGAGGTGTTAATTTGCGGGAAAGTCCGAAAGGGATACCGGGACCTTGGCAACAGGCAACTGAAGGAACGTGGGTGGGTTTTAGTCAGTAAAAGTCTGACACGCCCTTCCGCTCCGCCCAGAGCGGAAGAAGTAATTGGATGATTTACCACCGTCAAAAAAAAAAAGGGGTAGGTGTTAAAGGACATAATTTTTCTAGTATGTTTTTTTAAGTCTAGGTTCTCTGCCCAACCTTTCGGGCAAAGGGGAAACAAGGCGTGGAACAGCACGCTTTTTTTTTGTTTTTTTTTGGAGTGTGGTAAATCATCCAATGACTTCTCCCGCTCTGGGCGGAGCGGAAGGGCGTGTCAGACTTTTACTGACTAAACCCACCCGTGTTCCTTCAGTTGCCTGTTGCCAAGGTCCCGGTATCCCTTTCGGACGAATCCGCAACCCTGGCAGGCATCGGTCCTAGCGGACCCCGCCAATTGTGCTGACATTTCTTTGAGGCGCGCGTGGAACACGACGTGCCATCGACCCGGGCCTGGTCCTAATCGGACGGCGAGCTACCCATTGCTCGCTGTAAGCCCGCGCCTATGGTGGCTGGGAATCCGCCTGGGATTCCCGACGCCCAGGGCGTCTCCAACGGCGGCGGTTAGGGGCGTGAGGGCGCAAACTTTGCCTCTCCCTCACGCGTTCCGCCTCCTCCTTCGCGAGCATTACTGCTTCGCAGAAGGAGGTGACTGCTTCCCATGCCCTCTCGCTCCGTTCCCGCTCCTCTCGCTCCGCATGGCCTGGACCAGAGCCGGACGCGAGAGGTCACCGCCGCCAATCGCCTCCAAGAGGACATGGCGGGGCTCCGCCCAAGCAAGGCAGACCTCTACCGTATGCTCCACCGTGTCCTCCGGGCGATCCACACAGTGGTGACACCCGGGCGTTTCCTCTCGCCTTATCCGAAACAGGAACCTCCCGAAGCAACCGTGTCCGGTGAGGGGAACAGCACGCCTACCTACTGGATAATTATCTTCAGCAGTAGTGGCGTAGCTAAGTGGCGTGGCGTAACTAAGCTGGGGGCCAAGTCTACTAATTTACAAACGTGTCAGTGGTCTCGCAATGACGCGTTTTTGACAGATTTTGTATGGCATATCTATCAAAAACTGATCATTGTGAGACCACTGACACGTTTGTAAATTAGTAGACTTGGCCCACTGTAAAGTGGCGCGGCCAGTTCGTAATCGGGCCCAGAGGTCCGCTAAGCCAACATTGTACCGGCCAGAGCCTCAATCGGTGATAGGATTTCAAGATAAAATAAAAAATCTAAAAAGTTGCCAAATAATAACAGTCGCACGAGGCGATCGAAAGTTAAGCTACGGTTGCCGCAGTCGGTTCGTGGATGGGTGACCATCCATTCCATGTCGAGACCTCTCCGTGTCTCGGAAAACACGTCTGTTGGTTCCGGCTGTCATTAGTAGATCTTTGACAGTCGTTACGGGTCCGGGGTTAGTCAGACAGAAGCCCAAAATTCTGATAAGCTGGTGTATCGTGTTACCTAATAGCTGGGTTGTGGAGGTCAGATAGGCAGTAGCTCAATTTAAACTACTGGTATTCAGCTGCTTCCGGTTCGTCTAGAAGCCGACCCCAAAACAGTTGAGAAAAGGTTCGGCAGATTGATTCAATGATGTAAAGCTAAAAAGATAGCGCAGATCAAAGGGCCTCGCGCCTCCAAAGATTATGCAGTTTCCCTCACCTCAAAGAATAATAATAATAAATAAAAATAATATGGCTTAGGAATATGGCTTAGATGAATGAAAACAAGATAATTACAAAAAAAATGTTTTTTTTAAAGTTAGTATTCACTTTAGCTCACATGTTTATTTCCTAGCTGTAGTACCCTGCTATCTTTTCGATTAATATAATACCTTCTTGTAAAGTTACTACCGCAAATCCACAATGTGGCTGACGATATAAAATTTAATTACGGACGAGTTTCTTGAATATCTACTTCTTACCATTTAGCGGAACATCGGTTCACTTACAGTATTATACCTGTGTTCAAGCTGGCCAGATGACATAACTGCTACGCCAGCTGCTACGTCAGATGCTACGCCGTAGCAGATAAACGTCCCGTTCCGCTTTATATACCTACTTAGTTTAAGATTTTCTGTGATCCTTGATACTCGTAATCTTATTTGGAATCCGAATACGGGAAATTATTAAACCACTTTCTAGCAAGCTCCTTGCTAGAAAGTGGTTTAATAATTTCCCGTCGGATTCATGTCGGTTTAACTTCTAACCACATCCAGAGCCAGACACTGCTTTTCAAAACATTGTAAGTAAGTAGGTACCTACTATTACGTTGGACTTCGCTGCTCCATTTTGTAGATCTGATTTACATACTATCAGATCAGAATGTTGCAGTCAGATTTAAATGAGATCGTAAAGGGGATTACTTTCATGGCTCCAGTTCCATATTCTTGAATGCTGTGTAAAAAGTTTCCATTCCAGCTTCTAATTAAAATAGCTCCCTGCCAAATTTAATTTCCTCGCGCACTTCTTTAAAATTTATTTTGTAATAAGCACCAATGGCAGTCGTAAAAAAAGGATCCAAGAGAGAACTGACGACATTCCCCTCATTAAAATGATTCCAGCTGGAAGCGGAACAATGTTAATTCGATAATTATGCAAATTTCCAGAAATAATTAATTAAAATTTATGACGTACAGTAGGTGCGTACTAAATGAAATCGGCTGCGCCTGAAGATACCTATTTATTTCCATAGAATTTTAGAGAAATGGATTGAGCAATGTGATAAAACTTCAAAAAATTTCAGGAAGTCCGCTTGTAATTATTTTACGTCGGTAGATACTTATAAAGATGACGACTAAATACTAATAGAGATGTATGATAAAAGCAGATATGCTACGCCGACCCAACATAAATTGGGATAAGGGCAAGAGAATGATAATGAATCTCAAACATGCTTGGAAATTCAACCATTATTTTAACAACCTTCTTCGAGATAAATCGAAATTGCTGTACCTACTGGTCAAAAACAAATGACGATGCGGCCGGCAAAGTAACTATGAAAATCAATATCTGTCATGTTTAGCGGCGAAATAAATTACTATAAAAACTCATATCTGTTGTGGTAATTAAAAATGGAACGAACTTTTTACTTCAACGCATCAAAGATTTTATTTGAATTTCGATTTGGCTTGCCAATAGAGCTGTATATAATAGAGAAGAAACAAATGAACATATTGGCGCGTGAAAAATTATCGTTGTTCGTCATTGATTCTGGAAATTATAATTAATTTACTTAGTTTGAATTTTCGCGCATTGTTTGAGAAAAGTACTATAAAAGCCTTGGCCGCAACCAGGCATTGATGGACTCACGTTTTTGTGCCTCGGCTTCGCCTCGGCCCACAATTTTACCATCGTCCGTCAATAGCCCCGTTGCAGGCCGCAACAGTTATGTACTAGAGAATGCAAAAATGGTAGGAAAAAGATAATGAACTGTGTGCATTTTGATTTAACTTTGGTGAGTCGATGATTTTGCGCGAAACTATAGAGGAGGGTTTTAACAATATAGGCTGTAGCCGTAAATAACAGTACCTACAGCTTCATGAAACCGGCGTGTTGCTATAACGGTTGAATTATTCAAATAAGATCTGGGTGATTGTTATAAGTATTTTATATCAACGGACCTTGATACTAGTAAACCTACTCCGTACCGAAGAATCATCAACAAATTATTCAATATTCCGTTCAGTCACCTTCATATCGGTTCACCATTTATTTACTTATTTAAACTTTTCGCACTCAAAAAAGGTACAAAGGCGGACTTATGCCTTAGGCATTCTCTACCAGTCAACCAAGGGTGGTGAAGAGATAAGATGGCCGGTGCTCTGTTTGAAAGGAACAAAGAGAAAAAATAAATCCTGACTTATCCATACTATCCATATACCTACGCCATACTATAATATTATAAATTCGAAAGTAACTCTTATGTGTCTGTATGTTACCTTTTCACGCCTAAACCACAGAACGGATTTCGACAAAATTTGGCAAGGAAATAGATGGCACCTTGGGGAAGGACATAGGCTACTTTTTGTCGACATACTGCGCGGGCGAAGCCGCGGCTGGAAGCTAGTAATATTATAAACCACTATTATACACCTTCGGGGAAAACAAGGCGTGATTTTATGTTATGTTTTCTATTTGTTGTGAACAAATTAAAATTCCCGTAGAACCCTGACTGATATTGGTATTCCAGGTGGCATGCACTTCCCTCTATTATAAAAGCAAAACTTTTTACTCAGTTACCTCTTATTAGAACTCATCGTGAAACTTTGTAAGAAGAAATGGCTAACATCAAAAAATATTTTATGTTACTCAGAAAGTTTGTCTTTTAAACTTTATTAGAATTTTTGTGACCATTTAACCGACTCGATGTGTAGAACTAATATGCCGGGAGAATGATTAGGTATGTACCTAATATGCGTTATTAAAAAAGATGTAGGTACGGTCAGGAGGGTTGGTATCAAGTGTCGACTAATCCACTATCTGCGTCGACATCTACTGTGATTTCGTGGTATTCCTAGGGATTTCCTGACATCCCTGGTTTCCTCATTTCCCTGCGACATATAGGTACTGATACATACATATGAAGTACTTACGGACTTACCATTTGTAGGTGCAAACGCTGCGGTCCCATACCCGCTGCGGCTAATGGGACTTTGGAATGGATGTCGTCGTCGATAACGTTCTCCCTCGTGTCTGCTTTTTGTGTTTTTAGCTCTAATTGCCCAACTTTCTTGTAATAAATTACTTGCTTTTGATACGCCATCAATTATCACGGGCCGTTGTAATGAAACCGGGCTCGTTGTACGTAGGTAGGTATTTCAGGATTGGACTTTGTTTGTGTACCGATTTTTTAGCAGGTGTTACCGTAAATAGCAGGTAGCGCGGTATTCGAATTTGTGAGGGGTAGGTACCACAACTAAAAAGTGAAAAATAAAAACAACAAAAAAAATATTTTACAAAAAAAAAACCATCGACGCAAGAAAAAACAGTAAAAAGTGAAAAATAACTTTATTTCGGAAGTCGTTGTCAAAACACACAAAGACACCGACTTCCAAAATAAAGTTATTTTTCACTTAGTAGTGTTTGTTGTTAGTCACTTAGTTGTTTTGTTTTTCCAAGTCGGTTGTTTTTTTTACTAACTAAGTAAGATGGCCTAGTTGGTACTTATTTACGAGCATATGAATACATATCATAATAGTCTTTAATATGTTAGCGGCTCCATCGCCGTTTGTTAGGTGAAGATGATAACAGAATATGAGATGAGTCCGCGGCCACGTACTCGCGTCTATATTGGCACTCGTGCGTACAAGTAGAAATTGTATAAAAGCTTTGGCGAGCAAATGGAATAGGTATAAATATTTCCACAACGGTTACCTCTCGGAAGGGTCCGGTGTCTCGAGGGGCCGAGTTTGGACCGCGCTACTCCACAAGGATCTCGTTACGTGTATCGTTCCAATATATCTATATTTATAGGCCTACTTTGTTGATATAGTAGGTCCACATTTATACTTACAGTTTTTTTTTTGTAAAATCACACCTTCAAGAATTGATTTATTGTAAGGTAATTCCGGATACGTGATGTTTTCTTGTTATCTGTTTTTATTTTAACGCTCATTATTTACAAATCAATTTTTTTCTTAAACTCTTTTGGGGCTAACAAACAGGGCTAGGTAATGACGAGACACATATTTTTTTAAGTTTTAATGTAATTAAGAATGACTGACTAAGGAACCTTAAAACCGCCATTTCGATGCTGAGAATTTAAATATCCGAGAATATATGATATTTTCACAAAATCTAAAAAAGAACTTCCTCATTTGCGTTTGAGTTAAATTATAAATTCATCTGCACCGCTCTTTCACCTACATTCCTACATCCAGGGTAAAACATGCGGTAGTACGTAGATTAACGAACAGTTCGTAGTTCAATTCGCATTAAAATGCAGATGTAAGTAAATAATAGGGTTTTTTTTTTTCAGTGCGGTTCCGTTAGTAGCAGCTTAAATTCGAGTTTAATTAAAATTCACCCGCTATAAATTACCTTCTTCCCGACAAGTTGCGTTTTACAATACGCGATATACACCAGCATATGCCGTCATTTGTGTTGTACCTATGTGGAATATTTTATGGGCTGCTATACTCAATAATATATAACCTGTAGTTTTGAATATTTTGTATTGCATTATACGGTATAGGTATATTTATTACTCCAACATTTATTTAGAAAACTATAAAACGTCAGTGTCGTGGAATATCGACACATACCCAAGGGAAATACTGAAACAATTTGCAATGGAATGGTAAATGTAGGTACATACCTACATAAGTGCCACCAAAATTTTATCGAGAGACACTTTTCGAATCTAGTCGTGCGATGTGCGTCGCCAGTAAGCACGCTCGTTGCGAATAGTATCTATAGAAATTCGTTTACAAGCTAAAACGTTTCCATTTTGTAGGTAAAATACTGAAGGTGTGAGTAAGGCTTCGCCCTTTTTTCCCAACATGACTTATTAAGTAAGTATTATGTACACGAGTGAGTTTATAAAGTGTTTGTTAAATTAATATTGTAGTTGACACAATTACAGGTACCTAATGGTTCTCTTACCTAAGGGTTTCTTCTTTTACTAAAAGAAGTAAATTAAATGAATGTGAAAGTGATGCTATCCGTTTATGTGACCGTTCGTTTAGTTAGTTAACTACCATAGGCTATGAAGAGTCATATTATCTTCATGTATGAGCATGTTTAGAATACAATGCTTAGGTATGTACCTATACCTAGTGTAATAAGTCAGTTGTGATTAAGAAAATTTATGAAAAATTTTATGATTACTATGAATAACCAAAAAGCCAATAGCGAAATTCTAACGATAAGAAACAAAGGCGCGCCTTCTTTTGAATAAGTAGTTATTAACAAAAAGGAAAAAAACTCGCCAAATTTATTTATGTAATCAATTTCCCTAAATGCTCGTTACTTTAAGTTGCCTGCTAACAGTCTTAGCATTAATTTCTTTCTTCTCTGAAATCCTATTGTTTATAAAAATCTCATTACAATTTGTTTTAAGATAGTCCCCGCGGGTACGCTACGGCGCAAAGTAATCAAATCGTTACACATTTATATAGATATTTAAGATATCTTTTAACCAATGACGCGAAAAATGGCGGCCTTACGTAGAGATTCTTGTGAAAGTGCTTATTTGCATCAAGATGAGAGAGATTGAGGAAAAATGAATTATTGAAAATGAAGCGACCCAAAGCGTTAATTTAATTGGTAATTCATTAAAATGAATAGTCCTTATTCTTTTAGTGATACGTCTATAAAGAATTGTACTGAATCATTCTCGTACCTGCTGCTTCCTACCAATTTAATTTTGTTATATTTTAATAAAAATTTAGACAAGTTAATATAATTTCACATAGAAAAACAATTCTGTCATAACTGCGGTCATACAGATTAACTATACCGAAAAACAAGAAACCGTGACAGAGCTCAACCAGCAAAGAGCGTAAATACAACAATATAGTCACAACCAATAAACTTCTATTAGAGGCTGTCATTATCAGATACACTTATGAGCGTCGTCGGTCCTTCAACATCAATAGCCAAGAGTCAGGAAGCGCAGTTTCTCGTGCAGCGGTTCGTCTCAGCTAGTAATTCATGCGACGTTCTTACGAGCATATAATTCCTACCCTTTGGTTCCTATGGTCCACCGTACAGGCGCGTACTGCTACTTCGCTGATTGGACGCTTCCTTCCGAAGGAGCTGCCGCAGCGCCACACCGCGATACCGGCACCAGCTGCCCTATAGGTACCTGCTTTGTTGTGACAGCTACTTACGTATTGTCAGCTTTTAGAAGACGTTTTATGAGACTTTCAAATGTATAAAGTGGTTTCACAGAGAATTTATGACTTTCTTTACAACAGAGCAACTGAATTAAAATTTCAAAGAATACCTACTAAGTACTAATAATGCTGTTGTGTAAGGTCTCGATAAATCAAAGTAAAAGAACCTGTTTTAGGGAAAAGCTCTTAAGGTATTCCCAACCTCATAGATATAGCCCGGAATCTTACTGTAGTTACCGCAAAGAGGCGTAACCTATCTATCTTGGTAGACAATGGGTTTATTTCTCTGTCGATCTATATTTACAGTTATACCTGTAAGGTGGGATCTGTCTGGAGCTCGGCAGAGGGGAAGCTAGGTTCCATGGGCTCTTCAACTGTTTAGTAATGTTTCGATATGTTCTGAACGCTTATACTTAATACAAAACGTACCCCTACGTTTGATTGGTGTGATTTCGTTCAGTGTACAGACTTTGTATTTGTAATCCTAGTTCTAACTTCATATTATAAATGCGAAAGTGTTTGTTACGCTTTCATGCTAAGACGGCTGAACGGATTTGGCATATGGGTAGACCATGACCTGGGGTTTGGACCTTGACTTTTTCTCCCGTGGGATACCATGGGATCGAGACTTAAGCGGATGAAACCGCGAGGCGCAGCTAGTCAATTATAATACCTTCGTGCTTATTACTCCATAAAGTAGGACGAAAATGTGCGTTTGAGCTTAACCTGCGAGTAATCGTCGTAACAGCAGGACGTTCACTTGGCAGTTTACCAGATGCAGCTCCATGCACAGCAAGATCAGAAGTCGTTAGGTACTATTGGAAATGCTCGTGTAATCCAGATCGGATTGAGAACCCCCAACTATTCATGCACAAAAAACAAACTGCTGCAAATGAATAATTTTGCTTTTGTTTTTGTTACAACCTAGCGCAGCTATCTCCTGGAACAAACCAGCGGTGTAATGGATATCTACTGTAGTTTCCACACGTTTGGGTGAATAGCAAAAAGTTTTCAGCACGTTGTTTTGTGTTTAGTATTTATTATTCTGTGGCACGGAAGTGCAATTCACATATCGTGCGAACACTGCGAGTGCTGAACACCGAGAGAGCGATCATAAATGGAGGCAGCCCGCCTTACATTACATTTACATCGCGTCAGGCCCGAAGGATGTTTATACTTTAATAAAAATGTACCTACTTATAAGAAATTTTACTCTCAAATTGCGGTACCTACTTTTATTGAATTATCGCGCCCCAAGGAACAAGTAGGTAATTTACGCGTACATTACCGTTATATAATGGCATAAACGGATTTACTCGCAGGTGAAGGTATGAAGGTATTTGTCGCGTACCGAGTGCGGGCGCGGTGGGTCGGTGCGGCGTGGTGTGGTGCGGCGCGGTGGACGCAGGGTGCGGCGCGGGCGAGGAGACAATCTCGGCGATGGCTCATTCAATGCTGCAACGAGCCGAGTAGAGAATTGAATTGGAAGCAAATGTGCCGTACGGATACTGCCGTCGAATATAAACTGAACCACTCCCGAGTAAGCGACTCTGATCATGAAATAAAGAAAGCCTCAGAAATAAATTTTCTAAACGCCGACCGATTTTAAATTGGATAATAAATATTGGAAGAGATCTTGGTGACTCAACTTAATTATCATCACATTGTAAATGAATGAGTATGTTATTATTTATGCTGGGGTAGACAGCCGGAGGAAAGGTATGTAATGAGAGGAGGGTGACTCAGTCGGCTGTCACTCCGGCCTGTCAGCGCGCTGACTCGGCTACATAATAAGATATCGCTTGTTTATCGATGCCGTTATGAAATGAGCAACTGCCGGTTTGGTATAAAGAGCTTACCAAAGACTATTTTACTTTTACTCCACTTCTTCTTTTACTTAAGAGTTACAGCTTTTGTTGGCACAGCAACATTCAGCACACTATTTTTATATTGAAAATGTTCCTGTCACTTGCATCTTTAATCTGAAAATCCAATAACTGTGTAGCATTGTTTGTTCGTCCACTTACTATTCACATCTGCGGGATAGAAGGAGCAGTGGTGGCAGTGTTCCGGCTCAAAAGCTCACTGCTTTAACAAACGGCTGCGTGCAGACCGGGCCGCCGAGGAAGCGTTTGTGGGCGGGTTCATTTCCGTGCGTGCGTCCGCGGCTATGGCCCTATTTCCTCTCCACTGATAGTCCGTTTACGACCACAGCTCCTTCGCGACTGTTCCTGCATTTGTATGACATCTTATGTGCAATGTTAGGAAGAATAAAGTTTCATTTTTAAATCAGGTCTTGACTCATGCTTTTGTATCGAAAATATTATCTTTATCAAGGTATACTTACGCAATGCCGAGGAGGGTTTGATTAGATCACATTAAAGCTATTTGTTTTACAAAAATAAAAAGAAAAAACCGGAGAATGACTGGAGTTTTATTTCATTTAGGTAAGTATTATGTCAATTTTCTTAATGTAAGATTATAAGATCACACTTGGTTGCCTCTGCCATTTTAAATTGTATAATAAATACTTTACTATTATGCTTTAATGTTGTCACAAAAGTAGATTGATAAAAGACTTGGATGACATTTCAAATATTATGTAAGTATTGAATTCCAAGTTAAGGAAAGCCATTGAATTCGAATAATACCTATTTCAATGTTCGTTCGTCTCCGATTTGCTCTATCTCATATAATCCAGTGTGGATTCCTATGAAGCTCTGATATTTCATGACAAATGAATTCATATTTGAAATCGCTATCGCGAAATAAGTAGGTAAGTAGACGTGGGCATTATTAACATGGTAATTAAAATCTTGATAACTATTATACGGTCTATTGCTCGCTAATTTCATTGATCATTGATATTAAAATGTATAAGTATAATTTTTCCATTCATGTCCAGTTTTTATACACAATAACCTATATACCTACCTACCTGTATACCTGTATACCTACCTACCTGTGTGTGTTTTATTTAGAGTGATTTGATCGATACAACTCAAAAGTCATGGTCGAAAGGCACAATAACGCCTCTACTTATAGCTTTCGGAATGGGGACTAATGACTATGGCGGTCATTTGCTTTATCCCTATTATGAGCCCGTAAACGTTCATAGTACGTTCTAAAAGTAAGGAATGAGATTTAATTCCAGGGTTCTCTATAAGCCCTCATATTACTCTAATTAGCAAACGAAATGTTTATCGCAATCGCCGTTGTTTTTGGACAAAACGAAGATGCTGCAGAACGTCTAAAAATAGAACCGGTCCCCATTTACGGCACCCATGGGAATCAGTGGCCAGTCCTTTACCGGGTCCACAGATTATTTGGCCTTGGGTTATATTTTTGATGGGGATTTATAGACGAGTATATCAATGGCGATGGTTTCACGATTCTTTTAGGGTTCTCTTTAAAAAATACAATTTGCTGTGTCCAATATTTTTGGTCTTCGGAACTGCTTCTCTTATCATCACTGTCACCATATACCACATATCTATACCAACACATTGCGTGTTGCTAATGGAGATATCTTTGATTTATCATCGTACAGTAGGCAGGGCGGGAGCGCTCATTACAACCGCGTCATTACAGGTCCCACGACAGGCTCTTGTATCTCAATGGCTTGGAGCTCGGGGTTAGAGATAACGGTCGCATCCTCGATACGTGATTTGCGACCCTTCTTATTGCATAAAGTATTATTATACACATTTTATATACATTTTATTATGTAAGTATCTTTAAATATTTTCAAATCGTGTAAGTACTTGAAAACACGGTTTTTTATTTGCGTCTGGGTTTTACAGCCTTGCAACGTTTGTTTTTCGAGGCGAGCTTGGTTACAAAACGGCGATACACAAGACGAGGCGAACGCTCGCTGCGAGCATATGGCTCAAGCACGCTTCATTTCTTGTTACTAAACGGCGATACACTAAACGTGGCGAATGTTCGCTTCGAGCACTTGACTCAAGCATGCTCCATTTTTTGTTTTTGCTCCATTGTACATGCACTCGCAATGTTCGGATCGAGCGGCTCGCATCGACGGGTTCGGCTCGCTGCACTGACTTCAAAGGAATTTACAAAAAAGGTTACAGTCGAGTGGAGGATCCGGCGCTCGCATCGAGCGGCTCGGCTCGCTGTTCAAAAACTCGATACATTAAAAACGAACGTTGCAAGTCGATAGTCTTCAAGTCGAGTTGCTCTTACAATAAAAACAAAAACAGGCAGCGTTATTGGAATTACGTTATGTTTGACCATTTTATTTTATTGACTAGCGGTCGCCCGCGGCTCCGCCCGCGTGGATGTCGGTTACCGCTGCAAAAAGCCTACCCAGGAAAGACACGGTCAGCAAAATGATTCCCAGGTCAATTCACAGACACCGACAGTAACATCGACGACGCAGTCATTATCCGCAGGCTGCACAGATTGTCTTTCTGTGTATGTTAAAGTTGTTAATGATGAAAATATTTAAATGTAATTAATACTAAGTTTTCACATCTGCCGGCAGTCCCGGAGCGCAACCCGTTGTTTTAGGATAGATAACTAAAGCGATTATTGTAGAGCTTCTCTATAAACAACATTTGACGTTAAATTATTTTCAGGTAACAAAATATACTGATGGTCGGGAGCCCCGACCCGTGATAGGGCAACGTAAATTTGCCCATGCGTAAAACATTCTTTTCGTAAATCAATTCCTACTAATTTGAATGTTTGGCCCTGGGAGAAAAGAACTGTTGTTTAGCTCTGAGAAGAACTTTTGCGTAGGTGTAGTTTTAAGAACGAAATCTAAAAAAAATCGCACGAAAATTATTAGACTTCGCGCACGACCGCTGCGTAGGGAGCATACCTTACTCATAGATCTAAACTCCCCTCCCGCACGCGCACCCCCGCCTTGGTGACGCCCACTTCGCAACGGGCCGTGCAGCAGAAATCGTAATATTTTAATTTCGCCATAACTTCAAAACCAAACGTCCAATTTTAATCATTTAAAGACCAAATATTATCTACATAAACTGTACTTAGTGATGAAATAATTTATTTTGATAAGGATTAATAGCATGAGTAAAATAAACGCGTTTAAATGTAGTCCAAAAAAAATTCAAGATTTTTAAATAAAAAACAGTTGTTGTGCCTCACTCGACATAGATAGGTATAGTGCGTCGCGGACTTTTTTGAAGGTATTTATAAGATCTACAATTAATTAGAACATTTTATGGTTCTGTCTTTTATAGTTTAGGCAGCGTACGCAAAATAAGTAACTTTTCTGGTTGATTTTTTACACCTTGTGTCCGAAAAACCCAAATATCTTACGGAACCCTATTTTTTCCAAAATAAAATATAGCCTATGTTACTCGTGGATAATGTAGCTTTCGAATGGTGAAAGAATTTTTAAAATCGGTCCAGTAGTTTTTGAGCCTATTCATTACAACCAAACAAACAAAGTTTTCCTCTTTATAATATTAGTGTAGATAAATGAGTATTTTGTTTTTTCGTGTCATAGTGTAATAGGAAAATAAAAGAATAGGAAGAAGTAGGTATTTAATTAAACCACTGCTATGACACGTTTTGCTACCTCATGAATTGATTTAAGAAATAAAATACCTCGTATATTTGCTAATCTTAGAGTATTCTCTATTCTCTTATTCTTTTGAAAATATAAACGTTGCCGAATGTTATCGTGTGCTCGATAAGTAACAACAAATTGGTTTGTATTTGGATGGGTGAGCACTCACTGGTTTTGATAAACACTCATTTTTTATTCACGTCGTTAGGCTTTTTCGTATAGAGAATACCATCTACGTAGGTGTATTATATGTCTGTAGATAATGGATATGTGGGTCATGAGACAAAGACTGGAAGATCCTCTGATCAAACAAACAAACAAAATAAATAAGGCAAAAAGACAAATAAGGTGTAGTTTAAAGCAGATTGAAAATGCAACCAAGGGTGAAACAGTAAATGAGCGCAAGAATGCTTGCGGCGTGGTCAGCAAATATACATAAATGAGTTGGCTCACCCCGGTCCGTCTTATCGGTTCACTGTCGCCGCGACTCGACATGACATCTCTACGAATGACTTTATATTCCAAATTAAATTAAGGGGTGAACTTCGTATCACGTTTCAAAATTCTCGTAACAAATTACGATTTTTTCGATTTTTCGGCTGTTCCTTTTTTCTAATTTTCTTTTTCCTAAACCAGTAATGAGACGATATAGAAAATAAACAAAATAGGTCAAGCCATTTTCGAGTTTTTGCATCGCAATTATATAGATTTTTACAGGGGCTTGCACCTATTTAATGGCAGATATACTTGTGTGTATGTGGCGAAAAATTTAACAAAAAACATACTGTGAATGACGGCTTCAAGGTTTTGAAGACTTTGTAATTTTTATGTATTCCTAAGCTGGGGAAATATGAAGCTGTGAAAGTTCTGTAATCATGTAGGAAGCGGACCCGATTCAGTATTCGGATAAAAATAAAAGAAAAATTTTCGTTGAGGACGGACACAAAACACGCCCCGCAGCTATATTTTTGGACGAGTCGAGCACTAAGGCTCCGATAGCGCTAGACAAAAGAATACTTACATATAATAAAGAAGTCAATGTAGAGATCTAAAGCGGACAACGGTTTGTTGAAAACCGCCTTTCCTTTGTGAACGGTTCTCTTTTATGCAAGTTACTATACCGTCTTCCGTTTAAGCAATGCCATTACCTCTCGATCGAATGTGAAGTATTCGCTTTAATGAATCCACTCGACTCGAGAAATTCCCGACTCGGTTCCTATTTGCAAGAAAAGAGTGCATTACCATCGTACCTAAGCATAATAATGGTTCGTTAGGTGGCCTACTTTTTGAAGGATCAAT
Source organism: Lithophane socia (assembly GCA_947522985.1). Classification (NCBI taxonomy): domain Eukaryota; kingdom Metazoa; phylum Arthropoda; class Insecta; order Lepidoptera; family Noctuidae; genus Lithophane; species Lithophane socia. Next base: position 7,874,912 of record OX383256.1, read on the forward strand.
GGGTGCGTACTCGCAATTGTTTGATAAAGGCCCGCGTTTTATAAGATTACTATAACAATGATGGTATACAAGATTATCTAGGCATAAATTGCTGTATTTAGTTATGAATAACGAAGTAGTTTATTTGAGATATAAATTGGTCTTACTTAAAGTGGTCGTCAAGAATTACGACGTTTCACACACAAATGTTGAACACGATTTCGCAGATTAAATTGTCTTTTATTAACTAAATAGTCGATAGATAGTGTATTTGCATAGCGCAAAAATTAAAGAAACGTTACATCAGCTATTGTAAGCTGCGCTGATCCAGTGAAATATGAAACATGTAGGGGAGCTGGCAGGCCGCCAACTGCTTGCATCACACTATAACAAAGGGTTTCATATCAGGAAATTGTTCCTAGAACAATAGCAGAAAATATAAGCCTGCTTGTATTACAAGCTCGAACCCCGCACTTGAAAATATTATCGAAGACATCCAATGTTGCTCATACATTTATTTTTTTTTTTTTTTTTTTTTTGATTAATAAGAACAAATCTTCAAACGTTCTTAGTAATGGATTACAATCTAGCCTAATAGGCTAATAAGCAATTTAACTTTAACTTAATATTTTACGAGATAGATTATGTTATAACTAAGAATAGTGTCAATTTGCACTTTTACACAATTTCGTAGCACTTTCTTAGAGTCTGATAATTGATGAAAACACTTTGTTCATGTGTTACATGTATAGCACAGCATTGTTACTATTTTTTATACACTACACTAACTCAAATGGTTTAGTTCTTTTTAGCCTACGCACTATGTCCGTGTTATCTAGCAGCTGGATTGCCTCGACATTCACATGTCGGTGAAGTCTGTGTTCGTGGGCCTCAGCAAATTTTTGGATGATTGTGGGGACAAGTTCCATTTTAAGATCTCGATGGAGGTTGTCATTTCTAATATACCATGGTGCATTTACAGCATCCCTGAGTACTTTATTCTGGAAGTTTTGTATTATTTTAGCGTTGCTTAGTTTAGTACAGCCCCAAAGTTGGATACCGTACGTCCAAATTGGCATAAGAATATGCTTGTATAATATCATTTTATTATGTATTGATAAACAGGATTTCCTTCCGAGTAACCAATACATACTTTTGTAACGTATGTCTAGTTCCTGTCTTTTCTTTTTGACGTGACATTTCCATCGCAGCTTGGCATCAAGAGTTATGCCAAGGTACTTGGCTGTATTAGCATATGGCACTTGCATACCGTTTATATAGATTGGGTGGTAATCGCAGTGTTTGTTAGTAAAGTCAATGTGTATTGATTTTGACTCATTCAGCTTGATTTTCCACTTTTGTGTCCAGTCATAAACTTTGTTCACAGCTATTTGAACCTTTTCTACTGCTTCTTTGTGGCTTGATCCAGTAGCCATAATAGCAGTGTCATCTGCAAAGGTCGCAATGGTGTTGTTCTCCAGCTCTGGGATATCACATGTGTATAGCAAGTACAGGATTGGGCCTAACACACTTCCTTGAGGTACCCCAGCTTTTATAGTTTTTAGCTCGGAATATGCATCCTCTTGCCTTATTCTAAACATTCTGTTACTAATATATGACTCTAGAATATCTGCAAATTCTGAAGGTAGCATGCGTCTGAGTTTAGATATCAGACCCTCATGCCATACTTTATCAAAAGCTTGCGCGACATCTAGGAATACGGTGGCGCAGACTTCCTTGTTTTCTAGTGTTTTTTCAATAATGTTAGTTATTCTGTGTACCTGGTCTATTGTAGAGTGTTGTTCCCTGAAGCCAAATTGATGGTTTGGTATTAGTTCTTTTTCTTCTATTATTGGTTTTAACCGTTTTAATAACAGTTTTTCAAATAGTTTTGATAATACGGGCAACAGGGAAATGGGTCTATATGAAGATGCTTCATGGGGTGGTTTCCCAGGCTTCGCAATCATAATGACTTCAGCAACCTTCCATGGCTCAGGTACATGTTTTAGCATAAATGCAGCATTGATAAGTCTGGTCAGCTTTACTATGGCTTTGCGTGGGAGGTGTTTTAGAATTTCTCCCGTAATGAGATCGTAACCCGGGGATTTCTTTGAGCTAATGTTATTTTGAATTTCTCTCAGAACTTCTTTAGGAGTCACAAGCCGGATTCTTTGATTTTGTGATAACTTTTCACTCTCAGATATTTCTATGGAGCTTTCATTTGGTTGAAAAGTACCTTCTAAGTGTTGGGCAAACCTAAACGCTTTTTGTTCGTTGCTTATGGCCCATTTTCCGTCACTGCTTCTGATGGGCGGTATATGCATAATCGGCTGTTTCAATTTTTTTGTCGCTTTCCAAAGAGAGTAATCTGTTGATTTGTCGTTGGTTAGATGCACAAGGTTGGTATTCAGACATTCATCCTCAAATTGTAGAATCTTCCTCTTTAATCGTTTAGTTAGATTATTTAATAATGTTTTATCCCGCGGGCACCTTGTTTGTTGCCACCGCTTTCTTTGTTTTCTTTTCTCAGATAGCAAATTCACAATTTCCTTGGAATAGATATGTCCCTTATATTTCCGTTTTAATTGTGGCGTGTTGTTCCACGCACATTGTTGGATATTAACAACATATTTGTTTACTTCTGAGTCCAGCTGATCCTGATTTTGTAATGGAGTTTTTAGGTCGATAATATTATCTAGATCAAGGGCAAAGCTGTCCCAATCTGTAGACTTATTAACCAAGGTTAAATGGCTTTCTCTTAGTAGAATTTTTTGACTAAGTCTTAAGATAATCGGGGAGTGGTCCGAATTCATATGAAAACTTTCCTCCAAACTGACGTAAGTGGTGGATATATTTTTGCATATGAAAAAGTCTATAAGATCTGGTATTTTCTGGTGGTCAGTGGGCCAGTATGTTGGTTTGCCTGTGCTCATAATTTCACAATGTGTGTCTTTAACTGCATTTAATAGCTGCCTTCCCTTTGTTGTGGTAAGTCTTGATCCCCAGTGCGTGTGCTTGGCATTGAAATCACCTCCTAGGATAAATCTCTGGCCTAAAAGTTCAAAGAATTGCAAAAAACGCTCTTTTCTTATCATGTGCCTTGGAGGACAGTATACGGCCGCTATTGAAACGTGACAAAATTTGGTTTTAACAGATACTGCCACGGCTTGAATGTCTGGTTCTTCAAACTTACTCTGCTCGTAATGATTGATGGTTTCTTTGATTATAACTGCGCTACCTCCTCTGGCGGAGTTGTCAGGGTGGAGCGAGTTATATACTTTGTATCCTCTAAGTTTGATAAAAGATTGGCTAGTGAAGTGCGTTTCGGAGATCAAACACACGTCTATATTTTCTGTCTCTAGGACTGCCTGTAACTCATTCTGATGTTTGAGGAGCCCGTTGGAGTTCCACGCCATTATTTTTAGTGAGTTACTCATTTTTGGTTATTAATGACAGCTGTTTTGGTGCTGGATTCTAGCTTCTCTAATCTTTTGTCAAATGTAGTAATACACTTTAAGATTTGATTTATCTTATCTTCCAAATTCGAAGTTTGCGTGCCTGATTTTGCAACTTGCGCATATGAACTACTTGCTTGAACAGGTTTTGCAGTTGTCTGAGAACTCTCATTACGTGCCTGTTTTGCAGGATTTCTTATGGAAGAGTGTTGGGCAGTTGGCACAACAAGTTTCTTTTTGATGTTTTTATTTTTCATAATTTGCATCTCCTTGGCTACTTCACACCCTCTGTAGTTGGCGGGGTGGGGTAAGCCGCAGTGGACGCATTTTGGTTTCTCTTGCGGAGATTTAGTACAGTTGGCTGTAAGATGCTTGCCAGTGCATTTTACACACCTTGGCTCTTTTTTACAGTATTTATGAGTATGTCCATATGCCTGGCATCTCTTACATTGAGGAATGAGTTTCGGATTTTTCAGAGGGTGTATTTCAATTTTACACCCTAAAATGTGCTTGATGCCATAAATTTTGTTGACATCTTCGTCATTGTTAAATGATAAGACGAACATATTGAGTGGTTCTTTAGTCTTCCAACTCAACTTGTGGTCCACTTTTTCTATTTTTAGACCTTGCGACATTAAATCATTTTTTATTCGATCTGGCTGGCAAGATGAATGTATTTTTTTCACTACAACTCTCATTGGTCGAGCCTGTTTGTTCTCGTATGAATGCCAGAGGTATTCTTTTTCTGACAAAAGCCGAGCAATTGCTCTATAAGAGTCCTCTGTTTTGGCGTTGATCTTCACACAATCTCCATTCATCATTTTTGCGGTGAATGATCCTTTTGGTTGGGTTTCAGTTAGTACGTCGTAGAACATTTGGTAGTTCTTGACTCCGTCTATTATGATTGGCGGTGGTAAAGGCACTTTTTTGACTATTGTTTGTTCTTTCATACATTCTTGCTGTTGTTGGGCACTTGTTCCGGGTTGTTGTTGTGGAGAGAGGGAGGTGTTTAGCTTCCTTTTCTTCCTACTTTTGGCCCTAATCCACTCAGTCTCTTTTGCGAGTTCTTCCTCGTCTGTGCAGTACTCGACATTTTCTTTTTCAGATTGAGCAAATTGTATTTTGCTCTTGGTTTCCAACTCCTTAGAGTTATTATTTCCTTGTACCTTGGAGCTTGGATTTTCTATCTGGAGGGTTTGGACTTGTCGCTGGAGGCCTTCTATTTGGACCTTCAGATCATTGACAAGAAGTTCCATTTTTTCTCTCTCTGATTTTTCATGGATGTAACTGTCATACAACAGCTTTTCCAGATCAGTTTTAATTTTTATCTTAGGTGGCGACATTGTAGGGTAAGTAGAAACTTCACCTTCACAATAGTTTTGTTGCACTGTTTACATAATTAAAAACTGGGTCATCGCGGCGACCTTGATAAACCGATTTCGCAACGAGGCGATGACGGTGTTATTGTGATGTGCCAGCGAATTACTCAAAACTAGAGCACCCGCGCGCGAATGATACACGTCCGTTCTCGGTAGAAGCTAAACACGGAATTTTTTCATACATTTATGAGAGCATTCTTCTTGAAAGGTAAACGTTTTGTCATAATTTATTGTAAATAAATGGAATTCTTTCTTTATTTTCTTTTTACACAGCTCGTGGAAAATATGTCACAAACGAATACCTGCACTGTGCATACCTTTAATTAATGAAAATATACACCAAAACAAGATATTTCTGAACACTGATATTTTATGCATTTAATTTTCAAGCTCTTGACGTATTTACTTTGAAACTCCTCGTACCTACTTCATGCACAGTTATTAATACTGTTTTGTTTTTGTTCTATATGTACAGTAAGTAAATGGTATTAATATTCTTTTGTGTTTATATTGCTTTGGGTATAAAATAAATAAATAAATGTACTGAAACGTTGGTTTTCCCTCGGGCAAATAGCACGAAGCAACTGAGGAAAACGGCTTTTATTGGAGCTGGTAGGCGAAGGAATAACAAATAGTCAACACTTGTGCACTATTGCAATCTTTTAAGCTCACTACATATTGCTATAATGGTTGTAACCGGTGCTACCGTCTAATAGACGTCTTATGCTGATATTGCTTACGAAATAAAGAGCTTTCCGGGCATTAGTCTTTTGTTCATAGTACTATCTTGGGACGACTAATTACGTTAGAGTGCAATTTGCAATGGAACCTTATAAGAAAGAGCTAATTTTAGTTTGACGATGTAAAATGTGGTACTGGAATTAGTGTAGTGCGTCGTTTGTATTGAGTTAAGAGCGTCGCAATCCCGACGAAACCGCCAGTTGGCCGGGGGCCATCCTGCCGACCAGATCTTTTTATTGCTTTTTACAATAAACCAACCAAATATCTGTTGAGGTCGTTATGTACTGGAAAATGTTCACTTTGGACACGAATCATTTCATGCACGAGGAAATTGTGACATAATGTTTGGATAGGAAAAATGTATGATAAAAGTTATCATTTTTAACATTGTAGTACCAAACATTTGTTTTTCTTTTAACAGTGTAGTGTACCAAATTCAATAAGAAGACTAAGTTAATATTTCTTGACGAGCAGTCTTAGTATTAAAGTAATATTTCTGATTCGGACAGCAAGCTCGTTTGTATGTACCGTAGCATCTTGCGCTTTCTTGCTACGGCGTAGTCAAGTGCACAAGATGCTACGACAGCAGCGTAGCAGCGTAGCACTCGTAACAGACAACTTGTTTGCACAATTTATTGCTCCTCCTACTGGGATATGTTTGACTGGTTGTTTCTTGAGACAGCGCCAGATGACGAGTGCTTTTATTTTATACAGCCAAGGTAACTTAGCTGTAAGTAGGTACTGATCTGATTTTAACAGGCTATGTATGTATGTATATTCATCTGTGTCTTCATAACTAAGCTGCTCGCCGAATTATGACAATCGAGGTATAGTTAGAAGCGTCATGTTGTTCCACGGGTTATATGACAATTGCTGGAAATAAACGTGCAAGTCATAAATCTGTGTATTTCAGCTCAAACGCCGTATTATTTGATACGGAGACGAAGCGTATTCGTATAAGCGATGAACGGTTGTGATAACATATCTGATTGCAATGTTTCATGAAGCAAGTCTGGCTGCAGCTCGAATAAAATTGAATGAGAAGATGATTGCTTTAGTTAGATATATATGTATAAAGATTTTACGTACCTAATATGCTATCAACCGAAATATATTTCAATAAAAACCTATCATTTTCGTGTGGTTTCATAACACTTTATTCGTAAAAAAATAAAAACATTAAAAGTTGTTTTTAACCGACTTCGACTGAGTATATAAGTATTTGGTGATTGGGTATCTTTTTTTTCATGCATGTACATCGATTTTTCCGTGATTACTAGGCTGATTTACACGATTATTTTTCATTCGGTAGAAGAAGCTCGCGCGACTTTGCTTCGGTAGATTTTAAGATAGTTTCAATAATACGTAGATATCCGTTTTGAGTATACGAATTTGTGCTGGGTAGGGTACAGCTGCAAAATTAAAAATAAAGAAGTCGGCGTCTTTGGTTGTGTCTTTTCGTTTTTTCCTTGGACTTCCGAAATTATTATTTTTTTTTCACTCTGTTTTCGGCTGTTTTTTTTTTTGTAAAGAACCTTTTGGAATAAAATTGTCACAGAAATTGTATTGAAAAAACAAGATGGTGGCATTAGTTCCGATTTTATTTATTGGTTTTAAATAATAAACTAGCGGACCTGACAGACGTTGTCCTGTCCAAACAGCGCCACCTACCGGGTCCAATTGTATTTTCAATCCATCTAGGGGCCGTCTCGAATATACAATAAACACACAAATTTTCATCTATATCATTATTTACATAAACATTTTGGATTTTTACCTACGGTGCCAAAAATGATAGATATGCAATAAATTCATTCACATCTTCACACCTAGCTTGAACACAAAGCATGGTAGTTACGAATTGAACACCTTATTATTTCCCATAGCTACCGTAAAGCGTGCACCTCAGGGATTATACAAGATGGAGGCGCCGCCTGCTGGCGTAATTTAAACATTACACTCCGATTAGCAACATATTACAACTAGTAAGCGAGAAGATTATTATAAGCTCTCACATAAAAGTTTGTTATCTGTGGGGCTGCCTGATGTGTGCTAAAGTGATTTCAATATTATCATCCTTTGTGTCATGTTACATTACACATAATTACTTTATATTGATTTTGTTTAAGATTACAAGCGATTTGGGCTGAACAATATTTAAAAAAAGCAATTGTACGATTTAATATTGCAGTTTTTTAAGTATCCTTAGTATGTCACTTCATACAAACAAGTCGTCGTGGAATGGGAAGAAGTCGTGAGTTTATGTATGTAACATAAACTCACGACTTCTTCCCATGGGGGTAGGCAGAAACTACAGATCGCCACCTGCTACGATCTTTAGATACTCCTTTTGCCTCGTTTACGTACATACATCTGGTCATACACTCACGGCTCGTGAAGGTCATACGCGCATGTTCTGAAGAACAACATAAGGTCACTATATACCTAGTAGGTTACTATATATACCTCTTAGGACGTCCCCTCCCGGCGTTTCCATGATCACATCTGCCTTGTAAATAATACCTTTTGTTAGTCGCCTTTCATTCATGCTCTCAACATGACCAAAAATCTAAGCATTCTCTTTTCATTTCAACTTTTGTCACTACATCTCCTTTTATCCACACTGTTGTCTTATCACATCATTCCTCAGCCTATCATTCATAGTCACAACACACATGCTTCGCAGGGAACGTTTTTCCACAGCATTTATTCTACTTTCATGCTTCTTTTGCCACACCCAACAATCAATTCCATACATAAGCGTGGGCACCAGCACACCATTGTCAATCGAGCCTTTTTGGACATATGTCACTTCATGTACCTATGAATCGTGTAAACGAGTTTTTAAGAACATAGCTTTGTTAAGTAATATATTACTGTGTACTCGTAGATATAACAAATTCACCATTATCGTATATACGTACGAATGTTCTTTGTATTATGTTATTTATATCTTACTAGTGAATAAGTCGTTGGAGTACCTTTCAAATAAATAAAAGAGTAGGTACAATTTAATTGAGTCACTATCATAATAACATTTCAATTGGAGCACTTTATATATTAAAGATGTCATACCATTCCATCTTACATCCTTTCTTTATTTAATATAAAACAGTTAATATTTTCGCTTCGTCATTGAGGATATTATAGTCCTTTCCTGCTTTGATACAATAAAGAAATACAATATGAGCTGCACTGATTGTGGAACAAAAATAGTTGTTTTATTTGATGGAACAGTGGGAAATATAAATACGGATAAAATTGTATTGTAATATACATTGTATTTATAAAATCTTTTGTGTAAGTCTCCACTGATAAAATGTTTTCAATTTACGGTATACTCGTAAGACGTTTTTATGACAAACTTTATGATGATGTGATTATGTATAATGAAGCTATATTTTTCATTCTACTACTAAAATAGTTGCACCTATGTTAAAGTTTCTATAAAATGATATGGCTCAAGGCTTTCAGAAAGTTATTCATTTTCTCTGTGTTCTCCACGGTCTGTAGTATTTAGTTCAATTAAACTTTAACGTCTATGCTCCTAATGACGTCAGATAGTAGAAGTGACGTTATCTCTTCATAACTTTTGAATTCGCGTGCATTTGGATTGCAAATGAGTTGATTTTGAATCAGAATGATTAAAATGTGCAAATATAAACTTTAACTCCGTTGCCTTTTTAATGAAAATAAAGATAATAATATCTAACTTGATCAGATAAACGATGTATATATTTAAATGGAAATCGTGAAATCTCTTAAGTAAATCGTTCTTAGCCAAATATATAAAACTCATCCGGCGGAATGAGAGCTTAAGGACAAAAGGACTTTGGGCAGTAACAAGATCTGATTGTTTGAGATTAAACTAACCCGAAACTGGATGCGCGTTAATGCTTCTAATGTGTGTGTGTTTGTGCGATATTAGCTTAAGTGGTTCGAGGAAATCAGACACACCGATACCTTAATAAGTGCCTAGGAAAAAACTATTAGAAAAAAATGCGGTCTGTTTTTATCAATACAGATGAAATACTTTCGAATTTTCATACAGATCCAGACGTATTCACAGCAAAGCCATAGCTTCGGCGACCTAATACGGTTTTCCAATAACATTTATACTCGGGTATGTAATAATAAAATGAAATGGAAATCAGTAACATACTGACCTCTTTGAAAGGGATTGGAACCAATTTTCCCGGAGGAAAGATCGTGGAAGGTCAAGAAGTCGATTATATTATTGTCATTCCTAGTCAGACTGATATGTCTCATTCAAGTACCGAGAATGAATAGTTAATACCTGTCTCCATGTCAGGAGACTCAATAATTAGGTCATGACAAAGCATTGTATTGGTTTAGCTTTGTATTCTTCCAGTTGTCTGTACCGTTCATGTTACGCCCATTGAACCAGAAAAGCTGTCAAGAAATCAAAAAGTCAGAACGATCATATTTTACTAGATGAAAGGAGTCGTGACTCGTGCGTGTTGTTTCGTGTGCATGAAGACAGGGGGGAGGGGGCTAAGCAGAGCCTCCAGTTTATTCCTGTCCGCGTAGATATATAAGGGCGTTAGTCGTAATAAATGGTGACGTAAAGATTTAGCACGCGCGCTATAGTCGTTCATGTGGCGGAAAGATACAGGAACTAATGGTATTTAAAGATAGTATTGTACGAAGCGAGCTTCCAATACAATTCTGTGAATTATGTTTTTATAGTCAGTTGTGTATTTCATACTTTGATTTTTGCAAGCGCTATAAAAGTACATTGTCCCCATACTTCGGTGTATGGGGACAATGTACTTTTGCTTCGGTAGCGACAGATCAAAGTTTGTGATCTAACAATTTATATACCACTTAAACACAAGAATTACGGCAGCATCATCACAAGAGATAATAGAAAGTACTTTCGATTGTATCGTATCGTGTACATCGTAAACATAACGTTTATACTTTATTTTTTCGGTAATGCCGAGGTGATTGTTAATATTAGTAAAAGTAATTTACTAAGGCTATTCGCCGCCCAGCACAATGTCATCTCAGGCTGACCTCTCTACCAGCGTGCCTACTTTTACGGCCCACATAAAACTTTATAGGTCCTTACACCCACTTTATTATGTGTTAAATATATAAACTCAATTCTACTATTAGATCTTATCCATTTGTTTAATAAATCGAGTCGGCTAAACGGCCATCTTGATGTTTAATTAGCTCGACTTTAAATTGTGATTTCAAGTAGAAATATACTGTAATTGGCTCCCAGTAAAAGTGATGGGCTGTTTTTCTGGGTCAGATTATACAGAATTTTTAAAAGATGGCGCTTGTGTAATTAAACGAGTCAACATAAATCTGAGCAAACGAGACGCGGAAGAGTCCCCCGGCCAGCCGTAACTCTGTTAGCAGAGCACACGCCGCTCGCCGCGCCTCGGCCGCCGCGCACGCCGCGCTGCCATCATCGCCTTCATCCCTCCACGCAACGAAATAATTCTCAATAAAATCTTTCCACTTCGACGTAATATTTCTCTCGGATCTTCCCTTAAAAGGAAAGTAAGATGAGGGATTTTATTTAAGTTCTTTCTTTTTATGCAGTCCCGGTGTAATGGAAATGTATAAGTAGTTTAGTAAGGGTTGGTTGTAAAAGTAGAATTTACTACAGCGTGTGCATTATTTTTAGTTAGTGTGATGCTTACATCAGTGAAAAAAACTTTTTACAAAAAAAAGCAACCGACTTCAAAAAAAACACTTGTGTCTTTGCTTTTTAATTTTCGTTTTTTGCCACCGACTTCCGAAATTAAAGTTATTTTTCACTTTTTTAGTGTTTTTTTAGAAGTCGGTTGTTTTTTTTCGTAAAAAGTTTTTATTTTTCACTTTTTAGTGGTGGTACCTACCCCACACAAGTTACTACCTGCTATGTAAATAACAGTGAAGGAGTCTAATAATTATATCGTCTACATAGACTGTGGGAAAAATACGTAATATTGAAGCTAGCTCAAAAACTACGCAAGCAAACTTAATAAAATTTATATGGGACCATCTCGGGAGTATACCCTTTTGAACTAAAAAATAATTTTTAAAATCGGTTCACAAACGGCGGAGTAATCGGTGAACACACATAAAAAAAAAAAAAAAAAAAAAACAATCATCCGAACGTAGTACCTCCTCCTTTTTTGAAGTCGGTAAAAAAGGTAAAAGAAGACAGCAGAAGATAAATTTTACTGTTGCGACAGTAGAACAGATACGATCATTGTTTTCTTACCTTTGGAGCTTGTGTTAAGATTTAGCATGGTTGTTGCACAGACAAGTAGCTGGAAAGGTGGCTCGTGGGGACACGGTTTCACCACTCTGCAGCGAGATTACCCTCGGGGACAGTTACCAGCGCCAGTTTATCTGTTGGAACCTTTGCGCTGCGACAGCTCCTCACTAAATGTATGCAACTGGCTTGATTTTACACACCACAGAGAATAAATAAAAATATTTGAAAAAGGATAGGATACTTCAACCTCCACTGTTTTTCTCAGAACAGAATAATAAGAAAGATTACAAAGAAAATGGACAAGAAATGAATAGGCAAAGAACGAATAACATTGAGCTTCTCCTGTAGGATACCATTGACCCTGTTAAAAGCCGGGAATGAAAAAAACTTGAAAATTAATAAATTCAGCGAAACAGCAATGTTTACATTAAAAAAAACTCGTTTATATATTTTTGTTAAATATGTATTTGCCTGCTTCGAAAACTCCTTTGATTTGGTTTATTTTTTTTGCCTTAACCTACCCCCAAAACGAAACGGTCAGAAAATTACGGAGATATACATACAGTAAAAATACACTCGAGTTAAGAACCTCCTTCTCTTTGAAGTCGTCTATAAATAGGTATTAAAATCTCTTTGTTTATCAAAAGTATTCATGTTGATGTTTTTGATTCAAGAAAAATAGGATTTGACTGAATTAATTTGGGAAGATACACTTGAGTCGTAATGGCTGTTCACCCTCTTTCCAATGACTCGTTAGAAGTCAATACAAATGAAATGTCATGAATAACGAATGAGATGATCAAAAGTGGTAGGGAAGTGTATACATAAATACGAAATCAAAACGGGAATGGAGCATTTATAAACAGTAGGTAAGTATTTTGCGACCGGTCGGATATACATATGGACCTGTATCTTTTACCCCGCGTTACCTACGTATACTAGTTTCACTTATTGTTTTAGTTTTACATCTAAGACAAGTATTTACACAAAAAGCTTTTCAAAAAGGTGAACAAAATAGTTAACAATACACGTCTGAAACAACGTCAGTACATGTATTATTCACGATAAGTTATTGACAAGTCTTGTACAAGACTTGAAAAGTTTCACAACTGAACTTGTAGGGTTGTAATTATGGGTGTAAAAGCGGAGTAAGGTTTCCTATCCGCTATATTCTAAATCTATCTGATAAGTAAAAATATTTGTGTTTTCCTATAACGTACATACTTTTGTCATTCGAGTTTCAGTGTGATTCAATAAGTAAACGTATATTCTTAACTTCATCACGCATACATGTAAAGCTTAGTTCACATAAGCAGTTGTTATAGCGTCGCTATACCTTCCTGTCCATGTGTCACAGGCACGTAGTTCCTCTATTCGTCTTACTTACAGATCATTGCACTCTTCCCTACGTCGAAATGAGTAAATGTCTAAATTGCAGCTTTAAGTGACGGAAAACTGAGTACCTACATAAGTAATTTTTGAATAAATATTATATGGTAGATCGCTTATTTTATTTATTATTATATTTCGTTGTATTTTGCCAAAATAGTTTAGGTTATAGATAACCAGTGTACTTACTTACTGCCACGACTCCGAAATGGAAACATCGTATCTTCAAAAGGTTTTAAAAAAACGTCCGAAATAAAATGCTAAAAAGGCCTAAGCAAAAGCTAATAATAATTTCTGAATCCAAAGTTGGGATACCGGCACTGGAACAGCTCAGATTACTGGGACTTATATTTACGATAAGCTAACTTGGATATTAGAATTATGCCTTAATGTTTATTTAGGTCGTATTGTTACCTATTTTACAAAATTCCCACTGAACCCTACTCTAACGTTCGAGAGGTTTAAATTGTTCGGATAGGTCCTAAATAGGAGGAAGGTAATGAAATTTTGCTTTAATAATATTTGAAGGTTTAAATAAACGATAATAATAAAATAATGGGGTAACTTTTCCATACGTGTGCATAATAGTAATAATAACAAAGTATTGGAGAACATTCGGGTGCCATAAAAGTCGGATCGGCTTTACAATTAGGTACTGTTGTATGTTTGAAGAGTTGTTATTTTTATTCGTTGCTACGAGTACGACACAGGAAGTGATTAGTTTAAACTTCTCACACGAGAACAACTCCAGACAAGAATTGTACAAATAATCAATCTAAATCGCGGGAAGATCCCTCTGACTCCGTCCTTTGTGGTCCCATTCGGCAGTGTAGCTTATCTGTAGCATTTTCTTTCAATGGCCAGTCGACATGGCACAGGCAGAAGGACTAATGTAAAGGCGCGGTATGACAAAAATGTATCCCTTGCTGTCGGACCTGCGTCACTCAAGATTTCCCTTAGACCCTTTATTCGGGCCAACTTACAGAAAACACGCAAATCATCTTGGGGCACGTAGTATAGTAATATATAGCAGAGATTGCGTAAATATTTCTTCGTCATTAAAACGGTTAACAAAACATGGCGGTTTGTCGTCTGACTGATGACGGTTAATTATTGTTCTGTTTGGAATTACTCATTGCTCTTATGAGTTAATTAATTAATGTTTTGTGTACACCCTGTTTTATTTAAATATTCTTTGTATGTTTTTGTTTAATGTGGTATTTTTGAAGTGGTAGCTGGTCACGTAAAAAACTGAACATTTTCTATTTTTACGTTTCTGTACAAACAAAACTAACTGTCATTTTCTGTTAATTTAATTAGTACTACTAATTAAATTAAAAGAAAATAACAATTAGAATCGGCGTTGGGCGTGTTCGGCTAAGTTCAATAATTGTCAGTGGCCGACAATTATATAAAGTCGGTGCGCTATTCGCATCACGTAGAGATTCTATGAGACATCGCCAGTTCAACCGCAAATGAAGAAGTTCGCCGCACGTCGATGGAACATGGCTGTTTCTATTTCTGGAAATTTATCCAATCAAGACGGAGTTGGTCATTAGTTTAGTTTCGGTCTGACAGCAGACGAGTTTATTACCGCCCTACATAGCTAAGTCTACAGGTTAGGATGCCTTGACTGTACAAGTTATTGCAGCCCATTATTGGAAATACTGGGGCTTGACTTCAAAAGCGCTGTGTATCATCAAGTAGTGGTGTGTCAAGCTACCTTAATTTTTTAAACCAATGTCGACTGCTGTCATTTCCTGTTAGTAACAACTAGCTTAGTCTAGACTTTACCTTCAAAATAGTCGTATGATTCAAAGGATTTTTTAAAGATCAGCTTGAAAAATATCTCTTTTAAATTGGTCAATGCATTTCATGCAAATGGTAATGGTGGCTCGCGGGTAGCACTCCGAACAGATTTATAAAACCGAGTGATTTGTGGAGCTATTGTTGGACCTGTGTTCGCCAGTGAACTGCAAACGGCAAACGAATGCAGATGGAACATATTTATCAAGTGCACCTCTGTCTGCGATTTCATAAAGCGGCCGCTATTGGGGAAATGGATTTCTGTCACAGAATTCTTGAGCTACTTTTGATTATGTTACTGAATTAACATTACCTTATGAAATCGAGTCAAAATATAATGGGGTGGTCATTTGCCAAGCATATAAAACGTTAAGGTAAACTACAAATGAATCATTCTAGCTGTGTCAGCAATTGGTAAGCGATAGAGTGTGGCGATATGGGGGCGATTCCGGAAAGAGGTCGGATGTCCATATTGAGAGAGCATGGCGCCTGCGGCCAACAAGGGGTTAATCAGTTCCTGTAGGTACGATCTGGGACTACTTACTAAATGTGCCTATAGGCGCACATTTAAAGTCTTATAATAATAAGATAAGATATACTCGTATATATAGATAAGATAATAATTTAATGCTTAACGTTGTATTTTTTGTAGGTTGAACTAGAAAGAACTGTTCGTTTGTAGTAAACCGCAAGTACAAAATAAACTTGATAACATAGTTTTTCATCAGATAGGTATAAGTAATAGGTTCGTTGTTCATGATATTTTGAGGGAGCAGACGACGCGCGACACTTTTGTATCGATATATCGGAGGCGCCCGGGGCTGTGTTGTGGAGTGCAAAGCAGAATAGGATATGATGTATCTACATGCTAATCTCTACGCTATACTTTCCGCTTTGATGTGTGAAAATAACTTTGATATTATATTTAATATCAAATCACTGCAAAAGGGCCCTTTACGTATCTTATATTTTTTGAGAGAATATTGGTTACAGAATATTTACTTATAACAAGTACCTAAGCAATTATCGGATAATATCTAATGTTGTACTGGTACTAGATGTAGGAAGTACCTACCATCAGTGTCTAACATAATATTATGAGAACCTTATCTGTTACAAATATCTGTTTTCCTATATGACGCAACAAGTTATCCTTCTAAATACATTAGCTTTAATTAAAGCATTAGGCACAGAATATCATGGGTTGGGCATGGGAAATATGGACCAAATACGTTCATAACCATCAGAGCGGATCAGTGGGATGCCGGCCGCGTGACACGCATAGCGCTCCCCGGGCATAATCAGGCGGGCATCGAATCATTTGCGCGGCACTCACTTCATTTGCCAGTAATGACCAACATTGCCTCCTCGACGCAGACCATTGCTTCCCCAATATATTATCCGAATATTTCCAATCGAACTGTGGGTATACCACGTAATGTACGCTCGAATCAACGAAAATAAGTAGAATATTGTACCTTATTTTAGGACGAAGAATAAGTTTCATATTTGTGCACAAGAAAACAATCAGTATGACTTATTATTAGTTATTAATGAACGATGTATCGTATTGTATACGAAAAAGTTAGCAAATATAGATCAAATAATTTTCTCGTATTTCTGTATGTCGGCATCGGACTCCGACAACAAATGGAAAAATTTCAGGATGGATTGATTCCGGATTGTGCGCGTTCCGTTTGTCACGCTATTTCATCGCCACAAGGAAGTCCTTGTTCCTGTTTTTTGTTACGTCTCTGTAGATACAGTTTTATTTCTGAATTTATCGGAATTATTATTTGTATTCATTATGTGCGACATAAAAGGTTCTGACGAAAATATATCGCAATACTAAAACCGCTTCCCTAACTGTGATTTATGAACATTTTTGTATCTGTAGGTACTACTTATAAATATTATCTCCCGAATAAAATGAGAGTCGTCACCGTATTATCTATAATCGTTAATTCGATTCGTAATTAAGATCCCATTTAAGTAAGTATTTTATGGTTATTCGAACAATCCACAGAGTTTGAAGGAGGTAAGCCCATAATGAAATTTAATGATCCGGGAAAAGGGAACTCTGTGGGATTTTCTCTTTGTGTTGTCGTCGAGACTCAATTAGATTACAGTTTGAATAAATACAAATAAAATAACTAAGTTCTTATATTGAGGAGTGAAATGTCAATGAACCATTTTCCAGACGTGCCGCGCGCGGATCAAAAGTCATTGTAGTTAATTAGAAAGTCCTTGACGAATTAACATAAATAAAGAAACCACACCATTATTTCAAGAGTTCATAGAATTTAAACTTGTGTTTCTTTCCAAAGTTCAAACTAACTATAAGTACACGTTCTATGTATAGACATAGTTGCTGAAAACCGTATACAGTACGAAGTCAATCTTTCCACTTTATGTAGAGTTAGTTCGGCACTCAAGTTTCAGCACTTGAGTTTATGCGTAGGTTCGCGGAAGCGCGGGGGCGCGGGGCCGCAGGGGGTACAGCCCGCGGCGAGGACGAGCTTGTAAAAAGATCGAGTGGCATCGTGCCTACGTATAATTACACAATTACGAAACATAATGAAATGTATATAGGTACCTACGACAAAGTGTCACGTTGGTGGAAACCGCTTGAGACAATTAATTAAAAAGCCTGTTGTTTTAGAATGATAACCTGATGGCATATTTGTTCCTTACTTAGCTTTCTGTCGATGCTAGGATCCTTTATCTTTTGTTGTTTACTACTGTAACTCCATAATGTGCGTGTAGAAGACTTATAGAGTAGGATTTTTCATGATGAAAAATAAGTTGATAAAAATATACATTTGGTGTACGTAATATTTCTATCAACATAATTTCTGAAAAGTAGAAATATTCAGATGTCTACGAGTATCAACGTGGTGAATTGAATCTAAATATATGTATGTCGCAATTTTAATATTACAAATATTCGTGTAGTAAGGTGAAAAAAACCATCGATCGAATGATCCGAACATCGCGTTCTATTTCGCTTGGTTACCGTAGCTCATAATATTTAAATCATTCCGTCGCTACCCATGTATTGCTGAGGATGTACATACACATACATGTATGGATAATGCAGTTACACGTTCACCCTAACAGGGCAAGTTTGCGCGGTATTTAATCTATCTCGTGGCGCCAAATATCGGGTTATCGGCGTATTTGTAACTTGTAAACGTGGCTTCTTGGCAATGTTGTTGCATGCTGTTAATAGCTAACATTTACTTAGTTCATGTTAAGGAAATGTACATTAAATTAATGTCTCTGGGTGTAAGGTTAATTCTAGAACAGATTTGTGATACATTTTATGTCTGTTTGTCGGTCTGTCTGAATGTGTGTTCCATCACGCAAATTCTACAGGATAGTGACCCCATAAGTTTGGTCACACGGTAGGGTAATTATCACGCTATTTGCTATGGGGATGAGCAATATTGCATTATGTTTGTATTCCTCTATAGTTTACAGCAAATTATAAAAAGACTTGCCAAACGGTTAGAACTTTGCAGATAGTTACAGATATAACGTTTTAAATGGATACAGCGTGACGTGTATCTTTATGGGGTTCGTCGTGTATATTAAGCAGTCAATAATCAAATATACAGTTGGATTTTTGAGATGGAGCAGTAAGGGCAGCGGTACTTTAACCGATGTAACTACACGAAATCGGTCTTAGGAGACTGTCCTTAACTTTTGGAGACATTAAAAAAAAATTCGAAACTGTCCGCAAAAAACAGGGCAATTTTGACCAAAAAAATATTGGATCCAGTAGATCCTGTTTCTTACCGCACGGTGAGTTTTGGGGCAGCATGTGCTCTGGCCGGCACCCCTCCTTGGGAACTCGAGGCGTGGGTGCTCGCCAGAGTATATGAATGGACGGCGGGGCGGAGGGCGAGAGGACAACGCTCAGCCCCGGAAGAGCGGGAGGCCGTCCGGCGGGAGGCGAGAGACGCCATCGTCGTCCATTGGACGGGGGACCTCGCCAACGCAGCCTTCGGCCGCCGAACCCTCGACGCGATTGGGCCAGTCCTGCGAGACTGGCTCGAGCGGTCGCATGGGTTCCTCTCCTTCCGTCTGGTGCGGGTGCTGTCCGGACACGGTTGTTTCGGATCGTATCTGCACCGAATCGGAAGGGAGAGGACGCCGTCGTGCCTCGACTGTGGTGCGGTGGAGGACGCGGCGCAGCACACCCTCGAGGTGTGCCCGTCGTGGTCCGAGCCGCGCCGCAGTCTCATCGCGGTGATCGGACCGGACCTATCGCTCCCCGGCTTGGTTAACGCCATGCTGAGGGATGAGAGGTCCTGGGCGGCAGTCGCCTCCTTCTGTGAACACGTCATGTCCCAGAAGGAGGCGGCGGAGCGCGCGCGTGAGGACGATCCTGACGCGGCGCCGCTCCGAAGGCGGAGGAGGGGTCGAAGAAGACGTCAGTACGATAGTCATCTCCGACTCCTCCCAGGTGGAGGCCAGCAGGCAATGGGTGCGAGGGCACCCTTGCCTGTATTGCACAGGTCTCCACCAGTGTTGGACGGGAATGGCCAGGTGTTCCCGGCCATTCCTGTAGCTCCCCAACCTGGGGGGCATGCGGGGCCCGCCAGCTAGGCGGGCATGCGCCGGGAGGGTTGTGGATGTAAAGGCTGAGCCGGTTTCCCATGGCCCTCCCATTACGGCGATGTGGGAACACCGCTGAGTTTTAGTGGGTATACTGTCGTTAGCGACAGGAGTCCCACATACCCTAGACTCGTCCCCCACGAGCGGGGATGCGTAATGCATTTCTCAGCGACAAAAAAAAAAAAAAAAAAAAAAGGTTAGGTTGGGGGATCCCCCACAGTGCATACTTCCACGTAGTTTCCCCCGGGCAACGCCGTGTCTGACCACCGTAACGGAGTGGCAGACCGGCGGCTAAAGTGCGCTGTGATTCGTAGACATTTCATGCGGTCGTCCGCGAATATGACGAACAAGCCAAGTCGTGACCCTTCGGGGCGTTTTATCTCGAATCGCTCCTCCCAGGGCGATTCAAACGGCCCTTCTCAGGGCCAATCTAACGGCTCTTCTCAGGGCCAATCCAACGGACCTTCTCAGGGCCAATCCAACGGCCCTTCTCAGGGCCAATCCAACGGCCCTTCTCAGGGCCACGCCGACGGCGCTTTGGCGTCGGAAGCTGACCGCGCATCATCTGCGGCCAGCTTATTTAGGAGGCCATATGAGTTGTCGGACTCCGACGACTCCGATATGGACACGTCGGCGGCTGAAAATAACCTCTTCAAGCGGAAGAGGTCCAAAGTCTCCTCGGAGTCGACCGGAGGCAAGGCTAAGAAGAGGTCGAAGCCTAAAAAGGCTTCAACTTCCGCTGCGCCTTCTTCCCACAATGTGGGCTTGGTGGACGCCGAGCGCCAGTTAAATCTGGCAAAAAGGGCGCAACTCCAGTTGGACCTGGAGGAGAGGGTCGCCGCCAAGGAGCAGCAGGCGCAAGTTGCCAGGTCGAGGGCTGGCTATGGTGCATCCAGTGTACTGTATGCCGACCACTCCCTGGCAGAACTGGAGCGCATGGCGCAGGAGGATCGGCAGGAGGTTCTGGAGGTCGCCTCTAAGTCGTCCAATTTGAAGGGGACCTTCCAGAAGGCCCTCAAATGCCGGGCCGCCAGCATGTACGGCATTATAACGGAGCTGGTGAAGCGGACGGCCACGGACGAGACGCGGCAGCTGCAGGCGAAGGTGGATCGCCTGCAGGCGGAGGTCAGCCAGCTACACCAGAAGCTGGCTGATGCTACGGCCAGGCCTGCCCAATCTGCCCCAGTCTGTCCGGTGGTAGGAGGCTCCTCCTCCCCTGCCAGTCTTGAGGCAACAATCCGCGGAGTGATCTTGGAGGAGAGGGCCTTCATCCGAGCCTGCTTCGCAGGCATTGAGGACCGGCTCTTGCCGGAAAGGCGGCTCCGCCCACCGCTAGCGGCGGACAAGAGTCCATCGCCGAGGGAGCCAGAACCTGCGCCTCTAGCAGGCCCGGTATCGCAGCCCTCCAAGGGCAAAGGCAAGGGCAAGAGGACCAAGGCGGCTCCTCATACGCCCACCACAACCGCGGAGGTAGCTTCTGGGTCGTCAGCCACTCCAGCAGCCCCCCAGAACTCGCAGGAGGAAGACGCCCTTCTTCCCTCCACCACCCCATCCAACCAGTCGTGGACGGAAGTGGTTAGGAGGAGAAAAGGGAAAAAGGGCAAAAAGTCGGCCCCCAAGCCTGCTGCGACTGGTCCCGCAGTCGGCAAGAAGGCGGGGAGGAAGCTGGTTCCTCCCAAAACTGCGGCCGTCGTGGTGACCATCACCCCGGAGGCCGCGGAGCGGGGCGAGACGTACGAGTCCATTCTAAGACGGGCTCGTACCAATGCTGATCCCTCCCAGCTGGGGATCAGCAACATCACGTGCCGCCGAACCCTAACCGGGGCTCGAATTTTCGAGTTCTCGGGGGAGCAGCGAGGCACAAATGCGGACCTCTTCGCAACAAAGTTGCAAGAGGTCATCGCGGATGTGGCAAGGGTCGCCAGGCCTGTTAAGACCGCAGCCTTGGAGGTGGCCGATCTGGACGATTCAGTCACCAAAGAGGAGGTGGTGGCGGCCGTCGCGGCGGCTGGAGGTTGCGACGCTGGCGCGTTGAAAGGTGGAGCCATCAGGCCCGGCCGCCGCGGCATGGGTATCATCCGCGTCGAGTGCCCAGTCACCGCGGCTGGGGCCGTCCTTGCTGCGACCAAGGGACGGATGCAAGTGGGGTTCGGCTGGGCAGTGGTCCGGCCACTTGAGGACCAGCCTGTCCGGTGCTTCAAGTGCTTCGCTGTCGGCCACACCCGGGCCACGTGTCCCTCCAAGTCCGACTGGGGAGATACGTGCTACCAATGCGGGCGGGAAGGACACGGGTGGGCCGCTTGCACCGCCACCGCGCCACACTGCGCGGCGTGTGCCGCCGGTGGCCGCCCCGCGGACCACAGGATGACGGGCAGGAGCTGCAAGCCCCCCGTGAGGAAGGGCGTGGTGCCGGCGCAGGTTCGCCCTGTTGCTGAAGCCGTCGTCGCCGTCGCCGCTGTAGCTCCAGCGGCGGTAGCTGTGGAGGGGGGTGCGATGTCGGAATAATAATTTCCGACTACCGCATCCTCCAGGCGAACACCAACCACTGCAGAGCGGCCCAGGACCTGGTAGTGCAGGTCATGGCCGAGTGGTTGGTGAACGTAGCGGTGGTCGCCGAGCCCTACTCAATCCCCGGCAGCTGGCTGGGTGACGAGGACGACTTGGTGGCTCTAGCGGCGCGGTCTTCCACAGACTCCCCTCCCCTCTCGCTATTAGAGAGGGGACCGGGATACGTGGCCGCTGCGTGGGGAGACTTAGCCCTTGTGGGCGTCTATTTCTCCCCAAACCGCCCTCTTCAGGACTTCGAGAACTATCTCGGAGTCCTGGCCGCCGTGGTCGGCAGGGCGGCGCCGCGTCAGGTCTCCGTACTGGGAGACCTGAATGCCAAGTCGGTGACCTGGGGCAACCCGGCCACTGACGCACGCGGGCGGGCAGTAGAGATGTGGGCGGCCTCGTCTGGACTCTCCCTCTTGAACAGAGGAAGCGTTCAGACATGCGTGCGGCGGCAGGGTGGCTCAGTAGTGGACGTCACTTTCGCTACCCCTGCGTTAGCCGCGCGAGTGTTGAACTGGCGAGTGGACCTGGTGGAGACCATGTCGGACCATCGCTACGTGCGGTTCGACATCTCCACCAGTGGCCCCGGAGAGACGCGGCCCCACTCGGTGCGTTCACCGTTCCCACGGTGGGCTCTCGCCCGCCTGGACCGGGAAGCGGCGCGAGAGGCGGCGTTCGTCCAGGACTGGCTTTCGCCACCTTCCGCTGGCCTGGATGTGGACACCGTGGCGGGGCACCTGAGGGAGTCTCTAACCGCGGTATGCAACTCCAGCATGCCTCGGTCTCGCCGACCACTACCCAGACGCGCCGTGTACTGGTGGTCGGCGGAGCTGGCGGGGCTCCGAGCAGCTTGCGTGGAGGCAAGGAGGGCCTACGCGCGGAGTCGGCGGCGGCGTCGTAGGGACCAGGCCGTCGGGGACCACCTCTATGAGGTATACGTGGAGGCGAAAATGGTCCTCGATCGAGCCATTGCCGCCGCCAGAGACTCGGGGAGAGCTGAGATGCTGGAGGGTCTCGACAACGACCCCTACGGGAGACCATATAAGGCGGCGCGCAACAAACTGCGCCCGTTTGGTCCCCCGGTGGCCGAGACCCTGGAGCCGTCATTTCTTGATGGGGTGGTTCAGTCCCTGTTCCCGTGCAGGGACAACTTCACCCCACCAGTGATGGATCCACCGCAGACAGCTCCGCCAGCTGAGGAAGAAGAGGAGGCCCCGCCTGTCACAGAGTCGGAACTTGGCGCGGCGATTCTCCACATCCGCGCCAAGAAGACAGCTCCGGGCCCCGACGGTGTTCCGGCAAGAGTGGTGGCAATCGCTGCCACTCAAATGGAGGAGAGGTTTCGGGACCTTTTCAGCGCATGCCTTGCGTCTGGAAGGTTTCCGAAACCGTGGAAGGAGGGGCAGCTGTGCCTCCTTCGCAAGGAGGGCCGCCCAGCAGACTCCCCCTCGGCATACCGGCCCATCGTTCTGCTCGATGAGGTCGGCAAAATGTTCGAGGGGATAATCGCTGCCCGCCTAAAGTGCCATCTGCGCACTATCGGGCCGGACTTGTCGGACGCTCAGTTCGGTTTTCGGGCTGAGCGTTCGACGGTGGACGCACTGGCCTGCCTCAGGGGCCAGGTGAAGGAGGCGATGGAAGCGGGGGACGGACTGTTGGCGGTGTCATTCGACATAGCCAACGCCTTCAACTCCGTTCCCCACTCCACCATCCTAGAGGCGCTCCGATTTCACGGAGTGCCTCGATACATATGCAGGCTGCTGGCCAACTACCTGGAGGATCGGGCGATCCTCCTGGTAAATAGGACTGGCCAAGTCCGGCGGTACGCCGTTGAAGCCGGCGTTCCACAGGGGTCAGTTATAGGACCTCTCCTCTGGAACATCGGCTATGATTGGCTCCTGCGGGGAACTCTCCTCCGAGGCACGAGTGTCATCTGCTATGCGGATGACACTCTCCTCACCGCCCGGGGGGGGAATTTCAGGGAGGCGGCCATCTTGGCTTCGGCGGGCGGATCCTTGGTCGCGGGGAGGATCCGCCGCCTAGGTTTAACGGTGGCGCTGCACAAGACCGAGGCCGTGTTCTTCCATGGCCCTCGGCAGCGCCCCCCACCACCTGACGCCCATATCTTCGTGGAGGGCGTCAGAATTGAGGTGAAGGCCCAGATGAAATATCTGGGCCTTGTACTCGACAGCAGGTGGCGCTTCGGTCCGCATTTTAGCGGGCTGTCGTCGCGCCTGCTAAAAACCGCGGGCGCGCTCTCCTGGCTGCTTCCCAACTTGGGGGGGCCCAGCGCGCGATGCCGGCAACTTTACGCCGGCATCTTGAAGAGTATGGCCCTCTACGGGGCTCCTATCTGGGAGGACTCCCTCCAAAGGAGGGAGAACGCCGCTGCCCTGCGGGCACCCCAGAGGGCCATAGCCCAGCGAGCGGCGCGGGCTTACCGCACGGTGAGTTTTGGGGCAGCATGTGCTCTGGCCGGCACCCCTCCTTGGGAACTCGAGGCGTGGGTGCTCGCCAGAGTATATGAATGGACGGCGGGGCGGAGGGCGAGAGGACAACGCTCAGCCCCGGAAGAGCGGGAGGCCGTCCGGCGGGAGGCGAGAGACGCCATCGTCGTCCATTGGACGGGGGACCTCGCCACCGCAGCCTTCGGCCGCCGAGCCCTCGACGCGATTGGGCCAGTCCTGCGAGACTGGCTCGAACGGTCGCATGGGTTCCTCTCCTTCCGTCTGGTGCAGGTGCTGTCCGGACACGGTTGTTTCGGATCGTACCTGCACCGAATCGGAAGGGAGAGGACGCCGTCGTGCCTCGACTGTGGTGCGGCGGAGGACGCGGCGCAGCACACCCTCGAGGTGTGCCCGTCGTGGTCCGAGCCGCGCCGCAGTCTCATCGCGGTGATCGGACCAGACCTCTCGCTCCCCGGCTTGGTTAACGCCATGCTGAGGGATGAGAGGTCCTGGGCGGCGGTCGCCTCCTTCTGTGAACACGTCATGTCCCAGAAGGAGGCGGCGGAGCGCGCGCGAGAGGACGATCCTGACGCGGCGCCGCTCCGAAGGCGGAGGAGGGGTCGAAGAAGACGTCAGTACGATAGTCATCTCCGACTCCTCCCAGGTGGAGGCCAGCAGGCAATGGGTGCGGGGGCACCCTTGCCTGTATTGCACAGGTCTCCACCAGTGTCGGACGGGAATGGCCAGGTGTTCCCGGCCATTCCCGTAGCTCCCCAACCTGGGGGGCGTGCGGGGCCCGCCAGCTAGGCGGGCATGCGCCGGGAGGGTTGTGGATGTAAAGGCTGAGCCGGTTTCCCATGGCCCTCCCATTACGGCGATGTGGGAACACCGCTGAGTTTTAGTGGGTATACTGTCGTTAGCGACAGGAGTCCCACATACCCCAGACTCGTCCCCCACGAGCGGGGATGCGTAATGCATTTCTCAGCGACAAAAAAAAAAAAAAAAAAAAAAAAAAAAAGGTTAGGTTAGGTTAGACCTATTGTGACAGAAGTGGGAACCGACCTGCCGGCCGTCGCTAGCGCGATGCTAGGGAGCGCAGAGTCGTGGGATACGGTGATCTCCTTCTGTGAAACGGTCATCTCACAGGAGGAGGCTGCGGAGAGGTTGAGGGAGGTCGAGACCACTCTCCCGACCCGCAGCAGACGTTCCGGTCGTCGGCGGAGGTCGGAGAACGCCCTCTACCAGCCCCACTAAACGGGTCCAGAGGGACGGCGGACTTGGGGACGTCTGTCGCCCCCCCCCCCCCGTATAACTGGACCCGAGGCGGTGGCGCATAGTGTTCCGCGCGCGCCCCTATTGGCGTTGCGGAGGGAGTACACCTCACCCCCCCCGCGGACGCGGGCCGGCACTAGCCGAGGATTGTGGAAGGCGCACTAGTTCCCATGATCCCCGGTGCAAGTGTGAGAAAGGAACACCGAGGTGGTTTTTAGTCAGTAAGACTCTTACTACTCTGACAGACCGCTTTAAAATATATAGACCCCTCCGCCCGCCCCATGGCGGAGGACATCCATGAGGATTTTCCACCCCGGGAACATAAAAAAAAAGGTTAGGTTAGGTTACCCGAGGCCTGGCTCGGGAAGCGCCGCTTGTAGGCGGCTCTACGTGGGGATCGTGCGGTCGATGGTTCTTTACGGGGCGCCGATCTGGGCGGCTGACCTGACGGCCGGTAGTCAAGAATATATGGGAGCTGGTCCCACGACAGCCACAGACAAAACCACTGTAGTTTTGAAGACATTACTTCTCCCTTTACTCAGGTCAAGGCACATCAAAATCTGTCCTAGGGTTATTCAGTTCTGACAATGTTAGGTCAGGTTAGGTTCAGGTTATCTCGTCCACTCACCCGGCCCGCAGCAGACGCACCGGGCGTCGGCGGAGGGCGGATAACGCCCTCTTCCAGCCGCCCTAAATGGGTCCAGGGGTGACGGACTCGGGGACGTCCGTCGCCCCCCAAACATCAGGACCCGAGGTGGCGGCGCGTAGTGTTCCACGTGCACCCCTCTTAGGCGTCACGGGGGGAGTCAAACACCTCACTCCCCCCCCTGACCCGAGGAGGCCCGCAGCGGCGGCCGGCACCAGTCGGGGGTTGCGGAAGATTTTTACGTTCCCGCGACCACCGGCGTAGGTGTGAGTCGGAACACTGAAATATTTGTCGTATTCATGCCATCAAAAATGAAACTCGCGGAGGTTGCATGCTAAAAGTATATCTGGATAAAGACTCTACGGTACCCTATACAAGAAAGCGAAGGTCTGCGCCAAGCCGGACCAACGCTAGCTCATGTTGGAAAGGAAACTTGTGAACGCGAAGCTTTTGTCCATGTATTTTTCAATGTTTTTCCGAATGTTACATTGTTTTATCAGCTTTTTAGTATTATTAAATCATTCGATTAAAAACGGCCAAGCGCGTGTCGGACCACGCGCAATGAAGGCTTCAGTAGGCAGGAGTTGGTATGAATTTATCCTAGAGTTCTTAAAAAACACGTTCTCCACCACGCCCACGCCATGGCTGGCCGTGCTGGGACCGCTCTCGCCCACTCAGATAGCACTTAAAAGCTTAATATTTCGTAAACGGATTCCTGAATCCGAAAATGGTTTTCACAGACTCACAATATTTTAAAAGGGCCTTTCCAACGACACCCCACACCATGGGATAGAGAAGAAAAAAAAACACCATCCCCACTTTACTTGTAGGGGAGGTACCCTAAAAACAGATAATTTTTTCGATTTTATATTACCGCTTTGTCGGCGTGATTAATATGTCTATCCATGCCAGATAACGGCTGTCTAGTACTAACAGTGTTTGAGCTAAGCCGCGGACAGAGAAAAATACTTTAGATGCACGTAGCTCGGTTCCTCCGGGACAGATTTTGATGGTGTCATAGTAAAAAATGTTCAGTTTAATCTGCTCTTTTAAGTAATTCACACGTAGTGGCTGGCCGTGCTGGGACCACTCTCGCCCACTCAGATAGCACTTAAAAGCTTAATATTTCATAAACGGATCCCTGAATCCGAAAATGGTTTTCACAGACTCACAATATTTTCAAACGGCCTTTCCAACGACACCCCACACCATGGGATAGAGAAGAAAAAAAACACCATCCCCACTTTACTTGTAGGGGAGGTACCCTAAAAAGAGATAATTTTTTCGATTTTATATTACCGCTTTGTCGGCGTGATTAATATGTCTATCCATGCCAGATAACAGCTGTCTAGTACTAACAGTGTTTGAGCTAAGCCGCGGACAGAGAAAAATACTTTAGATGCACGTAGCTCGGTTCCTCCGGGACAGATTTTGATGGTGTCATAGTAAAAAATGTTCAGTTTAATCTGCTCTTTTAAGTAATGCACACGTACTGGCTGGCCGTGCTGAATAAGTTAGGTTAGGTTAGGTGTGATATTAATTATATGAAAAATACTTCAGATGCATGTAGCTCGGTTCCTCCGGGACAGATTTTAATGGTGTCATAGTATAAAATGTTCAGTGTTATCTGCCCTTTTATGTAATTCACACGTGGTGGCTGGCCGTGCTGGGACCACTCTCGCCCACTCAGATAGCACTTAAAAGCTGAATATTTCGTAAACGGATCCCTGAATCCGAAAATGGTTTTCACAGACTCACAATATTTTCAAACGGCCTTTCCAACGACACCCCACACCATGGGATAGAGAAGAAAAAAAAACACCATCCCCACTTTACTTGTAGGGGAGGTACCCTAAAAAAAGATGATTTTCGTGATTTTATATTACTGCTTTGTCAGCGTGATTAATATGTCTATCCATGCCAGATAACAGCTGTCTAGTACTAACAGTGTTTGAGCTAAGCCGCGGAAAGAGAAAAATACTTTAGATGCACGTAGCTCGGTTCCTCCGGGACAGATTTTGATGTTGGCATAGTAAAAAATGTTCAGTTTAATCTGCTCTTTTAAGTAATGCACACGTACTGGCTGGCCGTGCTGGGACCACTTTCGCCCACTCAGATAGCACTTAAAAGCTTAATATTTCATAAACGGATCCCTGAATCCGAAAATGGTTTTCACAGACTCACAATATTTTCAAACGGCCTTTCCAACGACACCCCACACCATGGGATAGAGAAGAAAAAAAACACCATCCCCACTTTACTTGTAGGGGAGGTACCCTAAAAAGAGATAATTTTTTCGATTTTATATTACTGCTTTGTCAGCGTGATTAATATGTCTATCCATGCCAGATAACAGCTGTCTAGTACTAACAGTGTTTGAGCTAAGCCGCGGAAAGAGAAAAATACTTTAGATGCACGTAGCTCGGTTCCTCCGGGACAGATTTTGATGGTGTCATAGTAAAAAATGTTCAGTTTAATCTGCTCTTTTAAGTAATGCACACGTACTGGCTGGCCGTGCTGGGACCACTCTCGCCCACTCAGATAGCACTTAAAAGCTTAATATTTCATAAACGGATCCCTGAATCCGAAAATGGTTTTCACAGACTCACAATATTTTCAAACGGCCTTTCCAACGACACCCCACACCATGGGATAGAGAAGAAAAAAAACACCATCCCCACTTTACTTGTAGGGGAGGTACCCTAAAAAGAGATAATTTTTTCGATTTTATATTACCGCTTTGTCGGCGTGATTAATATGTCTATCCATGCCAGATAACAGCTGTCTAGTACTAACAGTGTTTGAGCTAAGCCGCGGACAGAGAAAAATACTTTAGATGCACGTAGCTCGGTTCCTCCGGGACAGATTTTGATGGTGTCATAGTAAAAAATGTTCAGTTTAATCTGCTCTTTTAAGTAATTCACACGTAGTGGCTGGCCGTGCTGGGACCACCCTCGCCCACTCAGATAGCACTTAAAAGCTTAATATTTCGTAAACGGATCCCTGAATCCGAAAATGGTTTTCACAGACTCACAATATTTTAAAAGGGCCTTTCCAACGACACCCCACACCATGGGATAGAGAAGAAAAAAAACACCATCCCCACTTTACTTGTAGGGGAGGTACCCTAAAAAGCGATAATTTTTTCGATTTTATATTACCGCTTTGTCGGCGTGATTAATATGTCTATCCATGCCAGATAACAGCTGTCTAGTACTAACAGTGTTTGAGCTAAGCCGCGGACAGAGAAAAATACTTTAGATGCACGTAGCTCGGTTCCTCCGGGACAGATTTTGATGGTGTCATAGTAAAAAATGTTCAGTTTAATCTGCTCTTTTAAGTAATGCACACGTACTGGCTGGCCGTGCTGAATAAGTTAGGTTAGGTTAGGTGTGATATTAATTATATGAAAAATACTTCAGATGCATGTAGCTCGGTTCTTCCGGGACAGATTTTAATGGTGTCATAGTATAAAATGTTCAGTGTTATCTGCCCTTTTATGTAATTCACACGTGGTGGCTGGCCGTGCTGGGACCACTCTCGCCCACTCAGATAGCACTTAAAAGCTGAATATTTCGTAAACGGATCCCTGAATCCGAAAATGGTTTTCACAGACTCACAATATTTTCAAACGGCCTTTCCAACGACACCCCACACCATGGGATAGAGAAGAAAAAAAAACACCATCCCCACTTTACTTGTAGGGGAGGTACCCTAAAAAAAGATGATTTTCGTGATTTTATATTACTGCTTTGTCAGCGTGATTAATATGTCTATCCATGCCAGATAACAGCTGTCTAGTACTAACAGTGTTTGAGCTAAGCCGCGGAAAGAGAAAAATACTTTAGATGCACGTAGCTCGGTTCCTCCGGGACAGATTTTGATGGTGTCATAGTAAAAAATGTTCAGTTTAATCTGCTCTTTTAAGTAATGCACACGTACTGGCTGGCCGTGCTGAATAAGTTAGGTTAGGTTAGGTGTGATATTAATTATATGAAAAATACTTCAGATGCATGTAGCTCGGTTCCTCCGGGACAGATTTTAATGGTGTCATAGTATAAAATGTTCAGTGTTATCTGCCCTTTTATGTAATTCACACGTGGTGGCTGGCCGTGCTGGGACCACTCTCGCCCACTCAGATAGCACTTAAAAGCTGAATATTTCGTAAACGGATCCCTGAATCCGAAAATGGTTTTCACAGACTCACAATATTTTCAAACGGCCTTTCCAACGACACCCCACACCATGGGATAGAGAAGAAAAAAAAACACCATCCCCACTTTACTTGTAGGGGAGGTACCCTAAAAAAAGATGATTTTCGTGATTTTATATTACTGCTTTGTCAGCGTGATTAATATGTCTATCCATGCCAGATAACAGCTGTCTAGTACTAACAGTGTTTGAGCTAAGCCGCGGAAAGAGAAAAATACTTTAGATGCACGTAGCTCGGTTCCTCCGGGACAGATTTTGATGGTGTCATAGTAAAAAATGTTCAGTTTAATCTGCTCTTTTAAGTAATGCACACGTACTGGCTGGCCGTGCTGGGACCACTTTCGCCCACTCAGATAGCACTTAAAAGCTTAATATTTCATAAACGGATCCCTGAATCCGAAAATGGTTTTCACAGACTCACAATATTTTCAAACGGCCTTTCCAACGACACCCCACACCATGGGATAGAGAAGAAAAAAAACACCATCCCCACTTTACTTGTAGGGGAGGTACCCTAAAAAGAGATAATTTTTTCGATTTTATATTACCGCTTTGTCGGCGTGATTAATATGTCTATCCATGCCAGATAACAGCTGTCTAGTACTAACAGTGTTTGAGCTAAGCCGCGGACAGAGAAAAATACTTTAGATGCACGTAGCTCGGTTCCTCCGGGACAGATTTTGATGGTGTCATAGTAAAAAATGTTCAGTTTAATCTGCTCTTTTAAGTAATGCACACGTACTGGCTGGCCGTGCTGGGACCACTTTCGCCCACCATCCTTTGTCAGGAATAATCTGTAAGAATGCATCAGCCAGCGTATACATCATTAGTTTTTGTTTATGCTAAACCCGAAAAGGGGTCATTGTGCTCAACATTTGGAACAACTTTTTCTATGGGACCAACCTTGAAATTGCGAAAAAAAAATCAGCTTTTCGATACATTTGTGTTCACTTAAATTGACAAAATGTATGGAACAGCTGATTTTTTTTCATAAAAAACAACAAAATTCGCAAGCAATGAGAGCAATGAGGGCGAGCCTATTGCCATTAACCTGGCACAAATGCTGACAAATCCGGGCGGGAATCGAATCCAGGACCTCATGCTCAAAAGTAGCGCTTGTAACCACTAGACCAACGAGGCAATTTTTTATAAAAATGTCGCTGTTATTTTAGTATATTGTAGTGTCTTATGAGTTCCATGCGAACGAAGTCGCAGGCTACTGTATTAATAAAGCACGTTGACTTTTGATTTGCATACTGCGATTTCCGGATTCAAATAATATTATTGCGGCCAAAACTTTGTGTGTAATATCTAAATGATTATTTGAGTGACCTTACGCAAGCAACAACATAGCCAGGTATTAAATAAAATACAATGGTATTATAAAATACAATAATATAAATGACGCTAAACACGACATGTAGCAAAAAGGACAGTGAAGGTATAACAATTGGAGCTACCCCGGCACTTCTCGCCGTGTCGAGATGTAATGAGAATGAGACAGATGATAATAAAAACGGCGAGGTTATGGCTACAGTCTAGACGGCTATTTATACAAATAAGTTTCTGCGAAGGTGTGTGTGAACAATGTGAATATGAGATTAGTTTACTCGCCCAGCAAAAGAATATAAATTACCAGGTAGGGACAGGTAGGGATACTTATGTTTATTTTAGGAGGCAATAATAGCGTAGCTGGCATGGTTTCAGCTCAGGTCGCGGGCCCACTGCATCGTAAATGATGCCAGCGTGCATCGAATACAATGAACTATTCATGACTGTAACGGCAACAGGTACTAAAAGGTATACTTATGGCCAGTTCCTATAATTTACGGTCCGTTATTGGTTAAAAATGTCTTTACAAATATTGAAGTAAAGACCTCATAGCCTTGCAGAGTAGCCTCACATTATGGGAGTAGCTATCATAGGTATGCTTACGAATCTATTTATATGCTCAGTTTGGCAATAACAAACGCTACCATTGCTTGCTACATTGGTAAGAAAAACGATACGTTATTATTATCTTTGTAGGAATCGAACACTATTCTTGTATGCTTCAACTACGCGACCGAAAGGTTTGAGTTGCGAGGATTATTTTATAAAGCCTCGTGGATATTATGTGGAGTGGACGTATCGTGCTTTTCTGTCGCATGAATAGTGTCGACGATATAAATGTAAGGCAAAAAAAAAAAAATGCCTCTCGTGTGGTAGGTTAGTCAGAGCTTGACTCATTAGTCATTGCAGTCACAATTGTTGTTTATTACAATTTACATCTATACCTACTTCTATACATATTATAAATTAAAGTTGCTTTTCGTGTCTGTGTGACCGCGTTGTTCTTCTATAATATGCAACATAATTATTTTGATGTGGTTTTCACCATCATTTAGAGAATTTATTTCGGACGGTTTTTTGTGTATACATTCATATTTACTTACAATTAATAAAGAAATCTCGTTGTCATGTAGTAAAAACCGTGCGAAGTATGTAGGGAGTAAGGAGCGATCTTCGGAACTGGTGATCTGATTCCCAAAATTCTTGCACTAATGGGAAGCTACAGCATTGCTGAGTTTCAATAGGCTATATTTTAGTTTAAAACAAGTTTCACGCGGAATAAGAATAAGAATAATATTTATTATGCAACACACAAGATTCATGATACACAAAAACATAAATCTACACAGATCATGTAACCCTGTCTCCTAAACTAGGAAGAAGCGGAGGAAGTTCCAAGGGAAGAAGCTACTTACTTCTATGCAGATTATTCTTTTGAATCATTTAATTGGCACTAGCTCCTTTCTTTTTTAGCTTCTCGTGATTCAATTTTGCGGAGTCCGAATTTTTATGTCGTAATCAGAGTCGTCTTCTCGTTTTGCATTGTTAAACGTTACTCGTCAAGATCTCGTCTCAAGATGATTACTTGTTTTAGTGTTAAAATAACTGTTAATTAATTGCTGTCAATGTTTTCCAACGATGGAGCATTTTAAACCACTACCACTTCTACTTTATCAGCTTGGATTACAGTTTAAAGGTTTAATTAACGAAAGAAAATTAATATTAAAGCTGGTCGTAACGTTACGGTTAAAAGTTAATATTATAAAACTATCTGTTAGTGCCCGAGTGTCAGTAATTAATTGAAGCTAATTCAATTGTCCGATTTAATGCTGAAAATTGTCAAGGTAGCAGAGCGTGCCCGTTTGAAATTATGAGAAGCGGCGGCGTTTAATCGAAAAGTACTCTCCTTTGATCTTTGTCGAGTCGCCGTCTGCGACGACGCCTCCGCCTGGCGTGTTCGTGCTCGAATGAATAGTGGCTTGGAATAAGCTCCAGCAAAAGAGACGCCCCGTGCAAAGACTTCCTAGTAATTTCCTTCGCTATGCAAGATTAGCGGCTCGATACAAGTACTACTTCATTGAATAAAATGTCAGATCTAATTAACACAACTCTAAACTCAAAGCTTCAAACCCTATATTGATCAAATTCATACGTTAAAGTTCGCACTTATTCATAAAACGTGTGCCTACATTAAAATGTATGAACTACGATTTGGTTTGGGGTTTCGCGCAAAGTTTGTGAATTATATCAGTAAAATTATGCGTATATCAAAAAATTACGAGTAATGTCAGGTACATGAACAAATAAATCAGCGCAATAAATAAAGTTTTATCTGAATTATGAAAATATGAAACCTTTGGGAGTAGAGATTTATGATTTTTTTTTTAAACTCAAGCTGGTCTTCATTATCTATTTTGTTTATGTAGTGTTGTGTATTTACTGACTATAGTATACATATATATACAGGTGGTGAGCGAAAGCCGTGGTCAGCAATAGCTGAGATCAAATTGATTGATTAATTGTCTGTATCCGCAGGCACCACAATAATTGTTTCCGAGAACACTAATAGTTAGTGGCAATGGCAACAATATTTTGATTTAAAAGAGTGTCCGTGGAGTTTCTTGCCCGTTATTCTCCATTGAAACCTACTATGCTTTGAAATGGGGAATTAGCATCATCTTTCTGACTGACCGACCCCTTGGCAATTCAAGAGTGATTGGTTTATTTGAAATAATTGCTTTTAGTTTGAATGTGATGTGAATTACCTAAAACTATCTAGAGGGCATGCCCTTATATGTTTGTATAGACCTTAACGTGCAACTGTTTGTCGAAGCCTAGTGCCTGGACGGGAGTAATTTTCGATAAATAATCATTTGTGGGT
This sequence comes from Lithophane socia, assembly GCA_947522985.1. Taxonomy (NCBI): domain Eukaryota; kingdom Metazoa; phylum Arthropoda; class Insecta; order Lepidoptera; family Noctuidae; genus Lithophane; species Lithophane socia. Next base: position 7,909,871 of record OX383256.1, read on the forward strand.
TTTTACTCTGAAAACTGAAAAGATTATTTCCCAGGTCTGCTGAAAATTTTGGTTGAAATAGGTACGCAAGAACTTTGTGATCTTCTATTTTTATGTATTTTGTGTGTACACATGAATAAATAAATAAATTATATCATTACATAATGACACCCTATCGCCAGATACTGTCTCCCCAGTCAGACCTGACCGAAAGTGTTCATATCCCTCGTTAACAAATTAACATGAAGTTTGAATATAATTAGGAGTAAAATAAGGATTTAATGATATAGTGTGAGTTTTGTGTTCCATGATGTAGCTGTAACTATGTGAGAATGTTTGAAGCACTTGCCGCGGAGGTTAAAACAGGCGATGTTTGATCCCTTCTCTTGTTAGTGCAGCGTAGAGTCGGCACCTGCTGGCTCTATTACTGAAGCTTCCTACACTTATATGATTTATTCTTTTTAATTCATATAATGGGTTAAGCAAGAAATAGATTGTGATGAAGCTTTGGTTATTTATCTTCAAGTTGAACAAGTCGTTATTTTTGTTTTTTTTTCGTGTCCGAAAATAACTACAAAACCCCAATAAAGTCCACGAGTATAGTTTTAAAGCATATTCGCAATATGTCAGTCAGAATAGTCAAGTTAAAAATTGTAAAATATATGTAGTTAAAATTTAATTAGCAAACGATGAAAGTGCATCATGTATTCAGGTTTCTGGAATAATACCATTTTCATGAAGTTTCGGTACCTAACGTATTAATTAATGTTATTAGTTTTAACAGATAGCTAACAAAAAAATTCTAGTAAACAGGCCTTAAGACAAATTAATTAGAGACATGGTTGGTTCTCAGTACGACAATTACGCTACTAATATAAAAGTTAACATATTTATAATCTTACAGAAAAGTTAATAGCAAATTCTATTTTCTATATCGCTCCATCAAATAGGTGCCCGGTCAAAGAGGGTCAAACTTCTATCTTAATTTGAAAGAAATCACATTTATTATTTGCACGACCATAAAGAGATAAATCGGAGGTATAAGACGATGGTATCGGTGTAATGCTGTCAACAAACAGTCTTGTCCGCTATCCCGCACGCATCTGTGTCGGCGCTGTCGGCCAATCCCCGAGATTTATAGAGGCGAACAAACACTATAAAACTTACTTTATTATTCCATCAAATGTGCCGCTGGCTCGTCCACTCTCAGTTTTCATATATCCAAATATGAGGCCTCATATATAATAACACGACAACATTTATTTTATTTTGAGGGTATGTAAAAAATTATATGTAGTATTACTCGCATAAAATACAAAGATATTATCTAGATAAATCTTGTGTAGCAACCTAGCAACACATAATAATTATCTTTGTTTGTATCTTCACATAATTATCTTCAAAAAGCTGAAAACACCGTGCTTGTTTATTCGTCTAATAATGTTTTGTTGGGGAGCGTCGCGTAGCCGTATCGTAGCCGGCGTAGGGTGCTTCAGTCAGTGTTGACGTAGCAAACATTTAGCGAGCTACGAGACGCGGCCACCGCTACGGGCAGCGGCTACGCGGCCAACCCACTCACTAGTGCCGCGGTCATTACTTATACTCTCTACCTGGTTTTATTTTGTATTTGAAAAGTAAAAATTGTTTAATTTCGTGGTAAACTTTAACTTTAATAATAGAGTATTTTAGTCTATTCGCTAACGCAAGAGGCGATATTTCATCTACATTTAAAAATACAAAATGTTTCCTACTATAAGTCCTTGATAAAAGTACGAGTATCTAACAAAGGGTAAAATCAATACGATGGATTTATCGTTATTGGCAGGTACCAAGAAGCTATTCTATTAAAACGCAATAAAAGCGTGAGCGGCAAGACGAGTGTGGACCTTAGTTCATTAATATGCATGGGGAAATTATTCCTTTTATTATCTCCTACCTGACGAATTGAGATAAATAAACGTGTCGCGGTAAAATACTGGATATTGCGTACTGATTGTGTTGTGTCGGCTCAAGAGCTTTGTCATCGACAGATCGAGTGGCGAGGATATTATAATTACTGTACCGTGGCGTGCGACTGTTTTATTTACAACGTGTACGTAGTTTGAACTCTCCCGAGTACGATTATTTTTGAACACAACACTCAAGTTTACCTCCGGACCGCTTTCTAAGACAGTTTTCTATAAAAAGCGTGAACGGAAAGTTTTGCGTGAAACTTTTGTGTTCAGTTTTACATAAATGTAGGTAGTTAGTAGTAGATGAGTTAGCTGTACGATAGCAACCTACATTTTAACTTGGTAAACTGTTTACCAGAGACGGAAAGTTTGAGGGATTAATTATATATTCACGTTAAATCACGTTCTACCTGGTTATCACGTTACTGCATGGAGTTATCCGTACCTTGTTTACTACACAATACATAAACATAACATCACAGCTATATTCCCCGAAGGGTTGGGCAGAGGTATATCTTTAACGCACCCCATTTCGCCAGTTATGTTTACGTCCCATGTAATAGGGGGCGAGCCTATTGCCATCAACCGGGCACAAATCCAAACTCCGGGCTGCTACTGAGAAATCCCAGATGGAATAACCCAAGAACACTGCCCGATCCGGGTATCGAACCCAGGTCTCACTTTAAGTGGTCGCAAGTGCTACTGACCAACGAGGCAGTCACACAATGCATGTCAGATATGTACTTAGAGATATATACTTAATGAACTTTTAGAAATTGAAGCGCTTTGACACATTACACGCTGTAGAATAAGACTTTAGACTACCCACTGACCAAGCTGATTATATCACTACACTGGCTCATCACATCACCATACAAAGCCTCTGTGCGTTTTACTTTCAATGATTTCCCGCCATTCGAGGTGACTGACAGTTGACATTACTGACTCCTCTCACTGATGAGACAGTGTTTACATATCTATTAAATAGATACACTACAGATACAATAGTTATTTGCGTTTTATTTCCAAATCAGCGTTGCGGTTAACAAAACATCGATAATCAAAAAAACCCGTATGACAGTAACAAATTAAAGTAACAAAAAAAGTTTAACGGGGGTATGATGAAACATAAATGTAATCAAAACAAAAAGTGGTTGATGGGAAAATGAAAAATGAATACCGCCATCGTTTGGCGCTTAGCTCGAATATTGATGATGTCAAATGGGCCTGCTTGGTCGGTGGGAAATAAATCGAAACAGTTGTTGTGTAAAAGTTTTCTGTTTGTCGAATAACGCGAATGACGAGGCGGCGCGGGCGGCCCGCGACGCATTCTTGCGCTTGAGTCGATTCGTTTACATTTTTCGCAGATTGCTTACAAACATTACGTCGGCACGTAAACATTCCACTTGAGATGAGGCTGATTATTTCCAAAGGCATCACATTGTCCATCGGAGAGAGGAATGACAAACATGTTTTTAATAACAAACGATAATGAGCTATGATGTGGCGAACTCTGATCAAGTATTTATTTATTTACTGTTTTTTTCTTATGCAATAATAAGGGTGCGTTTCCACTGAAGCGGGGACGAGCGGAGCTGAGCAGAGGCCTGCAGAAATCGAGCAATCACATTGGTTAAAATCCTCAACGCGTCTTTCGTCTCGTCTGTGATTGGAAGATTCCTGCACGTCTCGGCTCAGCTCCGCTCGACTCCGCTTCAGTGGAAACGCACCCTAAGTTTTAGTTCATAGTAGTAGTAGGATTTATTTTATTCTTTTGACTGATTTATTTATTATATTTAGTCAAATGTTTTAAGACCCCGTGTCTATACCCCATATCCATAAATCCGTAATAAATCCATTTTATCATAAATTCTAGATTTATTTTCATAATTAGCGAATAAAGGGTTTAATATTTCAACCATGTTGTACGTATTAGAATTCAGAAGGATGATATCAAACAGAATCATGTTAGTACACTTCTCATCAGAAAAATCGAAACACTTCCGTTTTTTTTGCCATATATTCCTAAATATACACATTTTTCTGATAATCCTTACAAAACATAAACCTGCATATATTATGTAGTCTAGTATAGTAACCCCACGGTAAGAAATGGGTTACTCTATAATTTTGTGTCATTATCACTCAAAAGCAAGCATAGTTGCTATTTACTTTAATTTTAAAATCAGCATGAAAATGGCGATGAACATGTTCAAGTTATTCCGAAAGTCGGTACAACGCAAGCAGGACAACGTACCGAGTTTGTGCCAAAAACTTTAATATTTTGTTATTTCATTTCGTATGCGGTCACAAGTTTCACGCTGTGTTGTTAAAGAAAATAATTTTGAAGCTAGACTTTATTCAATATATAAAACTTGAAACAATCTCAAATAGCATTAAAACGTTTTTTTTTTAATAGTTTTCGGGAACAATTTTCAGATATTCTTTTCAACAGGACTGAAATGTAATTCAGAATTAGAGGGCGATAGATAACTGATAATAGAGGGATTCAGCGACGTTACAAATTAACAGCTATTGCCGACGGTTTGTTCTCTGTTTGTCTAATTAGTACGTTGTATTTTAAGGATACTCTAATAATGTAAATTGGAAGGAGAAAATTGTCACAATCAAAAAAATGTGTTTGTTTATTTTAAAGTCACAGTTACTACACCCGATGTAAATACGACTTTTATCAAACTCCCACCGGTAATTTTATGTAATTGTAGCACTTTTATTTCTGTTTTACTTTGTTACTAACTTTGAAGTGGAACTAAATGTATTTTATGTTCTAAATCTGAAACTCAAACTATGAAAACTGTCATAGGTATTATGTAAGAATAAAAGACCAGCCACCCTACACCCTAGTATTATAGAAGGGGATTTTACAAACACATACCTATACGTACCCAAAATAGAAGTGAGTGAAATTCTTTGTCGCTAAGTAGCGCGACAGGTGATAGCCTGATGGTTAGCGTACCGGGCGGGGCGAGGGGGGGAGGGTTCGCTCCAGGAGTGTTTGTCTGGCAAACAGCGCGCGACTCGAGCACGCGGCAAATATCGCTCGAGCACTCGCTGCGTTACAGTTATGCTTACAGCGACTACGCAAATATTATATCCGTAAACTCACCTTTACGACATTTTAAATTAATACTCCCTTTTATAGTGAAACGTTAAGATAATGACCTTTTTCACCTTGTTTAGCTAGACGCAGCATTTAACAATTTATTTTATCGTAGACATGTGTGCTGTATCCAATTTTCCGAAAGTAATTCTAACGAAAAAACATACACGCAAAGCTTTCTTCGAAACAGAATCGTACGAAAAGAAATACATGTCAAATGGACTGAAAAATTAATGATGTTCGTGGACACTGAAATAGAGTCAGTGATGTGCGACGGTAGCAAACGTGCATCGCTCGCGCGCCGCTAGTTAATATCCAATGCTGTTTATTGATCTGGAGTTGCCTAATGTGGCTTTTGTCATCCACTAAGCCGTGAACCTATTGAATCTGCGCTACAAATGTCTCTATTTAAGTTTAGCTGTTTATTTCCAAGAGTTGACCACATTTCATTCGAACAAAAATATTTTTATATGTTTCGAAGTTGTGCGGCACCTTAAGAAACATTATACACAGTTTTATTGCGTCTGCATACGAATGTAATTGTTTTTACTGGTGAAAAACACACCACGTGGAATCCATTACTTAGATTAGTTCCAAACATTGGATATAAAATGCGCATGACAAATATAGGTACAAGTATCCTGGCGAGGTGGTAAAGCTTTTTGTATATTTACCGATAGCTATCAGTTTCTCTAATGATCTGTGAAACGTTTGAATCCTATCTATCTGAAAATCATAACTTTCAGAATATAAATAATAAAAAACTGGTGTTTATAATGCAAAGTTAGTCTTTGCATTATAAACAGCGGTTATTATTCAACATTTGCTTGTCCAACTCATAAATCAATTTTGAGGCGGTTTTTCCACCCGTAAACGTAGATGAAACTGGAAGCCAATTTCTGTCGTTAAGGTTTTCACGGTTATTTTCTTTTATGAGTTTACCGACGAAAGTCACGGCATTTTAAAAATAGGCGGGTAAATTAATTACTCTCTCATCTAGTTGGTCTTCCCGTTTTATAAAGCTACAGGTGTGAAATAAGGCGCAATTTTGTTGTTTTTCTCGTTAAGGCTTTTAGGATGTTGCTTTTTACGACGGCACCATTCTCTTCAAGATAAATTATTATTTATTGGGTAAAAATCTTATTCAGGGCAATCTCTAAAGATAATGTATGTCACTGAATACTGAATTAAAATCTGTTTAAGGGCGAAAGAATGGAATAAGTAAACAGTAAAAGAAAAACCAATAAAAGTTGTTTTATTGGCCGTCGACCGAAACACCTGCCACATAATATGTTTTTAGTTAGGTATTCCAGGGTCTCATTGATTAAATTCGATAAACATTTTTTATGCGAAAAGAATTTGGAATATAAAATGTCAATGTGAACGAAAAAATTGGAAACATCGTTAAAATACGATGTAGGTAATGTTATATGTAACACGATATTCTCACATAGGTACATACATGATCGTGCATGGGTGATGACCAAGAAGCTCTGTCGCTCGTGCAATTGTGATATCATTGTTCCTTTCACTTCTCTTTGCAGCGATTTTCCCCATTTGGCAGTGTGCGTTTTATTTAAAGGGTTGTGGAGTATTACTAATAATCTATCTAGAGTAAGTACAAAGTTCGATAATCTCTACTTATGACGAGTATTCTCATAAAAAAAACATCTGCGATCGATCATTAGGAGGTAACCATTAAAAAAAAACAAATAAAAGTTCGATAAAACATTCAAAAAATAGATCTCTGGAGTGTTTCAACTCGCCAGAGTATATATTTTACTCTGCAAAACAAAATACATTATGTAAGATATTGCACGCATTTGCGATAAACATTTTGAAACTCGAAAACGTGAAAGAAGTGCTGTAATTTTACGATTTCCATTTTTTTGGATCGCATTGGTAAATATAAAGATGATATTTAGCATCTCACTTTGTACGTTCAGCCAGATGTTACATGTGTCCTCGGAGTGCTTAAAAAGGGCGCGTCTGAGCACCTAGTGACCTGGTCACGTCCACCCCGGTGTTTGGGATAATGTTTGAACTTTGTGTATTCTATTTTAAGCACTTTTAGGTTGATATTTTTGGTGACAGATTTAATAGTAGGTAGGAAGCCATCGGTACCTATATTTTTTAAAGTGAAATTCACAGTTTCTTGTGCCAATGATCCAGCCTTTTATAGTGTACCTACCTACTGTATTTTATGGCCATTCCAGGCGGGAATAAGACATTTTCATTCAAAAATATGTAAGTATGTATAATTCATACGGCATAAACTTTTTACTGCTTAGAAGATTGCTAATATAGAAAATGGCATGTTACTTTTAATAAATAGAATTTTTATTCTTTCATTTATTCGGCATCGTAAAATTGAAACAAAGTAGCATTGCTGCAAAAAAACCATAAAAATGCGTCACTCGTATCACAGTAACTCTTCCTGGGTTAATGAGAAACGCATAAATTATTCGCAAGCACATAAATATTCCTCTATGAATTGACGCAACCATATCCTCCTTTGTTAAGGGTTAAAATAGCTATATAATGAGTCAACCGTCGACGTACGGCGTGTCTAAATTAAATGACAATTGTGCCTTGTTTGTGCTCAGGTAGGTAACAGGTGTTCTGTTTAGCCGTATGAAAAATGAGCTCCATGATACTTCTCTAATTCAGTATTTTATTTAAACATTATGACAGAATTTTAGGCGAGTTTATATGAGTTTGATCTTGTTTACATGTTGACACGTATCGAAATATATTAAAAGGACGTCAGTGTGTAAGTGTTTGTGTCGTGTGTAAAGGGTGTTTATTCGAATCGATCGTTCCTGAGTCGTGACTGATAGACTTTTTAGCAGATATAAATTCAGTCTAATTAGATGGTATGTGTGTCAGTTTGTCTAACTGTACGTATAAGTCAACTGATTGCTTTAGTATCGCATATATCTTTGCAAAAATTGGAACGAAATACCTAAAAAACAACTTTAGTAAATACGTTCAAATAAACATGGAAAATGTAATCAATTAAAAATGTCTTTCAGAACAAATTGTTGTAAACGTCAACCTATCTCTGGTCTGAGGCACAAGAACAATGAAACAAACAAGTACTTACTTATAACAAAGGTTAATTATTTCCTTGAATTGTAAAATAAACTCTTAGCATAAAGTTCAGTGCTTCTCAATTAATAACAAGGGGCCGAATGTCTGTCCGGTCGGAGATACTCTATAAAAGATTATCGAACGGAAGAAAAACAGTGTTCATATTGCTGCGGCTCCAGGGTGTCCTTTCATCACGTTTTATGTACTCCTCAGGCAGTTGAATGGAAGTTTTTTCTGGTTTAGTGGAGGTTTTTGTCGGAGTAATGCGGAGGGCCGCGCCTCCCGCGTGCCTCCTCACAGCCCCGATGAATATTTTGTGATTTTTACGGGACAGCTGGCTGGGATATTTATTTGATCAAAACTTCTTGATTAGGAATGTTACCCACGATTGAGATGGGTTATGATAACGTATTGATACTTCGCTTCTTATGATCTCTTCAACTTTTTATGGAGTCAATCGCATCTCTTTTATATGTCATATGTAACAGTTATTGAGTGCTAGTATTTCAGAATAAGTGCCAACTCTCTGACACAATTAAAATGTTTTGAACTTCATTATGTATTTATGTGTAGTGTATTGTTATAATATGTAGCTAGATAATTTTAAACTTCAGAATACAAATTACAGTTTTCAAGATAGCTAATCACAAAGTCTCCGAATAGCTAGAATCAATTAATAACTATTTGCACTTCTATTCAATAGCTTTTTGTAAATCTAGAGCGGTAAACGATAAGGCCCCAAAACATCAACGTCATCCGATAGCTGTGCATTGTTATTTGTTACTGACCTACAACGTCCACTCCATTGACGGATATTGGGGATACCCATCAAACTAACCCATATCGGCATAAATAGCCGAGGTTAGTAACCGCCGGCAGCGTCACGGGTGCATCGTGAGCATCGACTTATTCGACAGCAAAGTTAAATTTTAATAACCTCCGCCCTCCACTATCTGTGTTCACCTACTACGTCCGGAGTAACCTGGCTACTGAGCTTTGCTACCATCTTGCTGACTGGCTTATGTTACTAAACCAACTTCTTTTCATATTTAATTTAATCCCGTAGGTAGCCTACCTGAAACTTCTAGATTTATATTTTGCTAATAGAATCCCGAGATTTACTTCAATATTTGATCGCTAAACGAAATCTAGGGAACGCGAAGCTTCACGAGACGGATTTCTTGCTATCCGATTTAGTGTAACGGTGTATCGGCGGTGGAGGGAGCGGTTATCGGGAGCTGATTGAGCGCGCAATAAATTCGGATTGCTTTCCTACGTGTACACCACCCCTATGACTCGCGGAACGCACTAATACATAAATAACTATTACTCTGTTACATTTACTTTACCAATACTGACGTAATACCGAGATAGTCCTAAGTCATAGGATATGAATAAATAACAGACATAACTGTAACGTAATAAGTTATCGTAATAGAAGCGTGACGTGGGGCCGAGCTTTTTGTGTCCCTGAAAATTGATGGTGACACTTAATGTTTAAGCCGATGGAACAGTACAGACTGTGTAGCTATTTTTCATTATAGAATCAAGACTAACGCTTTTTGTTAAGCTCTCCATAGTATTTTAATGGCATTACGTAAGCTTTGCTTGAGAAGAGGAAGAAGAGCGTAAATAAATTAAGCCAATTACCAACTTAAACATGAAAATGTAAGCGCGCGTTTGTTTCATGTAGTCACTTCCTGCAACTGGCGCGAGTCGCACGAGATTACGAGGTACGTACGAGGAGCACATAAAAGAAAATGGTAACCAACAGAAAGGTGGTAATGGAATTAACCGAGGTTGGTCGTGAGACTACATTTGGTACACATAAATATGATCGCCAACGTTTGTTGTTGTTTATTCTTTCAGGTTTCTCCATATTTTGTGAAAGTAATTACGGTTCTTGTCATCCCATCTAAGCTTACTTTCCTCGAGCACTTGAAAAATAAAATATAGCAGCAACCTGCGTGGCAAATATTCAGAGCACACATGGTGGTGCTCAATGCTATATTTGGTACATAGTAAACCAATATGTTTATGGCGTAGATAAAGTAGAAGATATAATTTTGTGCAGTCGACAAGTCGAACCGTCTGGTGGTGTAAGCAGCACAGACGGAGAAGCTGAACACTTTTCAGCACAAATTAGCAAATTCTGTGCAATACTAAAGATTGTTACATGTTCCTTGCCTGAAAAGTCGTTTGTCGTCATAAAGGAGACGGTTTTTTTATTTTTATTAAATGTTTACGCACTTTCATAAGGTTTTGTGAAGACGTCTGGACACAATTTAAGCAAAAAGAAAAATATTTAACTGGTTTGCAAACTTTTTCTTAGGCTGTTGTTTATTTTATCTCAAAGTTTTAGTTTGCACTTGACTAAGAGGTTCACTGTGGAGGAGACTCAAAAAATCAAGGCAAGCAGGAGAAGCGGTGCGTAGTGTGCGTGCGTGGTGACGAGGAGACGTGCGTGTCGTGGTGGTGTGGGTGCGGGCGGCCCCGTCGGGCGCGGCAGTGGACTGGGCCGGGGGTATCGATCCCCGCGGGGCGCGTGCGCCGAGCGCGCGGTGCGAGCCGAGCGAGCGAGTGCCACCCGCGCAGTCCGCAGCCGGCCGCCAGCCAAGCGACTGCCGACACCGCGGAGACTCCGCGCTACGCGAACCTTCCCTCGCAACGTTTGACATTCAACGCGCGACAACACTCGCACAACCTCAAATCGCCTCTCTCAAAGGAATTGCTCTAGTGTTATCACTTCGAAACTATTGAAAACTTGTAGTTACGACGACGGTTACTTATTATCTTGACTTTGAATAGACACATTTCAAAAAGTGATAAACTTTATTTATTTACATACTTTAATAAATGTTTAAATATTTGAAAAAAAACAGCATTAACAGAGGATGTCTGAAAGCTAATTCAAAGTTGGTGTTGTGGTGCAAAGTATAAAAAAAAATGCGGTGGCTGATAATCTTTTGAAGTGATCGTGTTAGTGACTGAAAAAATAAAACAGACGCTGGGAGCGTTGCTCACGAGTTCACGGGTCGTTAATTCGGTGGAAGAGAGAATCCGAAAAAAGAGGTCTCGCTTACGTCCGCTCATCGGAGTGATAAAATTTATGACATACGGTAAGGAGCGTGTAGTGATAAGGGTAGGGTGCGTTATCAGTGCGGCGGCGCGCGTGTGTCGGCCGCTCGGACGCGGTCGTGGTAATTACTGCTCCACTCCACCTCAGCAGGCGAGCGTCTCCATTCATTATTCTTATCACACTACAATTACATATTGCTGCCGTTACTGTCCACTGATAACTAACCCTCCTGTAATTTAGTGTAAGTGAGCACGATTGGATAGTTTTTTCTTTATTGGCACTTTCGGTTGGCAGATTTTTCTACTATATTTCAGGCACACCGGATAAAAGGATTCCATTGGTTAAAAGCTTCAAACTCTTAATATATTTAGGAATTGAAGCATAATCTACTAAGAGAGCTGCCCACTCTGCAAAAAAAATCTAAGCTTGTTTTACATTGTCTACTTAATTTTTCCGCATATTTTCCTTCCTTATATCTACGAAGATTATACTGTCGTCAATAAGGAGTACCTACAGTTGTTTGAAGGTTGGGTAATTAGAATATATCTACGAAGATTCTTATGTTTCTTCTGTATGTTTAATAAGATTATGATGATCATCTGTTAGCTTTTTTTCCTCTTATTTTTCTTCTTATCCTATCCCAGATGATATTATTTTCCTCCTCAGTCTGTCTTTTCCATATTTTACCTTGAATCATCTTTAACATTAATATTAAGTAAAAGTAAGTATCTGTATACTCCTATAACTATATCGTATGTAGGTGGTACCAAATTGCACTGTGGGTGGCTTGTGTAGGTCATGTTACAAGAAAATAGCAACAGCGATTTATCATGTCAGTAAATTACACTCTAAATGACGTACAAACATTCAGCAGTAGTTGTAAGTACTGCCATTTGTCACATGTTAAGTATTTCCCAGCACATTTATTTAACACATATAGCTACAATAATTCTGCTCCATTTAGCTTTACGTTATACAGGAAAGGAGAATGTCCACTATGTTTAGTATGTTTTGTGACGGAAAAGGGGCCTGTTTCAATAACACACTCGTTAGCCTAAAAATATTAGTTGTAGAGAAACGTCACGGGTTCAGATTAGCGTGAAAATGTATGCGTGTGCCGTATGTCTTGGATACGGACACTGGCTGTAGCGTCGGATTACAGGACCGGTGTCGGCCATGCCTCAACCGACCTTTTTAGGCGTTACCTCTTTGTACGTGTCGTTCAGATTAATCGTGTTATGTTCGGTTTCTAAAATTAACTGTTTAACCTTTTCTGTAGAAATAATTAGATCTGTCGTTTTTTCCATGCCATGATTAACCACAGTTCTGAATAAAAGCGTTATATGTATATACCAACAGTAATAATCGCATAACAACGCTTGATCCATCTTTCAGCTAAAATGAGCACAACGCCACTAAATGAAAATACACACAATTATGCGCAGAATTGGAAAGTATTGAGATTGAGAACCATTCATGTGTAGTAAGTTACTACTATCGAACGATGACTCACCCTCCGGGAGCTGCGAAAAAAGACAAACTGCCAACTCTGCCGTCTGTACGTTCATGTTATTGATAGATAAATGGTCTTTAAACCTACTAAAAGTCTAGGGATTTCACTAGAGAAACTGTATCAAACTAACCTTGCTATTCTCTACATGTTTATGGATTGGTATTTGCAATAAATACAATAAACTTTTAAGACATTCAGACTAAAAATCTATTTGAGAATCCCGTTTCGGTTGAAAAACTTCGAACAATAGAACGCACCAGCCATAGACATAAAATACCTCATTACTTTTTATAACTTGGAGAAATAAAAGAGAGGTCGCCCTGGGGAGCGGCAAGTTTTCATCAGTCGCGTTACTGAACAGTATCTGTTTGAAGACGTTCTTATCTTCAGACGAGACCCCGAGCATGTCCACAAAATAAATCGTGCGATGACGCCCGCGGTTCAATTTTGTGTGAAAATTACGAGTTTAGGTACGTATTTTCAGAAAATTTGGCCGAACAAATAGATAGCAGGCCGAGGGCTGCCCGTGATTCGCGTCACGTCTCTCACGACCACAGGGTACTTTAAAAATTCGTTTCCCGACCTTCCGACAAGTTCGTATGCTGCGGCGGCGACCTTCTCTCAAAGTCCTATCGTGTGGTGAAACAAATTACGAATTACTTTTAATGCATTTCATTCAATTAGCAAACGGTGTTTTCTAAAAGACCAGAAATTGAAGATTACATTTTATTTACCCACAACCCCATATAAATAGACCCACATAAAATATGGTTAATTTGATTATTCCAAGAAAATGCTTTCATTCCCTTCATGTGATCACTGGCTCTGTAGTTTTGGACCATCTGTCTTTCTGGCTTTTTGGTCTGTCTGTTTGGTTGTCTTCCTTACTCTATATCTTAAAACAATAAATTCTAATCTAATATAATACTTATTATAAATGCGAAAGTAACTGTCCGTCTATAACGCTTTCACGCCAAAACTACTGAACCGATTTAAATGAAATGACGATGACCATTTATGCCCTAATCGATTACAGCCAATTCATATTTTAAAGTATCCTTCATTTATTCAAACTAGATTTAAGGTAATAGTCTGAAGTCAATCATAGCCTATGTTTAAAATTGAATAAAAATAAATATTATTTGTAGTTCCGGTTACATTTTCGATTTAATGGCGACGATAAGTGACAGATTACAGTTCATTTCGTTCATTCGGTTAATATGATCAGATTAGTGGTAGAAGTATTCCTTATTTTTGAGGTACAGGAGATAACCATGGAAGCCACTATATTATTTATTTATTTATTGATATGACACTTCAACCAACGCACTAAAACATACACAAATAAAAATCACATACAGTTTAAGGTATTGTGAATTCGTCACTTAAAGAAGTGCACAGCACTATCTATAGAACAACATGCAACATATTATTAGTGTTATAGTATAGATTAATATGTTCTTTTCTAGGTATAGTATTTTTTCCGAAGCAGATTCTTGTGCGATTCTTGATTTGTGGGTAAAAATAATTATCTGTCTGAAAACACTGATATAGTTGTCACTCGCTCATTCACTCACTTATGTCACTCGTCGCCATAGAAACCTACTGTTACGTTCAAACGTTGAGCTCTTTGGTGTGTTATTGTTTGTTTATTTATTTATTGTTTATTAAACACTTAGCCGCACATTTTTTGCACTTTAAGCTCGATATACACATTCTTGAAAGCGATATCTCATTGACGATTTTAGTTTTCTTACTGGACTTACGATACGTGTCAGTTTATCGGTAATTGGATACGATATTGCGGTGCTCTGATGATTGAAATCGTACATCATTGTTTCCGTGAATCAAATGTGTTTTACGCGTGCAACGTATTTAGAGACGTGCATTCAGTGAATTATCCGCGCAACTACAAAGCATCTTGATGGAAAACAACATGACGTGTTGGATCATTCAGTCTCCTTCAAAATGGCTAAATGGTGCTGATACACGCATTTTGTTGGGACTGTCAATACTACTTCGTATGTGGGACTGTCCATCTCTTCACTGCCATGGCTTATAATTATTTAGGTTTTTGAAATAAATGCTTAAAGATTGAATAAAAAAGGCGTACTTACGCTGTTTGTGAGAGATTTGTTTTACTTTCCTTTACACTGATCGCCTTACTAGTATGTGGAATTATTCGATAAGTTACAAGCATCTGGTAGACCCACTCCAGATGTTTTTGGCTATCCTAAGTCAGACTCTCCACCAGAGACGTGCCTAGCGATAGAGGTGTATCTAATAGGATCGTTTGATTTTCATAGCATAGTTTGATTTCATTCTGCCTCTCCCAGTCTTGGTACATTTTAAGCTGGTCCCAGCCGCTGCCGAAACTAGTGGCGAGTTATGCCACATAATGTTGTTATTTATGTTGCTATATCTAGTCAAGCGCTACTAGGTTAAGCCAATTGTTACTTAAATCGAAATTCGTTACTGAACAAATTATGTATAAAAACGCCTGACACAAAATGATTCGCAATCAATAGTTTTTTTAAGTGTAACGGATCAAAAATGCCAGGAAAAAGTTTTTTTTTGTTACCGAATATACAAGAAACTGCTAGTTTATCTGAAACAGGAGGAATTCTTTCAAAATGTAGGTAAAAAAGTGCTTTTAAATTCACCATGTGCAGCTTAGTAACGTGATCGTTTTAGTAAGGGTATGCATGTATAGGACCTTGGTCATGGTCCTTTGGTACACAGATAGTCTAGCGCCTGAGAAAGGACATAGGCTACTTTTTATCGACATATCACGTGGGAGAAGCCGCGGGCGGAAGCCAGTATTTCTATATATACATATTATATATATATATACATTATTTCTTGTATAAAATTACCATATAAAAGTTAAAAAGACGAGAACAGTCAGTAAAGGCTTGTTTCACTGAGTTCGATTACGCCGATTGGGCGATTGTTTAATTAAATCGGTCGAATAAGTAGTATCTGTGGATAATAATAACCCAAAGCGGTCACCAATCAGCCGGTCCACGATGATATTAGTATGGAAATATTGACCTCTGTCCCTTTCTTGTATAAGGGTACTTTGTGAAGGCTTCTAAGGTCTAAGAGCCAAGAACGATTGTGATTGAGCTTTGATTAAGATTTCTAAACATAATAGATAATACTTCACTTAGAGCGTCGGTAGTATGTTATGTAGATAGATGTATAATATTTAAAAGCTCTCAGAACGAATGCGGTGGTAATTAATTTTGGAACAGAAGAAAATGAAAAGGCTCTTAAAATAAAGCTGGAGCACGTCTGCCAGTTTCGTTGTTAACTTAATTATTACAAAATCCGTGTCCGCTTTTAAAGTCGCTATGAGTATTACGAGCTCGTCGTGTTGAGCATTCAATCTTCTCTCATGAGCTTTCGGGTCGTTATTTTATTCAGCTCGTGAATCGAACCGTAAGAAGGTGTTAAAGAGTGAATTGGCAAAAGGAGCGAATGAATGGAATATGCGAACAGGTCGGCGCGTTGGTTCCGATCGCCATTCGCCGCTGAATAATGAACGCGTCAGGGACGATAATACTCACCTTGGCCCACCGCCGCCCCGGCGACACATGTTACCTACGTACACTTGAATAGATCTCTCTACTGATACAAAACATCACTGCTACGATTATACAAATAAACCCTCAAATACTCCATAAAAATCTCTTACCAAAGAGATTTATTTCAAACCTTTAGGGATGATCTCAGTTATTTTATAAGTGATTATGGTAATGTACGTAAATCGAAACAAATCTGGTATTACAGTAGATACATATTAAAATTATGTAAATTAATCTGTAAGCCAAAGATTCTTCGTAAATACGTTATATTGCTAATTATACGTCTTGTGGTTGTGAGCAATGAATACTGCTGAAATATTGAACACCACAAAGTTAAACACGTGGGGTACAATCGAAATGATTTATTTTTCACTTTAGAACGAAGAGATTAAGAGTGACAATAGGTACTGATTTTTAGGTTGTTAATTATTACTTCAAATTGAAAAATAAGATTTCTACGTCGAGGAAAACTGCAATCAAATACACCAACGTTCGAATTAAGTTAGGTGTGCTCGAATAATTACTTATGTTGGGGTGTGACATAATGTTGTAGGTATAAACAGGTATCAAAATTATATCAGGATGAAAGTTATGTCAATCTAGCTAGAGGCTCATTTATATTTGCAGTTCCTCAAGCATTTTTACTCGAAGGTAGGTATATAAAACCCGAATCGTAGAAACAACTCGGATGATATTGCGTGCAGTAAGGCGGGAATTGTCTCGCCTTGTCGACATTTATGTCTTTTGATATACAGCATTTTTTTATGCCAGATTTTGTTTTTTACCATAGTCCGATTGTTGACACTCGTAGGACTACTCTGCAATTTCTATAATTGTTTATAAGAGGCCCCAACACGAACGTGAAACGTAAACGTTAATAAAATTCCAACGATTTTCGAATCGATGATACAACTATCCTATAGCATTTTGGTTAAAATTTTTGCAACAAGCACAATACAATTAGTATCACCCAATCAATCAATAAATCTGCCTAGCCTTTCCCAACTATGTTGGGGTCGGATTCCAGTCTAACCAGATGTAGCTGAATACCAGTATTTTATATGGAGCGACTGCATATCTGACCTCCACAACCCAGTAACTGGGTAATACGATATCGCTTGATACGACTGGTTGTCAGAGGGCTTCTGACGACCCGTAACGACTGCCAAAGATCCACGAATGACAGTATCACCCATGGATATGAATAAGGTCCTAAAACTAAGTAAATATAATGTGCAAATTCGTATTCTAAATTCGTTCGTATTTGCGTTTACTCCGCGCGTTCGTAATAGGCCCAAAGGTTTTTTGTTTGTATCGCTAATGAAAAAGAATTCTAAAATAAAAACTACTCTCTCTGCTTGTATAAAATACTACGCTGGGAGCCAGTCTCAACCAGCGGGGTAATTGCATAACACACTAATAGTAGCAATGGCTTTTTGAAAGTTCAACAACACTCATTGATTTATTTACGTTGTTGAGCAGAAGAATTTTTCGTACATAAGAAGCAATGGACTAGCAATATCCTTCAAAATAATTGAGATTGTGATTGAAAGTGTGTTACGCAATTAGGTTAGGTTTTAACCGCGATGGCAACATGTGATTAAGATTTATAATTTCACAAAATATATTATGATATCAGTGTTGCATACCATCAATCTGCTGGATACATAATGGATGACCACAGACCGCCACGCACCGCGCACTGTCGATGTCCGTCCGCAAAATCGCGTATCGTGGGATTTCCGTATAATGCATACAACATTTAATTAAGTATCTGAATAGTTAGTTCTACAGCATCGGTTACACTGAATGTTGTGTATTGCCGGTTTTTGTATTACATCTTTATTGTTTAATGATGTTGAACTTTTAATGTAGGTAGTTCAAATAGCAATTGTAGAGCAAAAAATAGATTTCGATTTACAGTTTTTTGCCAAACGTGCCTTTCTGTGTATGTCCGCTATGTAGCTATTTCCAGCGCAAGCCTTCATAAAGGTTATATATTAAAAGATCGAAAATGTATAAAAAGAATCCCTTTATACATTTCTTTGATGAGTATCTTAATGATTCCAGAAACTCATTTCAGTACAAAATATGTTTGTATATAAAAGTGCACACATGTAAAAAGTTCATAACTTCTAGTATAAGTGAGAATTTTTGTTCAAAATTTTCCTGTTTTTAGGTCAAACAAAGCATCTTACGAGGAGGTATCATATTGAATAAAATATAAATATTTTCGGAACGTAAAACTTTCACAGTATCTCGTCCTTCTGAATATTATGTCTATTCATTCAAGTCACGCGTGTCTCTGCTGTTTATTCACATTCGCATTGGCGTACGTAAATAATGGGGTAACTTTTTCAAGTCTCCCGACTCGTGTAAGACATGCTTCAATAACCTATTTAAATCATATTTTCATTTGAAACTTGTTCGACTGCAGCTAATTTATTGTAAGGCACAGCAAAACGTGCCATATTCTATGGATATTTTAGAAAATATAGTCCATAAATCAATGCTCATAAATAATGTCAACAAAAGAGTATGAATAAAATCCTAGGCTTTGTCAGTATTTGTATCAGTATTTATGTACGTAGCGCTTCCGATGTTTTACTCACTCATAATACAAGCGCGGCTGGTATCCGAATACCTTAAAATTGTGTCCATAAAGATAAGAATTTTTGCGACTTCGTTTCGCTAGGCTCGAGGTTCCCCAAAAATTTATGATCACATTTCATGACTTCGTAAGAGTTTTGTTGGTTTTTCTGAAAAAAATGTGATATCCGATGTCCTTATTCAAAGGAAGCTTTATAAATTGTCCGTAAAGTTGAACTAGAGCCATTATATTCTGCTACGAGTGCTACGCCTTGTCGTAGCAAGTGCGTAGGCCGCAATATAAACTTATAATTTGGAATGAGATGTTTTTATCCGGAATTTATGTTGCATACCTATGCCATTGTAGGTAATATAATTAATTATACAATTTTGTTGACGTGCCTACTTTTACACAAACATTAAACTGCATTATTCATTGTCCTCAGAAATTATTCGTGGAGATTTTTGGTGAACAATAGAATTATGAAAATTTTCGTGAACCGCGGTTTTGTTAATGGGCCACTAAAAAGGGACGGGTTCTAATTGCTTTGAATAATGTAAGTATATGTATAGGTATAGGAAGGTACCCATCGCTACCTCACATGGAGCTGACCACTCGGTCAGCTACTCGAGCCTTTTGTTGTTTCGAATTTTATTAAGGGTTGGTTAAATAAAGTACTTATTGATACAGGTCTATTGAATGAAAATATGTTTAAAAAATCACAGCCTAATACAGAGTAAAGCAACGTTCACAGCGTACGTACATGTAGGAAGTCTTAAGTACATAACAAGAGAGAGCTCTTTAGGTCGTCTTATGAATTATGGGCGGCATGCAGCGCCGCCTGCGTCGCGCGCTAATTGATTCCTGAATTTAACCCTCGCGTAACCTCGTTACTCATAGTGAATGTGAAAGATGTCAGTTAATTCTCTTAGTAATGGAACTATTCCTTTATCGTCTCTCCTATGAGCTGCAACGTGAATTTCCTGTGCATTTTTTTTTACAAAAAAATTAACTTTCACCCTAATCCGCCTTCTGGTAAAAGAAGCCACTTAAATCCCGTCCTTAGATAAATTTCGTTAAAAACAATTGGAATTGGACGCACTACCAAGGTTAACTAATGCGACAATCTGTGGTTTATAAAATCACATGAACACTTAACCTTGAATCAAAATGGCTCTTTTTTTGGTAGTGTTTACTAGTCGTGTTTTAGATGCTTTTCATTAATTTTATTATTACCACTACTAACTTGTAATGCAAATGTTACAATGAATTCCTATTCCTATATTGAAACTAATTGTTTGTTTATATACTGTTTGGTAATGGTGTTTTGACTGGTCATAAAAGTCAAAACACCTAATTTATCACGTTCTATTATGGAAACCTTACAAGAACATCGTTATATTTTGAATTAACGCGTCTTCTTAATATCAAAGTTGACATGCACGTCGCTAAGATATTGCGATGCTAATCACGGAGCGCGGGATCTGCATAGCAACTCCACATACAAACAATACACCGGCTGTGACAATGTCTGACGCAAAGTTGTTCCATGAAGTTTAAAATCTCAACGTTTCGCGTAACTAAGACACGTCGAGGCAAACTGGCGCCACCAACCAACAAACTCGTGCACGTGAACGTGTTACTATATATCATGGAAAAGCCAATTTGGAGTGATACCTAGGTATAGTCAGGGAAATTAATTAATTATTAAGCAAAGGAGAATGCCCAAAAATGTAAGGGCAAAACACCCAGAGTCGATAAAAAAAAATAGTCGATAAAAGGGCATTAATTGTCGATAACAAATCTGAAATTACTTTCTTTAAAAAATATCCCCATGTTGGCTATGTATTGCTTTATTTTTAATAATATTGCTTTATGGTAATGATTTTCTGACCAGACCGGTTACCTTGTGAAGGCCACAGGAATCCGCTGGATGCGGGAAGCACAGAACCGGTCGAAGTGCCGGTGCTTGGGGGTGGCCTATGTCCAGCAGTGGATGCCCTGCGGCTGACATGATAATGACGAATGGTTTTATTGATTTCTTCATGTTAATAAATTTGGTTAGCTACTTACTATAGTACTTATATAAAAAGACAAATGTGAAAAAGCGTAGGTAGATATTTATTACAAAAAATACATCGCTGTTACATATTATCGTGATCAACTAAGTATCTAGAAAACTAGCTGATTGTTTCATAGTGTCTTCATGCCTAGCATAGGCGACATAATACAACATGCTGATTACAACTTCCCGAGGTACGATTCGAGGAACGACGATTTTTTAAATTTTTATTAATTTGTTTGCAAAAAACTGCTGTGATTCTAAAATAACTAATTGCATTCGTCACTGTTTTGTTGAAATAAGTGTTATTAGCATTCTTAGTGCTTATTTGACTTTCGTCATATTGTTTAGATGGTGGAATATGTGCAAAATAACGCGTCCATGGTGCACTAACTATCTGTTTTTGACCACAGGAAACTCTTTATATGACAAGGAAACTCTTTTTATGATTCTTTGACAGTTGTATGAAATGACTACATCACGGAAAATTGACGCAGGATGTCAATTTGCTAAAGAAATGTATGTATAAGTTTGATGATAACAGCATCGCATTAGTTCGTTAATCAGCTTATTTCCACCATCACGCAGATTGCACGATGGCAAAATGCTTTCGACTTCCCGACTTTTTTTATCATGTATATGTCCAAGATGCATTGTAGAATCCGCTGTTTTACAAAACCGCTGCTACAGGATTTAATGACTATTTGTATGTAATAACAGTACAATTCATGTAATACAGAACAAACAAAACAAAAGCACGGTGACAGCACCGCGGCGCAGCGCAACGCACCGGCTGTGTGCAGCTCCTTTGTGAAACCTCCCATTTGCTCAGCTTTAAGACCTCGGTCTATTAAATCCACAGCAGAACTGAGTCACTTGAAGTGTTATGAGTATTGCATCCGTACACATTATCCCATGAGGGGGAGTGGCGCTGCTTTAAAACATGAACCCTTGTTTTAGTGACGAGAACATTCACTTGAAGCGGCCACCATTTTGTTCTGAGAAAATTTTGTAATTTTTATTTACTCAGCGGTTTTCCTGTTGTTTTTCCTTAATTTTGTCACAGCTTGAACATTTTTACGAAAAATTATTTCTTTATTTAACGATTCTAAGCGGGTGTGTTTTATTAAGATGGTTTATGGCAAATCATTTTATGTTCCTTTGACTGCTTTGATCTTAGTAACATAACAGTCATTTTTACTGTAATCTGATTAATAAAAAAATGTAATAAACATGGATTAATTAAAATTGTTGACAGATTTTTTTACTATAAATAATAAATAAAATAAGAGTACAAATATTAAAACGTTATTAAGTTTGTTTCCTGTTTTGCCTCATCACTGTCGTACATTCTACTTTATTATTATATTTTCATTATTATTGCCACTTCCGCCGCTGGCAGTCGTGGCAACCACCTTGTTAGTAACTGCCTTTATATATCTCTTTTGCTAGTTACCGAAATTCTCATTAAGAAAAACAACAAAATATTAACTAGCACTTTGTCTGCGACTTCGTCCGCGTGGATTTCGTACTTTCCTCTAAAAACTTCAACAACCCCTCCACCCCCTTTGAATGATAGTTTTCGAAAATTAATATTTATGATCTTTAACATTTATTTACGATCTTTACCCCATAAACTTTAACCCTTTTACACGCCGCGCCGTTAGGAGCAGATTTTTGAAAAACCCCGAACACCTACTTTTTATTTTTTGTTTTAAGTACTGTACCGTAGCGAGTTTTGAGTTAGTACGAAAGCACGTTAAAAATTTTACTTACTTACTTTGACACCCCGTAATTCCTCGATGTGAGGAGTTGCTTAAAAACCAAAAGTGACAGCCTTTTTACTAAGGCAAAGGAATAAGAATTTTCATACAAACGAAATCCCCCTTTTCACCCCCTTAAAGGTCGAATTTCCAAAAACACTTTAAAACGCCTAAGTCTTAATAACTATCTGTGTCCCAATCCGTTCAGTGGTTTGAGCTGTGCGTTGATAGATCAGTCAATCAGTCAGTCACCCTTGCCTTTTCTATTTATATAGATAAATAAATATATAGATAGAATATTATAAGCAACAAAAATACCTACGTAAGTATATAAACGCACTAGGTAATTGTATATTTGAAGTAGGGAATATCTGTATTTATTCTAAAGTTTTCTCCAGTATATTGCCACGTTCCGTCCATGCTGTTTATGAGTTTGTAAACTATTCATGATAAGGCTAACTTTACCATGAATCTATGCCATGAATGAAACTTCTGAAAAGCGCCGTTATCTGTTGTCAGGCATTTGTTGCTTAAACTACGAATAGGCACAACCTAGGAGCACACTAAAATATGTAAACAATTCATTATGCCTGTAAAATATGTTATTCACAAGTTAGTGTGCGAAGCGAGCAATTTAATTTACGTTTCCCGGGGACTGTTGCCTTCGTCATAGTTTGATCAAGTTCTTCGAGAATTCTGCCTAAGTAGGCCAATTGATAATCAAGTTTTATTTGTTATGAGAGTCATTAGGAGAGGAAATCTTGTTAGAACAAATTTCGAGGGAAGTTTGTTTGAAAGCCTATGTGCGGGCGCTGGGTAATTACTGACGACGATGTTCATTACTTACCTTTACCGCCTCTTTTAACGCGTCGCGAGAAAATTGTTAATTGTTCATATAACATTATAACCTATATACGCAACACATACACACGATGGAAGTTATATTTTTAAGGTACTTGAATGTGTACTCTGACGTCAGAGTGTTTCTTTTCTAAGAACAATTGGGTTTGTTGATGTAAGTATTGTATGAGGGGTTTATTTGTGTTTACTGCTCTTAAAAGCATTTTTGGTAAAGGGACGAACGTTATTGTGTGTAACAAGTAGAAAATATTACAAGTACACGTATTTATGTTTTGGGTCTGCGGTCTCCACTAAACGAGTGCTCCTGTTTATTGCTCCATAAAGTAACGTTTCATTCTAGAACCGTCCGTATATACTTTATTGGTCGTTGTAACTGATCGAGCACATCACTTTTACACTTTTACCTGTTTTGTACGGTGACATAATCATGGTTAAATTTTTGAAAGCGCCATAAATTCTTTAATGTGCATCATAAAGTTCGGTCATTCGTGTAAATTGTTTTATAGTTCTATTTTAAAGGTATCTGCCATAAAATTGATAATACTGAACTGTTTTCTATTTTTCGGCAAGTTGATATAAAATTCATAATAGAATAGAATTGCGAGCCTGAGAAATGATTGGCAGTCGATGTACGTTTGAGTATGGGGTATGTATGACTAAATATTCGAGCGGTCGTGTTGTGGCGTGTCGTATGAGTCAATACGTATGCCGAGCAGTCATACGGCGGTGTAGAGCAAGCACATAAACGTTATTGGTAACGTAGGAGCGTGGAGCATGGAGCGAACGGCGCCGCGTCGCGCGCCTGTAATGTGGTTTACTTTTGCAGCCGCACGTCCACGTGATGTTAAGTGATGAGTACCATACATGTATATGTACTCCACTCGATGTAACCGAATGATATGTTGATATGACTTCATATTGGAATCATATTATAGAAATGTATTCATCGCTGAAGCTGTAATATAGCGTTAAGACTTGTGTAGGTAAGTAATAACAGTTTGGTATAGCGTTGTGTGAAACCGTGAGCAGTTTTAATTCAACCTTGACTGCAAGAGCTTTTGAAGACGTATTTGTGAACTGTTTTATACTTTTGGGTTATGTAACCCAAAAGTATAAAACCGTAGTAGGTAATATGGTTATAGTTTTTGTTCGAATGAAATTATGAATGATCGAGTTATGTGTCAAATTCGCATTTTACGATATATATAATTATTGAGCCATAACTTATTCAAATTACCTGTTGAACGTGGTTAAACTAAGGACATTCAACTGTTTTCAGGAAATGAAAACTGTTAGGAACCTTCTTTTGCAATTATTCGGGAATATTAAATAATCAGATATTAGTTTCAATTTCAAGTAAGGATGCCATTTTTCTCCATTGCACTACTCCTATTCGACATCCATCCTTGTACCTACTCAACGGTGACAACAGTAAGCCAAGTGTACCTACCTACCTTTTGCCTAGAAGCAGTCGTATTTAATCTCATTCATAAATAATTTTTCATACTGCTTCTTAATCGACTACTACATAACTTAGGCCGTGAAAAAAAGAGGCACGAGAATAATTTCCGGAAAAAGTAAAACACGTTTCAACAACATGTGAACATGTTGTTGTGTTCCAAAAATACTTCCATTAGGTCGTATTGCACTGATTGATAAGGTTGCTAAAAGGTTTTCTAAGAAGTTTAGCTTATGACTTCTTCGCCTACTCGTATCCATTTCTCATAATAGAAGTTTTAGCCCTACATCCCAGCTCTTAACTTGTCCTGTATCTGAAACTTGTGCGCCTTATTACATAATATAACTACCGCGCTAGTAACATATATATTAAGAGCGTCATAGTTGCGAACAATCTTGGAGCAGGCTAGTTGAGGCTCGGAGTGTCCTGTACTTTAGTAATTTAACTTGAATGTAATTAATGAACTGACCGTCTGCGGCGCACCACTTCTCGGTCATTAGTCAAGTGCTTACTCATTAGCACACAAACGTTACCATTCAGATACTATAAATAAATTGCTCGTTCATATTTCACTGGATGCTTCGCTTTCTGTGGTTTTATACAACAAAATACTAACATTGCGAACTCCTATCGCGAATTCGTTACACTAACCGACTAAATAAATTATGCAAAACATAGGTTTTATGATGCAGTAGTTATAATTCTATTTTATGACCTATAAAAGTGACTAATTTAACATATAGACGGGAAATTAAAAGGGCTGGTTGTAGTCGCTTTGTTAGAGCTAGTAAACATCGGGTTCGAGGTTAATTTATGGCTTTTGTTCTAAAATAGCTTTAGATTTTTGAAAAAGTAAGTCCATAATTGTAACAAAATCAGGCGTAGTATGACTATAATATCAAACATATGCTTTGCTGAATTTAGTAACATCTAATCACATTATCTAATAAGCAATTGACGTCACAGTAAACAGCGACTGTAAATTATTGTATGAACCACATGAAAGCGGCACTAGAACGTAGCTGCTGCGGTTAGCATACTTCCCAACAAACATTTTTGTCATATAATCAAACTTTTATATGACCTAAATCTTTTTAAAGTTATTTTATAGTCATTATTTTAACTCTTCGTCATGTACGGGTGTATTATATGTCCGAATAGTCATAAACATTTTTTGTCGTATAATAATGTCATATAGACGTTATTTCGACATTTATAAAACTTACTTATACGTAAACGTTTTCGTAGTATAAACTTCATAAAACTGTTAATTTTGTCATATAATTACCTTTTAAACATCCGTTAAACGGATAATAATTTTTTACATGTAGTATTTGTAACAATTATATGTAAGTCGAATAAGTATTACGAGTGCGACCTGTATACATCCTAAAGTATCACAAACATGTTAATACGACCGCTTCTTAATTAATACTCATACTAAAGGTTTATAATAACCTTGTATACAATTTTCGCGTACTTTATTACAAAGTAATAGAGCTCAAGCTGAGAGTGAGGAAAATAAGAAAGGTTCCGTATCACATTTAACTGCAAATTTAACTAATCAATTTAACCAAAATACTACAAGTGTGCCCCGCAGTTCATTTTCCAAAGTTCAAGACTCTCATTTTTCGAAGTTGAAGTCAGTTATTCATCATCCGAAAACGAAGATAATGTTGATAAAGAAGACACTTCAACCAACAATGATGACTTCAGAGACCATTAAAAAAGTGGGTTATTGATTTTAATATTCCACAAGTTGCATTAAAGTAAAATAAATCTAATATGAAGGAGGTAATAAAAAAAGGCAGCAAAAATTGTTTCATTTTTTAAATCCCAGAAACGTAATTAACATTTCAAGTTTTCCATTTAAAATGTGCGCGTATCATTTCAATGAGGTCCATCTTTGATAAAAACTTATCAAAATCCGCATAATTATAGATCATTGTGGGGTTTACCTAAAACAAAAGTATTATTTAGACTTAACTAAGTTATTAGTCCGGCAAACAAATATTCTATTTTTTAAATATAAATTCTTTGAACTAAGTTAGCTAAGCGTTTGTAATTTTATTACTGATCCCTAAATCAACTGTAATGTCTTAAACATTTACAATGAACACGCAGTTTATAGGTCGGGAAGTTATGTAGTTGTCATATAACGCAGTCACTTAATAAAATTATTAATAAAATATGTGAAAACATTAAAATTTTAAAAGCGCATAAAAAATTTGTTCCAATCTTACCTCACATTAATCAGTAAACTTGATTGCACAATCACAACAACTGATGAAATGGTTTTATCACCTCAAATAACAAAGAAAAAATGCAATATTAACTCAGCTGTCAAAAACACTGCCATATTAAATTAACGTGATGTAATCTGTTACAATATAATTTCTTTCAATATGAGCATCATCTTTAAATGACAATAACACAACGATTACATTATTTAAAAGTATTTTTTTTTTTTAATCTTTTTTAATTAGGGACTTTTAAAAGTCATATTGTGTGCCATAACTCGACCCAAAGTCGAATACACGCCGCGACAGCTATCATTACATGATATTTAGTCAAATCGCCGACGTGTATATGACTACTATGCGACTAAGTAGGTATTTATATGACTGTTACACGAAACTCTTAGCAACTTAAGTTGAATAAAATGGGCCCTAATGCCGTCGAGTAAACGTCCTTATGACATTTATACGATTATACAAATAACATTAAGTTGCCACCAAAACGTCTACTCAACGTCGTAAAGGTTTGTTGGGTTGTAGCTACTAATTATGTTCCCAAGTTATTATTACAATTACCGTTTTGTTACGTATAGGGAGACTAGCATTCAAATTAGTTACACATTCGGCAGTACCACAGCTCACTTTAGTGTGTGTAACAGGCACTATCAATTTGGTGCGGCGGCAGGTAATAAATATTTTATTATAGGTTCGGACGGAGCACGTGAACCGCAAAATCACTGTTACGGCGTTGTTATACGGATAATTTGCAAATATTATCGTAAAACCGGCAATGACGCCTGTTACAAATCACTACGGTATTATATTGTTAAAAAGCCGTGCATTTAATATCGGTGCGCTGTTCAACAATATTCAGTTAACATGTTTGATATTACATGTTTCGTTCATTTACCATGTACTTTCATTTCAGTTTACTTGTTAAAGTCATAAAGTAATAGATATTCAGATAGATACTAAACACTGGCTAAATACAAACACAACATCAAATCTAGTTCTATAGGATAGTTAGGCTACTTGAGTATGTATTATCGTATCTAGCGAGTTCCAAGCACGTTAGTAGATATTCAAATACCTCGTAGTGAACTGCAAGCTGTGCTGATATCGGCACGCCCAATAGAACATTAATTTTGATTGTTTGTACAGTAGTGAGATGATAATATTATGCGGTATTGGTCATCGGTGTGGTTATGTGAATCGGCTCAGTGAGTCGTCTGCTGAATGGTGAGTGTTGGTGCAATTATGATAACGTGTGGCGCGCGTGCGCTGCGCTGGCGTGGCGTGGCAAACAGCCCCGAGCGCGCCAATTATTTGATCGCCGTCTACAAACCAGATTAACTACTACATTTGTTTACACTACGTCACTACTGTTGGTTTCACTGTGAAGTCATTTTAAATATCCCAGAATTTACGTAAAATTATTTAACTATAGAATAACTAAAACTATAGTATAATATAATAAAGTCTCGGCGGGACTAAACCGTCACTATTCCGAACACTTTTAAGACGTTTTTTTTTTAGAACAGTTTTAATTAAAGTAGATGTGTAAATGAAACCAGCTCAACAATGACAAGCAAAGTCACATGAAGTTTTAATAATATTTTTTTAACTTAGTCACACTGTTAATTAAATTACACAGCGAAAGGTTTTTTATTACACGTTTTAACAATCACATTTCTTTTTATTTAATTAATTATGAAAAATCTTAAATATAATGTACAATTTAACACTAAAATATTATATATATTTTTGTACGAAAGGTTAAGTTGTTTTTAACACAACTTTGAACGTCTTGTGCAAATCGGGTAGCTACTTTTGATGATTTTCAAAAATACTGCTTGTATTTGATTAATTTATCAATGTTCCTGTTCTTTATGAATGGGTAAGACATTTACTAACTTTAACCATTAATATGCCAAATTAAAAACAAATCAAGAAAAAAAAAAAACAATGCATATTGTGCTGGATGTTACACATGATTTTCGGTGACAAGTCTTGATAGAAATCGACCAAAAAACTTCAGCAATTAATGAAAAGGCGACTGACCAAAGACACTCAATATTTATTTATCTGTTAAATAAATTGGTCATGTACCGATTGACTACCAATCACTTATTATAACATAAAAGTTCATACTACTTGGTCAAAATGGTAAATAGTACGCACGATACCGGTCAAAGATATTAGTTAGTTAGACAAACGATAATAAATTAATGACTAGCATACGCCTTAGCAGACGAAAGGGTGTCACCTGTCGGCCTCGCTCAGCAGCAAGTGGCGCGCTATGGATATGCTGACGCGAGTTATATAATTAAATATCAAGCAAGTTATCGGCTAAACATATAAGTTAGTTAGAGAAATGTTTATAAATCAATTACTAGCATACCTAGGCCAATGATGTCGCACCTGTCATCTCAGCTCAGCATAAAGTGACGCGCTATCAATATGCTGACGAGCGAGCATGAACTCTGCCGACACAGCTGTGGTACATGGCAATTTGAATAAGTTACGTCGATTGTTAGATCGATAGGATCTATGAAGCTATTGTTATATGAGATATGGTGTAGGTACAGTCAGCGACAAGAGTCAATTAAATGTAAGCAAGTTATCGGTTAAACATAATATCTGTGGCCCTAGTGAAAAAGGATATAAGTCCAAAAATGCAACTTCACAGGAGACGCAAAAAACACTCCGCGCACTTCAAATTGCGTGTTTGCCTCGTGTGACATTTAAACCACTACCAATTGAAATACATGTGATGTTTTTTATAGGTAAACAATTTATGCTCTTTATTATTATGGAGTTATTTTTTATGTAAAGTAATTCGTTTTTAAGATAGTGACTTATACTAACCACAAAATGAATTCCTTGAGGGTGTAAAATAAATTATACCCCTTCTCCCATATGTTAAATGTTAATTCACACAAGTGAAAATGGATACGCATTTGGAATGATTATGTTCATACTAATCCCAATAGAGTTTCTTTGTTTTTTTTCCTTTATGGTGGTGAAAACGGATTTATGTCTAATAATATCACATTACTCACTAAATCATTTTTAAGAACCAGGTGTTGTTGTATTGATAAACATCAACCAAATTAAAACGTGGGTAATTTATGTCAATTTAGATTAAAAAACACAAAATGCATTTTTTTTTTTCGTTTAAAAGAATACAAAAGTACTTGAAACCGACTTTTGAATTTTTTTTGGTGTCAGTTGGACCCTTTTACACAAGGTAACTTCTTTATTTTTAGAGATAGCTTAGATCCGTTTACACCGAACGATAGAGCATTTTTTTCTGATCACTTCTGTATACTTAACTCATTTTCCACAAAATCGGACTTATACCCCTTTTCACTAGGGCCACAGATATTTATTTATTTATTTATTGATTTAGGATCTCCAACAAAAGATATACACAATACATGACACATAAATAAAGGGAAACATCAGGTATTAGGTAGGTGTACTCCTTCACTTAAAGGAGACCACAGCATGCACAATAAAGTTAAAAACTAAGGTAACAAAATTAAAACATTAATACTTAGTAGGTAAAATTTGGAGAGAAAAAAAAAAAAAATGTTTTTTAAAGGATATAAAGGTATGAAAATAAAATATTTATAGATAGGCACTTAAATTAAATTAGATATTACGTTTACTTAATGAGACAAACGTTAATACATTAATTACTAGCGAACGTCTTAGCAGGTGACAAGGTATCACCTGTCAGATCAGCTCAGCATCAAGAGACGCGCTATGGATATGCTGACGAGCGAGCATGAACTCTGCCGACACAGCTGTGATCTGTGGTATTTGGTATTAGCGTATAGATATGTTGTCGCCAGATTTTGGCATTTGAATAAGTTACGCCGATACATGTCATCATCATCTGCCTAGCCTTTTCCCAACTATGTTGGGGTCGGCTTCTAGTCTAACCGGATGCAGCTGAATACCAGTATTTTACATGGAGCGACTGCCTATCTGACCTCCACAACCCAGTATCTAGGTAATACGATAGCCCTTGGTAAGACTGGTTGTCAGACTTTTGGGTTTCTGACGATCCGTAACGACAGTCAAAGATCCACAAATGACAGCCGGGACCAACGGTTTAACGTGCTTTCCGAGGCACGGAGGAGTCTCGGTATGTAAAGATGGTCACCCGTCGACGGACCAACCCCGGCAAGCGTAGCTTAACTAGCATGTATGAATGTTATATTGTATACTAGTTGTCCTCCGCGGCATCACCCGTTTTGAGTTTGGAAATTAACCAACAGGAACATACTACTGTGATAAAATATTGTATCCATCTCCTAGCCTAGGTCATGGTCTATCTGTGTGCCAAATTTTATCGAAATCGGTTCAGCTGTGAAAAGGGAACAGGGTATAATATATTATAGTACGGTAAAGATGGATGGTGTAGGTATACTTTGTATCATGATTTTCTATCGCTTGAGTTATGACTGATAGATTACTCGATTAGAGGCTTTCTGAAGTAGTTTTTTTTCTGTCGATATTTATAATGCCTTTGTAGCACTTGCCAAATGTCTCGGTGTAATTTTTTTATTATTTTCTGAAGCCTCGATGGGCTGGTGGCTTCGAAATTATTTATTTACCATTTATTCGTTGACTGAAACTCTTCATTCCCACTTGAATCGTTTGCTTATCATAATCCTGATCTTGTTCATTTTTTTTCAATACAATTTCTGGATTTGTTGGGTGAATAACAGCTGAAAGGAAGGAGTTTACCTAATTTTTACCAAAAACATATTATTAATTTTACTGTAGGTAATTTTAACCTGGTAAAGGTACTGTTTTTGGTGATTGAAAGATACCTATATATTCATCTTTTTCTCTTACTTTCTTTACAAATACTTATGATTAAATACCGCATAACATATTTGTGATGAATCGCATTTCTAGTTTTTATTCAGCAATTTAACTGTCATAAACTTTTATACACGAAATCCATTGTAATTCCTTGATGTTTCATTTTACGTTCGAGAATAGTTTTACTTCTCATAAAACGCTCCTTTACGATACTTACAAGTGAGTTTGTTGAGACCCTCTTCTCAACATCGCCGCGCGCTGGCGGCAGTGAACGAGGGATGCGGGGACAGCGGCGAGTCAGCCGGCCTCACGGCCGATCGCGAGCCCCGTCGAGACCAGTCAGCTGTTGCACGCCTCCACGCACGGCTGCGCTTGCGCGTTTTATTGTTCATAATTATTATTTGTTCTCTTAACTTCTTTTAACCGTTGTATTTCCGTTACATCATTATACATATTATACAGTCCACTCATTTTAATTCTTCTCCTGAGACCTATCGTCGCGAACAGAGTTTATTCTAGGAACTTTTTCGGTGCGAGCTGGAAGCGAATATTTAATTTCCTAGAAATTTCGCTTTTATACTGCCTCTGATGATTTGATTATGTTCCCGACATTCGAATATATTTTGATTTGTGAGTTTCATAAAATATATAATAGCTCGGAAATAAGATCCGAAGATATTTTTGATTAATTCTTGACTTCGTTATGGATCTAAATATAAAACCATTTTGTGAAAATGTAACTTGTAATACTAGAGGGTTCACAAAATATCACGTTGTTATTGTTGTTCTGAAATGACAAATAAGATTAATTTCATACGTTTCGGAGGGCCACGAAATTAAATGGACCGTTCTAGTATTACTTGGCACAAGTTAAGGATGAATAAATAAAAAAAAAACGAACTATGAACTTAAGTAATTTTATTACAGCAATAAAATAAAGAAATTTTCTCCAAGAAGATCGTATTTTTTTTTATTTCTAGGGTTTACGAGTGTTTGTCACCAGTTTCTATAAACCATTATTAAATTTAAAATTACTCGAATTTTAGCCGTACCTTCTTACTACCCTATTTCGATATGTATGATCTCTTTCGAAATTGCATAAATACTTTAGCAAGATTTTTACATCTTTTATTGAAGTCTAATGCTTTGATCGCTTGTTGTTTTCTATACATTGACTATAAATTAATACAATTAAAACGTAAAATACTTTATTGTTATCAGTCAACTACAGACCAACATAATACGTATGAATCAATTTAAGTCTTTGAAAGGGACTAGATGACTCACGTATTAATACGCTACGAAAGCGTAGCTGGCGTAGTAGTGTAGGCTGCTACGGCGTAGCAAAGATGTAGCACTTTGTAAAATACAGCTAATAGAAACGTATTCTACCACACGGTTCTGCTGCAGAGGGTCAAATTCAGCAGGATAATCTGAATTGGTGATAGGCGGTATCAATACAGATGAATACTCCTGCTCAGTGACCCTTGGGAAATAATGGACGGTCTATTCGTAGCTGAAGCCAGATGGCACCTCTGGAATAGAAAGTACCTCATTTGTGAAAGTCTAGTAATGCATTAAGTACCTACGAAGATTTATACAGTTAGCGAAATGATTATTCTGACATTAATTGAAAATTATAATTAATCTGGGACAAGTTACGTGATAGGAAAAAGATATATTGAGAAAGTGTTTATCATCCGGGTCCAATTAACTAACTGTACTGTCGGACAGTTTATTTCGCCTCGTTATTTTAGGATTGTTCGGCTCGATGTAATTTTTCCTGACTAGATAAGCAACCATGTCACGTACGATAGAGTCGGAGAAACTATAGAGGTGTCTAATTGGGTTGTGCCGGCGGCAACCCAAGTACGAGGTCGAAACGGCCCCCAGCACCGCACGGCCACCCAAATCGAAGCCTTTCGATACCCGCCTCCTCTAATCGATCAACAGCACGCTCCCATTCAAACTTATCCTTTGTTATTGATAGAGAAAAGGCTTTTGAAATGAGATTCTAATCTCATTATGCGTAGGTATCTTATCCAATAAAATTTGAAGTATCCACTTTGAAAAGAACGTTTCGTTTAAAAATATACGGTTTAAGCCACTTAACTTGAAGATTTAGAGGCTTTGGGTTTTAATTAATGTGCGGTTTTAATGGAAAATGTACTTGTCTGGTGAGGTTATGTGGTCTGTATTCGGAAAATTACGAACACTTCATTTAATACTATGTACTTCTTTCTATCTTATTTTAAGATGAATATTATTATTTTGCATATAGATTTCTTGATGTGATTAAAATTGTACGTTTCAACTAATCTAATCTTTCTTCATTTCAAACAATTACCTTATTAGCATAATTATGAATTATACACAATCTATAGCAAAATAATTTTTTGGTAGAAAACTGTTCCAGTTAAATAGATGTTCATGGAAATGGGCGCAAAACGAAACAAGCCAACCAATTGACTGGGGTCGTGGCGTGGTAACCGTGATAAAAATAATTAATGGACTTATTATTGGAAAATACTTAATAACGACTGCAGTTCAGGCGAATGATGCTAATTAACTAACCATATTTTAAGCTTTATGTGGTATTTATGAATTA
Organism: Lithophane socia; assembly: GCA_947522985.1. Classification (NCBI taxonomy): domain Eukaryota; kingdom Metazoa; phylum Arthropoda; class Insecta; order Lepidoptera; family Noctuidae; genus Lithophane; species Lithophane socia. The sequence goes on from OX383256.1 coordinate 7,944,620, forward strand.
ATGACGTCTTTGTACAAAATAAGTAAAGAACATTGGGCAAAACTGTATAGGTATTCTATGAATCAAAAAAGGAACTTAATTTCTTTTTAAAGTTGTAGAAATCGTTTCAATATTGCACAGCTCGGTGTTTAGATAAATACATACATATATTATTATGATATCCAGGTATGAAATGTTGAGAAGCTCGTTCAAGAAACTGGTATTTTTTAATTCCTTCTTAATTTTCATACTTAGATAACCTATCATAAAACATTCTTTATTCATGAATATGAGACAACCATACAGAGTAACTTAATAATAAGCCCATGATAGATAAAAATCGTTTAAGGTTATTTTGACAATAAAATTTAGGCAGGTCAACAGATGGAGAATGTGAATGGAAATATATGGCTCAGATTTTGATGAATCAATGAAATGCGATCATCAGTATATGTAACTACTTCAAAATTAAACAAACCAAATCTCTATTGGTTCATAAGCAGTTTTGCCGTGCAGTCTTTATAAGTTTCTACGCCTCTTCAGTGGCAATGAAGGCTCATTAAGAAAGAAATCATTTCAATATTCACTTAAAGTACAAGTACGCACTTCAAGTATTTTTTATCTTTTCACATTATTTTTTATGTCAGTAAAAAATTGTTCTATTCATATAAAACACTTTTTTGTTTCTTTGAATTGCTTACTTACTTGTGATTTGTATCTGTCACAACATCTATCTAATCTGTGTTTCTGTCTAACAGATCCGGTCGTTAATTGGAATGATTGAATTTCTTAAGTGAAAAAGAATAAACGAAGTGTGTCTTTTTTTGAGCTTTGGTACAATAATTTAGAATTAAAATAATATTATAAGATTTAAAAAAGGTGCTTACCGTGTGAATATCTTCTCTTTAAGTAGAATTCGTCTATGGCAACATACTGCAGTCACAAAACGGACCTCGTATAATTATTTTTTTCCTGTTTTTTGTGTCAAACAGACAACAAAGATTCACTTACAAAAAAGTCTTACAATTCTAGATGTTAGTAAACAATTTAACTTATTTGCTATGTTAGTACTTAAATTCTACTACCGACAGGGTGGTCTTTATAAGATGCCTCATTATGGGGCTTTCGTCAGGCCCACTAGCAATAGCTTTCAAGAGGCTGATGCTATTGTCCCGCAACCTTGTGAGAAGAAACGCATTCCATTCATTTCATGTTTCCGTTCTACAGCTGAGAAGCTATCTACTCTGGCTTGAGCAAACAGAAGCACTGCAATAACGTGGCAGTCGCAACAGCGCCATAAAAGCATTGTTGTATTGAATATACGCAACGCATTGGCGGCGCGTTTAGTACAGCTGATCCATAAAGCGCTTGGTAGGTAATGTAATGATAGTATTATTGATTAATCTCAGTTTTCCTCAACTATGTTTGTGTTAGCTGACAGTCTTACCGGATCCGATCGACATAAGTATCCCACGACTTCGTCGTCATCGTATTGAAAAACGCAGTTTGACCAACATGAGTTACTGTTGTACTTTATCGGGCTTTAAAAAATATTCGTGACGAAAATATTGATATTTGTACGACAGATGCAATCGACCGCTCAACTTGCTAACAAACAATGGCCACAAAGTAACAACAGCGTTCCAGTGTGTAAAAAGCGATCACACATGCAAAACTCGACAGCAGCAACGAGCTCCCGAATGCTAAAAATAAAATAATAAAACTAGAAGGAAAAGAAAATAAAAATGAAAATTGGTGCCCGGAATCGAGTGCAAACTCATAAAATAACAGAGATAAGAACAGAATTAACGCTGAACGAATTAAAAACAATGAGATTTTTAAAACGAGTTGCTGGAAACACCGGAAAAACTGTGGATCCGTGATCCAACTGTCAATTACACGTTGAATAACGATAAGTCATATTGTAGAGCGTGCAATCGAGCATTATCAATTTGTGGGGATACGTGGCTGACAGCAGCGGCCGGCGATGGCGACGGTACATTTGTCAGCGTGATTAAATGACGTCACACACAGTACACTCACACACTGAATGTTTTTTAACTGACAAAATCATTCCGACAAAACGTTTAACAAAAGTCAGAACTCGCACCGCTTACCACTTCCCGCTTCTACGGACTTAAAAGTTGAAGCTCGCCGAATTATTTCTAAGACTATTTATGTATTTAAATTGTTCGAAATAAATTGTAACTGTCAGGTGTACCAATTTGTTGCTAGCTCTGAAAAGAAATAAGAAAACTCAATTTGTTATTTTATTGATGATGAGCCATTTGATTTGTAAAAGACTGGGATACCAAATTTTTATTTATATTCCTTTTATATGTATATACTTGTATGCTTAAAATATTTTGCATATACAGACATTCTGTGGAGGAGGCGTTTCATAAAGTTTAAAAGTACTTGCTGCGAGAAATAGTTATATAGAACTTACTCAATACTTCGACAGGTTTCTCGCTCAGTAAGACGGATAGATTAATGGCTTCATATATCTCTTGTGTTATTCACAATAGACACCAACTTTCTCTTTCCGACACAAATACTTATACAGAGATATTTTCGCAATCACTCGATTCTCACCCCGGTTTCCTGAACCTAATTCACTGTAACCTAAAGTTAAATATTTTCTGGTCCGCACTGAATACAAACAGCTACTCAATTCTGCTAATAAGATATCTGAGTCGTAGTGGGAATGTAGCGGTGAGGCTTTCGTTAATATTGGTAAGGGCTGCCAGAAGCTTGGCTTTTTTGGGAAATCCAAAACTGGCGGGTGCTAACTGTGAAGCATTGAGAATTAGCTCTGCAGACTGAAATTTACTTTAAATTACTTAAAGATTTTCTTAAATGTAGGTATTTACAAATTAAAATGTGAGACTATTCTATTCGATTTTGTTTATCAATTTAAAATACTTAGCTCTAAGTAATGCGCAAACTTAGCTTACGTTTGTGTATTACAGTGAAGATAAGAATAGGTTTTGTTAAGTAACTGTGTTCCACGAATCTTTACGTAAGTCCCTGCAAAACCTAATATCAATAAAGCCCGGCAGAAGAAGGCCTAAAGTCTACCCTCCACTAAAGAATATATCATTTTCCATCCGAGAAATATAAGAGTATGCTCGCATTAACCGCTTTAAATATTAAATATCTACCTACCTATTTACATAACTCCTTTACATAAATAAGATCTTACCTTCTAACGTAGCTTAGCTTGACACAAATATAAAATAACGCACTTGTCTTACCATATTATAATTTTGATCATAATAAAATTATTTGGTAAGGCGACACGTACTGCGAGCCCACAGTTTATTACTTTGAACAAACAAAATTAATAAGGATCTCCCGAAATCCGTAACTGAATGTTGATAGACACGAAGAACAATTCCGTTTAGAATTTCAATTAAGAAGTTAGAGTCCTATTAAAATTCAGGAGGGCGTTGTGGACGCGAGAGCGCAGCGAGAATGCGATTGTACTGAAATAAACGTTAGTGTTTGGTAAACGAGTTTGAGGGTCTATTAATGAGAGCGGCCCTCTTTTACTCTTTAACATTGGCTCGCTGTGATTTACCGAGATGAGATTAAATGTGTTTCAGAGTCAATTGTTCGTGTTTCTTACACCTTTCGCTGCTACGCTTTTGTTTTTCTTTAGTAGGTAAGTTAGTTTTACAAAGTTTTAAAATTTATTTGATGTTTTCTCGGTTATTTCGTAAGGCAGCTTTTTATACGTACCGAGCAAGTTATTTATTTCTTGTCCCACGAGTGAGGCGACCTAGACTTTACGGCTGTTCACATAGGGTAATGATTTCTTACGCAAAATCCGAATCCGATGCTGGGAACTGGAGCCGCGTCTCCTGGGAGTCGGCAACCCTTTTCAGAGGTCGTTACTTTTTAGCTGTGGGTAAGTCACAACTCCTTGGGGAGAACATTTACATTTGTTTAAAATGCTGGTACGTTGGCAACATTAATTTCGTGACGCGACGAGGTGTACATATTAATTTTTAGCTCGTCCTTTAATGACGACACTTATCAGTTTTATAGGCGTTACTTCTTTGTGCTGTATATTATATGATACATCAACGGAATTAATCATATTATTATTATCTAGGTATAAGTATAGGTGTTTCCATGATCGTATAATTGGATTATTGCCTGTTGTTTAATTAAAATTTAACTAGTATATAAGGTTGGTAACCGTTATCAAATATGTAGAGAAGACTCTATTCAGCCCTCAAAACCACCTACTAAATTATCTCGGTGCTAACTTTTTTAACGTTTGTAATATTTTATGAGCATAAATCTCGGTACGTTCATAAATGTTTATGACTTCATGCAAATAAGAAAATGTCTGCGAAAAGTGATACTACGTACTTACCATTAATAATATTGTGTTGTGAAACATAAAATAGTTGTCAACACAGTAACTGTGTACGAGTCATAAAAAGTTAGCTGGAGACTTCAACAAGAATAGTAAATGTTTAAGATTAATTGGCATCTTATAAATACATATATAATGTAAATACCTAATAACGAAAACACAAACTTTTGTTTGAACTGCTTATTATGATGAAATACATGAGAATTTGAAATCATCTGTAAGGGATTTGAAACATTTTCACAAATATTAAGGGATGGCCACCAGCAAAAACATTGAATAACTACTACACAGTAAAACATTACTATTGTCAAAGCCGACATAGGCTGGTCTTAAGACAAAAAACACAAGAAAAAATTCATTCATTAGCAAGACAAATGGCAGAAAGTTATTTAGGATATTCCGTTTCTCCTGAAGAAATTTTCATTTTCTGTTTCATTAGTAAAATTTAATCTTATTACGTAGGAGGGTAGAAGCTTCGTCTTGAAGGAATCCTTGTAACGAGTGCGGGGAAATGTTTCTTGTTTTCTTCGCTATAAATTGTGAGTGCGAGTTACGGCTGAAATTGAAACGCTTTAGCAAACTTCTGATTAGGAGCCTACCGAAGGTAAACGTGTGGTGATTAATTTACGTGTATTATGAACCAATTGGAAAACATTTTTTACTAATTAAGATTTGTTTATTTAGTGATCAAATCTTCTAAGGAGCTACATATGATTCACGGTGGTTGCCTAACTGTTGTGTTTACGTCACAGACAGAGTTTAATGTTAATTATAGCGGCAATTTTATTCATTCGTACACAGCATACATAAATGCTCTATCCTTTCGTTTACAATGTTCATAGGGTAGTCAAATTCCTACACAGTTAGAGAGTAGACATCTGAACCTCAAGCTAAACGAGGTGATTTTACAGATATGTCGCAGTACGTAGAGATATATAACAGAACGTTTGCCGCTTCCGCTGTTTAATGCACGGTTTGACTAGCTAACAGCTAAATTACTAGTTATTATCCTAATGCTCAAGGCTCGGGCTATCTGATACGACATAATTATATACTACTATCTTGCTCTTAGGTCACTCTATTTGGGTTATTATACGTTAAGGGATTTTTATACTGTAGCCCAAAACGTTGTCCCTGATTAGCTCCATGTGTTGGTTTGATCACCTTTTTCGGACATTAATTGGAATTCTGCCCACCTCATAAATACCGAAATAACCAAAAAAGATTATCTAGAGATAAAAAAATTATCTATTGTGATTGGAGGATATTCTAAAGGGGGTGGAATAGATCAGGTGCGAGCTCGGAGGGATAATCGGGTTTATTCGGGAAGGCTTTAATGAAAACCATCAGTCACGCCACCGCCGCCACGGGTACATGCCGGCTACCATGTCCCGTTAAGCCTGGTACTGTCTCCTAGATACCAATCTATATATTTACTACAGAACATTTAGCTTAATGAGCGTTGTCGACATGGACCGGGTCGCATCAATATTGGATAAGCTGGGATAGTCCAATCTTATCATCATTATCTTAGATAGGATTGGTTAGCCATTTGTGTTTTTTTCATTAGTTTCGGTTTAATGGGTATATCGATGGTATATCGTCAAGTGTAGGTATCATGTTAGGTATAGATGTCTTATAGTAGTTACCTGCTACTAATGCTTTTAGTGATGAGACAGCGGCCTGTATTGTTCTTTTTTAGTTCTGATGTATGTGTATCACTATTTCCCTCATTTGATAACCATGCCGAAGTGAGCAAGCTCAACCGACAAGCTCCATTAGTTCTGTGTTGTGTTTGGCAATTAGTCTCCTCCCAGTAGTAAACGTCTAGGTCTCCGCGGCAGCTAGTCACCGTTAATGTTTCGAATCAGGTACCTACAGCGTGTGTGATTACGTACGTAGTATGCATTCCTACTCTCCTTGTTTTGGGTAATCTAAGTTTAATTAGACAATCAACTGGTTTAATAAAAGCACAAAATAAGTTTTCGAGGTCTTATTTTTATACGGAATTCCTCATTCAATCACAAACGGAGACAGATTTTCTGGCAGCAGTAATCAACACTCACTATTCGCATCACGCCGCATATTAATCTTCTAATAGAAAGAATGTCGTGTCAAAGACAATAGAGGATCACGAGCAAGACAATAGAGGAAGTATAATTCACAGGCGCAGACAAGCCTATTTTCCCGTGACCAAACAAACTTCGACACTATTGTTGGTAAAACAGTTACCTCCACTTTGTGTTGGCCTCAGGGCATTTCATCCCGAAAATATTTTTCCTTATGTTAGGCGTTAAATGAGCTCCAAAGATGTCACTATTGTTTCGTTTGCTAGAATTTACCGACGAGAATAGCTTAGTTACTTATATTTTATGATAAGCTCAGAATTTATGATAAATCTTTGATCCCTTTAACTTGTCAAGAATTTCTCTATTCATAATTAAAATTGCATCTCGCAGACTAATAATAATTTATTCACAACGTTAAATTCTGCTTAGAACAATAATTGTTCTGCGCTGTTCGGTTGAATCTTTTAATAAGTTCTCAATTATCTTTGATGTCTACGACCCTTTTTACCTTTGACCCGCGCTTATTCAAAGGTCCTTTGCTGTCCGGCGAGTTCAAAGCAAACTATCTCTAAGCTAGCTCACCCTTTGTGCGACTAGCTGGTAATCCGAACATTGTCTGCCTCAAATTCCTATTTGACAGATGTTTTTTGGTCGCGTCAAGTATTTTGTCGTACCGTACTTAACCTAATTGGTCTCGTGCTGAAGACTTGCATGACGTAATACATACTTCACGCTGATATTTTCGTTTACAGACATGAAATGTATGTGACTTCGGCCCGGCTTGAGGGTTTTTGAGTGTAGGTACTCAAATTATACTTTTCTTTGAATCAAGTTGTACGTTAAATATAGGTATAGGTACTGTATGTAGGATAAGTATTTATGTCCTTTATTTTGCCCCTACCATGCGTGATCTTCAGATTTGTTTTAGTAATGTTATTTTTCACATCAATATAGATCGGTGAATGTTCGAAAAAGTTAAATCGAGGGACCAAATCGTTTGAAGCAAGCGAAGCTTTGGTTAAATTACCCAATCAACATATAAAGTGGCTACTCAGTAAATGGCGCTTGAATCCAGTCACTAGAGATAAATGAATGTCACTGATTAGATACTAAAAGCTCGGTAATCGATTCGGCTGTTTGCTGACCAGAGCTAATTTTAACACTGTTGATGACAAAGTATCACGCGTGCCTATCAGCATTGTGCGGTAAGTGCCAATTACCCAGAGCACACACACCAAGCACATAAAATGTTACTACTGAGTGTAGTTATATCACAACATGTAGCTATACAACTAAGTACCAACAATCTAAGCATGAAACTGAAAGTAATTCAATATCAATAGCATCCATAAAAAATAAAAAATGTATTTGGAAAAATATAGGTAAATAAAATCCAACAAAAATATGACCGTGATACCGAAAACCGAACTGTTTTCCCCATTACGCTTTCCACAACAATGACAATAAACTATGTCGCGATGGCTCCATTTCGGGTGTTTTTATTTTTTCGGGCTAAACTTACATGCGTGGTCGATATTATTTCTGACTTTAACATACAAAGCGAATTGCGATTGATTCTTCGGAATATTGCAAAACCTGAATTTCGTTGATTTGTGCCAGTGGAAGTCATCAGTGTGGCACGGTACATTCGGCAGTTGAATTGCTGTCAAAGCAATCACATGGTTTTTGGTAGCATTTGGCTGATGCCAACATTACCAACTCATTATGTAGTTCAGTCGTGCGGCCGAATAAACAGCGTGGCGTCGTCGGCGGAGGTCGCGCGGCCGCGGTCGTATCGATGCGGATAACGGCCGCCAGTAATTGCCCGCCCGGATCTTATTTCCATAGATAACATCAACAATGTAGGGGGAACAATGGCGATTCTCGATTTATTCAGATTATGCGATTATTGTCGCTTTCCTCGTAAGTCAAACTTTCGTATTGAAATCGTTTTAATCAATTAAGTCATACCATTTTACTTTATTTCGCATACTGCTGAATGTGTTATACTAATTGAATGGCAAGGATCTGTCCATTTTCAAATGTCAAGCTCTACATTCACAAGCTCTAGCGTGGTGTATTGATTACAGTATTATCCCCACTAGATTGCTCACTGTAGAGGTTTTTGTGAGAAATCCATGTTTTACAGTGGACGTATACCTCCGTATACTTAAGCACCGATTAATACAAGTATGCAAAGCTGTTTCCAAGGGTATTAGTAATTATATTAGCACCTAATTACACAAAATTGCGTAACAAAGGCGTCTTGCTACAGTGTATATAGTGCCGCAAGAAGTAATTGGGTAATTTAAGATAAGAATTTGTTTTCTAAAGTACTTGTAACACAAAGAAGATGGGCGTGGAGAGTGTATACTTATGTACCTACCTAAATAAACATGTTGGTGTATTGCGCCGCTCTTAGTTGACGCCCTGACGTTAACAGACTGCGTACTTATAACTAGGAGGAGGTATCTATTGAATGGGTATCTTTACAAATTAAATTAGTTGTAATTAACGCTAATTCTGTACACAATTTTCTTAATTTAAGGATATTATTATTAAGGATCTTCGAAATTTAGAGCAAGATGATCATCTTGTGGTTGAAGATGTCCATTTGAAATCAGAAAACGTACCAGTCGTTCGAAATAGATCGATACGGCAATAACGATATGCAAATCAAACGATACTGAAGACAAATAACAATCTACAACTACTCGAACAGTGACCCAGTTACGTAAGGAATCAGCTGATAGTCTTAACTTCCCACGAAAAGTTCATGAACATGACACAAGTATGCATGTAAAATTAACTCTAGTACACAACGACACCACGACAGCAACATTCGACAAATTAATAGTAATGCAAGCGTAATTAAATATAATATAACAATTAGAGAGAGAGATCGTCAGGTGCTACCAACATACCCCGGTAATATTCATATTGCAATTTGCACTGTATCTACACACATTGCTGCGGTAACATTCGCCAGAAAATGTTATGTCGCAATGTGAACCTCAAACTTTGAGCAAAATTTAATTCATTTACAACTATGAAGACGGAAATGGAAGAAGCCAAAATGGTAGGAGATTGCAACGTGATAAAACGACATAAAAAAAGATCAATACACTCTATATTTGCTTTACTAACCGCGTTCACAGCACGAGGTGTACGTTTTGTACTTTTTCACTTGTTTCGGCAAACTCTTCGCCGGGATGAATGAACGGTAAACGTTCAAAAAGTTACGAATTCAATATTTCAACAGTCTGCGGAAACTGCTCAAAAAAGGAAAGTATGAATGAAAGTATTGTTCATTTTTCTTGCATTCAGTTTGTGAGGAACTGAAAAGTTTTCATGCTATTACTGTATCTTGCAGTGTGGTTTTATTTATATGGGTTATCTACGAGTTTGTATGGATACACATAGACAATGGTAACGCTGCTTTAAAAATAATACATATCCACGCGGCTGAAAATTAATGAAAAGTTGTTGGAGTATTCTATTTAAGCCGCAACTTTGTTGTAAACTTGTTGTTTATATCTGCCAATAGAGCCCAGTTTTGCGTAAAGTTAAATATACATTTGGAAATAGCAACAAGCCACAGGAACAGCGTGGGCGTGCTGTTGTTGTGATATTTATAGCCTGTACGTAACTACATATATTCAGCTGCAAATACAATGATAGGGTTTGCTGAATTGCGATACAGTTTCATGTGGGAAGCTAAATCTATGGAGTAGTTTAGTTTAGTCAGTAGTTTATAAAGACTACATTGTTAAAATATGTTTTGGATAAATTACTACTAACCCAATGTTATTTTGTCCATTGTTTCCTTAGTTATAATATTAAGCCAAACCAATTAATAAACCCTGTAGGAGCAACCATAGTTGCACATGCAATGAAGCTGTTTTAGTTGGTATCGTGTTGTTGCTCCAGACACGTAGGAAACAGTTTCTCCGGTGACGTCGCCTAATTTAGACAGCTGTCCTAAAGTCCAGCATCCTAATTTGGCACTATACCGTTCCGGAGCATGACTTTGTTCCTAATTGGCTTTACGGAATCCCTAGCGACTCGATAAAAGATAGCAAGTTTCTTGTTGCCTTACTTCTTGTCCTGTTAGGCGCCTCCAACTGTGATTGTATGCCAGCAACCAATTGTTAACCCAAAAATAAAGGCCTCCTTTCTCTGATTACTGGGGTACAATCGGAACTCAATCAAGAACCTTTTTTCAGCAGTTACTTCTGTGTACAAGTTTAAGTTATAAATGTCTTATAGTTTGTATAGACACTCAGTTATTCTGCCTTTTCCTTTTTATATGCCTTGCGTGGGTTATGGATATGGGTTAACTCTGTGTTGGCTTCTGACATAAATGGGACTAAAACTTGTAGACGGTTGAAGGTATATCGTAACCTAGATACTGTACGTAAAAGATTTTGACTAACATGTTAACAATGTTTAAATGGTTTAATACTACATTCAGACGAGACAACATAAGTAAGCAATATCTTGGAATATCAAACGTGTAGTTTCGGCCAAGTTGTACCTAATATAAGATAACATTGTTTCACTAATAAGTTATTTTGTTTTATTTATTAATATATTGAACAAAGAGCAAAGGGTACGTCGGGTATCAAAAGTCGGCGAAATATTCATTTTGAGAAGGTCTTTTTGTTTTTACTGAGCATGATTTAATGGACAACTTAAGCGCTAAAAGACGACGCACGTATAATGGAATTTACAACGTCAGACTGTCTCGAAGGACAATTTAAGAAGATTCAGTCTCATACAAGTTCAAGTTGACCTTGCCTACATTTTGCTTCACATTTAGTTTAAGTTATTTCGTAAGGATTGCCCGGGATTTAGAAGTTTTATTTTCTCCGTTTATCCGACGACAAAGAAACTGGATTACAGAAGCAGGTAGGTAGTTAGTTTCAGTCATAAGGATTTGTGGAAACTTCGGCTTTTTTGTACCTATATTAGTTATCTAAGATTTGTTCGAGTTACTTATAGTTAGGTCGCTGTAAGCTTAGATTTCATACAACATTTGGTATCTATGTATTTAATGTACAACGTGTACAATAACGTGAAACATTGGCACTGATATTTAGCTTAAAATAGAACCTAAACAAGAAAACCGCCTGGTTATTATGTATGTGTATGGTCAGTTTGGTTATTAAATTGACTAACAAAAAAGACAGTTTCATGATAAAAACCGATTTATATCATAAAAACAAATTCGTTTTGTCTTTGTAAAACGTTTTATGTACAAACACGGTTTAGTTTTTCACGAACAGGTTCTTTTGAAAGTTCCAATGGCATATACCGACCATTGTGTTATACGTACACCATAAGAGTTTACGTCCACTTATAATTGAAATATTGTTAAGAATTTACAATACAATATTACTTGAATATTGCAACAACTATTATTTGCATTAAAAACTTCCACGCTTTCAAGTTTAGCTCCTTGTCTTCAAGTAAAATACTTTCAGAAGTTATATTTTTCAAAAATATAATATAACAAGCAGGAAAATTCACGAAACGAAATACTTACATATTTTTAAAGATATTCTTCTTATTATATCGAAAAGCTCTTGGGTTTTTAAAAATAAAATAAAACTCCTTTTTGTAACGTTCGCTTTGCTCTAAGTAGCAGCAATGCTGGGTGACTGGTTTGAGCTTATCCAGATACTAAGACTTGAGCTTTGCTGCTTGCTATGATTGTTAGGAACGGATATTTAGGATTTATAATTTCGGAAACATTTGAACCAGATTTTTTAATTTGATGCGAGTTGCTCTGCTTAGCTAACTGAATGGCGCCACTTTACGTCAGATTTTCTGAAGTCTTATTTCTTCTAGCAATGTAAAACATAACCGAACTAAAAGGTTGAAGTTGGTTGTTGACTTATGTGCTCCACATTTTCGTGTCTAAAACACTAGCCTATAAAGATTTATGCGTGAGCAGCTAAAATGAAATTTATTTGAAGATAGGTACGTAAGTAGGCTTTAAGCAAGACAAATCTGTCGGTACCGTTTAGGCACAGACGGTATAGGGAAGGCGCTTAGTAATTTTCTGCGAAAATGTGTAGCGCGGCCTTTTGTGTGTCAGACGAGATAATACTTAGTTTACGTGAAGATAGTACAAACTGCAATCATTGTGCTAAAATTGGACTGTGATAAAACTGTTAAATAATAAAAAGTTAAAAGGGGACTATAATTTGTCACATTTTTATGATGTCGCGGTCGGTAAGATGCCTTGCAATGCTATATATGGAAACATAAAAAATGTCGTGATAAATGTGCGTCGGAATGATTAGACAGAAGCGACACTGATAAATGGCATTGTAAGGACGCTGAACATCTGTTATTCACAAGAATAAGATAAATACGGAATGTTTTTGTTACATGAAGCTCGCCACTTTAGGGACTCATTGGACATAAAGGTTTTCATGTATTGTTTGTCATCGGGTACATGTGTAAGTTTATGTAAAAACGAATATAAGAACGGTTCGAGTTCAGGACGTTTGAAATCTTTTTCCATTATCTAAACTAATTTTCATCATAAAGTTTTATTGTAGACGAATGGCATTGAAGCGAGAATTGCTTAATATTGACGCAGGACAGATTTACTTAATCGAGTTTAACTGGACGCTATTGTCTTCCTTTGTTCTCGTTCCAAATGCGTAATATCTTGCGAATAAAAAACCAAAATATCTCTAACTTGTTTCATAATTTCCGGAGTTTTGTGAGTTTAGAGTAAAAACCAGTCCCGTTGAAATTACGAGTGGCGTGATTCCAGCGGGGCTGGTTCACCGAAAATTGTAATGTTAAAAAAATAGAGTTGAAAAAGAATTAAGTAAAGCTAACCTCTGTTTGTTATAACTTAAAGGATACATCAGCATTGTGGTAGTAATTAGTTAGATAGTTGTACAGAACCCCGCACAGTATTAGAGCCGGCACAAATATCTGCGCGACTCGTGCTGCACTGTGCCGCGTTACCTGCGTTTCAAAAACAAGTGCCGACCAGCTGTCAGTACGTTCATGCATCTGCGTGGACTTGCGTCACCTGCGTCTTAGCATACGCTTAGCCTTAGTATGGCACTTCGCGTTTTAGTTCAAGTTCGGCTGTCATTTCTATGACAAAAATGACAAAGTCTTTGACAGTGTACAGTTTACTGTACAAGATATTATTAAGAGTTATAGAATATGACCTCAAAAAAAAACAAAATGATGATGGTCTCTCGTTTCTCCGAATCACAACAATAGGCCTGTAACACACATTTACATTGGTATCAAACTTTATGGAAATTCTAATAAACTTGGATTATTATCATTCAAATGTCCGTCTGAAATGTACGTCTTTTTTACTTTGCGTGTAAATATTAACATTTAAAACGCCAATGTTTGAAACAAAACTTTTAATGATGATGATGATGGTAGCTTTAAAACACAAGAACTCTTTATGCCTAACCTAAGGATAAGTTTAAATTATTAAGAAAATACACTTAAAAGAAGTTATAATTTATTCAGGCAACTTTGCATCCATAGTATCAGTTCTTATCTCGTTGAGCGCAAAACCTCTAGTATTCTTATTAAAACAATGGCAGTAGTGTAGTGTCCTCGTTAACGAAGCGGGTCTGATGAAACTTGAAAAAGAAGCTGCATTAGCCGATATTGTCCGTGGCTATTTACTAGAATTTTTTTATGAAATATTTTTGCTCTACTTTTTAAAATATTTCCTTGAGAAATGGTATGTTTAAAAGAATAAACTGTTGCTGTTGAAGTAACTTAGATTTATGTTGTTTTTATGTCTTGTTAAAATTCATGTAGGATGTAAGGTATAGGTATTAATTTTCCCTACATAGTATACATATTGTCCTAACCATGGATAGATTCGTGGTATCGTCTGACGAATTATTTAATTAAGTAATTAAAAATTGAAGAGTTGACGTTATAAATAGCTCTTCGGGAATGGGTTACTTCAAAGTAAGCAAATAAAATATTTATATTTCAATAACGAAACGCACTGTGTTTACTGAGTGTTTATTGTTTACTACTAGTTAACACAGTGTTTATTTCGGTTAACAAAAGTTTAGGTATTATCTTAGTGTCCCAACGCCTTCATTAGCTTCGATTAAAAGTTTCTTCTTTAGCTAAGCGGAATAGGTTACTAAATATGTCTACGTATAGCCGTAGACATATTTAGTAACCTACAATAGAAAGAAGAAGCTACAATAGTGTAGCTTCTTCTCCTACTGGAACCTCCCATTCATCTTCGTCACGTTGATCTTTTTGTCAACTATGAATTTACATTTGCCTCTATCCGAGGCGTAAACTTACTTCGCAGACTGAATTCCATAAATAGCTTCGTCGATACTTATTGATTTTGCGCATCGAGGCGTCTATTTCCATGTCGACGTTGATATTACATCCATTAAGTAACTAAAGAAAAAACCATTTGTAGAACAAATTGCGCGACACGCTAGAACACGTCGTAACATAGATTACCATAGTAAGTACCTACCAGGAAGACATTTTTTATTCTATTGTTCCCAGAAGCCCGGCGAGTAATAGTTTTTCCATTAGGAGAATTGCGACGCTGATTGACTAGAGATGTGATCGCTGAGACTCCAATCTTTTAGCCAATTTTGTATTATTAAAAAGCTGTTCCCTTATAATGAATTCGTGTCGGACAAAATGAAAAATTGGATAAATTATAATAAAATAAGGGAGATGATTCAACAGAAATCTCTTTATTTTAGACACATATTGGTTACTACTTTATTACAAGTCGTAAAAGGCAATTTTGGCATTTTTGAACTCTATTGGACCATATTGGTTGGTGTCTAAAATTGAGATAACCACATGAAAATAACGAAATTGAAACAAAAGTATCTATGACCAAATTCCGATTTAGTTGTGGGATCAGAAACAATAGTCAGTGAAGTGTGAGCCGCAGTGGTGAAGGGTTGACACCCAATGTGTCTAGTTCGTGCCGCGGTTAGTACCAACGTGACACACGTCGGTACCTATCGCCGGTCTGGCACTACAAACGCTCCAGTTTATGTGGTTTTATTATTAAAAGAATGTGTGGGTTTTCTTCAATTGTTTCCATTCTAGTTTAAAGCTAGAAATGAATCCTTAAGATTATTTGCTGCTGTGGAATTTAAACTATTGTTTTAAAACTCTTATTTACACTGATGCTGATAGCTGTGATCTTGGTAAAAGGAATCAAGTCAATCTAACTTTAGCTTAACTTAAGGTCAATTTATTAAAAGGTTCACATAAACAGTCCATAAACTACCTGTTCGTTTATTACCTCTAAAGTA
Source organism: Lithophane socia (assembly GCA_947522985.1). Taxonomy (NCBI): domain Eukaryota; kingdom Metazoa; phylum Arthropoda; class Insecta; order Lepidoptera; family Noctuidae; genus Lithophane; species Lithophane socia. Next base: position 7,960,381 of record OX383256.1, read on the forward strand.
ACTTAGAGTCATTAAGTGAGGGTAGAATCACGGCACAACTTGTTCTTAATAATTCAAACATAAGTTACGGCTCCTGAAGACGTCATTGGCGTCTTGGGCACGATTACTTAGACTACTTAAGTCGACCCTGCCATTTAAAGGGTTAATAGTAATTACAGCTTTTAATTGTTTTTCCTCATCAAGTTGAATAAAGTTTGTTTTTTATCCGTCTGCTTCGCTTAATGGATGTTTTGGTAGTGGAATGGTTTTATCAATTGAAGGTCTGGCAATAAGGTTCTCGTAAACTTCTAAAGGCTAAAGTGTTAATTGGCCTGTGTCGAATTACAGGGTTAAAAGAAATGGAAACTGTATTTTCCTGGAAAGGATTTCAGTTCGTAACGGAATAGGAAAGCGAACAATTTGCTACGTTAACATACCGTGTATCTGTCACTTACGTCACAGTTTTTTGGAAGTCCTCTTATGTTTTGCTCGGAATCGCAAAATGGATAGGTTTTTTTTTAACTTTTCTAGTATTACATTCGCCAAGGTTTGGCTTTGAGTTCATTCTTGTTCATCAATAGTGCTCAACGTTGTTACGGCCGAATCGTAAATCAGCCCCAATAGCTTTTGATGTTCTTCCAAAGCGTATCTATCTCTCATTCAATTCAAATAGATGTAGAATATTATTCGCTGGGTGAGTATATAAATGTTCGACTATCTCGTATCAGTTTTGACAGGTTGGAACAAATCATTATGTCATTAAGTACCAAGCTAGAAAAGTCTAATACAAATTCAATTTTCTCTTGCCATAGTCCTAAGTATCCTTTTATTTTGTACAGAAGTCGAGACAGGAATATTTAAATATATATTATTTTCATATCTATGCAAATATTTGTGTTATGAGAACGAAAAAATCCAATGTCGGCCGGAGAATAAAATTGCGTGTCGTACACGCAAGGGATTTGTAACTTGTCAATTAGTATAAATTCTATGAAAAACAAAGAAAACAAAAAATGTCAAAGAAAATAAGGAGCAATTTAAAACAAAATATGTATTCTACTATGTAATTAATTGAAATGAACGAATTCTGTGGTATGATTTAAAGTGACATTAAAAAAGCACAGACAAAAGTTATAGTTGTGGCGGGAGAAGTCTTGTCTTCATCTATTCGTGTGGTTAGTGACTAACCCGGTGTCAGAGTTCTAAAGGCGCCCAAGAAGAAGAAGAGAAGAAGAAGATTTGAAGGTTTTATTGTTTTGCATTAATTGAGGTAACATAGTGAATGAGTAGAAATTAAATATCTGCCATTTCAAAATAATGTGAGTGAGTGAATAAGGTAAATGAATAAGCGCACATAAATGATTTGAAGTGATAGGATAAACATATGTACGTACTTGTAGAGCGTTTTTTTTTCGTTGTATCAGCTAAATGTCATAAAGCCAGATGCCATACATACTATATTTTAGAACATTAACAAGACGGCAAATACAATGAAAGTACCTACAAATGAATCATATAAAACAGGGCCTGTGGGGAAATATATCACACTCATAACGGATACATTGCGGATATACAAGCAATTCTTGATAGATTCTAATATTGAGTAGACAGGCGTAGGTGTTGGTGAATAAGCGTGGCAGGGTCAGTGCGGCTCAAAGTGGCTTTGTTAAATTGATTTTACGTGTATTGCGGACTTTGTTGGTCCGCCCGCTTTTGTGCCGGCTCTCGCCGCCTGCCCGGGAATGTTACAACTACTTGGGATTTACTAAGCAATGTTTTGTTTCCCCATTTATTTACAGTTTGTTTTATCCGCTTACAGATAAAACGCATTCCTCTTTGTTGAAAAACACATCAATGTTTGCTTAGAGATATTTGTTATGTGTCATAATGTTTGTGGACAACAATAACAGTAGGTACAAAGTGCTGTTTAAAACCCGTGTGTTGCTCTAGAAGTTTCAATTAAATGAAAAGGGTCAGTGACACGGTCTACATTTGATTTTCATTAAAAGTTTGGGTAAAATAATCCTTTTACTTTGACCTTTAGCAAATACCTTTTAGTCTCGAACTGTTACTTTTATAAATAGGTTATTTACGTTGAAGGGGAACCAACATGTTGAAGTAAGGAGTTCTATTAATAGCACTCTCAGGTTCGGGAACTTGTTTGCTTAGACCACTCGGCACTCCGATATAAATAACATTATATTTTTGTAACAACAGAATCAAACACGTGTCAATATTGATGTTTGCATGGACATCTTTTATCAGATCATTCAGAATACAGATTGGTATTCTATTGCCTCTCAGATGTAATCAGGTACGTTTTGATTTTTTCAGCTGTTACAATAATGTTATTCATAAAGGTGTATTATTTGATATGGCGAGTACACTAACTCTTGGAAAATTCAACAATTTGAATGCATGTTAGGTATACTAAACAATATGAAGGTTCAGATGACGTAACCATGGAAGGTGCCTTCACGTATATTTCGCATAAAATTAAAATTTTACTTTCAAATATCGTTATCTCAACTTGCACACGACTTTCCATTCAATTTTATGAGATACTCTGTATAATATAGTAATTCCGGACATAGGGTCTATAAGATGAGGTCGCCTAGTTAATCTAGTTTGTGCGGTGAGGTGGCCGCGGCCGGAGGGTGCTCGACGCGGGAGCAGGCCTAGCACAAATAGCCTCGCATTTCTTCCCACAAGCCACTCGAGTCGACAGCCGATATCGACCGAGCCTCTCCACCTTTATGAGACAAGCGGCGAAAACCTGTGTCACCATGTCCGTGTACTGAATGACTGAAATTAAGAATACGGCACGCGCGATATTTTTCCAATTATTCATAAAGTGCAAAATTGCACGAGCTACATTGAAGTGTCAATATCAGTTAGCAATTCTGTGTATGTGTAAATTATTTAATCAAGTTTCAAAAAGGCATAATTTAAGCGATAAGCGTATCTATCCGTACATGCCTATTCATACGGCATCAAGGCTTACCGTCCACAATAGGAGCGGTCGCGAGCGGTCGGCGCGCCGCGGTTGGTGGAATTATGTAAACGGCCGTTGGTTTTGAGATTTGATTAATGGCACTTCATTTAGAACAGCTATTTCGCGGAATTCCAATGATATAGAAACTGGTAAGCGCAGAAATTTGAGAATAAATTGTATTAAATTAACTGTGGAGGTACAGCTTAATACAATTTGTATCCCAATTTCATATTACATTTAGTCTTACAACGTAGCCTTCGCATTGAAATTCTGTTGTTCAAATATAACTTAAGTTAATTAGAAGCGTTTCATAATTAAGTATGGCTTAAAATTTATGGTGCCTGGGATGATTGCCAAGTAGCAGTCTCACGATAATGGATTATATTGCACAATTTCAAGAGCCAATCAAATGTATGAAAGAATAGCTTATTTTGTAACAAATAATAAAAGTTGTGTCAAAGACGGAAAGATTTATGAGCTCTCGATGACTGAACGTTTATTATTTCATAAGAATTTTGTGAAACTTTCTTGTTTATGTGGAACATTTTGTAACCACAAACGTTAGAATTTGAAAGCACAGCGAACTTTGTTTTTAGGAATTCTTGTAATATATTGATTAGTACACCGAAGAATTTCTTTCTAAGCGAAACTTAGCTTACAAGTAAATTCCACTGTACTCCAGTCATAACGGATTTCGCGATGACATGTGTTGGTATTCTAGTTATCAAGGAAATAGTCCGCAATTGAAATAAGGTCAATTTATTGTGAAATAGCTAACTTTTATGAAATTCTTCTAGAATTATATTTAGACATTCATCTTTTCAAACGTCCTTGGAGACATGGCCAACGTTAATGCGTTCATAGTATTTAATATTATATTTTGAGGTCTCAAATCTGGTGATTTCACCAATAAGCAACATTATTCGTAGTAAGAGTCGCCAAAGTACCGTTAACATAACCGGACGACCGCATACGACGGCTCTTTGTGTACAGACATACGGCTCTTTAAACATAATTACCCGTTCATGTATGGTTACGTCAAGTAGTAACCGATGTGGTTGTTGCGGGAAGCTTAAAACTGTCGAGGTTTAGCGCTTTGGCGTCCATTAAGATCCCGTCGACAGTTAAAGTTAAACTGGGAGACGCTCTGAATTTTCATCTGAATTTGCAATGCAAATATGGGAAGAAATTGTCGTAGATTTTTGAAAATGTTATATTTCTGTTCTGCTCATAACTTTATGATGGTCTCAAAGGTATATAATAAGGTATATTTGACTGTTTTTTCAATTCGTGTTCAGATTCGTGCGTTGAATAATTATTTCATGGTTTGGAATTCATTTGCGTGTCTTCGCTGAAAAAATGTGATGTATTTATTTTATTCGCTTTAAATTGGTTTTACATGTCCTTTGGTGAGCTTTGCCATGCAAATATTAAAATAAGACAGCTCGACTTAACGATCTCAAAGCGAATCGTCATTTAAGCTATCCATCGGCTAAATGTTATGACGTTACTCGGTGGTTAGTTCCGCTTGCGAAGTAATCGACGTGGAGTTGATCAGAAGAGCGTGTCGGGGGTGGAAGACGAGCGTGTGCCCATTAAAGCTCTGCGGCAGACGGCTGGCCGACGCTGGCCGTGATTGATGACGCCAATTCGCCACTTGTCCAGCCTCGGCCAGTGCACGCCACTCTCGCTTCACCATCGCCGTCGTTATGCGACTTGGCACGCTCTATTCCATCTAATTGGAAATTTTTTACTTGAAATTTAGTGAGGGAAATATGATAGTGAATTTTTGGTCGTTTTTGCGTGTAATTATTTGGTTGAAGTATTTTAGATGTTAGAACTTTAAAATTGCTGAATTGCCTATTGTAGGACAGAAGTTGGTTTTCTAAAGAACTGATACTGTATTATTAAAAAGTGAAATTCTGCTACCAATTTTATTGATTCATAATAAACGAAAACACGTTTTCTATGACGACAAACAAATCTAATTAATATAATATAAAGCATTTCATCGGGTATTTCCGACACAGTCACTCATTAATTAAGTTGATTACAGAGTAACAAAGAGTTTGCCGTTTATTAATAAAGTGTGCTGTCAGTGTTTTATCAATGTAAAGCTACACAGAATAAATGCCCCTGTATATAAATTAATTAACACTTTGTGAACACCTGCGCTACGAGTTAGATAATCCAACTTTGCGCATCGAAACTTTCACAAATAAATTGGGACACCAATTACAAATGTGTGTTAAGAGATCGCACCACGTATCTCGTTACACTTTGAAGTACTTTACTAAGCTATGTTACTCAGAAATAAAGGGGTAAAAATGTGACAAGGAATAGTAAATTTAAATTAAGAGAGAAGGATACTTTTTATTTGTAATATTTATTCGTAAAATATTATAAATCCAGATAAAAGCAAACCATTTTCTCCAATATCGCGAAACTTTTCCATATAATTCCCTGAAGTAACTGTAATATTTTTGATATCGCTTATAACGTTTATGCATCGCTTGAGTAGGCAGCCGATCGATCACAAGTGATCCCGGGTGCGCGGGCTAGGTAATCGGCGTGTTATCTTGAGCGCAGCGTGACACCCAGGGCTCGATCACGCTTAAAAAGATTAACATATTACTCGCAGATTGATGCCGACACTTTCCAAAATAGAACGTCGAGATTTTAGAGCTCCACAATATGCAATTAATAACAGTATATCAGCTTTCCAATAAGAGAGCTCGTTCAGTCTTTAAAATTGGCTATTACTGAAATGAAGTAAGCACGTCCTTCGTTCTAGATAGGTTGTAAAAAACTTTAATAAGCTTTGATGAACATTGCATCAGCAAGACCTGGAAAAAACTGTGTTGTGTTCATTTATAGTTTACCTAGAAATCTGTGTTGTCACTAATGTCTATAACATTTGTAGATTAAAAATTTAAACTTTCCGCTCTTTGTCATTGATGTTATTATCTATTATGTTGCTTCATTACTTAACCATTATGCTATAGAGCGTAATTAAATCTAAAATGCACCTACCTATGTAGGTATATAATAAGTGTAATTTGGATTTAATTACTTGCGTTAGCAGATTTATTTTGGTAAAACATATTACATTTATACGAAATTCTAATTTTGATTATGAAGTATCCTCATCCCGCTATTAATTGTGTATGAAAATCCGCCGCATAACCTGTTATGCCCGGGGATAATAGGTATCATTTAAAAGATTTCAATCGAGTCATTTTCACCATCTCCATAACAACGCATTGCGTTTGTTGATTAAAACATTCGCAATGGTTTTGTTAATGTTTGCGACTTCTGAAATATGCATAATGGTGCTGCTAATGTCCATGGTTCAGCTGTCATGAATTTTAAATGCTTGTACCCATTACAGAGCATGACTTTTATTATGCAATTTTGGCTTTAATGTTGCTGACGAAACAGTGAAATTTATTAAATTTGAAGCATTGAAAGGTCAACGGTGACATGGTATCAATAGGCTTGCAACAAAATGCGGGTCGCACAAAGCTTCTGCATGTCACGCGCGTGATTGATGGTGTCGTGTCCCCTCACTAGCCGCGCTCTTTGTGCCCCTTGCGCAACCAAATGCGCCCGTAAATACCACCGCCGTGTCACCAATAATCGTCTGCATCTATCTAATTGATGTCCGTCGTGTAGCCTTCGTGTGATGTGATACTGATGCGATGTAGGATTGCAAGAAGATTCGTTACGGATTTATGGTTTCTATATGTGATTCATATGGATTTAATTTCTGTTTGGTGTCAGCTGGTGTGGTATGTGTCAGCTGGGCAACAGTTGGAACATTAAATTCTGGGATGGGATTCTGCGGGATTCAATCAAGTATGTACGACGATTATACCAATGATGGGTAAATAGTACCTAATAAACAAAATTCAATTAGAGCAAACAATAAAAAATTGCTACCGTACAAATTGAACCACTAATGAATTGAACAATTCAACACAGTCTATTTATATGTACGACGTAAACAGTTGAACTTGTAAGGTCCCATTGAATTGTGTTCACATTTAATTGCAATGAAAATCAGTCTTTGGTTACATAAATGAAGCGGAAGTGAACGTCTGCACGGGTCCCGCCGCGCGCCGCGTTGCGCATTGCTCGGTGAGCGGAGGAGCAACTACGGAAACGGCAAATTTCGTTTAGAAATGCGACGTTGTTGTCGTATTTGTGTTACATTAAATTAGAAACGTCGGGTTAGGTTTGTTAGGTAAACATTTTCCGTTACCTACTCCATTGTCCGCGGCCCGGCTTACTCCGCTCATATTTGATTAAAATGGAGAATTTCATGAAAATTTGCTTCTGCTATATTATAGTCGTATGCTAAGTACCTTTAAACAAATTATTTTATTTTACCGTTGTGTACCCATCGTTAACGAAGCGTTTTATTGTTTCAGGTTGAGCAAATGGTTCACATTTGCAAACGAATTGGTAGTGCAACGAAACAATGATTCGGGTAAGTGTTTTTAGAGTTTTAGTAGTGAAACAGTGGTTTATGAAGAGAGTGCGTAACAATATGTAACGTCAGTGTGCGACGGTGCGTGAGAAAGGTGTGTGATGAGCTGGAGGCGCGTGTGGGGGGGCGCGTGATGCGCGGCGCGCGCGTCGCCGGCGGCGCGTGGCCCGCGCCCGCGCCCGCCGCGCCCGCGTGATGCGCACGGACCGCGCCGCGCTGCTCGCGTGGCTCGTCAGCTGTGCGGCCGCGCTCTCGACGCACAAGTACAGCACGCGGGTCGTCCGCACCAAGTACGGACCGCTGCGTGGAATCGTCGTGCATTCGCATCCGCAAGTCGAGGCCTACCTCGGAGTGCCGTATGCTACACCGCCGCTAGGTAGCCTCAGGTAATTGATTCTCTTATTTATAATCGAGCCAAATAGTAGCAACACATATGCACACTAGCAAAACTGTAACAAGTCATAAATATGAATGTGTCTCACTGGTAGTATTAGTAGTGAAGTCAGACAAGCGTACGGTAACCCAGCGAAGTTTGAGTCGTTCAATGATCGAGTAATTAATAACTCGAATTTTGGTTGACTCATTTTGCATCGAGTCTGGCGAGAACCAGAATATTGTGTGAAACCCAATGCAACGTAATTTAGCTCACTCAATTAGAGATTCTTAAATCATGGCTAAGTTAAGAGCGTTTCTCTCCTCGAAAATACGACCGTGTCTTAAATGTACAAGTGCGCTTATCGACCGGCGTGAATCACCTATGATGCTACACGCACGGGCGAGAAACTATGTGTAGGAAGACACACAAGCGTAACCCAGCATAGCTTACGTCGATCAATATGATCGAGAAATTAATTACCCTTGAATTTGAATTGACTAATTTTGCATCGAATTTGACGAGAACATTGCAAGAAACTAAATGTGACGTAATTTCGTTAAGTGCTGACGGAGGTTCGCCCGTTGAAAATACGAGGCGGGTATATGACCTAGTGCGGTTATCACCTACCGAGTAACACGTACCTATAATTATCGCCTCAAAACTAACGCCTGTGGGTTAAATCACGCTCTAATATAGTTTATATTGTTTTTATGGTTTTTATCTTACTAAATCTATCTCCACAAAACACAGATACATGCCGCCGGTGACGCCGTCGCAGTGGCGCACGACGCGTCTGGCGGACGCGTCGGGGCCGGCGTGCCCGCAGGTGCCACCCGCCGCCGCACCGCGCGACGACGCGCTTTTGCTGCACCCGCGCGCGCGAATAAGGCAGCTCGAGCGACTGCTGCCCGTGCTGGCCAATCAGAGCGAGGACTGTCTTTACGTCAACCTCTATGTGCCTGTTAATGGTGAGCAGCTGTTATAAGTATGTATATCTTATGCTCAATTAAGATGTCCCGATACATATATATTTTCAAAGTGAGAATGATTTGCGATTCGTGCGAAATGATGTCAAAGTTTCTACTCCGCTCAACTGTCGATTGGCCTTCTAATGGCCGATAACAATTAAAATTCTATTGTGCCTCGTTAATGACAGTTGGAGGTATAAATAAAATAAAATTACCAATAAAACGTATGCTAAATCTGGTTTTAAATCATGGGGTCAGTCGACTCCTACAACTTACTGATCGGGTTCATTACATTGTTGATTTTTGTAACCACCGATTCACCGAACGAATTGTTCATGACACTTACTGACACCTCCTCGTGAAGTATTTACACTTGTAGCTGTGTATGACACCCGCGACAAGTTAGCGGTTGGTCTCTTCCAAAGCTAGTGGATTAAGCCACGAGATGGTATATGAGAATTACAGTTAGGAAATTCTCAAATACAGTCTCGCGGTTGGCAACGTGCCCGGCAAATGGCAATACCTTTGCCCTCATCGCATACACTCTCATATCGTTGTAACTGCGAGTGTACTGAAATACCTTTGCCTAATCCTGCGGCATTACTGGCGCGACAGTTATATATGTGTATAACGTGTGGCACGCAGTCTTTGTTTCCACTTTTTTCTAGTGTAGCACTTGTCTAATAGAGCAGAACAATGGCATCAACATAATAGAGCGGCCGCGCGACGAGGGCTCGCTGCTCATTAATCCTCGCCAGCGGTTTATCCATATAATTTATTCACGTCATTTCCCAGTTAATTCACTGTCCGTTAAACATGTCGCTTTAAAAATGTATCAAGGTAGATATTTTGTATGATACGTTTTCTGTACCCTGTGCGGGAGATTTAATTACGCTTCTGAGTTTTATTAGATTGCTAATTTAACTGTGCTACGTTACAAGCACTTCTAAATAATAATTTAACATAATTAAATTATTATTTAGAAGTGCTTGTAACGTAGCACAGAGAGAGAGATGTATAGTTTCTACTTACTTATATGTACTTTAATCATGAAATATTATGATCTATTATAATTTATTGTTTATCTATTGAGATTTTTCCTCGCAGCGTCGTAGCTTGTCTACGCCGTCGTAGCGCTCGTAGCACCGTAGCACTCCCGTAGCCAGTGTTGTTTTAAAGATTTTTCAATTTTTTATACCTATATTATAGTTGACGGTCAGTATACATAACATAAAGTATAAAGCGTATCTCAAAAGTAATATAAGTGAAACAAGTATGAACAGATGCGCTTAGCAGTCTCACTCTTATTTAGCTGTAGGTATGCTGTACAACAGTACAAGTTGCGTCATCTAACTAGTGTATGCAACACATGTAGCTACGAGTTATGTACTAGCCTATTCGATAGCTACACAAAGCTGCTTATATTTTAAATTGTATATACTATAGTAACGTGGTTAAATAAACAGACAAAGTAATATCATTGGCGACAAAAACAGAATTTTTACTTTAAAGTTAAACTAATTTTGAGGAACTTTTAAATTTTGTAAGAAAATTGGTCCTGCGAACGTGTACGTGTTCTTAGAATTTTTTTATTTTGTTTGTATTCCGGCATGGCACGGAGCGTTTTCTAGTACCTTGTAAGTAAAGTCATGCGGAAAAAGTAGGTAAACAGCATTTGTAAAGCAAGCTGAAGAATAATTGTGTTTAACCGTAATATAAATTGTAGTATTTAATCACGCTCATGAAGGGACGCTCACACCATGCCTACTGTGTGATATATTTTTTTATGATTGCAAAGTAAATTATAAGACTTGACCAAATTATCTGCATGGTATGCAAAGTTCATTTAACGAATAGTAGTGATTTGTTAAATGATCTTTGCATAACATGCAGATAATTTGGTAACCTATGCGTATAACCTATTTACAGAATCAATCTACTTTAAATACATTATATATTTCCTAATGGTAAGAACACTAAAATATTGATGTACAAACCAAATTTTAATGCGAGATCCCATTTTAAGGGATAACTTTGAATAGTAACCTCCGTCTAAACTTGACACGGCTATAATTTATGCACGGCCGGTTCAGCTGCAGAGCACTTAACGCTTCAGAAGTTATAAGTAAATACGTATGTCTGCGCTCACTTGTGAAAAATGAAAGCAAGCACTTACGGCGCATAAGATGACACAGAAGATGCATCGGGAAGAGGAAGCGGGGCTCTGCGGAGGGTGTCGAGGCCTCAATTCCGTAGTGCATTGCAGTGCAGCCTGCCCCCTGCAAGCAGTGCGGAAGTGAGGCTGAGATACCCTAGATCTACGGTTCACTCCGACGATGTTTTGTCATCAATAACGTGAGTATGGAAACCGTTATTGTTATTGTGACGCATTGTGTGCCCTCAAATGTTCGTGTAATGTTTACTGTGGTTAAATGATTATGGTTTGGGCAAATAGTATTTGTAAGTTTATAATGCCTGTGTGTAGTCATCACAAAAATTGTGGTGAACATAATATGACTTGCGTGATGCGAGTATACAGGGTTAAATTTTAGTCGTTTAAATCTTCTAAAGGGGTCATTGTACTCATCAATATGAACAACTTTCACTAAAGGACCAACCTTGATATCGCGAGAAAAAATCAGCTGTTCCCTACATTTATATTCGCATAGCTCGTCAAAATATAGGGAACAGCTGTTTTTTTTTGTAGATTCCTGTTTTGAATTATTATTGATTTCTTGGGTTACGTATATAATATATTCAGGATTATATAGAGTAACAGTATTTCTAGATAGTTTTTTGTTATTGATAACTTTTAAATCTAATAAAGAAAAACTTTTTTAGTTATAATGTTAGAATTAGATTTTCCATCTTTACATACCGAGACTCTTCCGTGCCTCGGAAAGCACGTTAAGACGTTGGTCCCGGCTGTCATTCGTGGATCTTTGACAGTCGTTACGGGTTGTCAAAAGCCCGAAAGTCTGACAACCAGTCTTACCATGGGGTATCGTATTAGTATTAACTACTGGGTTGTGGAGGTCAGATAGGCAATCGCTCCATGTAAAATACTGGTATTCAGCTGCATCCAGTTAGACTGGAAGCCGACCCAAACATAGTTGGGAAAAGGCTAGGCAGATTATTGTTAAAATTCATTTTCCCAGCGTAGCATACTGTTGTTATGTAAATCTTATTTTTGAGGCATTATTTATTAAGATACTTAGGAGGCACTCCCTGATAATCGTTAATTAACAGTATCAGATACCGCTTCGTAATTTATAAGCTGCCACGAGAAGCCTCCATCGTGATATTAATCTAGAGTTTACGTGTAATCCATAACGAACATGTACCTATGTTATTATGTCTGATTTGAATATTGTGTAACCTGCGGGTAATTCCCTTATTTTTAAGAACGTTCACATCCGCATCTCATTCGCAATCTGTCAAAAAAACCATCAATTTACCAACATTTTTGACAAGTTTGACAGATTGCGACTTGAATGTGAACGTTTTCTAAGTAAGAGAATTGGCCCTCTGATTGTGTACCTACTAAAGCTGGATGAAAATAAAAACTTAAGACGAAAAAAAACAACCGTCTTCCAATTTTTTGACCGACTTCCGAAATTAAAGTCATTTTTCACTTTTTAGTATTTTTTTTAAGTCGGTTGTTTTTTGTTTTCTAAATAGTTTAGTTTAGATTTATATGGGACCACTCCTGAAGCATGACCTACCAAACAAAAAAAGAATCATCAATATGTATAGGATAATTGTTATAGTTTGTTTTTATATGTGTGTATTACTAACATAGTTCATAAGTTTCATTGTATTACTAACACAATGGACAACCAAGTCTGAATTAAAGTATAAATAAAATAAATAAATAATTCAAAATTGGCGGAGTAATCGCGAAACAAAAACACAAAAAAAAAAGCATACAGATGAATTGAGAACCTCCTCCTTTTTGAAGTCGGTTATAAGGAAATATGTTTTCTTTACTATATACTCGTATTCTTCATGTTTCTTGTAAGACACGGAATAAGATAATGTATATACAATGTAGCCCAATTCGAAGGTTTATCTTTTTTAATCCAACTTTTAGCTACTATATTACAAATCAGGGGGCTTAAAACAGTCACTTTGGCAGAATCATAATAGGAAAATATTATGAATCATCGTAAAATGTCACAAACTGACTATTCATAATATGATCTGGGTGCGATTCATATTACGAAATTCATCTGTTTGACAGTTTTCTATGGAGATTCGTAAAATGGTCCACATAGTATGAATTGTTTTTGTTTCAAATTAGAGGAATTGCTAATGACAGCTGGAAATTCAGGAAATTAAATGCTTTTAGAGGAATTGCTAATGTGGCCGTTTTAGGCCCACTACTCGTCTTATGTTTCTATGCTCAGTGCCAAGGTTATACAAGTATCAAGAAACCACAACCATATAGTTATTTTAATTAATTTCCTGAATAAGTAACTCCAGTTTGATCTAACTTTGTAATTAATAAGCCAACAGCCTCCATTGCGATATAATTTAGAGTTTTCAGGGTGTTAACAAATGTTTGCGTGTGCAGGGGGTGAGGAAGGCGAGGGCGGGGGGCTGCCGTGTTTGGTGTTCGTTCACGGCGAGTCTTATGAATGGAGCTCTGGAAACGCATACGACGGCACTACGCTGGCGGCCAACGGCAACATTGTGGTCGTCACCATCAACTTTAGGTTAGGAGTATTGGGTAAGTCATTGATCATCTCATCATCATGATCTCATCACCTAACCACGCCAGCTAGCTAGCCTTTCGGTCGCGTATCGGCAAACGTAGTGTGAGATGCTACTCAACTAGCTGGCCCGACGAGCTTAAAAAAGTGCCTGGGACAGACTGGATGCGGAAGGTGGAGGATAGGGTGTTGTGGCACAGCTTGGGAGAGACCTATGTCCAGCATGGGACTGCGATAGACTAATTTCATTGATCGATTTAGCCTTTTTCCAAACATGTTGGGGTCGGGTCGGGTCAGATTTTTAAACTGCTATGAGGACAGGCGTAACCAACACATTTGCCACCTATCCCATAAATGCATTACGAGAGAGAAGAGATATTGTGAGGAAAAATGGTGTCAGGTGCATTATTTTAGTCTGTTGAAAGAAAAGACTAGTCGTTATACTTACATTTAACGCTGTTTATAATGAAAACTAAATAGCTTTCTGCAAGAAATTGTACGGAAAAACTTCATTTTCAGTCAGTTTGGGTTTTAATAGAAAAGCGTTTACTTCACCGTTTTAATTACAGGCTCGGTATAAAATGTCTATAATAGAGCCCTATCATTGTCTGTTGTCGGTAACGACCGCTGTTATTATAATCAGTTTGTTCAAGATTACCCTTTAACTAATTTTGCTGGTTAGTATATTAATTTATTCGTTGCTGCGTAACATTAAACATGAATTAGCTAAGCGTATTGTGTATATTATGTAACTGAAACGTGGAGGATTTCTTATAATCGAGGATCAGTAAAAAATAACAACTCTATCATCGTTAGCAATTAAAGTTTTGAAACTATGTAGGTACGTACAGTCGGTTCTCTTAAAACACGTTATGATCATACTAAAAGAATGAATGAGTCCTAGTGCGAAATGTTTCCTTGTTGCTTGAACCTACAATAATAATTTATTTCTAAGTGAATATTTTCTAATAGGAGGTTATTATGCGAAAATATTAACTAAGAGACTATGTAAAGTATCCTAGGCCTTATGCTATAATAATAGGGAATATGCATGTGATTCAAATATGGGTCAAATATTTTTTTCTATCAACTATGTTACTTCAGAATTATGCCTCCATCAATATTTTTGAATAAAATTTCTTTTTGAGCGACAAATTAATTTTTAAAAAGTACCAAAATACTGTGGGTAATTCAAATACTGGAAAAGGCTAAGAGCGGATGTGACGTAACAATCCGGAATAACAATCAAAATGTCAATGTCAAGTCAATCAACAAGTGTCAAGTCAATGTCAAACGCTCATAGAAAAAGGAGTTTTTGACGTTGACTTGACAGTTGCTTGTCTGTTTTCACGAACTGTGACGTCACCACACCAAGCGCGCCAAATGGAGGGCGTTTAAATAGCCCGGATCGGTTGGATATTTTTAAACATTTTTTTAACTACTTTAAATTGCTTTTTTGCCGTCGAATTTTTTTTAACTATTATTTGTCGATGTAAACTATCGAATAAAAATATTAAAAAAATACATGCATATTCCCTATTACAAGGAAAATATTTCGGGTATTCTCAAATTTTTATATTTTACAGTAGCGTGCGACATTTGATCCAGCTGTAAAAAGACGATTTCGAAAATAATAAAACGAAATTTATTCTGCGTTCCACAGCAACATATAATTTTCTTCGATGCCATTTTATTTTTTTGAGTCGTAAACTGGTGTTAATTTTTTCTGATGAAAATAGATATTATACCAATCTGAAAGTTACTAATAATGTTTTAGTAATTTGGTATTACATATATTTTTGAATGTACTTTTAGACAAAGTGAGAAAATATTATTTATTTTGATAAAGCGAATACATAAAGGACAAACTTTTACTGTTATGATTTTTCAAATAAGTAGGTACCTTGCTAACCTAACCCATGCAAAGGTATAATTCTCATTAAAAATATTAATTAATTTAATTAGGCATTATATTATATTTATAGTTTATAATAGGTATGTGTATCTTTATATTGAAATAAGTTTTTATTCTTATTTTTTTCGTAATTGCACTGTTGTCTCTGTATCACCTTAGGGTTGACTGGTAGAAAATGCCTATGGCATCAAGTCCGCCTTTGCTGTTTTCTGTGCTTGAAGTATAAATAAATAAATAAAAATAGCAAAAGAAAGCACCCAATAGAAGCTGACTGTCGATATGTTCCCCTACAGACTTGTATACTTATACGCGTACGCAAAAGTGGGCCGCTATTGTTTCTATAAATAAAGTCGTTTGTCTGCAAAATTGTACTTGTTTTCACTTCTTTCTTTTGTTGTTGTAATGTAATCAAAAACTATTCAAGAATGCTTTTAGCGTTTCGACAACTTTAATACGTTGTAGGTTGAGTTATATGACCTACCTAAGCAAAAAACTTGCGGTACATTTTTAGCAAAAATATATTTATCCGTGCCATATTTTTAAACATATCTAACTTAAAATTAAATGTACCAAATTAAGAAAACTATTTCTGTTTTTACGTCCGTGCGAAAAGTTATAACACAAATATCGAAACGATACACACTATTCCAAATATTTGTTTTCGAAGTCACTACTCGAAATTGATGTGATAGAAAATATTGATTCACTTGTGAACAATTTTCGTGAGAGGAAACTTTGAATAACGATGACACATCTGGGGGATTGTATGAAATGTGTAAGTTTTCGTATTTACATAAGTGTCGCTATCCACTGGAGTGTATCTCCTCAGACAGACGTGTTCTTGGTGCGCAAAAAATACATTATATCATAATTTATTGAAGACGCTCCGTAGTTTCCGGGTCTTGTTCCGCAGGCGACAGTGAAATATTTTGCATTATGAACCACTATTTCTCAGCTGCAAGGCATGGTCTTCGTAATGTGTATTTATGTGTACATTTTATACTTTGAAATGGTTTATATTCGTGGGAGATTAACATTTGTTAAGCTTTGTGTTATTTTAACTTTTACGTGTTGTTTGTTTGTTGTCAGGTTTTTTAAAGACTGGTGCTAAGGGTTCGGCGCAGGGTAACTTCGGTCTGATGGACCTAGTAGCGGGGCTCCACTGGCTGCGGGAGAACCTGCCAGCGTTCGGAGGCGATCCCGAGCGGGTCACCATCATGGGCCATGGCACGGGGGCTGCACTCGCCAATTTCCTCGCTGTCTCGCCTGTCGCCAGGGGTATGAAATGTTGGATATGATTTGGTTTGATAAAGCGATATTTACATTAAATGATGGTAAGCAAAACCTTCGCTACGCTATAGGTATTGGATCGTTTCCATTCATAATTTTTTGGAGAATCCTGTAGAGTTATTGCGAGTGCTATGGATGACCTACGAAGGTAATTTTCAAGTCCTAACAATATAAAGTAATCCCTAAATGTCATTAAATTAAATTAATTAGGAATATTTTTAATGGACTGCCAGCTAAAACAATAAGGATCTCTGTTGGCTCGATGAGGGAGGGGTAGCGTGGGGCGCGCGTGGCGCTCCGCTCACGTGCGAGTACGCGCGTGGGACAGGCATTGTGCGTAATTATACCGCTCCGGGCAGATTTCATTATTTCGTGTCACCATCCCGTTTAGATCCTCCGTCACTTAATGCGATTAAAAGGGTCACATCAGACATGCACAAGAGGGCAGCTTCCTCCGCGTAATTTGAAAATAAGGTCAACATCATACTTGAGACTATTTCTGAAAAGTTTATTATTAAAGAATACGAGAAACGAAGGGAGAAATAAAAATGTTCTTCTTTAGAAGAGATTTCATTATCTGGGTGATCCTTGTTCAAAATGACAAAATTAAATTAGGTTATCTGTTTCAGAACTACTGAAGCGCGTCATCTTGTTAAGTGGGTCGGGGCTGAGTTCATGGGCGCTGCAGAGGGAACCACTCACGATAAAAAGAAAGGTACCTTTACATTTAAGAATATCGGGTGTGGGCTTTCTGTTAAACAGGCGAGAGGACAATGTTTAGAAAAAATAAGGGGAACCTAAATTGGGAACACGGAAAGTTTTCTTGCATTCGACTTATCCAATTTGAGATGGAAAAGTGGAATCTTTTTACTGTTTTTATATTTTCACTTAAGGAGGATGCGCTAGGGTGGCCCGCGAAATTCAAATTTTCTTACGTTTTTTGCAATTTGCAGGTCAGTATCAGGTTGTATGTTGATCTAAATATATTAAATAATATATAACCTGATACTGACCTGCAAATTGTAAAAAAAGTAAGAAAATTTGAATTTCGCGGGCCACCCTAGCGCATCCCCCTAAAGTCTGCGTTTCGTAGAAAATAATGTTTAGAAGTCATCAAACCTCGGTAAACATTTCTTAAAGAATAACTTTATAAGTGACGCTGACATTTAGATGTCGGATGTTGAGATTTGAGTTCACTTTAAAAAGAGAAGAGACTGAGGCAATCTTTTAAAAGCTTCATAAGTATTGTATGACTAGGTGGCAGAACAGACGGGGTGTCACGGAGACCTGTTGGAGGACGACCTCGCGCCGTGTTTGAGGAACAAGCCACTGGCAGAGCTACTGGCGGTGCGGTTGGACCCGCCGCGGTTTCTGCCGGGGTTCGCACCCTTTGTCGACGGCACTGTCATCGTCAACCCTTCCGTGAGTCTGAATTTTTAGATTTAGGCGTGCCTGGAATATGCACGGTATATGTATAAATATGGAGTGTTAGGACATCGTCGCGCAAACTGTTGCCATGAATTCAACAGATTAAAAAAAATAACAACTCTGGTGGGCCTAGAATCATGTACTGAATTCATGGCAACAGTTTGCTCGTCGATGTCCCTTACTGTAATATGCGAGTAGCTTTGAAGTCAAGTTATTGTAACACAATCACTGAGTCGAAACTAACGAAAATATTTGCCAAGTTGTTGGGTATTTTAGTAATAAGTATATTGCAACACCAACATTAAATGTAATTAATTATCATATCTGTGGCAACACGCCCCTTCCAATTGTGACACTGGTTGAATACAGACGTGAAAGTAATAAGTCCGCCTTTTACTCATTTTTCCTCGGCACCACACTACCAGCACCTCATCAGCCACCACCATCTAATACACCGCTGCACACAAGTAAAGCTTCAGTGCTTGAAGTAGATACTTACGTGCTTTCAACTGTTAGCTAAGTTTAAAATGCTGTGACAATTATTGATACCTACACCTACATTAACTTTGACTTAAGTGATATTATAGACGAAAATGCCATTTTTCATCTTTTGTACAGACTTAAGGTAGGTACATACCTACGTAATGCTCGTCTCATCTGATTTCAGCTCAAACTAATTTATTAGAGCTAGACATTCTTTTACCCCAAATCGGTCGTTTGATCATCAGGAACACATGTTATGAGCGAAATTTTGGGGAAAGCTGTATATCGTTCGCCTTCCTCTTGCACCTCATTCGCAAAATAGCTAATTAATGTACCGGCTTCGGACGAACAACCCCTTTGACGAAATTAACAGGATGTTTTCGCTAACAAATTGACGTCGCACCTGTGTCACAGGCAATGCTGCGGAAAATATGACGCTTGATTGTACATTTACTCTTTATGTTGTTTTCTTTTTATACATAGGTGTGATTTATT
This sequence comes from Lithophane socia, assembly GCA_947522985.1. NCBI lineage: Eukaryota > Metazoa > Arthropoda > Insecta > Lepidoptera > Noctuidae > Lithophane > Lithophane socia. Next base: position 7,979,517 of record OX383256.1, read on the forward strand.
TATTGTAAACCCTTTACTTCTTTTTAAATGATCAATGTTAATAAAAATCTATGCGAAGCATGAGCAGGCAGATAAAAAGTAAGCAGACTTTAAAACATAATTTAATTGTATGAATACACACAGTCGTTATCGTCGTATCGTATTGTATTGTGTACGGAAAAAATATTCAGCTAATATGATCTCTCAACTATGCATAAAATCTAAAGGTAAACATAAATAGAACCAATAAAATTAAACGAAGCCATTTTGAGTCCCCTGTAACGGCTACACAATTGTTATTTACATTTCAAGCAGCCAGATATCGAGAACCAATTAGAATATTGAAGCGTCTAGAATTTGACGAGATTGCCGCAGTTTGCAGGTTACAGCCTAACAACGGCCTACCTGAATAACATTTGATGCCTAATGTCGGCCTTCGACTACCAATTTGGGTTCTGTATAATAAGTATCAATTAATGGTATTAGGGTACGTAGAGGATAGGCTATATCCTATCTTGATTTTATGTGAATATATAGGGGTGAATTTCTACTCTTCGAAATGTTATTTAATATTAACACACTTAGCTAGTGTTCTAAATTGACTTTCGAGGAAATTGATAATATGTACTTTTGTTTTCTTTAATAACATGAATGCTGACGATTTCATGAAATTTTCATTCCATGCACTTACATGAACTTAGAGAGTTGTCTTGCTGATTCTTATATTTATAATTCTGTAAATCAATATTTGTTACGACCGCAAATAATACTTAGATCATCATACAACCTGATACTAACCTGCAAATAGCAAAAAACGTAAGAAAATTTGAATTTCGCGGGCCACCCCAGCGCATCCCCCTTAAGTATAAACTTTACACTAGGTACTAAATTAAATGACTAACTAACTGCCTGGTTGGTTTAGTGGTCGCAATAAGCGGTACCTGCTGACCAAGAGGTCCTGGGTTTGATTCCCGATCGGCCAAAGTGTTATTGGGTTTTTCCATCTAGAATTTCTCAGTAGCAGCCCGGTGTCTGGATTTGTGCCCGGTTGATGGCAATAGGCTCGCCCCCTATTACATGGGACTTTTTTTTTACGTCATTATTACGTATTTTATTTACGTAATTATTCAGCGTATTTATTTCTACTCTACGAACACAATATATTTAATCCAAATGTCCAATCGTGAGTCGTGACTACGTCTGCCTGCCTATTACTTTTCTTATCCAAATAGGCTAACATTCTTTTCCTCTTTATATTAGTATCGTTTAGAGATCTTTTTATTCCACAAGAAAAAGCTTTTTACTTCTGACACGTACCAAAGAAAATTAAATTTTATGTTGAGCATTGTTTCAATTAGCAACTCCATTGAAAGTGCTGTTTGTATATCGTTGGTGCTAACTGTAATGACTTGCACTTTATGCCTATAAATGTATGGCCATTTTCTTAATGATAATTATATTTTATGCGACTAATGGAATGAACATCCAGAGTGTCTATGTTTATGTTTTATTTTTCGATCATGTTCTAATTTCCGAAGTTTCAGTAATTTTAGGACTGCAACATTATCGTTTTTATCTTGATTAGGCATGTGAAAAACTTCAAATTAGTGTGGATACAATCAATTCTATTTCTACAAAATTTTAGTCTTGTAAATTAAAGTTGGTAACGTCGCAAATAGCTGCCAAATATCATATTTCGATTATTTTAGTAGGTAGATTAATAATCAAAACAGCGAAATATTTTGGAATGGACCCTCTTCAGGCGATATTATAATATTGGTCTTAGTATATAACAACTATCTCTAATATTATTATATTAAAGTATGATGTGTTGTCAGGCGCCACCTCCAACGGACAGCTCACGGCTTGGCGCGGGCGCAGCGGCCGTCGCCAACGCCGCCGGACACGAACTCGCTGACTTCTCGCACAGAGAACTACTGTTTGGCCTCACCACCACCGGTAACAACACTTACAACAAACAACCACAATAATTAGCAATCGAATTTTGAAGGTGATCGAAGAAAAGAAGAGCCATTTCACGTTCCGCATGGCTCATGAATTTCCTAAAGTGTCTTGGAACCTGCAACTACTAATTGTTTTTAATTCCTCGGCTCATCAAAATTCAGAGAGTATATACCATAGATTTGTCACGTAAAAGCTAGATAACATCACGAGTCATAAGTCTTCCTTAATGTAAAAAAAGCAACAGCGCCCTACACCTTTATAATCATTAAGTATGTCAAGTCTCAAGTACCTATGTATTTCTCTTCTCCTCACTTGTACACGAGGTATTTCTTGTCGTACAAATAAACAGGCGTAATATACGGTGTTAATATCTGTCTTAATTACGTCTCCATTTAAATTTATGAATTAGACTATTTATTTCAATCCTCGCTTTATGTGAGCCGTATAGGAGAACGACATACAGAGCTTGTTTTATGGTTCCAAGTATTGAAGTTGTAATTCACATAGCGTTAACACACTTCAGAATAAATTGAATGAGGCTTCCGAAGCGAATGATAAATACATGCAAATGAGAGGAATGCCTTCCTTGCAGAATCTTACCTGGAATTTAACGCCCAAGACTTGGAGTTCGGCTTCAACGAGAGCCGACGGGACCGCATTCTTCGCACATTCGTCCGGAACGCGTACTATTACCACCTCAACGAGATCTACTCGACCTTGAAGAACGAGTATACGGACTGGGACAAGCCCGTGCAGAACCCGCTCAGTGTGCGCGACGCCACGCTCGAGGTGAGTGTCGCGGCTGTTTACACCACGCGTGACGCGTTGTGGAAGATAGGACATCAAGTGTGTGCGTGCTGTTTATGTAATTATGTACCGCATCTACCTAGCTCTTCCACCTGTAACTGTAATAATGTATCTCAACAGAAGCAAGTTGATCCCTTTAATAGCCCAGTTTAAAATTAATTATCTTCCTGAACTGAGCCGTTAATACAAGCAACGCCAATGTTAGCAACACTTAAACGCACTGGTTCCCAAAACATCTCATTCACAGACGAATATACTTGAAATGTCATTACGACTGTAATTGAGAAGATCTTTTAATATTGTGAATACAAATAGAAATAACACCGTGGTATTAGCCGTGTACACTGGCATGCTTGAATATAAGATCAGCAGTTATGGAGCAGGGATACTCTGAATATAAATAGCGAAGAGTTTTCTACTCCTCTTTTGTTTTTGTTTCTGAACTGTGAATATAGAACAAAACGATTAGCATCATCGATACTGAAACTGCTGAAAGTTGATAACTGTCGGCTGAGTTGACATTAGCTGAGCTCGCGGTCGGGGCGACGGCGTCGGCATCGCAGACGATCTCAATTTAAGCCTCAAGTGGTTTTCGCTCCTCACCGAACGCTCCTTCGCCGTACAAAGGGAGTTAATGACGCCCGCGCACGCTGAATACACGATGGCCGCGTTGAAAGGCTTTATTGGAAAATACTTGCAACACCTAATAACCCGACGACATTGTAATAATTCAGCTGACGGCAATTACTAATCTTAAGTTATGGTAATATTTTGGTAATGATGTAAGTGCGATAGAATGTTGATTAATGAATAATCATTAATCAACATTCTATACTACTTTTATTTTATGTCTACTTTATGCCTATAAAGGCATAAAGTAGACATAAAATGTTCGTTGTTGTTTTATGTACTTGCTCAATTTTAACATATTTCTTTATTAGGTACAAACATGTCGGTGTTTCAAATGAAAAATAAAAATGCTGCTTTAAAATAAAAATCTGCATTTCAAGCGAAAGTTGAATATTGAAAATGCTTTATTAACTTTTATCAATTCTTTTTTTGTGAAACTTCTTTTGTTTCTTATTTTACAACATGTTTCTTCCACGAAAACGTTGTCAGAAATCTTGAATCACTAATTGAATTCAGGTGCTAAGTGACGGACGGACTGCGGCGCCACTGATAAGACTGGGTTATCTCCACGCGCTGAGAGGCGGCACGACTTACTTCACGCATTTTCACCATCTCTCACAAGACAAGGATTATCCACAGGTAAGCTAATTATCTAAGGGCGAATTTTACCAATGGAACTGAACGCGTTCAACATAATATCTAAACCGAGTTCAAGAGTTGTCAGTATGAACATTCCATAACAAAGATGACACTGCCAGCTCTTGAACGCAGTTTAAATGTCAAAAGGACAAAAGGAAAGGACTTTAAACTCGGGATATATTGAAGCAGTCATCGAATCCTTTATCAAACATGATGAGTGTACGACTACTGGTTCGTAATTGCAAACTATGTCTTTTTGATTTGGGTTTCAAAAATGTCATGTATTTTTATTCATCAAAGTTGGCAGAAAGTATACCAAATGCAGAAAATATTTGCCATTTCTCCCTTCCAAATACTACTTCATGTAGATATATTAGTCAGTTAGTATATATATCGGCGACATGCACACTCAACATAACGTGGATCTTGGCAACGGCTTATCAACTGGGATGGTGGCGTAGCGCTTTTCTTCTCCAAAGTTGTTAATCTTCGTTTATGTCGGCCATAAACTCTGTTTGAAATAGATTCCGTTAACTGAATGGACAAACAAACAGCTATATTTTGGATAGTAACTTTTCTAAGTAAACAGACTAAACTTCTTTTGATTGAAGCGAACGTCAGCGAGTTTTCTGTTTTAAAGCTTGATTAACAGTTTTGTTAGAAGCGTTTTTGACTGGAAGCCTATCAAAAGTATAGTCAACTTTGGACAGCACAAAATATATCAACGTTCTAATAAATTAAACGTTGACTAGAATGTAGTGTTGGGCTATGACATGGTAAAAACTAGGCCCATTATATTTCGCAGTTTGAGTTACACACCTCAAAATAATATTATAATCGTAATCAATATATTCTAAAACATGCTTTTGCCCGCGCCTTCGCCCGCGTGGATGTCGGAAATATCCCACGGGAACGTACCTACTACCGTGCCTAATTTCAGCCAAATCCGTTCAGCCGTTCTTGTCCCAGTCCGGAACATACATCCAGACAAACGGACAAATTCTTCGTTACTATTTTATATTATATGTATAGATCCTGCAATATGTCACGCACTAAGTTGTTAAAGCAGCCGTTGACAGGGCTGCGGTTGTCAAAACGTGTGGACGCACGTGCGGTTGCGCGGTGAATTGCACGATGTCTATACACCTGTTTGTTATTTCGACAACCCTAGTGCCACCACTTGAACAGACTTGTTAATAGGACTATGCGGGCTTTTGGTTTAGATTCGGGTCAAGTTTGACGGTTAGTGCTAAGGGTAATATACTACGTAACTGCGGTAGTAATTGAGAATGTTACTACAAACCTCATCCAACACTAATGGTGTAAAGATATAAGATCTTGAATCATAAGTTGGATTTACAGAATGTAATACTGAAATGTTGAGTAGAAGGGAAAACTACCCAGGATCTTGGTTTATAACTTTTATTACAGGATAAGGCCTAGTAGTAAAACTTATAACCAACGATCGCGCAATGAGCGGTAATATAAACTAATAACTTATTTCCGACTAATAGAAGAGAAACATGGAATAAAAACAATTGTTTTTGTACAGAGGCCAGGTTCGGTTCATGGCGAAGAGCTGCCATATTACCTGGGCGTGCCAATCTCCCTGACGCATCATCAGCAAAACTTCACGCAGCAGGAGCAACGAGTGTCCAAACTGTGCATCCATTACATCTCGAACTTCGTCAGATATGGGTAAGAAAAAATAAAAGTTATAAAACTAGAACCCACCTACGAAAAAAAGTCAACTAAAAAGGTATAGTTGGGTTTCAGTTTTACAACATTTTTTTTTTTTTTGGTTAACTACTCCTACTTATATATATTTTTAAAGTGTGCTAATTAAGCCCTTTCATTTGATACCCAACATGGCCTCATTATTTTTTTATTTTTTTCGTTTCTTGACTTTATGTTCTCTAGAAGGCGACAAATTGGCTCTCAGCTAAGCAACAGCTGACTTGTGCCTCGGGTAAAAGGAAAGATGGGATCTCAATCCGGCGGGGTTCATTGCTTAATCTATGAAGCAATGAATTAGGAAGTTTCATCAAAACCCTCGGATTGTGATTGAAAGTAGGCATGTTACGCAATTAGGGTGCGGGCGGAAAATAATGAACGATAAGCGAATGTAAACTGACGGTAAATTGTAACACAGATTAAAAAAAACTAGTTCTGTGGATTTAGAGCTTTTGAAAAATGAATAAATGTTTACATAACATGAACATAACATTTCGCCAGTTATGTTTAAGTACAAGTTTACGTAGGTATCTCAGCTTTCTGGAATATGATTATGTTTATACTTTATTTTTCTGAAATAGATGTTGTTAGCTTGTTGTAAATTCGGTGGCTTGTATAACCTGAAAGATTTCTGATTATCCGTAAATCCTGTAAATAATTTTGGTATAAAAAAACGGGAAAAAACTTTCGAAAAAACGAAGGTGTAAAGAACATCAATGTGTGGTGAGTAGATTAACCTCGCGTGCGTATAGATCAATCGGTATTGAGCCAAAAACCACGAGTAAACATGTCTACGTAAAAGGTTTACCTTTACTTAATACACGTACAACTATTTTAGTGGCTAAGTCAAGAATGTTGTGGTAATGGAAGGCATTCCGAATTGAATTTGTTGAGAAACAAGATCTTTCAATAAAGGTTTAATAACGTGAACAATCTGCAGTGAAATATTTCATTAAGAAACATAATTTTGTAGTCAGTATGTCGTTCAACAAAAAATGTTCAACAAATATTCTACTGGCACTCATGTAGAGCGGACGTGTGTATAAGTATAGATAAACGTTGGCGTTCCTCCGCGACCTCATTATAATCTATAGAATTGATTTATCTAGATTGAGGTATTTTCTTTGCAGGGCATTCTTGATAGCCTGTTTTGTGGCTGCTAGGTTTTTTAAATCGAAAGAAATCGTAAGCATGTTGTACAGTGTGAAGGTTCTGCAAGTTTAGTGCACTCATTCGATTGGAGACCTTGTTCTCCACAATGTCCACACGTATTAGCCAGGTAGTAGTCACAGCTTCCTGACAAGTCTTTTCAAGATAAACATACTGTTGATATTTAAAGCATCAGTGTCACAAGTGTATACGTATGGTCTCTCACTAGGCAGGATGTCCAATTAATGAACACTCGATTTTGGTTTATAAGCGCCTTTCTTATGCTAGCGTTACATCAAGAATAAAGTTGCACGTAGTTCCATCTTTTTTAACCGACTTGTGACTTAAATTTATAGAGGCCAAAAAAGAGTCACGGGACATCGGCTACATTCATGCTCATAGATGCAATCATAAACTTTTTGATCACTTAAAACGGTCGGTACAATATAACTACAAATCTTGGTCAGTCGTCTCGGTCTTCTCATAAGGGGCTCTTCCACTTTCAGGCCGGTGGCACTACGTAGCTGAGATGATTTTCTAAGTTTTTCAATGTCGTCTTTGGACTCCGTGCTGATTATAACGCGGTGCAATTTCATATATCATATATTTTTGGCAAGAGTGTCGTCTCTAGATTTTAATTTGTCCGTTGGATAAATTGCACACGAAATGACATTATTGGGGTGCAAGTTATTATTTTTATTGGTTTTTACCATGTCACCGAACAAAACTTTTTCTGCCGTTGGTGCGCACTTTTCTTAAATTATTTTCAAGAAATTTTCGTTCTGTTTTCACTATTTGACATACTTAATAATTCTTACATGTTTCTAATGTTATTCACTAAAGTAAATCACTAGCTTAGCAGAACAATGTGCGATTCATTTTCTAGGTCACAGTTAACTCGGATATATTTTAACGACTTATGATAAATAATATTGCTTATTTATGTTATATACTTACTTTTATATTGCTCTTTATTAGTTATAACACATAAAATAGTTTTAACAAAATGAAGTACTTATAAATAAACATTCAATTTTTATTTTTTGCTGACCCGGCTTTTCAATTTTAAAATATTACATGCAAAAAAACAAAAAAAAAATCATCATTTCAAAAATCATACTGTTCTAGTATGATTTTTGCAATGATGTTTTTTTTTTGTTTGCAAAAATGTCTTACGATGATGCAAAAAGTAGGAAATATTTATTCTTAATTTGAATAAAACCATAATTTATACTAGATAAAGTTATTTACTATTTGTTTACTGAATCTTAGATAATACTTTTGTATAATGCATTTGAATGTGTTATCTGAGATTACTTCTTCCTAGTTCAAGTAGAATCCAATTATTATATACCCTCTAGAAGTTGAAGGCACTATTTTTAAATATTTATGTAAATCAAATATTTCAATAAACAATTTTAATAAAGAAAAAAAACTTTTCTTATTGATGAACATACTTTAATGTATTTTTTTCTTTAGAAATCCCAATGATCCATCGGCAACACCACCTCCTAGTCCAATGCTGGGCGAGACTCCTCGACTGGGCCCCGACCAGACCCCGTACTGGGACACCTACGACACCATCAACCAACTCTACATGGAGATCAGTGCGTAACTCCGAATATATATTATATTTTATGTTACTGTCAACGAAAAACTTCCTGATTAGTTTATACGAATACATATGTTACGGATCCCAGGTTTATGAACCTTTCCGATTCCCTTTACAGCTCAACTACTCGAAGCCGTAGTAATACAGTTAAATAAATGGAACTCGGAAAGTTTCGTAGCCCGAGTAGTTGTGAAGATCAGCATCTGTTAACACAACAACGTATAAATACAATTAGTATGGATTTCAGCATTGTGTCTCTAGGAATTTGGAGTTGGTCATTTAAAACTTTAAGGTCGCCCCCGTGACCCCTGCGGTTACGGTTTGGGCCCATTTGTTTCAATTGTGTGGCGACCGGCGCAGGTGGCAAGCCGGAGATGCGCAGCCACTACCGCGGACACAAGATGTCGCTATGGCTGTCGCTTATCCCGCAGCTGCATCGGCCCGGCTCCGACCTGCCCGACGCCGCCATGCGACACCATCACTTCCAGGAGGACAACGCCAACTACTATGAAGGTATGTCATTAAATGTACCTAGCATATAACATACAAACAAAAAAACATAACAAAGAAACATAAGCCCACTCGAGACATTACAAATCTTAAATCAATGAAACATTTGATGAATGGACACTTTTGTGGTGCAGGTGCAGTGCGGGCGCAGTCGCTGTCGCGCGCGCACGTGCCGCACGTGGTGGAGCTGGAGGGCGGCGCGCGGGCCGGCGCGCGCAGCACTGCGCCACCGCGCGCCGCGCCACCTCGCCCGGCGCCCGCCGCGCCGCCCTCCACCGAGTGCCCCCCCAACGCCACGGCGCCGCCCGCGCACCCCGACGACGCGCTGCTGCGCCGCCTCGCCTCCTCGCACTACCAGTCCTACACTGCAGCGCTCACCGTCACCATCGCCGTGGGCTGCTTCCTCCTGCTGCTCAACGTGCTCATTTTTGCCGGCATCTACCACCAGCGCGGCTCGCGCCCGCGCCGCTCCAAAGACGATCTCGCCGAGGCCGGTAGCTCCTCGTCTTCGGACAATTATGATGGAAAGCTCGACTACGAAGTGCGCGCGTTCGACGGCAAGGGTTTCGGGTTCGAGTGTAAATCGGCCCACGTGCCGCGCGGTGCGGGCTCTAAATTCGACCTGCGGACGTTGTCGGACTGCGGTGAGCCGACGTTCGGCGAGTACAGCTGTTACGACGAGAAGCACCGCGCGGCGCGCAGTTCCATGCCCGACGTGAGCGTGGGCAGCGCCATCGAAGCGGGGAGCGTGGTGTGCATCGACACGCAGAAGCCCGACATCCAGAAGCTGGATCCGGCGCGCGCGAGCGTCGCGGGTCCTGTGGGCCGCACCAGCACGTTTGAACCACGCGTGGTGGACAGCTCCACACAGGTGAAGTTCGGGCCGGACGGCGCAGACAGTGCGGAGGGTGCGGGGGGCGCGGGGGGCGCGGGCGACGCGGGCGCGGAGGGGGAGGGGGGCGGTATCTTGCGGGCGCCCGCCGCGCCCGCGCCGCCCGGCATCATGAAGAAGCGCGTACAGATACAGGAGATATCTGTATGAGGGTTCCTCGACGCCGCCGCCGAGGTCGTGGTCAACAAGCGGACTAAGTTGTGATGTGTGATGTCGTTCGAACGTGTACATAGGACCGTGTCTGTACTCATCTCGTAAACGTGTAAATATAATTGTATCTAATTAAAATGATTAGTGAGTGCGCGCTAAATCGAACCGAAGAACGTGTGAGTGGAATCCGTTGAATCCTGGGGTACCTATAGTGCTGTGACGGAGTGTCATCACGTCTTCATTTTCTGCTCAATTACCCGTTGGATTGAGAATGTAAGAATATTAAAAGCGGGTAAAGTGAGCGTCGATGTGATGTGATTCAAAATGGAGGAACGTTTTCATATTATGCCATGAATAGATACCGCCAGGTGTTACAAAGAATATTTTTCAGCTAAATGTGACAATGTCTGCTACACTATCTGAAACGCATTTGGCTAAAACATATTATTACTAACTGCCTGGGACATCTTATAACATTCAATTTAATGGCCTACTTACTTAATGATTGGATATATGATAATGGTGTGAAAGGGATTTCGTCTGATTCACTGTGAAAGGCAAACTTGGCTCGAGTCCTACTCTGTAATCTTTGTCTTGTTTTTATGACTCGACAGAGATATTATATACATGCAAGTTGCCTTTTATGGTAATAATATGCCAGTTATAATTTATTTCTACTGTCGGATATAGAATGAAGGAATTGTAGGCTCTTGTGAATATATACGTATTTAATAAATGTGAATATAACAATAAATTAGTGACAAAAGACTTAACAACAAACCGACATTAGCTGTACATACTTATATCAAACGAAGTGTTTCAGGTATGTAGGGTAAAATAACTATTAATAAGACATTGTTTAAAAAACATCGCATACGTTGTAATTTTTTGTAAAGTTACTTTTAAGTGAGGTGTATTGATTTTTGAGTAGTTTTTGATAAGTAAATATTGAAAACTTATTACTTAATGGACGAGTACACAGAGAGCTCTAAAATATTAGTCCATGCTTGTTTCCAATCAAGTCTCAAAAAGGTAATCAGGGTAATAGACGACACAGTCAACTCTTCGGTCCTCCAAAATAAGCCCCATTGAGTATCTCTCCAGAGATTCATAATATAAAAAGATAAGCGTAAGTATTCATATTGCAAGGGTTCCTTTTATAAACCTAATATTTTTTCTTCCAGTCATATAAAAATGGAATCAGCAGAGCTGTCTATTCAGCAAATCACCAATTAGTCCCTCATTGTGCGTGAAATACGTCTCTTTTATATTACTCTGTTACCAGCGATCTCGCTTTATCTTCGTAAAATATATCTATGAAACTTACTAAAATGTCAGTAGATTTTCTCTTACGACTACATTTTCAAGAAAATTGATAAAAAAGCGCTGATTCTTTCCAAATGTCAGGTATTATACTCTCATCTCGGTCGACAGTAGATAAATTCCCAGTACTCGTCCATATTTTTATCTTCACAGGAATTGATGATGATTATCTAATGGTGAGTAATATTTAATACTTACACCATTTTCCACATTGTGACAAAATGTGAACTATAATAAATCTAATTTATTTACCACATTGCAATTTTTGTGCTTAGATTATTATTGATGAAATGTAAAACAATTTTAAATGTAGGTAAACTGGAATTGACTATTAGTGTAGCACGACTGTTTTTTAATTGCATTACCTACTTAATAAAATTTATTTCTATCTGTCTAATTGCTATATTATTTATTGAATATATATATTTTTTTTATAATATACTTAATTATGCCAAAACTTTTCCACGTGCCAAACTATGTATAGAAAAATATTTATCTAATATTTCGAGTGGAAGAGTCAATTTAAAACGCCAGACAGGGTTCTTACTAACCTATGTATAAGGCACGGTTTTTTAATAAAATGTACTGAAATTCAATATTTTGTTAATTTCTCAAGGAATTTTTGTAAGCTATGTTGATGCGACATTTATTCGCAGAGAAAGTTATTTATTTCAAACAAAAAATGTTATAGAGCTTGCCAGATTTTAAGAAGCTCTTTTTAAACTCACGATTATTAGCATCCTTAATGATTTAGAGTACCTACCCGCATAATACTCGTAAGTATAGTGACGATTTAGGAAAATATTGAGTTTGACATCAATAAATGAAAATATTTATTCAAACGAAACGATGCAGATTTAGCAAATAATTGATGTATAAAAAATATATTTTGAAATCCTTAGAGGAATTGTGTTACTAAGTTGTTATAAATTACTGGTACTTTTATTATTGTTACAGTATATTTTTATGGATATGTTAAAAACAACTAGGTTAAAGTAAATAATTTCAAAATATTTCTATATGCTGAACATCAACATTTTGTTACAATTTGGTGTTTAATGGAATGCATAAAATATGGTGTCGAATAAAGAATTGAAATTTAAATGTTTTTGATTTCAATAATCCATTCTATGAAAGCTACGTTTTTTCCTGAAAAGATCAAACCATAAAAGCTAGCACGATATTTATTTATATTTATTTATTTAAGCTTGTACACCAGAAAATACTAAGCAAAAAAAAAATACACTACAAAACATACAATGGGTGGCCTTATCGCTTTCTGCGATTTCTTCCATATATACCTACACAGCGATATTCACAGTGTATTTTAATTATTTTCATTACCTAAGCTCAGCCTTCTCGAATGAAACGAAATATTCGCTGCTGAGTTAACATAAGCCGGTAGTTGAATTTATATAAAATCTCCAGTTTTAAGTATTTCATTTTGAGCTAAACCTTCGCGGCTTGCTTTCATGCAATCCACAAGGATTAATAATAAATTGAACTAGGAATAAATGAAAATGCCGAGAGAACTACAAGGTAGAAAGTTAATGAAAGTGCTGATTCCCGAGCTACCGCCGCGTGATAATTCATTTAGTTCATTCAGTTACTTTGCGACAAAGCGAGATGGTGTGTTTGGAATCGCAGCGGTCTAGTTTGCCTCGACACACACCCACGGTGATTAATTCACGGCGAACTAACTAAATCCATTCCCACTATTCAAAGAGATATATGACGAGGGGAATCAGAGGTCATTAATTCTGGACACACCATCACTTGTTGCTTATTCAAACACATAAATTATCCCCTGGATTAAAAATTGCTTCAGATGGGTTATATGAATAAATTAGTTAATATTATGAAAACTCCGTGCAGTCCTTCGTTGCTTGGATGTTCTCGGATTAGGCGCACATGTAAGGTTGTTATGTTCGCAATATTGGAAAAGTTTACCGAAGAATACAGGATTAGAAAAGTTCTAGACGGCAGTGAGACGGTGGAACATCAACATAAAACTTTGTAGGTATCTAACACTGGCCTATATCTCTTTTAAGATTGTCAATGCTTACTTTATTGTGTCATGAAACCAATCGGATTGTGGTTTTTATGACGCGGTGCCGCTCGAGAAACGTGGATGGAGTTATTGCTATTATGCTAATTCAAATTATGCGGGTAATATTTAAATTCATAGAAGTACTCATCAATTTTCAGCTTGAGGAAACTTGAATTTATTCCGAAAAGTTTCGTGAATCTGAAGAAGGGAAACTTCGTCTAGTAGTTATTTCAACTTCAAATTCTTCTCGGGATAGCACCCACCACAGTCCCGCTTTATTTTAAGAGCTCGTTTAGTTTTGTTTTGTTGTTCAAGTTTGTGTAACAAAACAGCGATTAGAAGCACGAAAATGAGCGGTGACATGTACTTTACGTAAGTTTAGTTGAATTAGAGGGCGTGAATTTTATTAACTATCAGTCATAAATGAATAACTGTTAGACTGTTAAAGGTACATAGGTACATAGATTGACTCTCAGCGTGTTGCATTTTTCAATATGAAGCGCAAAATATCTACGTAGGTACCTAAATACTTACTACCAATTTTATAAATACATAAAACCACAGACAAAACTTAGAATTTACTGTACCATAATATATACGGTAATCATAAGTAAGGTATGTTGACCCAGTACATGTATTTAGATATGTTAGGATTTTAATCTCTCAATTGATTCCGTTGCAAACAAGCCAACTTCCATTATATAAACAAGCAGTGTGCCGGCGGCGATAAACATTTAAACATACCAAGTTACGGCAAAATAATTGCGTTTCCATTTGGATATGTGAGCGAGTCCAGCTTGTAACGAACGGGGAGAGCGAATGAAGCGGACCGCGAAACCTTCAAATTGAATTTTAAGCATCCAATTTGTTTGCGCGGTGGTGCCGCATGTACCGGGTTATATCAACGCGGCATCGCTCTACCCGGCTACCCGGCTACCCGGTTCCCGGCTACCCGGCTACCCAGCTACCCGTGCCTCCCGCGAGTTCCCACACTCGTAAAGCGATTTTTGCAAGCCGCACTGTGACCTCGAACGGGATTTCGATGAATTATTTATGCACCTACTGCGCGCATGTATTAAAATAAAAACTGCGTTTCCATTACAAAATATGAGGCTTCATCGGATTTGGTCTAAACTATCATAATATTTTATTTTACCTCATACCCTATTAACGAGAACGGTTTTGGGTTCTTGGGATATATGTGTCCAGTTTCTGCCTAAGCTTAATTACTTTAGAGATAACGGTAATTTCTAATGAGTTAATTCCCGGCGCATCAAATTCTCCCATGTACGCAACTAAGTAGGTCGCTGAGTTAAGCTTGGTATTTTATATTTCGTGGGTCTATTTCACGCCCTCTTGGTATTTCGCTCCAATATCAGTTATCTCCAATTCTCAAAATTCTATACACAGTCGGGTGCAAACGAATTATACGAATGTAGATCGCAACTTAAACGATTTTCGCATATAATAATTTATATTTGAAAAATTGTTAACTTATGTTAACTTTCATGTTTATGTAATAATGAAAAGCATTAAGTTTCTAAATAATCGTGGTAGTTCTAAATCAGTTTGTCAGAAGAGCTAGTATTTAACAGTTAATAAATGAATTCTACGGAAATATATTTACCTACTCAGGTTTTCTACAATGGCCGGGTTAAACTTAAATAAATAATCATGTTTCTGAGCTTTGAACTCTAAATATTGTTTTATCGGTAGATTTGTATTATCCCGACGTTACCCCTTTCATGAAATATAAGAAGGAAAAATATATTTTGGAAATGTAAAGGTTTGATAGATGATTTCCATCGTTTCCGATTTGATAGGTAGACGAAAGAAAATAATAGTTTGTATTTTCCTACTGCCGCAACTTGTGAAAAAAACTCAATGAAAGGAAAATCTCTTTATTTGGTCAGTATTATTATATTATAGGGCAGTATTTGTTATTTATACATAGAGTAACGACCGGTGCCTACTGCGCACGGGTGCAATGGCGACATGTGAGAAAATCGAGATTTATAAGTAAAATATTATTGTGTTATAAACATAAACCTTTCGAATAATGATCTCAATGATGGTGAAAACGGTATCAAAGTGCATTGTCTACCTAGTTTAGAAAGTCTAAGGAGTCACACAGACAGACACGAACCAACTTTGTTTAATGCTACGGCTACACTTCGCGAACTTTTCTTCGTGCGCTCTCTGTTGCTCAGCGAGTAATTGAAGGGTGTGCGACAGAGAGCGCACGTAGAAAAGTTCGCGATAACGCGAAGTGTAGCCGTAGCATTATAATGTAACTAGAGACTCGCTCCTGCTTCGCACGGTTTTTTGGACTTCACAAAACATCACAGATTTCTTAGTTATAAGTAACTTTAACGTGTATACACATAAATGTTCCGGAATAAATTCTGTAAACGATGGTGAAAACCTCATCAAAATCTCATGCGTGGTTTAGAAGAACAATGTGGAAATACAAACAAATACGAAAAGCGACTTTAATTTATAGAAGATAGACATAGGTAGGTACACGGGAAAACATTATTTATATTTCCGAGAGGAAAAAGAGAGAAATACATAATACACGATTTCTCTGATTATACCTACATTGGGATACTTAACTACAAGTTTTTCAAAGAAATATAAGATGGAATACCTACATTTAAATACCAAATTGAAATACAAATTGAAGCTGTACTTAAACAAAACGCTGGAACGGTCACAATAAGATAAAATAGTCGTGAAGTGCTTCCAAACTACGGTTAAGACCGTCAACACGCTGAAATAAAGTTCTAAAGACTAGGCGACGCATTAGAATTTCAAAAAAGCTTTGCTTTCCAAAGTGTCTAAAGACTTTTGCTTCCTGGCCAGAACAGTTCTACTGCCTGAGTATTTTTAGCAATTGTGTAAGATAAAATAAATTCCGTAGTTTCAGTTTGTGTATCATAATATGTAGATGTAGCCAACAACACAAAGATTTAGGAACAAAACTTTACAAAAAATAATTTTCAGTATCTATTAATTTCTTGAAGAGAGGAAGAAAACCTGTGAGTTTCAGGTATTGTAACTACTTACGCTAAGAATTTAAGACCATATATTCACTTCGTTGAGTGAAGTAAACACACGTAAAACACATACCTGCGTAATTTCGTCATTTTCTTCTTTTGATCCTGTTAATTTGTAAAATTTCAACTTACCTAAGGAAAGGCTGAATAAAAAGGCAGCCATAACGAGTCATTTGCTCACATCCGGCCAAATGAGTCCTGTGTGCAGGTAAGACAGCGAGGCGGCTGTGCGCGTTACATAATTCACGCCTCTTCAAACACTCACTTTTATTTTACAGCTTACGCGCGTCGCTTTTGATGTGCTCGCGAATTTGTGAGAGATCTATTTACAAAGTGCGGGAGACAGTTATTGCATTAGCATTATGTGGTTTTATTTAACACTGTTAACTGAGAAACGCTCGAGCAGCAACTTACCCTGCACCACAACACCACACTGACCATATTTTTACAGCGCAAAAGTTTCACAACTTGTTTATTTCTCAGCTCGTAATCAAATTACAGGAACGGTTCAAGTATCATCGTTACAAAGGTTATTCCTACAAATTGAATAAGTAAACGGCTAAGTAGGTAGAATTTCGGCAAAGTTTTAAAAAGGTTTCTTTAAAACTCGGATAGCGTTGTCTACAGGCAGAGTAGCTTTTCTGTAAAAGGTATGAATTAATAACAATATCCTTTCTTAGATTAATTGTGTCAGAGACGAGACACAATTTTATTGACAAAGGTAAATTTACGTAAAATTGGATTAAGTTTATGTAACTTTATTACAAAATATTTATTAAGATTCTTTACTGAATGATGATTTATCTCAACTTGGTGAGCAAGAACAGTCGGAATAAAAGACTAACTAACTTATTTTCTATGAATTTCTCCATGAAAATGAGAACATGTATTACTGCCATTGTGTGAAAAAAAAACAAAGGACGTGTAGGATTTTTTTTATTCAGCAGGTAGTTAAAGGTATGTTAATTTGCTCACGTAATATGAATATTTCTGTGGATTAGTATGCGAGCGGCGGCTGCAGGTGCGCTGAAAACTGATCGCGGCATACGACCCTACGTGATGCGCCTTCGACAGGCTATGAGGAGACAGAAGGAGCCATGAAGAGCCAAATGACCGCTTTAACGCCTCACTGAATTTCTTAACGATAATCTGAGAACGAAGGAGGGAATCGTGATTTTATGGCTCATACGCTAAATAAGTAATTGGTTCTCGCAGAGATTTAGCCGTAGCAAAGTCGTCGTAACGCCCGCGCCGTGCTTCGGTGGCTATACTGACACCTCAACGGATTGATATCCACACTGATTGTGTTGTGTAGAACAAAATTAACTGCTAACATGATACACAAAAATATAGAATAGATAAGTTTAAATATTGATTCAGCCACAAGTTGTTAGACAGGGAGTATCCCTGCCTGGTTTCTGGGCATACATGCAGAATCTAACGCGTCCTCTTTAAAAAATAATGAGACATTAGGTACATCAGTTAATAGGCGTCTCTTTTTGTGGGCGTAAAGTTTATATTACGTAAATAATAATTACTTAGCACTTTCAGAGCTAAGTAATTTTTTTTCACTTTGAACATTTAAACGGTTTGACAGCAAGTTCTAAGATTTTGGCACCAAGGTAGAATTACTGATAATGGCTGCTGTTACCAGAAATGAATTTATGTGGCGTGTCATGTTTTGATTGCCATAGTTTGGGTTTTAGGATGTAGTTAAAAGCTAAGCCGTTTCAAATCGTACCAGTAAGAACATTTTATTAGAAGGCCTAAGATTTACTAAAAAAATCGGTGATTTAACAGATTAACGCAAACATTGTTGGCTTGTTTCAAGAATAAACTTAGTAACATGTTTACTCATTCGATCGTACGGAGCAAACTAATTGTCAATATTTGTACAAAGTTAACCCCGTCTTGTTGCTACTCAAGAATACAAATATAAATGTATGCCTACTCATCCATACGTATTATACTATCATAGATATCAATTTTTGCATCAACACAATACTCATTGCACATTTCTGTAATATTTATTCATTAGAAAATATCTACCGGGAGCCGGGACAAAATTACGTGTTCAACTAATAAAAACTTTATTGTTTGGAGTTTTATTCTCTCCGGAAGGGAGAAAATATTAATTGTGTTGTATTTTAAAATAGAAAACAGTACACCACATATTACTTATTTATAATTATTACGTATTGTTCAGGAGTTTTTTTCTTACCTGATTTATTTTTTAAATTATTTGTTGATACTCAGTCAATTTTTTTGTACAATTGTACAGCACTAATGTGTTTTCCACTCCTAATATTTCTAGGAACATCGAGTTTAGATATTTTATGTTAAAAGCATGTCGATACAAATGTCAAGGGTTTTTAAGTTTCGTCCTCGTTAGGGCAACTTGGAAAAAGCTTAAAAGTCTTGATATTTTCACAGAAATGTAATATATTTTTGGATGAAGAAGGAAAATTAGTTGGAGTAAACACTTATAACATTGTGGACAATCTTTCTTCTAATACCTGTCTCTGGAACACCCATATATACATAAATTGTAAAGGAAGTACCATAAAACTAACTGACCGAGAGACGACCCATTTCCCGTAGGTATTGTTACTTGTGCACCTTGCCCAAGTGCCCATCCACTCGAATTTGTTTAATAATCCTTTTTTTGTTCTTCCCTGTCCAAGTCTTGCAAATACTTATTTTTTTTGAGAAATATTGCGATAGTTTACAATGTGTCAATAGGTGCAAATTTAGTCATCAGAGAGCTCGCAAAAGGAAAGAAAATAAGTCTGGGTGGATGTCGCCGAAGACGGTAAAGAGGACTATAATAATGTGGAAATTACACTATCTGTGGTTCATATAAATATTAGTAACTTTACAGCCATTAAACATAGGACCTAAAACACAGCAAGACAATCCTTTACTGATTGGGCCATCAAATCGTCATCAGTTTGTCATGGCATCAGAAAAATGAGGTTGAACAAGGAGTAAGTACATACTGGCCACTGTACTTATTTTTAGCAAAATAACTTTTTTTTGGTAATATACGTGTGAGTAATAAAAAGGTAGGAATATCCCACAATAACACTTGTTTGGAGTTAATATCATTGTAATTATGATAAATTGCATCAAGAGCCAAATAATAATTACGGCTGCCGAAATTGCATACACGTGATATTCAATTTAGTTCTAGTTTCAGCCAAATAAACAGACAATAGCGCATAGTTACACAAAATGTTATTGAATATATTAATATTTGAGCGTTGATTTTGAATTTGCAAATAATCTGAACATTGGTCATAATAGACAACTAGATAGAATATTATTAAGTTACCGTTTCGATAAGGTGGCTAAATAATAACAGCCGCACGAGTCGATCGAAGTTTAAGCTACACTTGCCGCGATCAGTTCGTGGATGGGTGACCATCCATTACATATCGAGACCCGTCCGTGTCTCGGAAATTATGTAAAGCTGTTGGTTCCGGCTGTTATTCGTAGATCTTTGACAGTCGTCACGGGTAATCCAAAAGTCTGACAACCAGTCTTACGAAGGTGTATCGTGTTACCCAATAACTGGGTTGTGGAGGTCAGATGGGTAGTCGGTCCTTATAAAATACTGGTATTCAGCTGCATCCGGTTAGACTGGAAGCGGCCCCTAACATAGTTGGGAAAAGGCAAGGCAGATTTTGACCTTATAAATAACAAAGTCTTGAAATCTGTTACTATGAAACATAGTGTCCAATGCTTTATGCTACTGATAGCTTTGTCTTAACATAATAACGAGAAAGCGAAATATATTATATTTCACTCGAAAACCTACTATACCTACTTGTGAACAGTTTTGGGTTTCTAAGAACACAAGCGAACTTCAAAATGGTGCATGTAATGGTAATATGCATACTTATATACGTTACAGGTACATAGGTACAAGTGGCTACATTGTACAACCACCCGTTGCCGGTGTCGCCGTGTTCGGGTAATAGCTGTATCGTTTGGTTCGGCTGAGTGCATAATTTATTAGGTCTCACATCAAATTTATGTTTTAAACATGGGACATGTGTGTTTTCTGTGAAAACAAAGTCCTTTATATACGAACCTTTAAAAAAATCTACCGCTTCAAGAAGTATATTTCACTAGAAAAACAGGACAGAATAATTTTTACACAAAAAACTGATAAACAAGAATATTATTTTTTATGAAAAAGAAAAAGTTCATAAGAGAGGATCGCGAACAAGCCAGAGCCCCCGTGATTAATGATGAGCACGACACCATTCAATTTAATTCCAGAAATTCCTGTCCAATAAGATAAAAAGAGAAAGTTTTATGCCTTTTTTTATTTATTTTTAATGAAATCCCCACTTTGTCGTGTCGAAAGGTACGTCGGTTCAATTAAAATTTTAGTATTAATGATGGGGTGGCCGTCTTAAAAAAAAAATTATTAATTAAAAGGATTTTAGAAATCATAACAATTTCTTTATCGACCGGCTTAATCTATGCAAAAGGAATTATTTAATAATGGGAAAATAATCTATACTAATTATAATATATACTAATTATAATCTATACTAATTATAATCTATACTAATATTATAAAGCTGATGAGTTTATTTGTTTGAAAAATTATGTTTGTGTTGGGTAGTGCATTTATCGAGGAAGGCTATATAACATCACGCTACGACCAATAGGAGCAGAGCATAAATGAAATATGTTGCAAAAACGGTTTATTTTACGTAAATAACATGTATGATGGAATTGTTCCTTTTAAAAAGTTCTAAAAAAAAGTCCGCGACAGCATGCATCTTTTAAGCTTTAAAAGCTTGACTATAACCATTTTTTATGGTAATCTAATTTGTTCAAACTAATGCATTACCTATTTGCGAAGGAGTTTTATGAACATAATATTAATTCTTATTCAAATAATTAGTTTTAACATCAAGGGCATTTATGCAGCAGCAAAATACTTTTTAATTCATTCGAATCGAACATTTAATTTCGAAGTACCTAATCATGAATTTAAAAATACGATACGCGAAACGTTCGACGCCGGCGGCGCGACGTTCCCTACTCTAGAGAGGAGAGGATGGGCACACGGGTAGACCATGACCTGGAATAGGACATAGGATACTTTTTATCCCTATATCCTCACGGGATCGAGATCTACGCGGGTGAAACCGCGGGGCACAGCTAGTATAATATAAAACTTGATCTTTTTTCACATTGGTTAAGTAAAATAGATACCTACTTGACAGCCTACCACTACCTACCTAGCCTACAGACTACCTTGCAGAGCTTGAGGCCTTTTGTAGATTCAATTGCAAGACTGGGATAAGCAGCTTTATTTTTTTTGTTATAATCTTTATTGGCAGTAAGAATGTGAAAGAGTCCATTTATCTATAAACTTTAGTAATATATTAATTATTTTTTACATAAAAATAAACTGCATCATCAAACCTTGGAAGGTATTATTAGGGCCAAGCGTTCACGTGTCCAAACCACGTACAATACGTATTCACGGATCGGGCAATCTAATCTACACATTTTCAAGAGAAAATAATCGGGTCTCCGCCCCAGATAATCCGACCACGTAGGTACGTAAGCAGGGCACATAATTACGTGTAGGCAATACTACCCATCCCTGCCTTAATAAATGGCGACTGTGACTCAGCTATCTGGCTTCATCAAGTCTACATCAATCTTTTTGCTGGGCGCAGGTTTTTACTTTCATGAAGTTATTTGGCTGTTCAAATAAAGTAGCAATATAAATTAAATTACCTAATTGTATACTAAAGTCTTGGCGTCATGTAGTAGAGTATTATCACTTCATAGGTGAGTATTATCAATTTGCATTCACAAAAACACGACTCCCGCAGCCCGCACAACTAACAGCCAGGTTTACCCCTTGTTAATTTTTGTGTCAACAAATGAAATAGGTATCATTTATATTCACTTTTTTTTCATTGTGTTAGTGACGCCTTTTTTAAGGATAACGCTTTATAAAAAAAAAGGTGTCTTTGTCATTCTCATACATATATTGCGGTCAAAGTCGTAAGATCCAAAATTACGTTAATACCAAATAGATACAACGGTATCGATGATCATCGACTGCGACTATAAATATTTTGATTTAGAAATAACTTCTATTTTGTTTCCCAATAAACAGCCGCTCTATTGAAGCGTTTTCATATCAAAGTGTCATTTTTTGTATCGTTCACCGTCATTTGGACGAGAAGATAATGCGAACAAATGCGTGTGCTCGGGTTCTTGGAACCTTTTTCAATAAATGGAAAAGCCTTCGGTAACCGCTGAACTGAAACTCTTGTGATCAGATGATGTAGGGATTATGAATAAAAAATATGATTAAAAGAGTTCGGAGTACTGGATTGGTTTTCTTAGACGAGGGTAAATTATTCATACTCTTCTAAAAACTTTGCATAAAGTCCAAATTAAGCATTTTAATTTTCTTAAGAACAGCTTTACTTTTAGGTACTTTAAGATCCTACCTATTTATTAATAAAGTCTAGTCGCAAACTCGGTAATTTAATGTAACTCCACTTTAGGGTGGAAACTATCGCGTTTAGTGCATAATAAAGTGGACTTTGTATTTTCGCTACTTTCATATTACTTAAATGCGTTCGGCATTACAGAGTCTTAGCTTAACTTGAAACACATCTTTATGGTAGTCGTTGTAACATTTTATGGGCGTCGATTTCACTTGTCAATTGTGTAATAAACTTCCGTCTTGTGCCTTCCATTTCTATCCCTACGAAATTGTCTTCTACTTATTTTATTTTATTGCTTCATACTTAAAATAGTACTTTGAAGCACGCCTTCTCGTTTCCAACGGGATATTTATGTATGCATATGAATGATAATTATGTACATGAATGTTGAAACTGCTAAGAACGGTCCTATCATTTTGAATTGTAACATGCTCTTTTAATCTACGCCCGGGATAATTACCATTTCAAATGCGAATACCACAGCGATGTTAACGAAATATGTTGTTTACTTAGTAACAGCGACGAAGCAAAACATTACGATTAATATACTTACATACGAATGTATCTAATAAACAAGATTGATAACATTTCCAGAACTTGTCCACTAACAAGTAGCAGAAGTTGGTGAACTTTTATGGTAGAACTAAATATGGTCGTCTTAAGTTTCTTTTTAGAATCTATTAGACACTGAAGTTATAATATCGGATCCCGGGGCAGAGCGTCGTTTACTATCACTTAACTCATTTTTATATTCGCCATTTTGGCTTGCTCGCTGTCCCAGATTCGCTATGAATACAGAGTGGAGCCACCCATAATACGATACATGGCCTACTTTGAGAGGGATCCTCGGAGCCGCGCTACTTGTTTACATTGAACTTACGTGTCTTGTGCGTTTGTAGCATATCTCTGCTCCAATATTTGTGTTTTTCCATCGAGCTACGATCACACGTCATAACTAAATATTTTTGAAGTGTATCAAATTTGAAACTTCCTATATAATATAGCTTGTGTAGAATGTAGATAGGTAAGTATACCAATATATCTATGACAAGGGATTTTATGTATACATCTATGCGACGTATAGCGTTAGAATGTTGAGTCTTTTGGTTTACTGGTTTACCGCATGCCCGTAACCCGTTTCCTGTTTCCCTTACTTACCTATACCTATACCTATGGGCTATGGGTTAGGTTATGCATAGATGACGTAATGGGTAGCTCACAC
The DNA here is from genome assembly GCA_947522985.1 of Lithophane socia. NCBI lineage: Eukaryota > Metazoa > Arthropoda > Insecta > Lepidoptera > Noctuidae > Lithophane > Lithophane socia. The sequence goes on from OX383256.1 coordinate 8,003,738, forward strand.
ATAGTTTTAATTTATGAAAGCTTTAGTAACTAATTATTTTGAAATCTTAATAATATGATAATAATTATTTCGTTTATTTATTTTCTTTCTTATTAGTTACATTTTAAATATTTTTATAAAATCTTTAAAAAACAACATTTAAAAATATAAAAAATAGGAGCCCACCGGTATAGGGAATAGGGTCCAAGCTACCGGTGGTCAGGGCTCCTGAGAGAGGAATCTCCTAACAATACGCGCCGTGTCCAGGAGTACCGCTTTCTGGATCAAGCCCTTGATCCAGCCGCCTAACGAGAGCGTCCTCAGGTGTTGGTCGAGGCTCTTGGCTATTATGCCATTGGCCGTCACGACTATCGGCACAATGATTGCTGTATCCACATCCCACATGTCGACAATCTCGCGTGCCAGATAATAATTAAATTTGTATACTATTTAAATACAAATGTAGTGACAAATAAAATACTACATAGACATATTATTATTTTACTTATTGTACATAGTTACAGATAAAAAAAAAATGAATTGCAATGGATATAAAACAAGCTTAGGGGCATTATGATGAAAATTGATTTATCCATATGGAAAATAAACTTATTTCAACCGATTCCTTTGCGAAATCAGATTGGAAAGCACCAGAGAACACACTTTCGTCTAGATATAAAATTTATCAGCAGCGACAGATTACTATCACCAGAAAACTTTGGAGTTACTTCCAAGAATTGTGGCTTTAAGAAAAACTCATATTTTTGGGTTTAAGAAGTTTGAAGTTGAACAAGATTGTACGATCGGTGTAATAATGATCGTCAATATTCAGAATTGTTGTAAAGCAGATATTGGTGTGACCTCTCTAAATCCTGATACTTTATAGGTGCAGTTTATTGAATAGTAAATATCTGGGATCCGGGCGGGTACAGCGGGCCAGTGGGCGAGTCGACCGCAAGCAGAGCAATAAGGCGCGTGAAGCGGTCGGGCCTTGTCTTAATTGTCAATAACCGTGAGTCCCGGCGCGCCGAGCTCGCTCCCGCCGAATAATTAACGAACTTCCGCGATTTTCGAGTTTGTAAATTGCCTCATGGTCTCGTCGACCCGCGTCCTGGTTTGCTGATATAAATTATGTGCGCAGAAAATTAATCTTAGTGATTTAAGAACACCCTTTATTCTCAGGCTTCCATTTAAATCTTATTCTTACGAAGTTCTCTAATAGCAAGTTTCTGTGTTACGCAAAGTGCCTTTTTGTTATATCGTATAGTTAACGTACCTATAGCACAGTATTCAGATTAGTGTAGGCGTTATTGTGAAACGAAGCTGACATTTATCTGTAATGTCACCTCTGTTTGATCTTCCTGAGGGATTTCAAAATAAAATCCTGATAAAAGGTAACGGAACTCGACATTTCGTGTATTATTTCCGTTTTCGGGGGAATTATAATAATACTTAGCTTAACACCGCGTCGCTCGGCTTCCGTTGTGTTTGTGCGGAAGTGTTTCCAATATAATTACGTTATTGGAGTAGGTGCGTCGTTTGTGTTTATGTTAGTCAATAAATACCGTGAGTGTATATTGTATTAAATTACGGAGACATACCTACATGATGTAACTTTAACACTGAGTACGAGCTGCGTCGAGGAGAATTGCGGGATCCGGCGCGAGTGCGAGCATAAACAGAGAATTTACAAGCCCACGCCTTTCATTAAAATGTAAACAAGCTTCCATATAATTCGTGGTACGTAAATACATCAGCGGGGATCACAAGGGCGGGGTGCACACCACCTAACTGCGGGAATGTTTTATGGTCAACATTAACCGCAATACGGTTGACCCTGAAAGCTCATCTTCCCGAGACTAAATGCACTAAAACCAGCGTTTTAATACTTTAGGGCGTGCGTATGTGATATTTGTTATGAACAACGTTAACTTTATGATTTTGCTGCGTAAACAATGTTTTGTCATCAACTTTAAAATAGTATGGCGGTAGACTTTAGCAGCTGTAATATAATAGATACTGTCGTATAAGCTTAGAGTGTCAGCTATATAATACTAGGCACCTTAATACGTCGCAAACTGTAGCGTAAAGCAAAATTATTGTTATTTTTCATTAAAATACCTACCTAGTCCTACACGTTGGGTTCTCATGGTCTACTTTACAAAAATATCAGTGAGTTATTTTAGTAATACAACAAGAACAATAGGTAAAAGAACTAGATTTATGTTTCCAGCTATGTAATAATTGGATACCTGAAAAGGTTCTAGCCATTCTGTTTCTATGTTATTATTAAATTATTATTTCATTTCAGTTCCATACCATCTAAAACTGGGCTACATAATCATTTTGTACGAAGATTGTAGGAATATACTCGTAATAATTGATTACAACGTTGTTTCTATTAAGCTATTATTTTAGTAATGGGTGGATGCGCGTTGTCAGTTTTTTTTCGTTTGATCAAAAACTTTGTTATGGTGAGGTCTTTTTTTTTTGAGGGTGGGAAATTATCAAATGACTTCTCCCGCTCTGGGCGGAGCGGAAGGGCGAGTCAGACTTTTACTGACTAAAACCCACCCGTGTTCCTTCAGTTGCCTGTTGCCAAGGTCCCGGTATCCCTTTCGGACTTTCTGTATGACCTTTGACTATAGGATGCTAAAACTTTAGAACAAGGGGCATCGATAATGGTCATGAGACATTTCGTCTTTGTCTTCAAGTTTGTCAAAGCATCACTCGACAACACTTAGTTGTAGTACATTTGTAAGGTAACTATCTTCTATCAGGTAATCGTATTGTTGTCCAACTTATGACATTTTATACACTCCTAGAAACACGGAGTGACTTGTGTTTATTTATCTTAGACAGCTGTGTATCCACCCGCTGATAGTTTCAAGAAGTTTTTATTCTTCAGTGATATCAGTGGAAGTTGTAGGAAAACTGAGGGTTTACTCGACCAACGTTTAATCTTCATTGAAAGTTGCTTGTTTTGTCCGTTATGAAGGTAGGCGAACTTATGATGTGATAAAATAACACGAAGTTCTTGTTACAATGGAGTTTCAAGAGCTCGGTTGTATAGGGATGAGAAATAAGGAACATGAGGCCTACCACCACCGCTTACAGCAGTATCATTTTAATCTTACTTCGCGGGGGAAAGTGATGGAGGTATACGTCCTGTAGACCTTCATCTCTTTCCTGCACTGAAGTAATCTAACTTCTAACTAATATTATAAACGCGAAAGTTTGTAAGTATGGATGGATGGATGGATGTTTGTTACTCTTTCACGCAAAAATACTGAAGCGATTTGGATGAAATTTGGCACACAGATAGTTTATAACCTATATAGTTTATACCACATAGTATTTTTTATCCCGATATTCCCACGGGATCGAGACTTACGCGGGTGAAACCGAGGGGCGCAGCTAGTAATAAAATAAAATTGTGGATATATGGATTAAAATCCCGCTTTAGGGTTAAAAATCATAACACTTGGTCATTTGTCACAAAATATACTACATTTTAATATACAACAACGAGGTATATCAAATATCGTCTATCAATTGCCTTATTGAGTTTATTTCATTATTATTGAACAGTAGACCGCACGTCTGCGGTAACACTTTGAACTTGAGCTGGCCTAACGTAGTACGCAGTTTCAATAGAATAAGAGGCCAGCTTATACTGGTTTTGTTATCACTGAACATTGCGACCTTCTGAATATTGAAATCCTTACTATTCTAACTAATCCATACCTACTAATATTATAAATGTAACTCTGTCTGTCTGTCTGTATGTTACCTTTTCACGCCTAAACCACTAAACGGATTTCGACAAAATTTGGCAAAGAGATAGATGGCATCCTGGGGAAGGACATAAACTTCTTTTTGTTGCAAAAATAATCCTATAGGGGTGATATAGGGGATGAAAGATAATAAAGGAAACCCAGGTATCCCGGTAGTACGTTCCCATGAGACGATATCCGACATCCATGATGGCGCAGCCGCGAGCAAAAGTTAGTATTATAAATGCGAAAGTGACTTTGTTTGTTTGTTACGCTTTCACGGTAAAACGGCTGAACGGATTTGGATGAAATTTGGTACATATATGTATATATGACCTGGGTTAGGACATAGGATTTTTATCCTGGTATTCCCACGGGATCGAGACTTATGCGGGTGAAACCGCGGGGCGTAGCTAGTATACTCATAATTCCAATAGCAAAGTGCTGCATATTTCTGTAGCCTTTCATTCATTCTTGGAATATCAGGGCAGTATCGAACTATTCCGTCAATAACGCAGGTATTCAATTAATTTATAATATTCTTGGTAGAACAGTAAATGAGGTACCGTACTAAAGGATCGCGAGCTCTAAGTACCTTCAATAAGTAATTAATAATATTAGTGTTGGAGCTGGAGGTGCTTGACTATGCAGCCGCTCTCCTTAGTCGGAACAAGATATTGAATTATATAATGTTGAAGGCTCAGACCAACAAAAAAGGAAAGACGGAGCGCGCCGTACATCAAAAGTGAAACCACCTTTTTATCTATGTGTGTGTTGTCATTTTTTAAAGTTTTTCCCTATAATTTGGGGAATAATATTGTATGGGTAGGATAATATTGTACGAGTAAGATATTGTTGAGTATGGTATATAACTCGATTGTTAAGAAGGACTTATAGTATACCGAATCAAAAACAAAACAAAATACATCGCTATTTCGTATAGCCACTATCCATTTACTTTTAGATTCCGTATTACTTGGAAATCTAAAATATAAATACATAAAAAAAGAAAACAGGAATATAATTACTCGAAATAAGAAATTATAATTTAAATCGGTTTAATCGAATGGGAAAATTTGAAATCACATTATGGCAACCCTAACACGTTATGTCACTGCTTTCATTCGTTCATTCGTTGAGGTTTTTTGTTCCAAGTAACCTAAAATTCATAGTTCATTAAATTAAAACACGATGTTATTTCAAGTAAGTACAAGTGAAAAGTGATTCCGTGAGACTTTTTATGTGATTTGCTATTGTTTTTACAAGTTTTTGCTACACAGGAAGGCATAATTCTATTTTTTTTATTGATGTTAACTAGACGACGACTCGTGTTGTACTAGGAGCGATGAGCATGGTTTTAGTGTAGGTGTGTGTGTGAGCCTGTGTGTTTACTTGCAGGAGCATGGTTTTGTGGCTTCACTTTTGATGTACGGCGTGAGCCGTCTTCCTTTTTTTGTTGGTCTGAGGTTGAAGGTAAGTAAACTTAGCGCAATTTACACTCTATGCGATAAAGATAAGAGATAAGTCAACTCTTAGAATTATGTTCTTGGAGTTGATCTTGATCTGACCTTATCAATCATAGCGTTAACGTCTGCATGCACACGATATTTTTATAAAAGTCAAGTCAAGTTTTTATCTACAAGACGCGGCGAAAACGAAACTAAAACATGATTTTAAAAGTAAGATGCTAAGAGCTAAAAGAAATTAAGTTTTTCTAATCGGTATTATTAGGTCTAGTTTCTATAAGAACAAATGCCGTCTTGATCGTCATACTCGTAGGCTCGCATCAGTCAAGACTCAAGACCCTTTTTCCTAAGAACGCGTGGAGATATCAAGTTGAAATTAATATCAAATAAGTAGATTTAGGGTTCCTTGGTATTCTAAAAATCAAACTTCTAAGTCAACGCAATAAAAATATTCAAATATATAATACTTAGGTATACAACCTGTAACGGAATAAACGCAAGAGCTCATACACCCCAATTAGAATATTAAATTATAAGACTAAAATAATATCTGTAATTTAATTTAATTAAACGACACCTAGTTTTTTTTTACAAAATAGACTTCCTGACTAAACATGAAACATAGGATAGCTATGAGCGTATTACAAATTTGTTTATGCATTTGAATAGGCTTTATTCCTTTGAGATAAGGCTTAAATTTCCTTAAATCAAATATCTTATTACCTTGGTAAGACGCGGTGGTTCTAATTTCAGTTAAAGAAAAGATTTTTTTCATGAAAAATTAACACATATAAATAATGATGGAAATCGATTCAGAAGCCGATTCTGAGCAAACTACTTTCAGGTCTTGCGCTTATTCTGTTACATGTTGTATATAGATTTTGTAGTTTTATCTTCAGTACAACTGCTGTTCATTAGCATGTAATGATGACTGATACAGTGACATCACAGCTCATAAGCACACTCGCCACACAACGGGAACGTCACTCGTTCGGTTGACAGAGATAATACGGCATTTTACAACCCAAAAGTCTAGGCAAAGGCGTACAGCATACCCACATTTCTCCAGATATATTTAAGTCCCATGGAATAGGAGGCGAGCAGACCATATTTTACGGTACCTACAATATTATATAAATAAGGGATTACTATAATGATAATGAGGAGCAGCGCATTTCATCATCAACATCATCTAACAAGCAGTATCTTCAATGATCACTGGAGCAGGCACTGGGATACAAAAGAACGATAGAAGACCTTTTCCTTTTCGATAAAATTAGCGAGATCAAAACTTCCAAACAAATACAATTGCAAATTACTTCTAACAAGCTCAACAAACAAGATTATTTTTAATTTTATTAAAAGCAATTACCAAAACTTGAACCCTCAACAAATAGAATTAACGATGAACTAAAATAATGATGTAACTAATGGGTTTGTCGAAGGTATTGTCTGGTATAGTCACGTTTACGTATAATCTGGGTTACGTATTACATTGAAACGTTGCTAGATTACATTAATCACAAGATAACGGTCCCAGTCATTAGTAGAAGGTAAGTTGAAATATTACGTGATTTGTTATTTAATTGAAGAAAAGAAATACTCAGAAATAGGGTGCTAATTGCTGTTCGTGTTCAATTAGAGTGCCTATCTACTAGTAGTTCGGCTATCGGTTTGCTAATCGAGACATTGCGAGTTTGAAAACCACTGATTGCAGTACTAGTGATCCCATTTCTCGCGCAGGCAAGATTAGGTTAAATAGGGAAACATTCTGGGGCAGTTTAAAGTTCAACCTCGATTAAAGATCATCAAGACAGTACCTAGAAACGCATTAGGTCTCCAGTAGCTAGTTTAAAAATTACTATGACATTAGCCGAAGGGCAGCTTGTAAGTTTTTTAAACCCTAATTAGATTGCATACTATTCAAAACTCAAGGCGTAGTACCTTCTAGTGTTAGGACTCAAAATAAGGACCAGGTCCAGGTCCGATAAGGACTAGGCCTGGGTCGACGCGACGGCGCGTTGTGGTCCACGCGCGCCTCAAGGAGATGTCAGCATAAATGACGGGGTCCGCTAGGACCGATGCCTGCCAGGGTTGCGGGAAAGTCCGAAAGGGACCGGAACCCTTGGCAACAGTCAATTGAAGGAACACGGGTGGGTTTTAGACAGTAAAAGTCTGACACGCCCTCCCGCTCCGCTCAGAGCGGGAGAAGTCATTAGATGATTTTCCAAACTACAAAAAAAAGGCGTACCTACTAGTGTTAGGACTCAACAACAAAAGTTAAAACAATATTAATTAATTTAGTTCGAAACAAGACGCCATTCATCCAGTCTCTGCAAAAATCTATTAAAGAAAACACGGCCAAAGCTAAAAGCATAAATTAACCCCGAAATATCTGTTACGCAAATGTTTGTATGCTTGGGTTGTTTGTCTTTGTAGACACAGTAATTTGTTATGAAGACAATCAAAGCACGTATTGGATATCGCGTCGTTCAGTCCGACCAAATTTTTTCTTCAAAATATTTTTGGGCAAGACGCTATTAAATTCGGATCCGCATTGTGTGATTGACCCGCATGGCGGTGCCGGTCCCACTAGAGACTGATAACGCAATAATGAGGGTCTGTTTCGCAGTCCACTGAATCTATGACGCGAGTTATAACTACTCCATTGTCCTCAAGACCCCGGCGTAATGTCGGGAGAACGCTGAAAAGAATTTCGAAAGCATTTCTAAGTTGTACACGTGACAACAAAGACGTCTGGTTAAAAGGGTGTGTCTCAGATTTATTCTGCGAGCTTTACCTTCGTCCTAATAGTTCAAAGTCCGGTGCACACTGTGCAGTAAGTCGCATTGTGTTCAGTCGGATGTGAAGCCGCGCGAGAGGAACTGTGGCCGCTGAATGCGAACATCGAACTGTACAATGAAGTTTGTATTTGCGTGTGTACTACACAAATATTCAGTAGCCTCACTACTTGAAGAGTTCGCTGCTCATATACAATGCAGAATACATCAAATCATTGTTGAGTTGTGAATTCAAAAATGTACATGAAGTGACAACACCATTACCATTAGAATGCTTAAAGCATTCCACTCTTTGCAAAGCTCGATCGTCAAAGTGACGCGAAAAATGGTGTAGAAATAGAACCGGAACACCAATTATTAGACTTCATTGCATTTTTTTTTCTTTCTGTATTTAAAAGTAATTTCTAAAGTAAGTTCTACTTTAGAATTCATTATTTACTTTTTTGGCTGAATATTCTTCTGCTGTTTTCAGTTTATTTGTAGTCTAATGCGACTTCGTCTTTCTTACCTCTCACGCCACCACATTGATATTTGGAATTTTTAAGGTCGCTATTTCTATGATTGTCGATATTTTGTTGAATGTAGATACTTACTTACTTCTAAATTTAATTCATGATCCTGTTAGGTTAGGTTAGAATCGAAAATCTTAAAAGAGCGACCATCATTGCTTCTTCAAAGGACCGAAGAACTAGCAAATGAAAGTCGTTGGTTTGTATTCATCGATTTTTGCGGCAGTGACTATGTGTTTTACTGAGATAGAACACCAGGGAGATAGCATGAATACATATTGACAAGTTACATAGGTACGTATATATTATATTTAACTACGAGTTTCATGCACGTAGAACTTTAGCGAGAAATCGTAATTTATGTACGAAATGTGGTTCTGATATAACTTTTCATTCCGTAGTTATTTATTAACGCTCGGATTCAGCAACCTATCCCGCTTTTAGTTCACCGTATCTATATTTAGCATCATTATAGCGTTGAAACTGATATCATTGGGGTACGACATTTATACGCTTGAGTCAGGTTATTTTAGTATCACTGTGCTCAAGTTATGATTTGTTTAAATTGAATGTTTATCTTATATTGATATTATATTTTAACTTAATTTTGAATTAAATTAACGACACCATTATGTTGTTTATATCTTGTTAAATGACGCTTTACACTATACAGTAATAGTTTAATTAGTTTTATTTTCCGCACAAAATTCTTCTACGTAACGTCTTCTAAATTAACTCACTCGGCAAATTGTTTAACACACTTGTCGACCCTCGTCAGCCAACAATAAACTGTATCTACTCGTAAGTTTCATTTCGTATCGACACAGTTCGAATCGGACGACCTCGAATCAATACATCACGCAAAATTGCGTCCCTGACGATTACCTGCCTAAATGGAATTGATTTCGTAATTCGTATTACCGGTATGCCGATTGTGTTATTGTTCCAGATTTACGAGGATAAAGGGATATGCCGGAGATTCCCACGTATGTATTTCACAATAAAATTTTCATATTTGTATACGCAAAATCAATATACTCATTACTTGACTTTCCTTTTGTTTGGATTTGCATTTTTGTATTGTGTAATGTAATGTCTGTGGGTTGTTCTTTGTTTCTAAATACAAAGGGCTATTCTTACACAAACGGATACCTAAAAAAATGGTAAATATTAGATAGGTACATGCATCGAAAAATCGACGCGAGCTATTTGCTACGACAGCGTAGCAGTTCTCTACGGCGTAGCAAGCATATGATATTTTTTAAATAGTATTTTTTTGTGTACTTATTTTTTCTAATAAAATAGTATATAATAGGGTCCTACCTCAAAGGCCAACATAACATAATTTTAATATTATATTATGATCAGCTTTGTTAGTCGATCGCCGGCGGCGAGATAGGAGGCTCATCAAAGTCAATCCAATGATTGAGCTCAATTACAAAGGCTAATTTAACCATATCAAATTACAAGGTTAACTTTGATTGAGTCCTATTAGGGTTGTTTCGTAATTTAAACTGTCTTGATTGTTTTTACTTTTTGGAAAAAAATAAACATCAAATGTATCAGAAAATGAATGGTGTTTCATTGTAAAAGTCGAGTGCAGATTGTTAATATTACATGGTATTTAGAGAGCAGCATAGTAAATATTAAGCTTCCATTTGGGTGTTATGATAAATGCGATTCGAGCGCAGCACAAAGAGGTCTTTATGTTTAAATTCGCGTGTGGTTTGGCCTGAGTCGGTTAATCTGGCGCGGCTTAGTGCCTGTACTCGCTGTGACTCACTATAAATTATTGTCTTTGTACCTCACTTGTATGAGAGAGGATAAACTTACTACTTTCGCCTTTTGTGAGCCCCTCGGAGCTCGAGTGGCTAATAATACCACAGTTTTAGTGCGCTCGTTTTGAGAACGACACAGTTATGTGACGGTGTACTGTTTACTTGTGCAAGTACTTGTCAAATGTAACTGAAATTCCTCCAATTTCGAGAATAGCATTTTTTATTTTAGTGTGAATTTACTCCTAAAACGGAAAACCCTTTCTTAAATATAAATACATAGGTGAGAAATATTTTAGTAAAAAACTAATTGAATTTGAAAAGAATTTGTAAAAACCATCCTGGTAAACATGATTTTGGAATTAATTATTGTGTGGTGGTGTTGATAACATTTATTTTAAGCTAAAATGATTTACTAAAGTCATGAGTTCTGGAGAGCTTTTCTCCTTCTTTGTTAGCCATATAACAAAGCGTATATGTTGAAAGTCAATAAAGGATGAGTAGAAAAGCCGTAAAATCTATCTTTATCTTGCGAACAAAGGCACAAGTGGGTCGCTACTAGCTAGTTACAAACAGTTAACTTGAGGAATTTAACGTGATCTAATATTTACCACCTTAGACTCATAAGAGCGAATGGCAGGAGTTCGCAATGTTATCATGATTAATTCATGTAGCAAAGCCTCACCAAGTCGCTAGCGTCCGACGGTTCAAGTGTTTGAATTGTTAGTAAAGTAAGACCACCAGAGAATGATGAACGATCTGGCCGAGACTCCAAATTCGTCAAGACTAAAGTACACGCCACTTAGGAAATATGAGAAGGCCATAACTCCAGTAAATGAAGGACGGACGGATCAGAACGACCTCCCGCGACGGAAACGTAATGGAAGTGACAAGGGTTCCTCAAAATGATGGAAGAAATTCTGAGGGTTGCGCTGAAGAGGTGCGTTTTATGAGTTCCCACTGAAGATATGTATCAGTCGCTGCTCACATCGACATCTGCAATGTTTATTTCCATCAAAATGAGCTACGAGACGAGCGATCACAATCGCTTCGAATCTCGCTCCTTAGTAATCTTTACGACTCATCTCACTGTGCTTGTTCAACATTTTAGGTACGTGACACTTACTTAACTCTCGTGAACACCCATAAAATAGACTATACTTACATGTATATTATCGGCATGTATTGTGCATTATCTATACTAGTCTGAAGTTAAAAGGGGTAGTCATACCCGCACACACTTCCAGGTGCCAGGTATTCGCAGTATTTTGACATTTTGCCAGAAATGAAGATTGTTCACTGTCAAACCATAATAGTTTCAAGTAACCCCATTCCATTAAAACTTAACAGGAGACAGGAAAACAGATTTCCAGCAGTTTGTATTTCGTCGCTACAAATAAGTACCTACTTATTGCAGTCTACGAAAAGTAATTATTTCGTTGTGTTCAACCCGTTAATCCTATAGCCGTAGTTTGTCTACGCCTAAGGGAAGGAATAAATGAGCCCATTGTCCCAGACTCGAGCCCAACCCATTTAAAGATAGACAATACCCATTGTCGTACAGTCAAATAATCCTAAATTTGTTGGGATGTCTTTCTCCGCTTCAAAGTTTCCAGACAAACCGAGCAATGAACAATTCAACGCACATCCTTACGAGTTTATGATTTAATGATTGATGGTCGTCATACTCGTATTAATGAAGTCTTATTTAAGGAATTTCATTTATGACGATGGTACCTTTACATATTTATTAAATTAAATACCAAAATAAAAGATTTCATCTGATATGACCTGAAACGACACGTCAAAAAGTGACATAAAAAGTGTGAATTGTGTGAGATCGTTGTGACACTATGAACTAACACGTAAAGACGAGTTTATAGCGCAGCTGAAACTGTGCTCGTAAACTTGAAAAGACGCGCACTAGACGACGCCTAAGTGAATGTTCGGGGGTCAAATCTCGCTCAAAGTACTTAACTTTAACTTCCAGTTAATAACATGAGCGCTGTTTGATCTGAATTTCAGATGAGTTGTTTTAAAATTCGTTTCGGCGACAAAGAAAAAATACACAACAAATAGGTAGGAGGAAAGTTTTACGTGCGTCTTCAGGCCGACGACGTTCTCATTTCTGAAAGTAAGCAGCAGATTGGACGTCAACTTTTCCTCTTTTTCCTCTCGTGACAGACAGTAGGTATGCACAAAGAACTCGTATCTTTCGATGAACAGAACTTTACCCATCTACCTTGCAGCTTCAATATTAAAATTTTACTTACCTTGATAAAGCTAGTACACAAGACTCCTACAGAAATTTGTCTCTGAAGCTACTTGCTATTTGTTTCGCAATGTGCATATTTTATCTGACATAGATGAATCCGCCTAATGTGATTGGTCTAGCTGTTGCAACCGACCTGAAAGGATACTACCTTACTATGCGCTGTTAATTGATTACCTCGCCTGTAGTAGTATTTGTGGAGTTTGGAACATACATGTATTTAGGTTCACACGGCTAGATATCAAGCTATACATTTCCACTATAAGCTGACCTCGCATTGTACGGAAATCCTATACAATGCGAGATCAGCGTGTGATCCCTGTGAACATATCGACACAGATGGTAAACTGTAGGTAACCAATAAGCATCAGTGAACTGCGTAGGTACAGTAATAAGATAAAATTACACCCGTCAGTGAATTGCCAATAAAACGGAGATGAAAATGTACTAGTGATGTTCATTTTGCGACAATTTGATCACGGGCGGTCATTTACCATAATGGATTGCGCCAATTTTCAACACTGTAAAATTTTAATGGTAGTATTATTACTCGAATTTGTGCTATTACATTCATTTCGTATAATGACAGTTTGTGTACTTGTAGTGTTGAACAAGCTTTGGCAAAAAATGTCCAATGAATTTACAGCAGCTCGCGGCAATTGACTCCGACGTCATATCCAGAAGATTCGCCCGAAGCGATGCGTTGCAGCGGTGCTGAATACTTTGCGCCCGTCTCCGACATACATTTAAAACGAATGTCTCATTGAAACTGAATGTTTTAAAGATTGTTTTTATATATGATTTTGTATGAAATGATTTTAGTTTTTACGTGTTTGGGTCTAAAGTTTTGGGGTTAAGTAAGTTTGGACTAGGTATTTACCCACTGACATCATCTAAGTAGGGACCTACTGGATCTGCTCCATTGTTCCAAATGAACATACTTAACCCAATAAAAGAACTTTTAAATTAAAAAAAACCTTAGTACATCCACAACAACAGCCTGAAAAAACTAAGAACTTCGCTGAGCATCTACAAAAACGAACAAGTTCCTTTGAAACAGGTAAATGTAACATCAGAAACTATAAACTTGATAACGATGGCCTCTCTTAGGATTAAACTTCATCCAAGCCTGGCAGACGACAAATTATTGACAAGTGAATTTTGCGGCAAGTGGAGACGCAAGACTCGGCGGCGACGCGAGGTCTCGAGGCACCTCGCAGCGAGCCGCGCGTGCGGCGGCATAAGCCCGAGGCTCACCCCGCGCCGCCACACATCGCCACTCGCTGACACTCGACACGATGTCTACGTGACCGCGCAGACAGCTGCACTAATCTCGTTCCCGACATGTGTAAGAGCCGTGCTAAATACGGTTATAGTTCCGAATACGACCTACATTTTGTTAAAACATTGATTTTGCTTTCACCGCGACAACGCTTCCAGAAAAATAAAAATTTAGTCCAAGTGTTTACATGTGAGGTCGCTAATATTATACAGAATTTACGCGGCCATTTTATTTCTAACAACCAAAACATAGGCTCAAATACTAAATTTGTAAAAGGCCGAAAGAAAGCAATTTTTTTGGTAAACGAATTTCGCTCCTGGTCACGTTCGAAAACACACTAATGCACGAGTTCAACTTTTTCAGTGCCCCTTTATCGATGACAAAAAGACCAGCCGAAGTGAGAAATAAATGGTGTCGGAATGTCGAGGCGTGCTGTTTTTGTATTCAAACTTCGTCACTAAATCAAGAACTATTTTTTGTACAGCTAGTTCAAGATATGTGAGACATGATTAGTTCCCTTTAATAACAGAACTCTTTACCGCAAGATGTAGTAAAATGTTTTATTCCAAACGCAATAAAATATTCGTGCAGAAGCCGGAGTATTTATTGAGTTCAGACCTTTCGCAAGTCTTTATTTAATTCGATATCATGTACACTTATCTTTTGAATTTGAACGGTGCTTATCACCTGATAGTTACTTAAAAAAATAATTATAGGGACGTTGTAAAATCTACCTAAATTAATAAGAAAATTTCTTTGTTCCAGATGCAATGTTATATGAGTAGAGGTCTTTTTCGGGACACAGTCACTTTGCGTTCGATGAACCACACGCTTTAAAAGGCGCCGGATTCGATTGCACAGTTTATGATCTACCGAAACCCCTATCTGAATGAACAATGTCATTAATTTCTATGACAATATAAAATATGCGATGATAGACCAAAAACGTGTTACATTGTTTCCAGGATTTACAGCATAAGGACGGAGGTGTTTTCTTTTTATATTAGAACTAGCTGTGCCCCGCGGTTTCACCCCCGTAGGTCTCGATCCCGTGGAAATATAGGGATAAAACTTATCATATGTCCTATTCCTCCAGGTCATGATCTACCCGTGTACCCATCCTCTCCTCTCTTCTCTAGAGTAGGGAACGTCGCGGTGGCGCGGTGCCGGCGTCGAACGGTTCGCGTATTGCATTTTCATACTCGTGATAACTTCGAAATTAAATGTCCGATTCGAATGAATTAAAAAGTATTTTACTGCTACATAAATACCCTTGATGTTAAAACTATTTAATTGAATAAGAATTAATATAATTTTGACAAAACTCCTTCGCAAATAATGCATTAATTTCGAACAAATTTGATTAACATAAAAAAGGTTATAGTAAGTCAATCTTAAAAGATAGACATATGCTGTTGCGGACTTTTTTTTAGAACTTTTAAAGAGGAACAATTCCATCATACATAATATTTACGTAACATAAACCGTTTACGCAGCGCACGCAACGAAAGCTCTCAAAAAGGAATATTTTTTCCCGTTTTTGCAACACATTTCATTTATGCTCCGCT
The DNA here is from genome assembly GCA_947522985.1 of Lithophane socia. Lineage (NCBI taxonomy): Eukaryota > Metazoa > Arthropoda > Insecta > Lepidoptera > Noctuidae > Lithophane > Lithophane socia. The sequence continues at coordinate 8,019,166 of OX383256.1, forward strand.
CCTATTGGTCGTAGCGTGATGTTATATAGCGTATAGCCTTCCTCAATAAATGGACTATCCAACACAAAAAGATTTTTTCAATTCCAACACAATTACAACAACAACAGTAGTCCCTGAGATTAGCGCGTTCAAACAAACAAACAAACAAACTCTTCAGCTTTATAATATTATAAAATAAAATAAATAATACTAATATTAGTATAGATAGATGTCTTGAACTCACGGGTCGCACGTAATCTGATTTTAAGTATAAAAAAGTATTTTTACTTAGTTCCCACAAAGTCGGAGCCTAATGTTTCCGTGGGCGTCCTAGGAAGCGACTTAAAGATTTTATCGCTTCGGTGGGCAACAAAATTTGGGAACTGATAAAAATAAAATGGCCTGATTGTTCTAGTTACGCAGGTACGCCTACCAAACATGGCGGCTACTGATTTATTGTGAGGTTGAACTGTAATGAGTTTTTTTAGCAGTATTTGTTGGGAGTTTTTGTAACCATGTTTTACTAAAAACCGGCGTCACTGAATTTTACACGATGGAAAGGAGTGACCTGTTCTCGGCACCTGAACTCTGGTTTCTCCTTAGATGACAAAGAAAAAAGTCATACCTACAACTAAACATATCATAACGGAAAGGCATTTTTAATTAAGCGAAAAGTTCGTAATTCTTTATTAGAATTAAAAGTCGTGTACATCTGATTCAAAGGGCTTCCTTACAATTGAAGGCTTTGTGCAATCACCTCAAATGACTTTCAGAGAAGGAATTTTATCATCGAGCGAGAAAAATGTGTTTGAATATTACTATGAGTGGAGAGGGAATTTAATATTTGACGTAGGCCAAGAATACAGGAGGGAATTTCGTGTGTATTATGAGTTGTGTTGTGGTGCATAAGGAAAGGGGTAAGTGCTAGCAATTCTTTATGAGCACCAAGATAGCAGGTCGACGATATTACGAACATTAACTTAATAGCGTAACTTGCTTAATGCTCGTACCCGGTTGGTACGTTCATTTTATCTTTAGATAAGTGGATACAATTAACAAGGAACAAATTATTTTACAAAATAATTATTATAACGAATCGGTATATCCTGGTTCCTGTAAAGAACATTCAGAGCAAAAACACAATATTTAAACATTTACTCTCCAAAATAAAGACAGTAAGTATAGAAGTTGTAAGTTGTTGGAGAGCGTTATTGTAGCTCTCAACACAACAGGTGAGGCTATTCTTTACTCAAGGATCTACTCACCGTAAGTAACCTTTTACGTGGCCACCATTCGTTCTTATTACACCTCACCATACGTTTGTCCGTCCGCGAGAACTTTAAAATTCTATACATTATGTGGAGTTTGAAAACGAAACACAACTTCGTTGATGTGAAACAGAGGGAATCTGTCGAGAAGTTGGCGAGTGCTCGCTTCACAGCGTAAGATATCATATTAAGTTCACGTTTTCAACTTTGTTAGGAATGTAAACAGTACTGTAGCCCGAAGACTCCGACAACAAACCATTAGTGTGCTCGTTTCTCATCGCAAAGTGCGGAGGACATTAACTGGTGAGTGTAAGTGGCAATGTTGGTGCGTCTCAACCAAATCGTTCGCTCTCTAATTTACGTGGCAACTTTGGTGACACGTGTGTTCTATTGATTTGATCTACTCGCCCCGAGGTCGGGTTAAATGCGTAGCTTTTTGATTGTCATCCAATTTCAGACGTGATCTAGAGAATGCTACGCTTGAAGATAATACACTTTGCGTGTTGACTGCTTGCGGTCATACGTACCTACCTACACGGTATATATGTATGTATGTATATTCTACGTTGTCATTCGTGGCTGTTTTATCGAACAGCTATATATAGGTAAATGTTGGTCAGCCTGTTTTGCTTTAATGTGTCTTTCTATTTTATGTGTAGCTGCACTACATCATCTCATTTTGTTGTTAAAGTAGCAGTTTATGTCATGAAGTCCTCGGAAAGATAGTCGCTTTGCGTCGTTCCAAGAATACTGAGCGGTTGACATATTTCGGTGAGGGTGCCTCGTTCTAGCAGCTTATATGAATATGGATATTCTTTCATCTTTGCAAGTTATTTCAGCGAGCAGCGAAACAAAATAGTTTTTGTTTATAAAAATCATGTAGTCCGAAAAAATGAGTTTTTAGTGGGACTTGTGTTTGAATCAGTCATACAGAGACGTTTCACTCTATTTCAGAGTGCTTTTACATAATAATTAGTACTATCAGGATGTCCATCAGAGTGACTAGCAACTGGATTAGATTTGCCGTCGCGCGTGACTATCAAGCAGGCCCTAAATCCTTGACACCAAGATATATATACTCTGTTTTGAATTAAATCAGAAGTTAAACGGCATTACTTTCTGTGAAACACGAAATTATAATCTATATCCTTACATATTATAAAACAAACTCCTCCACCGCGTCTGTCTGTCTGTACTGCACCGATTTTCATGCTGTTTTCACCAATAGATAGAGTGGTTATCGAGGAAGGTTTTAGTATATTATAACCGACATCCATGCGGGCGAAGCCGCGGGCATCAGCTAGTACTTAATAAAAAATGAAATGCTGTTCGTTGGTAAGCCAATCACTTGAGAACGGCTGTACCCATTTGGCTAATTTTGGTTTTAAAATGTTCGTAATAGTTCGAATTAGGTTCTTACCGAAAGACAAATTGGAAAAGTTTCCCGGAAAATATTAAAATTCAGGAAAAACTGAAAAACTAATTACGTGTTTGACCCCATCCAGTAAGTTGGTATCCTGCAGGCAATGAATTACCAGAGGAGCAGAAAAACTGTAGGTACCTATCGTAGCGCCAGCATCCAATCAACATGGAGTACTTTCTTTTTGTAGTCCGACATGAAATTGGTCCCCCGTGTGCATGTTTAATTATGAGAAATTAGTTGAGTAGGTGGGCCTTACATAATTATAAATTGTGAGTGCCTCAGGTGCTTTTGAAGATGTATGTAGATTTGTAAGACGCTTATTATTGTAAAACGCGTCTCGTTATACGTAATTGTGTGAGATGACATCATGCTTGAAGACTGACGAGAGTACAGACGTTATATATCTACTGCTTGCTATATAGGAGTGTTTTTTTTGGAAATAACAAAAAAGTAAATCGTAAATCGCTGTACGATTTTACTACACATGTACTTTTTCTACTTTCTGAAAAAAATCATCTATTAGAAAAAGCAAACTGCACCCTTTCACTAGATCACCAAACTCTAAAAAACCTACCTCACCAGTACACTGAGATAACCTAGTGTTTCAATTTGGCATAATCTTTCATCAGTATAACCCCACCCGGTACACGTATTTCTTGTGCAAATATGTTTGCATTTTATTTGTAGGAAATTAAGATTCGCGGCGTACCGCCCCTCGTGCACCCTGCACCCGTTACCTCAACAACGCGTTGCAATTTCCATCCGCTGCAGATAAGCAAAGCAATATTTCACATTACATATGACGTTATTTCCCGAGATAAACTGTACAAGCTTCTGTACGTTCCATAAAAGGTCATTAACTATATTTACAACTATTTCGTATCTCGCGTTCTCGATTTTAAACAAAACATGGTGATAACTTTGTATTTGGAATATTGGGCCGATGTTTCTTGAACTGTGGAGAAACAAGGAACTACAAGACATGTAGAAATAAACAATAGTGAATTTGGCATAAAGTCGACACTAGCCTTTAGAAACAGCGCCGCCATTAACAGCCGAGAGTCTCTCTATATCTACACAATAAACTATTTCCTCGGTAGAATGTCGTCAGTTTTCCCGCACGACCACTGCTTTAATACAAAAGACAATCGGCTGCAGTATCTGTTACGTGTCAGAACTAGTCAGAAAGAAGTAAAAAAAAAAGCGCACAATGATTAATTGTTGCCGCCTCACTTGAATTCAAGCGGAAAAGATTTTTGTGTTTTAGCAAACCGTCTTTGTTTTTATGAAAAACGGTTGACTTTTTATTCAAAAACTTATTAGACTTACGGTTCGGTGAACATTTGAATAGATTTCCACAACAAGCTTTGAGTTGGAAAAAAAACTGAGTCTTGGTATTACAGTAATACAGGATTGAACGTCACGTCACACCATCCTTTGGATTGCGTAATCCTACTTATAATAAATACATCTTTGGTACGAAATACTTATTATACTAAATCAACTTCTGAGGTGATACAACGGAATTATTTAGTTAAAAGACAACACAACTGCCTTTTTACGCTCTGGTGGTGTTAAAACTGAATATTGAATTTGGGTAATAATAATATCCCGTTTGGAACGATTAAAGTTACCATAGGAAGGATCTACGTATGTAATACTCATACTTACTTATAAATAAATAAATAGAAAATTGGTCTAAAATAGTTTACAAATAATTTCAGGTAAGCGACTTCGAAAGATAGTCATGAATAAACAATTTATGAAGTGTGAACGTTACTCTACGTGCTCGTATTTTATAGTATACGTCTCATCGATCACTATTAATTTAATTTAGACCCTGTCTACGTGAAACTTAGGGTCCATTTCGAGTATAAAAAATATATATGAGCTACGCACCTGTATCGAAACCGAACACTCGTTAAAAAGATAAACAGCCTTGCGGTTTTATCCCTAAGTGTTCACAAACAACTACTGTGAAAATAGATGAGATTCCAAAACAAGTATTCAAGTTTGGCGTGATTAAAACAATTTGGGTAAAGTATATAAGCGAGTTACTATCATGGAATTCTGAAGCAAATTCTAAGAAAAACCGCTCGTACTGCCCACTTTTGGTTTAATCAACTGTACGTCGTCTTTACTCGTTAACTTATTCTTATCAGTAGTTTTATAATGAATTGTCTGTGTTTAAATACACAACACCAAATTACTAAAGTTGTTAAGTAAATTAGGTTTAAATAGAATACAGGGTTGGTTGTTAGATAGATAGATAGATAGAATACTCTTTATTATGTACACCATAAAAATTACAGACATAAATTAGAAATTTAGGCTATATTAGAAATGTTTTCGTTTGGTTCACTTTCAAATAGAAACAAATGAAATTATAATTTTCATTTGTTTCTATAACAAGGATCTCGTGGCTACGTAATAACAGCCGCACGGGTCGATCCATTAAGTTGCGCTTGTCGTGGTTGGTCCGTGGATGGGTGACCATCTTTACATACCGAGACTCCTCCGTGCCTCGGAAAGCACGTTAAGCCGTTGGTCCCGGCTGTCATTTGTGGACCTTTGCCAGTCGTTACGGGTCGTCAGAAGCCCGAAAGTCTGACAACCAGTCTTACCAAGGGGTATTGTATTACCCAGTTACTGGGTTGTGGAGGTCAGATAGGCGCTCCATGTATAATACTGGTATTCAGCTGCATCCGGTTAGACCGGCCGTCGACCGGCCATCGGTTAAGCCGACCCCAACATAGTTGGAGGCTAGGTAAATGATGATTTGTTTCTATTTGAATTTACAGTCAGAATTTACAAATCTTATTGAAGTAGATTTCTGCTATTGAGACAGCAAACAATTTTATTAGTACACATATCGTGGCTCATTGGAATAATATTCACAAGCGTTATTTTGACAATCACATTACAGTGCATGCAATATGTAATTAAACTACTGTTTTTGAATTTATACATGCTTTACTGAATAATAAACCAGATTTTAAATAAAATATATTTGCTTCGCATCCTAGAAATATAATAAAAGGAAAAGTGAGTGAGTTTGTTTGTTTATTTGTCAGTTACGCTTTCAAACTGAAACGGCTAAACAGAATTGGATAAAATTTGGCACATTAATAGACCGTGACCTGGAGAACAACATAGGCTACTTTTCATCTTGGATCGCAGACGAAGTCGCGGGCAACAGCAAGTCTAATATAGTGCCGTACCTATTTACGAGGGCAGCCCGTCGGTACATATTTACCAGGGCGCAGTCCCAGATCGATACTTAACAGATCAGTTAATCGTAAACTCATCTCACGAAATTTACTTCATAAAAAAAGTCCTATTAATTTCAGAGAGAAGGTTTACCAGTATATTATTCGATTATTGTTTTTAATTTGGTGAAAATAAAGCATTTATAAAATTAAACAGTGCATGCACAATTCGGATTAATGCTGCGTCAATTACACAAGAGCCCGCGGCGATACGAAATGTGAAAAATTATTGGTTAATGGGGCGCAGTCGCGAAGTATGAATTTGTTTCACTTCGCGATCGTAATCCCCGAACACATTACTTTGATGCTTGTAGTCAAGTAGGTACAGCTAACGTTTTTGATTGTAATCTAAATCTATAATATTTTGATTGTAATCTAAATCTATATGTATAATCTATAAATATAAATGCTGTTCGTTGGCGTCGGCTAGCCGGATTTGGTCTTTTTTTTTGTTTTAAAATGTTTGGAATAGTCCGAATTTGGTTTTTATGGAAAGAGAAAATTTCCCGGAAAACTGAACATCCTTTTAATGGGAGTTTTGTATTAATTATTGACATTTTGAAAAGACGTCGGTCGGGTCAGCTCCTTTTAAATAGATTATATATGATTTAATCTATACATATCCTACACTAAGGTGCCTTTTTGCGTCTCTCTGTGTGACCCTTGTGAGCAGTGTTCCTCTAAACGAAGCGACGGATTTTGATTTGGTTTCCCCCATCTTTTAGAGGATTTATTCCGGACGGTACATGCGTATAATGAATTAATATTAAAACATATAATGAAGAAATCTCGATTATGTCCAGTTATTAAAACCGTGCGAAGCAGGGGCGGGTCGCTAGACTATTTTAATTTTATGATAAGGTAACTCTACTCCAATAGAATGATGTTTAGATGAATTTTCCAATTTTCATATTCATTTTGCGTTGTTTTTCAGTCGTCAGACACAACACTGTTTTATAACTAGTATTTGCAAGTTCATGATGATATCGGAACGCTATGCATGGAACGTCATAATAAACAGGCGTATCACTGTAATGTATCGGGTAACGACTGTAATTGGTCACTGTCCCGCTGTTTCTGTTCGTGGGCTCATTTTGTTCACGTCAGAATAACTTTAGTGATGAGATGTGTAAAAGATACAAGCTAAAACCTAACAGCTATTAGACTTTTCAAAGTATCAAACATAACAACTAGTAGTGTCCATGGGTTCAAAAAAATCATTCTCCACTTTATTTGGCTTTTGTGTGGTCACGTTACAATCGCGATTGCTGCTGAACACTCGTCGTCAGCTGGATGGGAATAGTAATCAATGGGTGAATGAATGAAGAAATGAATGGATCCCATATTTTATACGACGTAATAATAATAAAATTGAAATCTAATTACATTTATCTGGATAAGGACTGTTTGTTTTCGATACCTTCAGAAAATTTAGTGTCGACCATAAACTGAGAGAGTAGTTAATGAATGAATAAGATATAGTTTTATTATTCTAGGGCAGACCGTAACTCCTTAGCGATAACGAGACCTCTGTCTCATCGCTATGTTATTTACGCACTTGATTGATAGTGATGAATATTCAGACGGGCGGCGCGTCGACAAATCCCGCTGTTTTGTCTATAGTGCCCTGTTTTACTCACACCTTCTGGGATTGCAACATAAATCTTTGTCGAAAATGGATACTTTGCTTCGCATCATTGCCCTTGTAGTCATAAATAATACCCTGTAACAGTATTACGCTGGCCGGATTAATCATTAATCTCGCGCCTTAGTGATCGCGATCTGGACAGATGGCGTTGCTGTTTAATTGTATTTCGGAATTGCCAATATACGAAGTCAACCACTTTTTATTTCGATTTATTAGCGTCGTTTATTATACTGATTTGTTATTCTTTTATTTAGATGTTAATCTGGGAATTGAAGAAAAACAAATGGGCAATCATGATTGCTTTCCATTTCGCATGTCAGGTATCCGGACACAGGCGAGTGCCAGTTGTATGTGACGGGTAAAGCTGTCTGTACACAATGACGCAACTTGTACAATATCTATCGATGAACTATATTGATGGGACTCTTGTTTGAGTCGTGTGATGGGCGTAATTCGAGCAACATTGCGCACCATCCTGCACGATTACGCACCATTACGTAGAGGCAGCGAAACGTAATTCAGCGTATAATGCAATGCAAATTGTTCGCTTGCACGGCGATAAGGGCGGTACGTTTAATGTTTGAGCCAAACTTGCGCTGACCATCAGCTGGTTTTTGTGGGTACACAATGGCGAACGTAACTTAAGTAACGTTCATTTCGCTTGAGCCTTTTATTAAGGGGTACTCGACCGAATGAAACAGGCGCTTATCTTTATAGTGGTCTGGTTTTATATTCGATTTATTTATGCTGAATTCATTTAGAATTTTGCTTAATATTAATCAAAATTTAAGTAAATACAGGGTGTTAGGGTAAACACCGTTATCCTTGCAACCAGTGGTTTGGTTTCATTTATAGAACGTAAAATCAATGGAAAATTACAACTTTTTATTTATTTTTTTAAAATCTACATTTTACCACAAGAGACGCAAGTTCGTTGCCCTATGCGCTAGGGCAACGAACTTGCGTCTCAACACGGGCGGGGGATGCGGGATGTGACCTGACCGGCCGCGAGCGCGCCCCCTCTCTCAGTCAGTCAGCTGTTTTGCTAGAGAGCACGGTATTGGATAGAAACTTTTTAAAATCTTTTAATGAAAATAGCGTTTTTTTTTTGTTGAGTGCGGTCATTTATTTTTATATTTAAGTCAACTACCCATGGTTTGAATGACAAGAGTGTTTACCCTAACAGCCTGTATTATGTAGTTATTGAATAAATATTAGGTAGTCACATTAAATATAGGTTTTCCAATTCGTGTCATGTTTAAAATCTATGTCCAAACAAACGTGTTTGAGAAATAGGTACACGCGTGTCCAATTGTTCATCGATGCGGGTGAAGTTCTTCTAAAATTGAATTCACACTCGGTTATAGTAATACATTCACAAGTCACCGTCACCTCGCACTATATCCTCGGCGTTTAGTTCACTGTCAGGCCGAGCTCATAAATCCACCCTAGAGACTAGAGAACGTTGGCAAGGACTGCACTTGGAATCCTACCAAATTTAAATATCCTTTCCAAAATCATAAAGATCACATTACGTATGACAAAGCGTACTGCATCGTCTACTTTACTTCAGACTAACGACTCATTATCCAAACAGCATCAAGAAAATTAAAACAACTGTTAGTAAACACCATTTGCGTAACAGAATGAAGGAAGCAAGCTCACCCTTGACAACATCGTTGCATGTATATTTTATGTGTCCACAGTAAGTTACCGCGCCGAGTTTAGAAAATATTCACAGTAAGTAAGTTGAATGGTCATTCAGTGCAGACAATACCGTGTCTTGGGACCCCAAACTCGGTTTAGAAGTACACTCCAAATGCAAAATACGGCAACAAGAGATTGGGGCAGCCTTTGCGGTTTAAGGCGTTTTCTCATAACGTTTTATGTCGACAATTTACCGAGGTTTAGCCGGAGGGATCTGCACAACAATTTGTTTGAACTCCCGCTTTCTGGGCATCGTAAATAAGACCCAACATAGAACAACGCAAAACTATCTAACACGTACATTCGGTGCAGCACTGCTGTAATAAAATATTTTATTAGAATTTTATATTCAGTTGGTATTACAGTGCCTAGTAAAGCAACTTTCTCATTAGGTAGTATTTTTGTGTTCCACGAACATGGCGGGTAATACAAAAAGGGAATGCCTAGTTTTATACCTATCATAAAATATCTCATTGAGAGCGTTGGTATATTTTATTTTTGGATGGCAGCACCTGATTCTTTGCGATTCCATCCACCTACACGTCTAGAAACAGAGGATGTTCATTTGTTGTTAGTACGTACCAACAATGTAAGGACGTTAATAAGTTTTCTTGGTAACAGTGGATAACACGTGTTTCATGTTGTCGCCGCCCCAAATGCACCGTGGGGAGCGGCGGCGGCGCGGGCTGTGAGCTTCAAGCGTATATTTCTATCTTGCGAAGTCAATCCAATTTGCGGTGACAGCTGAGTGGCCGCTACACCGCCGGCTTGATTTGTTCAACGTGTTTCTCCCTGAGCAAACCAAGAGAGCCAATATTGCCAACTTTCCACCCTATTATATCTGAAGCAATTTAACGCTACAAGTTATCACGTTACTGCGATATGTTGGCGTTGGTACCTATATGTTACACAGAAGAATAAATGTTCCAAATTGTTTCCCAACTTTTAAACAAATTACGATAACTCTCGACTTGAAAACCATAAAATTAGAATTCGTGCTTGTAACTCCAATGAATGATAGGCAGCTAGCGAGTTTCAGTACAATCCCTTGTATTTTCATTAACTTTATGAGAAAACGCTGTTGGTGTTTGTCTTTGTGAATTTTGTTTTGTATTTATAAAGTTTGGATCTTTCTCTAGTTATTTCAAAAGACAAATTAAACACGAATATTATTTTGAATTGAATAATCATGCTCATTGTTCTAATGCTACGAATTCGCTCGCGTTCTTGGAGATTGTGTATAAAATCAGTGCTTATGTAGGTAATTTGTTTCAACTTGTTCAGTGATAGGTTTCCAGGTAAATTACATGAAATCATATCTAGGATTATTTAATTAACATTCTACACAAAAGGAGCTCGTTTATTCTGGTTTTCTAATTAAAAGGCTGATGTACTTAAGTATTTATATAATTTTGTGAGGGCGCACCCTATTACAGAATTGGTATATGAAAAATATAATGGATTTTCTAACTAATTATAGTATAATGCTTACCCTTGCGAAAAGAACATTACAAAAAAATAAGAAAATGTTTTTCCTTGTAAAAGAAAACAGTAAATAAGGATAATAAACTCATATTTTTTAATTAAATCTCGATCTTGGCGAAGTGGAGGTAGTTAAAAAGTGTTATCTTGAAAAGTAAAGAGTCCAGGATCGTCTTCTGCGAGACTGGGTGGCTGGCACGCGTCTCTGGGGGCCGCTTCCAGACCGGCACCACTTCTGAAAGCTATCCGAACAAAATTGCACTTTCTTGCGAATTGTGTAGTTGATACATTTTAAACTGTACTTTAACATAGCGGTTATGACTTTTGTTCATAATGTAACATCGTTCCGCAGTGTCGCACTCAGGTTTATAGATCGATGGAACGGAAAACGGGTCGCCATGCCCGGGAGCTAATGATGTGACAAAATCTACCAAGTTGTTTTAGAAAATTGTCTGCCCCGTGCGGTTATACGTTGTTAGAACTTATTAACTTTCTTTTCTTGTTCGGATAGGTTTCTGCGGTCCGCATCTGGGTCTTACCTTTTTTATATAAAAGCCTGTCTCGGCCTATGAATATACTCTATCTTCTATTGAATGAAAAATCGATTTCTATCAACATTACAGATTCTCATTCTATTTGTACGGATGAAAGTGAAGTGTATTACTTGGCCACCGAAATATTTTCAATCTAGACAACAAATGTACTTTCTAGTTATAGGTCATAATGTGAGTACATTTTTTTTAGGATGATTTTCAACTGAATCAACGCTTGGCGCCAGTATCCCACTACGTAGATACGATATTACATTATTGCATATTTTATTAATTTTTTTTAAGTTAGTAGGTAGACAATTTAAGGAGCTCGTGGCTAAGTAATACCAGCTGCACGGGTCGATCCATCGGGTTAAGCTACGCTTGCCGGGGTTGGTCCGTGGATGGGTGACCATCTTTACATATCGAGACTCCTCCGTGCCTCAGAAAGCACGTTAAGCCGTTGGTCCCGGCTGTCATTTGAGGATCTTTGACAGTCGTTACGGGTCGTCAGAAGCCCGAAATTCTGACAACCAGTCTTGCCAAGTGGTATCGTATTACACAGTTACTGGGTTGTGGAGGTTAGATAGGCAGTCTCTATATAAAATACTGGTATTCAGCTGCATCCGGTTAGACTGGAAGCCGACCTTAACATCGTTGGAAAAAGGTTAGGCAGATGATGATGTAGACAATTTAATAGATACTTACGTACCTAGTTTTGCTACCAATTATGTCACCTAGGTACTTACAAGTTTACATGAACACGTTTAATTAAAAATTTAAAGCTGGAATCGTAAATTTGTAATTATCGTTTTCATTAATTTGTATTCTGAAAGCGAATAATCTAGAGCAGTCCCGCCGTTCCAATTATTACAATAATCACGTACAGAATACAAGCAAGGTTCTGTGACGAACCGTTATCAAAATTTCATTCGACAGAACCATTGACATTGGATTCTCTATAATAATTTTGTATTCACGTTCTAATAACATGGTAACATGCACTGCTCGAAGTTTATAATATTGGTCTTCGAGTCTTCATAAACTGATTTGACTAACATTTCATCAGTTTGATAGATTTCAAAGTAAATTCATTAATTGATCCGTGGTAACTCGTGAAACCAATAAATTAGGTTTTAATTTATTAGTTATTTTGCTTTGGAGGAGCTCGTGGCTAAGTAATAACAGCCGCATGGGTCGATCCATCAGGTTAAGCTACGCTTGCCGGGGTTGGTCCGTGGATGGGTGACCATCTTTACATATTGAGACTCCTCCGTGCCTCGGAAAGCAAGTTAAGCCGTTGGTCCCGGCTGTCATTTGTGGATCTTTGACAGTCGTTACGGGTCGTCAGAAGCTCGAAAGTCTGACAACCAGTTACTGGGTTGTGGAGGTCAGATAGGCAGTCGCTCCATGTAAAATACTGGTATTCAGCTGCATCCGGTTAGACTGGAAGCCGACCCCAACATGGTTGGGAAAAGGCTCGGCAGATGATGAGTTACTTTGCTATTCTGCATGGGTACCTACCTACCGTACGGAAAGTACCTACCACGTAGTACAGTTTATCTCATGATGTGATTTCATCGTGAATACTAAATTGGACGATTATGATCTAGGTAGGTACAGAAAACGCTAGATTATCACATTATTCTTTAAATTTTGAAATCTCTAAACGGCTGGATGACATTTCCCGTGACCCAAGGTCTGGCTTTTTCTTGGCCTGAGGCTGAGCAATACTGAGCATTCCCATACAACGCAACGTGTGGCAATGTCGCCAGTCTCTTGGGTACTCATACCCGACTACAGCGATGCGGAGGACTTTTTCGACGCCATTTTTTTTTTTTTTACAGTTTTTGTTATTAAGTCAGGATATTATATTGTTTATTCATTAATTAGGTATAAGTTGTTATGTATGTACATTACTCCAACATATGACAAACAATAAAATCGTTTGCAAGTTTTTTTACCACGCCTTTTTAGATAGCAGATTTTGTGCTGTATGCAATGCTATGTGGTTACATTGTAAATACGGCTTACACCTATTAATATTCATTATGGTTTAGCTTTGCATGCACACATAATTTTACATTATCAATAATGTACGCTTCATTTGCATAATCCTTACTAATAATGTTATCAATGCGAAATTTAATCAGTCTGCCTCATTGTCACGTATTCACAGCTTATCTAAATATCTTATCTATTGCTGAATTTTGAAGGATAGGTTTGATCCTTCAATTATTTAAAACTTCAAACTTAGTTGATGCCTTATAGTTTTTGAATAAACATAAAACTATCTTAAGGCATCATAATCATCATCATCATCATTATTTATGATTGTATTGTATTATTCACTGTAATTGTATGGATTAATTTTTATCTGAAATAAACTGATTAATAATAATAATCAAAGTTTTGAGGATTTTAAAGCTTTTCAGATAATTTTATTACTTACTTTAGGTTATTTTGAAGGGAAAATTTTAGTAGCAGTAGATAGCATGGAGTTTAGGATTGGGTGCGATAAATGGCTCGCAGATCTCCTAATACACGAGTCTATAAATACCGTCTTTACTGAATGAAAGACGAACAACAATACGCCTTGGTCGAACACTTCTAAGGATACAGGCGAACCACTTATAATTTGCATATCTATCATATAAAACTGATGGTATGGAAGCCAAAACAGTTTATTCATTGAACAGGGCCAGGATATAAAGAAAATCGTTTTCACCGCATAAAGGACCGTTAAGGTACTTTAAAAATCCTGACGTAAGGAAGGTGGAGGGTTTGGGGGCCAGATGGCATACCGCATAGGGGCTATAATGTCAATATTACTCAAGAGCCTTATTACTTGGGATATTGAAGTACCTACTGCTTACCTGTTATGTCGTTATACTTAGGCAGCGATTGGTATAGGAAGAGGTTGGTAATTTAGAAAGAAGGATTATTTTTAAAAATATCTGAGAATTTGGCAAAATTTCCTTGGATAATTCTCCCGTTCGCATCACGCAAAGAGAGATCTGGAATCATCTATCAATTGAAGTATTTATGGGGATTATTCTTGGCCGCTCATTGCATCGACCATAAATTGAGATGCTGAATGCACATCAGTGGATGTTTATGGTCTGAAATGGTACAAATGGTACAAAGAATCATTTTAAAAGTTAAAATGGTACAAAGATGTTAACTTTTCTTAAAAATATTTTTTTTATACCTTGTTTTCATTTCCGCTAGACCTCAGATTCCCTAGAAACTGGCGGAATGAAATTCACAAGAATTAAACTAAGTTACAACATGCTTTACGTTAGCCCACAATAATGACAGCCTTTTGTTCCCCATTTTTAAGATTTCCACTTCATTTCTACGAGCTTGTAAGGTTGTGGGATGAATTGTAGGAACCTTTGTACCAATATTGATTTCATAAGATAGAGTTACGACAAAATATCTGGGCAGCGTAGTAGTACGCGTTTAGATATCAATCAAATTACTCGACCGAGCCGGATCTACCATCTATACAGGCAAGATTATTTGCTGAAACTATTAACGATATCCTTATTTGTCTTACAATCGAATTTTGCTGTGTGTTGGCAGTTTGAGATATTCCGTAACAGGCAGCACATGTACACAAACAAACGCTAGAATTATTACGGTCCGGGCCCGCGATTTCCATAAAGTTACCTTAATACATTGTATACGATGGGCACCTGAATAATTCCATATTTGCATGGGGCTGTAATTCCTATTCCAATTGAATTCTGTTGTGAATAAATACTGTTTTTTTTTTAATTTTCCAACATTCCGGTTCAGTCATGTACTTATTTGTTTTCAAAAATAATTTTATCATATTTTGCTTTTTCAATTAACAAAATAATGGAGTTATTCCAACTAATACGCTGAACTTTAAACTACTGTTGGTTCTAAAATATTGGTAACTCCTGGCCGAAACTACTTGAACAAGCGGCAAGGGTTTTTTTTTTTTTTTTTTTTTTTTTTTTTTTTTTTTTTTTTTTTTTTTTTTTGTTGTTTGTCTGTCTTAATTAGTTCTCACCGTTCCTTTAATTCTACTTTCAGTACTAATTCCTGAAACCATGCCTGTAATGACCCGTAAGGCTGCTGCTCAGGAGTTGGAGCTTAAGTTGAGAACGACCATTCAAGATCTTAAGGCTTCAAACAGTAAATGTGAACAGCTGTTACAAGAAATAGATGATAGTGAGAAGGAAGTCGAGAAGGTCGTTTACAAAAATACAAGCTTAAAGCAGGAGCTAGTAAACCTACACCAACAATACCTGGATGTTATTGATGAACGGGACAAACTGCAGCTGGTTACGGATGGTTTTAGTAACTGCAGTAACTTATATGAGGAGGCTTTGTGTAAGGTTAGGGACCTAGAAGAAGAACTAATTCATGCAAATGTACAAATTTCTAAGTTACAAAAACAAAAAGATTGTACTCGGGCTAAGGAAACTAATCACTTATATGGTGAATTATTTAACACTAATTGCAACCCTCATTCTTTAGTAACAATAGACCTTACTGATGATTCTTTATTGAAACATAATAATAGTTGTTATAAAGTAAGTCAAAATAAAATAAAAAAATATGCAAAACTAAATAAAATCATAAATAAATGCAATAAATTCAGGAAACAACAAAGACACAATTCCAACAATATTAAACTAAGGAAAGAGCGTGTTTTTCTAATAAATAAATTAAAAAACTATCAGATTAAATTAGAAGACAGTAAAAACATTTATCAAAATGATACCCAACAATTACAGTGTGAAATTGAGGTCCTTGAAGAGTCACTACATTCACTTTATATTAAGTATGTGAGCTCTCAAAAACAAATAAAGGAACACATCCTTGCTGCAAACGAGTTAGTAGAAATGTGTAATGATGAGGCAGACAGAGTGGTCCCTATGACTCTCAGCACCACTCAATGTTCTTGTGAAAGGGAATCCAGCCTTGAGGCTCTTCAACCAGAGCAAACGGAGGACCCATCCCAGTCTGAGGGATCTCGGGACTGTATCCTCGATCAAGATACACCACATGTGGTGCAAGCTTCATCTCAAGTAGCACAGACAGAGGCTTGTTCTAGTAAAGTTTGTTATTGTTCTGTTATGTTTTCAGATAGTTTAGGGAGAGGGTTAGGTAAATTATTAAGTAACAACTTAAGTCAATCTGCTGTTAATTATTGTATGCCTGGAAAATCTTACGAAGAGATAATGTCATCAATAACTGGGAATAAATATGATCCGAAAGCCATCATCTCTGTATTTGTGGGCAATAGTACTAATGTAAAAATAGATGACATCACTGACAGTGTCACTGAAATCTTGAAGATTAATTGTAAGAAAATAATATTGTGTGCTTTTCCATACTTCGAGCACTTGTCAAGTAGGCAAAATCATTATATACATATGCTAAATAACCATATGCATTTACTAACGAATCACTATAGTGACAAACTTATATTTTTTGACACCAACACTTTTGTTGAGAAATTAAAATCGACTAGGGATACTGCGTATCTGCCTATTAGTTTTAGACGTCAAATAGCATGGCTATTAGCTTTTAATATAAACTCAGACATAAGTAGTATGTCGAAGTCTTATGTAATTAGCACCACAAAAATTAGTAATAATACTAATAATATTTTAAACTAGTCAGTAAGACAACAGAAGGTACCAGTAACAATGTAGTTAATCTCACCACCAACATGGTATCTTCTAGCATTCAATTAGTTAATTGCAAAAAAGGGGCTAAGCAGAATACCTTGAAATTGTTTCATCAAAATATTCAGGGTTTTTCTTCCAAACAATTGGAAATTGAATTGTTTTTAGAAAAAACAATGTTTGATATTATCTGCATAACTGAACACTGGTTGAAAGATTATGAAATGCTAATTAATTTTGAGAATTATAAAGTGGGCAGTTGTTTTAACCGAAAATCCATGCTGCGTGGAGGTTCACTAATCTTAATTAAAAATTGTATAAAATCTAAGACTCGTAAAGACATAGTTGAACTATCGGTGGAACATAGCATTGAACTGTCCTGTGTTGAGCTAGATAAGCATTATATAGTGTGCGTATACCGACCTCCTAATTATCAAAACTACTCTATATTTGAGTCAGTAATGGAAGATGTTTTGGCAAAACTTGCAACGGGTAATAAATCAGTAATCATTTGTGGTGACTTTAATATTAATATTTTGGAAAATAATTCAAATAGCAGTAGATTATTAAGTCTCTTCAAATCATTCAATCTGTCAAATGTGTTTTTGGAACCAACGCGAATTACTACGACTACTGCTACATGTATTGATAATGTTTTTTGTAGCTGCAGCTATTTAGATAAAGCCATTGTAAATTATCTCCCTTCTGATCACAGCGGTCAAACCGTTAATTTTGAGTCCAACACACCACTTCAAAAAGTGCAAATACAAACTAGACCGATAACATCGGGTAATTTAAATAGGTTTAATAGCACTTTAATTAGTAAGTTAAGTACTCAGGGCCTAAATATAAACAATGGTAATATCTTGTATGAAGAATTCTTTTCATTAGTGCAAACAGAGTTTAATAACTCTTTTAAGAAAAAAACGAAAACTATTTGCCCTAAGTTTTTATTCAGTGACTGGGCAACTAAAGGCATCAGGAAAAGTAGGGAAAGATTATTTGAACTGTATGGCCTTAAGCCGTATATTAACACGGAAACTTTTAATAAATATGTTGCTACTTACTCTAAAACTTTTAAAATAGTGTGCAAAGTAGCTAAAGCTTCTTTCATTAGCAACAAGGTTAAATCAGCAGACAATAAAATAAAGACCGTTTGGAAAATTATTAACAATGAAACTAATAAGAGCAAAAGGCATAATACTGATTACACACTGGACACTTCCCGCGGTCTCATTAGCGCTAACATCGATGTTGCTCAGGAATTTGCAACTTTTTTTACCAATATTCCAATTAAAACTACGGAAACTTTAAATTCCTCGCCCTCACTTGCTATTGATTTATTAAGAGCGAATGTTTCAGCCTGTCCTGTGGAATTTAACTTTAAACATATAAACCCTGTGGTCGTTGTAAAAGCTTTTAAGCAACTCAAGATCAAAATTACCGAAGATCTGTGGGGCATGTCTACTAAAGTTTGTCAATCCATTATTGAGACAATTGCACCCTACTTAGCTTTAATATTTAATTTGTGTGTGGATCAAGGGGTATTCCCAGATTTAATGAAGTACAGTAAAGTTATTCCACTTTTCAAATCCGGGGACAGCAAAGACACTAATAATTATAGACCCGTATCAGTTTTGCCGGTTTTCAGCAAGGTGTTTGAAAAAGTAATGTTAAATCAAATGCTCAATCATTTTAATCGTAATAACATCCTACACGATCAACAGTATGGTTTCACCAAAGGACGTTGCACAACTGACGCCGGTGTCACCTTGTTAAAACACATCTTTAAGGCATGGGAAGAGGCACAAGATGCAATAGGCATCTTTTGCGACCTATCTAAGGCTTTTGATTGCGTGAATCACGAAACGCTGCTCTTGAAACTTGAGCATTACGGACTGGGTAAACTTGCGCTTAGCTTAGTAAAATCATATTTGAATGATAGAATGCAGCAAGTTCAAATAAACGGTGTGAACTCATTGGGTTTAAAAGTTAGAATGGGTGTACCACAGGGCTCGATATTGGGTCCATTCCTCTTCTTAGTATATATAAATGATTTACCTCAACTACTGAAAAATCGACCACAAATGGTGTTATTTGCTGATGACACATCACTGATTTTTAAAGTAAATAGACATGCACGGGAGCTTGACGACGTAAATAACGCTATGTTCAAGGTCCATAATTGGTTTACTATAAATAATTTGGTATTAAATGAGAAGAAAACTAAATGCATAAGATTCACGTTACCGAATGTAAGAAGTAGTGAATGTCATGTTGTACTGAACGAGGAGATACTAGAATTCGTCGAAAAGACAGTTTTCCTGGGGATCACGCTTGATTCAAAACTACAGTGGGGTCCTCACATAACATCACTTGCAGGGCGACTAAGTTCAGCCGCTTACGCTGTTTGGAAAATCCGCCAACTAACAGACGTGGATACCGCGAGACTGGTCTATTTTAGTTACTTTCATAGCATCATGTCTTACGGTATTTTGCTGTGGGGACGGGCTGCAGATATTGATTCTATCTTTATTTTGCAAAAGAGGGCTGTCCGAGCCATCTACAACCTCCACAGACGCGAATCTCTAAGGGAACTGTTTAAAAAAATTAACATCATGACGGTTCCTTGTCAGTACATATATGAAAACATTATGTATGTTCGGAAAAATCTACATCTTTTTAGTAAGATAAGTGACAGGCATAACTTTAACACTAGAAATAGGAACAAATTAGATCAACCACGTTTCAGATTGTCTAAAGTACATACTTCTTTTATGGGGTACTGTGTAAAATGTTATAATAAAATACCACTCATTATTCTTCAACTAAATGAGAAGAAATTTAAAACATGCATTAAACGCACACTATGTAGACAGGCATATTATAAGTTGGATGATTATATTGTAGATAAAAATGCTTGGCTTAATGCTGGTCCTGCTCCACAGGCACTAGGGCTTACTAGTTAAAATTTTTAATATTTGGAAGAGTTGCTTCCCCTTTTTTTTTCTGACTTTACAAACTTAAGTTTATTTATTTTTTTCTTTAAATTCTATTATTTTAATCTTTCATGTACATTGCAAATTATAGTTTTGTATAAATTAGAAGCATTTTTTCAATTTTGTAAATGTGAGTACCATGGAGCCGTTTAATATGGTATCATGTTTTATATTGACTTGAAAGAGCATGGCTGATGAGAGTATGTCATACTCACTTAAATGTCTCGCTGATGGTGGCGCGTGTGTTGGATCATTCGGTTCCCTACAAAATGGTTGAGCTGGATGGTGCTGACCCACGTGTCATGTTCGTGAACGGGCGCTGTCAGTTGAGACTGGTCATCTCTTATCTGCCAGGGCTTATTTTTAATCTTATATTTTGAATTGTTTTTGATTATTTTTCATTTGACATTGTTCTCACATATAGAAGCACCAAGAATACTGTACCCAGGATTTTGTAATATCTATATCCATTTTTAAAAGAGTGTCCTTGGAGTTTCTTGCCCGTTCTTCTCCATAGAGATCTACGATTTGGAATGGGCAACTAGCTTCAACTTTTTGACTAACTGACCGATTCTTTGACTATTCAAAAGTGCCTGTAAATGGTTTAATTGAAATAAATGCTTTGAGTTTGAGTTTGAGTTTGAGTTTGCACTCATGGTTTGAAGTCCGGGTTAGTGCAGATACTAATACACATAGTTTTCTTAACCTAATTTGATTTACATCTACTGTCACTAAGGCTCACTTACACGGAGCAATTCAATGCCTGGCCAATATTTTGAAATGAAATCAAAACATAATAAAGGTAATAGGAAATATTGCTATTGTTTCAGGTAAAATGGGGTTTAGAGCAGTAGAATTAAAATACATAATAACGTTTAATTGAAATGTCTCTATGGTAATGTAGGTTCGTGAAAGGAGTATATAAATGTGACAATTTACTCAAAATACACTATTCTCAGTAACATTTGCAGGTGATAACGACATATAAGCCCACCATGGCCTGAGGGTCGTAATGGTGCGGAATGGTCACTTTTATGAGGGCATAAAATAAAGAAAATCTTCTCATACTTCACACTGATCCCTCATGACACTAATAAGAAATTATAACGATTGTGTGATCCAACGCAGAATGCATACGGAAACCGTTAATAATTTTTATTAGTGTAATTCAAGTCTAGTAGAATCTAATTAGAAATCAAATCAAAAATATTTATTTGCTAGAATACGGTACAATAGATATTACAGTAAATTTTATTTTAGCATATCCTGGCATGTTATATGGCGTGAAAATACATTTCATGTCAATTACAAAGTCATTATGATTATTTATACGATAATTAAAAAGATTATAATAACGATAATTATGATAATTAGGTACAAACAATAGGTATAGGTTCCATTGACTTATCCTCTTTTGACAGAGGTCAAAAGAAAAGAAAATAAAGATTTTGTACCGATACCAAAGTTTGCAATGATTAATATTTAATCCTAAATAGGTCCTATATTTCTAAAAAAACAATATAGTAGGCGAAACTACAATATTTTCATTTCAATACAAAATGGTGAAATAAGCACAATAGGGCCAGTATTAGTCTTATTTATGCCGAATTAATGGTATTTTGTAATTTGTAACTTTAAGTCGAGTGTAATAATTGTTACCAGACGTTTAAAAAATCAAAAACCTGTTAATCAAGACGAAAAGTAGAAAAAAAAATTTAAATGCTTATTGCATTTAAAAAATTAAAAAGTTTTTTTTTTTGTTTTCTTCGTCTACTATACTTTTTAAATGTCGGTCCAAAAGCGAGGCCGGCCGCCATCATAGTTTTATTATACACAAAAAACGAACAATATGGAATTAGTGGTAGTTCCGTGAATCCCGGCGGGGCTCCGCTAAAAATCTCTCTGATAACAATACGGTGTTGTTTTATAATAACCATAATTTCTGCAAGTAAATAAATAAACTTTGTAGGTAGAGCATTCTTTATCCAATAGGAAAAACAATAATATTTCTACAATATTGAATAGTACCTACATTATTTCGAACTTTTTTTATCATAATGTTAAAAATTAGGACCTCTTCTCTTCAGATTTGGAAAATTATTTTTTTGTTTGAAAGGGGTTTCCTAGATAGAGAAACTTTATTAACTTTGCTTGGGTAGTTTTTGAGTTAGCTTAAGAATTTTTTCCAGTAAGTATATGTTAGTAAGTATATATAAGTATATGTTATAATAACTTCCTGTCACTGTAATTTACATTAGTGGTATTCGAATTTGTGTGGGGTAGGTACCACAACAATAAAAAAACCACCGACTTCCAAAAAACCACTACATGATTAAAAATAATTTAAATTTCAGAAGTCAGTGGCAAGAAACTAAAATACAAAGACTCCGACTTCCGAAATTATGTTATTTTTCACATTGTAGTGTTTTTTTGGAAGACGGTTGTTTTTTCTTGTAATTTTTTTTTTATGCTACGGTAATCTCCATGTGAATTTTTGGTTTCCACGTGATGTTTTCTGTCAATGTCAGTGAGCACCAGAAAGTCTTCTAGAAACGGATTTGGATGAAATTTGGCACAAGGGTAGACCATGATCTGTAATAGGACATAGGATACTATGTCCTGTCCATGGTCTCCCCCTTTTATCCCGATATTCCCACGGGATCGAGACTTACGCGGGTGAAACCGCGGGGCGCAGCTAGTTAACTATATAACTGCCAAACTGCATGATGTTTTAATAGTCATTTTGATAATTTACCAATTTTTAATAAGCATGTTAGTGCTTAAGAAGCCGGTCTTAAACCCAGCCTTTACGAGATTGCTTATTTACAACACAACAGATGAATAATCCACACTTTGTAGGCAAATAAATTATTTTTATTAACAAAGCCGCGGTAATTGTATTTAATTATAGAAGGGGTGTAGTTTGCAAGGTAAATCTCGCCTACCGCAGGTAAGATACAAGGTCTCGCTTTAATATATTTATGTTCCAGCATACCTACTTACATTTATTTACTTTAAACAAATTAAGTAATAAAAACTAAAACCCAACTACGACTGAAAAGGTATAAACAAGACACCACAGACAGACAAATTAAAAATCCGGAGTCACACGTGTTAGGGCGGCATAAATCGAACAGATTACTTAATTTGTCTGTCTGTGGTGTCTTGTTTATACCTTTTCAGTCGTAGTTGGGTTTTAGTTTTTATTATTATTATTTTTTAAATTATTTTGGGATTATAATATATATATTTTTGAAATGTGCTCATTAAGCCCTTTCATTTGAACCCGACCTTAGTATAATCACAATAATTTTTTTAAAGATCTTTTCTTTATTTCCTCTAGAGGGCGCCATTTTTAATTTAATGTGACGTCACATAGCCTATAACCAGCGGACAATCAAGACGCTTCTAACGATACCTTATTTGTCAAAGTGTGATGAGTGGTTTAGAAGATACAAGGGAACGGATGAACATACATACATACATACCGGTCAAAATCATAACCCTCCTTTTTCTTCGCCGTAGTCGGGTAAAAATTATGTATGAAGAGTGACATTGACTCGTTGGCCTAGTGACGATATGCGAGACTGCTCGGTGTGAAGTCCTGGGTTTGGTTCCATACGTAGGGTAAAGTGGTATTGGGTTTTCCTTTTAGAAAATTTTCAGTAGAAGCCCGGTGTTAGAACTAAAGCCCGCTTTATGGCATTAGGTTCGCATATAACTTGAGACTTATAAACCGAAATGTGTGTATGCATCTTTGCTTAACCTGTCACGCACGATATTAAATAGTTGACTAGGGAAATTAGGCCAAGTAATAGTAGAAGCACCTCATCACGAATGTTTTTGTTCCATCAGGCAACAAATGTGGGCCACATGAGCTTTGCATAATACGCCGGAAATGTCCGCGGTTTGCTCAAGAGGAAGTTTTCAAAATGGGAAAGTTATCTCATTTGTACGAATAGTACCGAGGTAACTTACTCCTGTATTAATCAAAGGTTTTTTCTTGGCACTTCTGCGGTATTTTAGCTAAAGTCTGTAAAAATGGTTGGTTTCTCCCGAATGAAACCATTAGCCATCAGTAGTTGGGGTGACATCGCACTGATTGATACTATGTTGATGCTGGAAGATAATTATATCGCAACATAAATTCTTTGGTTTAAATGCTTATTGCTCCCTCATAAGGAAAATACCAAGAGTGTAGTCTTGAGTTAGTATTTTGGGGGACAAACGCTGAAATCCCGAAAAAAAATCAACTGTTCCCTACATTTATGTTCGTTGGAATCTGTTTTTTTTTTCTTAGTGAAAATTGTTCATAATGGTGAGTCCAATGACTGTCATCAGCATTACGTCAGTAATATTAGTCTTTTTTCTTCGTGTGGTTAGTGACTAACCTGATAAGTCAGTTTTATGCCGCCCATGGGCCTCTGACTTGGCTTCACATGCCGTCGAGAAATATCTCTCAGGCATGACGGTTTCCTCACGATGTTTTCCTTCACCGGTTTTGAAGCCAGATACTACTAGTGGTACTGTAAGTTGTAAGTACTGCCCACTTTCGAATACCTCCAGGCTTTTAACCCCTCCAAATAACCTAAATATTCATAGTCTTTGAAGGTTCATGTCAATACCTTAACCTCTGGGCTAATCAAACTTTCCATGTACCTACCCACCACCACAAGAGAAAACGGTTATCACTACATATTATAAAACGAAGTCCTCCGCCGCATCTGTCTGTTCGCGATGAACTCAAAAACTAGGTACTGCACCGATTTTCATGCTGATTTCACCAATGGATACAGTGGTTCTCGAGGAAGGTTTAATATATAATAACCGACATCAACGCGGGCGAAGCCGCGGGTATCAGCTAGTTTTTTATATTTTTTAAATAAAATCCTCAATATTTAATTGAAAACACGTCAGCATAACCTCTGGGCTGCAAACAATGGCGTATACGTGGGCGCGTGGATGGTACCTATTGTGATAAATATGCCCGAAGCACAGCCTTCCTCAAAATCAATTTATCTTCCGGTTATTAAGCTGCCAATCTTTTCACTTGACAAACACACGATTAGCCGTTTTTGCTCATGCGTGGTTTACGCGTTTTTCCTTTCAATTTGAGGAAGTATAAAAATTTGACAGAATTTTGCGAGTTTGGATTTTGACACGTACATAAATAACATCACGTCTGTAATCCGTGAAGGGTTAGGCAGAGGTGTACCTACAGTACTCCCACATTTCGCCAGTTATGAAGGCTCTTACATACTGGGGCGATTCGCCGCGCGACGCGACGCCGTCGTATTGTTCGCCGTGAAGTTTTCTCAGAAATTGTTTTGTTAAAATTCGCGTCGCGCCAGTATGTAAGAGCCTATTGCCATCAACCGGGCAAAAATCCAGACTCTGGTCTGCCAGCCTACTGAGAAATTCCTGATGGAAAAACCCAATAACACTTTGCTCGACCAGGGAATCGAATCCAGGACCTTATGCTCAGCAGTAGCGCTTGCGGCCACTAGACCAACGACGGTAGCGTACCAAAATTTAATTATGAAAATAACTAACTAGGTAAGCACTAACACAGTTAATTTCCGCGTCGTGTCAAAATAAAGGCATCCAAAGAAAGCTGGCATCGGTTACCCGTGCGAATGTGACCCGGTTAGCACTGTCCCAATTGACGAGGATTCCGGGAAAGAAACTGGTTTACTGACTGGACTTGGCAAGCTGCTCTAGTCCGTTCTTATTGCACCCGGCCGAATTAACGACACCGCCCATTCTACCGAGAAATGGGTTTTAAACATTGTGTTGAAGTTGAAATGAAAAGAAAATGTATTGCAGGTATTATGTAGAAGACTATTTGAGTTACGCCACAATAAGTAAGAAATTGTCGTGATTTCTTTGTTATTTTTATTTTTTATGTAAGTATTATTTTAATAACCCTTCAGCTGATGGCTGTCAAAAAAAGTCCAGAAAATAGACTGCTTTTCGGTCTATTTCTGCATCATGGCGCCAATCAGTCTCAGTCAACGCTCTGTAATTATTGTAAGAAAGTCAAAGTTGCCTAGCTTGAGAGTCATTTTGCAATAAAATATCGACTGTGGCAACA
Source organism: Lithophane socia (assembly GCA_947522985.1). NCBI lineage: Eukaryota > Metazoa > Arthropoda > Insecta > Lepidoptera > Noctuidae > Lithophane > Lithophane socia. The sequence continues at coordinate 8,045,237 of OX383256.1, forward strand.
CTCTCAAAGTACAAATCTAACTTCCTAATAATAACTAATATTATAAATGCGAAAGTGAGTTTGTTTGTTTGTTTTTTTATTTATTTGTTACGCTTTGACGCTACTGAATGGTGGCACCTTGACTTGGAATAGGAGATAGGATACCTTTTAACCGGTATTTCCCACGGGATCGAGACTTACGCGGGTGAAACCGCAGGGCTCAGCTAGTGTATTTTCAATATTGCAACTGAATGTATTATTTTACTTTGGCAACACTTAGAAACGGTTATGTTATTATCGTTATTTCGGCGTGGGGCAAAAGTCATTTTAAATGATAAAATGTAGTGTCTAGTCAGTCGTCGTTTGATTGTGAAATTGTATAGTTTTACGAATTAAAAGTGTTATCAAGAAAAGAGTGTTTTCTTTATAAAATGTTGTAAATGTGATTACAAACACAATTTAATATACCTACATACCTAGACCCTGAAAAAGTATCTGTAGCCTTCTTGGGCAGCCACCAAAAGCGGCCACAGAAATATTTATTTTTCGAACTCATGTAAGTAATATGCTATCGTTCAACGCGGTAATCGTGAAAAATTCTGGACTACGTAGGCGAAAATGCCGATAGAATAAATTTTCGGAATTGATAATAACTATATACCTACTGGTGATAGGAGAGCTCGCCTCATAAAATCTGGTCCACAAACGCAAAAATAAATGGAGAAACTGACCATTGACTCCTAGTATGACGAGGGAGGACGCTCTCCTGGAAGAGTTGGAAAGTTCTTAAACCCTTTAAATCATTTAATGCAAATGAGTAATTTTGTTTTTCCTAATTATAAGCCGAAGGTGAATCTCATTACGGTACTTAGATTAATAATGACGGTCGGCCTGTCCCAACTTTGTCTGTTAGTTAACTCTCACTGAGTAAAATTAATTGAGAAAATTTTCACTAAGTGTAGGCGAAACGTGATAAATTTCTGAAAGTTAGAAGCACCTGTTTTGGAAAAATATTCAACTACCTGTCGGTAAGTAAAGATATACATATGTGCCCGATTTATCTAGAGAGCAGGTTACGGTCGCAGTAGTAGGTAACAATATATGAATGTAATATTAGATCGTTTATTCGCAATCTAAGTAGATAACATCGCTCAATGCTTTCGTAGTTTTGCCATTGACGTGATCTCAGCGTGGCTCATACGTGACTCAAGTGTCCAAGTCTCACGTCGCGTCGGTCTAAAAATATTTGATTATTATCATTAAGTTTTGCGAGATCGTACAACTCTCTCGGAAGTCGGATAGTCTGATAAACAGCTCTTTTCTCGTTGTTAATTAGTTTACAAAGTCAATCAAAACAATTTCGCCGGACCTTCATCAGTTTTCGACGGTGTAATTACTGAACTGATTAAAATAAAAAGGCGGTGTTTATTAATTATCGGCTAGGTATTCGTGTTTTCATTTATTTTCTTTCGAGCGGTGTCATTTTCACCAACTTTTCTGCGCTTGTCTAGTTGGTATTCCTTCCTTAAAATGCATAGCTTATAATTCACTATCAACTCACAAGGTTCAAATCAGCATCCCAACAGCATAGTACCGACACTTTCTATCAAAATACGATGGATTTTGAAGAATACTAGTATTTTAAGTCCATATTGCTTCATAAGTTTGAAAAATTAAATTCGTCTGTTCGACTACTTAAATAACGCAATGAATATTGTTCAAGTGTCAAAATAAATGGTATTGAGAGAGTGAGTGTGTTACGCTATTACCTATCCCAGCATCCTACAAAATTGTATTAGATCGCTAGCGTATAGGTACCATTACGTAAACAAAACAGATATAGGTACACTGAATATTTAAGTCAATTTCAATCTGTTCGACGAACATCCGACTGATCGGATTTTAGCATTTAGGAATAGATTCAGAGCGAGATTTCCACGTGAGTTGACAGCGAGGTCGGGAATACGTCGCCTTGGGTCCTTGCAGGTGCTACCTCGTAACTAGGACTGCCGTCGACCCAAGGTTGACCTCTGTGACTCGGTGTTTTGTTGACACGCTCATGATTCCGTTTCGAAATATACAAGGCGAATCCGTACACCCGTCGTGAGCTTTACTGTAGAATTCATGGCGTTGGTTTTACTATCTAAGATTTGTGCACTAAAACACCAAATACCTATCAGAAAGCTGTGCAAGATTTTCATTGCAAAAAAACAAAAAAAGATGAATTTATTCAGAACTTGCCGGTGTATAATTATGATACCGACAAATAAAGTTCATTAGTTCCACTTAACGGATTATTCAAATTAATCTACATGGTGAACATACTCTTTGTATTACTTACCGTAATTAACCAACTGATTATGACTAGACTCATACATCATTTATTATATTGCTTACCACTGTTCAGCAAAAACATGTATACTCTTGTTACATTTTTTTTTGTATTTTACTTTTTATAAGTACCATGTTTTTAAGCAAATAACATTATTCTATTTTATTCATTGGAAATATGATTACGCTCAACTTACCAACTTTTTAAAACCTACATATTTCATATATTTTAAATGCGATGTTATAGAAAATTAAATCCATTCAGTTATTATTGTGAGTGTAGACTTTCATAGCGAACTTATCACGTCACAGGAGTATGATGCTGCATCAAACTTGATTTCACAGGATTTGTGTCCGACAGGTGTGTGGAAAATTTGGAAACATAATCGTATGTGACGGTTTCTACATAATATTATACCTACGCGTGTTGTTCACTCCAGCATTCATCTCTACATTCAAATACAAATTCGGAAACTCGTCAAAGTTATCTCTAAGTTAACCTACAATTGAAAGCTTGTCGAAAAATGGCCCACAAAGATTTGCTCACCTCAAAAAATAAAAGTAAAATAAGTAAGTAACTTTTAAAGCAATATACTCACGAGCATTCAAATACATACAAATGTCGGCTGTGTAGGTACATAAAAAGCTTAACGTCCCGCAAATATGTAATTCCTGCGGAAAAATGTTATCCGTCGGGAAAATGCTCATAGCCGCTGAAACTTCTTATATTAAAAGGTTTTTTTAATCTATTCAGAGAGAATTTAGAGGGCCGTTAGTGTCAAAGCTTGCCTTCACTCCTTTCAAGTCTTTTCTTGTGATGCCGAGAATGTTATCGGATTTTTTTGAGTATCACCACATTTCATGCGTGATAACAATCACTTTATACAAGTACTTTGTACTAGAGCGATATTAAATTTTCATAGGTTACATTGTGAACGTAAATCATCTTTATAGTGGCCAGATAGCGTAGACAAGCGATGAAATAATATTGTTTTTATGAATGTTTTTCATAAGCATTGAAGAAACAAACGTTATATTTGAATTCAAATACATATAAAGTAAAAACAATACACGTGTGTCGGATAATTTAATGAATATTTTGTAAAGAGAGAAACAAAAGGAAATGAACGGTTTTATACAAGTGCGTTCAGCGGACTAAAAGGTAGGTATCTATGAATAGCACATAGGTTTATATACGGAGGGTTAAATTAATGGTATTTCGACAATTTCTTCATGCCAGCACTCGTAGCGTGACAACCATAGAAACGGGTTTTGTCGACGAAAGAATAGACAAAATGCCAGATTGTGATTGTATCATTTCGTCTAGGTAGTCTTCTGTCGACAAAACCCGTTTCTATTGTGGTCAAGCTAATGGTGCTGATCTATTTCAGTAGGTACTTATTGTTTGAATAGAAAATAATAACAAAATCCATTCATCATCGTATTATTTCACGTAGGTACAGTTGAAAACATGTATCATTTGGGAACACATGCCTCGTAAGCAAATAATGCTTGACCTAATCGGATTTTTTGTAGAATTTATGAACCTATTTCACTATATGTAGGATTAGTAGGTACCTTCTGAGACTTCAAATACATATTATCTACTAAAAACTAAAGTCTTTCGAGTGAAACATTGTTTTTTATAAAGCATGTTGCACAAGTAGCTAATAAACATTAAAAAGTAAGTACCTACGTAATGAATGAGACGAGTGTGGATTTAATTAAACTAATAAATGACCACAGTCCGTGTGGAGGCACTTATCTGTCTGCAGCGTGCAAGTCCGCAAAGTGAATCCTCTTAATTGCACCCTGAAGTAATTGGAAATCTTCGCCACATAATATCGAACTGCCCTCTCAAAGAAACTAACCATGATCCGTTCATTAAGATTTCAACTTGTGATTACATTAAAAGTTTTTTTAAACTTTGCTACTTATTTATTTTTTACTCCATTCTTGTTAAAGAAGTGTCTTCACTTCTCAAGAAGAATTTCGATTTCTCGACATTTTTCTTCACGAAAAGCTCGTTCAAGCCGAAAATCAATTAAACAAGTTGTTGGTAACTAACTTGAAAAATACTTTTCTTTCGTTTTTGTGAACTTTATTATTATAAAAATGCACTCATATAAAAATATTATACAAATTAAAAAAACCCAAGGCGCATTATAAAGGAAATTTGATTTACCGCCAAAAAAAGGTCAGTCAATGATATCCATTCCCAGCTCAACGGTTTAAAATAGGATATCATTTATTTCGATGGCCAACAGTTTCTAGAGATGGTGTAGCCGGATATCGGCTTATAAATCAGGTGATGTGCATCCGGGCGCGTGTCGGTAGCACACGCGCGCAGCGGGCGGCATGCGGCGCGGCACGGCACGGTGCGGTGCGGCGCGGGCGAGTCGCCAGCCGCGTGTCCGACATGCTACCTGCAAGCTCACCAACTGTTTGTACTGCAACGGAACTGCTGTTCTAATATTTTGTATGCGTTTACAAAATAAACGCAGTACAAACATATTGCGAAGTTTGTGATTCCTTTTCGTATTTTGGAGCAGATTGATGGACACACTAACGCCCAGTTTCTGGTACGAAAACTATCGAAGAGACCAAAATTAAACACAAGTCAAGTGATGCGATTGACTGTTGATAAATTTCATTCAACCATTTTTTTTTCAAATTTTTGTTGAGTGATGTTCCAGAAACCGGGCGAAATGCGGCCATAAATCAAAGCATTTTCTATTTTCAGGTACAGTATTAACTTAATTGAATTGTGTTTATCGTGATTATGTTATTTAAATCTGTTGTTTTGAACATAAAATGAACAACAGCAAACCAAAATGGTCGGATCCCAATTATAATTGTGAAGTTAACAGGCAGAATTGTTCATTTCGAACTGATGGCTTCTATTTCAATAGACCTTTTAAATGAGCTTCACGTTGAATGCTAATTAGACCTTGTTTTCAATTCACATGTTCTATAGACATTTTACGAACGAGAATTCATTCGAGGGAAAAATAGTAATTAAAAGAGCACGATACAATGTTATTGACTTTACAGTTTGTTGATAAAACAGAACTGGAAAAAATGGATACGGCTTCATATGTTGACCGATGGTAAGTGAGGAATGCCAAATAAGTTAACAAAGAAAAGCGAGCACCATGAAATATGCAGACGTGCGCAACACAAATTGCGCTAACTTGAGAATGAAATGCAAAACTTGAACGTTGCGGAGGCCAAGCGCGAGTCAAGTGTGCGCCGCTCTGTAAATAGGACGGACAGACTTGGGCGAGTGCGCCGCTAACTCGCCTACAATATTATTGTGTGCTGCTAACTAACTTGTTTGTCATTTCAGACACAGGCATGACTAGTGTGCCACGGTCCGCACGGAATGCCTCGAGGAGCTATTCGGTCGGTTTACTCGTGGCCGCTATCCTTGCGGAATACAATGTAAATCACTTTGATTTATGTGCTCTAAACGATAGTGCGACGGTAAGAGTCGCTGCTTTTCTTTGTTGGCGTACGTCTTGCGTTTTAGTTCATTTATGTAAAACATATCACTCTGCGCAGAGGGCATAGCACTCAGGGGATGCTGCTGAGCTGTCTGTTGACGTCACGATTACGAACGTGTTGTTAAGTATCGTACTAAAAGTCTATAAATGTGATAATTGTCAGGAAAAAAGAAAATAAAAATTCGCATAATTTTTTTTCAATGTGGGATTTGACCGGGTTATTTTATATGGGGCGCGGGCGGCCGTCCTTTAGCAGGTGTCTAAAAGTTAAACCCCTATTGAAAATTTGCTGATTTTAATGAATTGGGGGTAGTTTTGGTACAAAGAACGTGAATTTCAGTACCGCTTAATAGGTAATATTTTTTTAAATTATTTTCTGGTTATTTCGGATCGGGCAGGGTATTTTTTACATATTGTATATTATCTAAACAAGGCTCAAACAAATTATACAGTTCAGACTTCAAATAATAAAAGCCAGCTTTCAAAAAGCACCAGTCTCAACGGATGCGGACGGATACAGACACATAATTGCAAAGTTCAAACATTTCATATCTCCCACCCGTCGTCGGTCATATTTCAGCAATCTTGTTGTTCATTGCAGTGCAAGTAAATCTTTTCAGACGCGGCGTGTTCCACTTTTTTAACGTTGTAGTAACGGCGTCGACTTCAGAGACTTTTATTGAAGTCCATTCGGTTAGGATTTAGGGGCTGTTAGCGTCATATAACAGCAATTTTGCCGTTCCGCGTGCCGTCACCGCAATGTTTTCAAATAATGTTAAAATTACCACATTTCATGTGTTATGTAATGAGTCTCTCTCTCTCACCCTTATTGTCAGAGAGTTTTAGTGTTTCGTCTGAGAACTCGACTCTAATTCTTTTGTTTGATATTTCAAAGAGCATCTAGTAACTGCTAAGATGGCTCAACAAAACACTATGAGCTCACTGCTAAATCAGCAGAATATCAGTATCAGCACTGACACTGTGGTAACAAAGGTGAGTTTATAAAGAATAGTCTGACTAAACCGATGAAGGAAATCCTGAGGTGAGTGAACGCCAAAAATATTTGCATGTCAAATTCAGTTCGGAGTTCTCTATCTAAATAATGATACCGTCGGCAAAATAGTCTTAACTCTTAAGCCGCGTTAACTTAAAAGGAATAGTAAGTCCCTTTATTAATACAAAAGTCCGACGTTTCTACAATAGAGATCGTTAGAAGTCCACCATAGAGCGGGATATAAGTTAATACTCAGATAATAAATCAGAATCCTTATGACGGCACCTTTGTTGCATTATCTTGTTCGAGCAGCCTTTTCAAGTCCTCTGTTAATTAAAAATCCTGCATTTCATTTATAATGCGCTCTATCATGAGATAGACCGCAACATAAATGAGATGCAGGATTTTTACCCAGATCCGGGTGTAGAATATTAATATATTATGGTTTAGATATACATAGTTATATCGTCTCACGCGGCGGTTAATCAACACCGGCTTGAAGATGTAACCTCATGCAGAAACTCTACGCGACATTATCCAAGCATCATATTCGCATTGTGACGTCACCCGCCCCCCCGTGAAATCTCGCCGCCGTCGCGCCGCTCATTGTACTCGTCCCACTTTTTAATCTGGAGACGTCGAATAAAAGCACAATACTAAGATACATCTTGCTCGGTATTTGTTCCTCTTTTAATCAGCGAGTACTCAAAATGTTTATTCTATAAAAATATTTTGATACATTATTGTGTGGTGTCTATCCGTCTTCCATTCGATTGTCATTGCCGATACATATGTAATGGGAAGCACATAATAAATGACGTCAGGAGGAAGAAAAACTACACGTCCAATATTAGCGCTGCAATATTAATCTAAGGACGGTGGCAACGTCGTGACAACAACACATCTTCTGGTGTAGGATTGTCTACGACGGGGGGATAAATCATAGCTATATTACCAAGTCAGTATGTGGCGGCTCGTAATATATCAAGAGGCATAAAGGAGCAGGCTCGCGAGCAAGTGCTGCTGGAGCGCGCACCTCGACGTACAGTTGCGCGAGGGGAATGCGCTGCTGTCGCGAGCCCACCGCTCAGACAATTGAGATGAATGTTGCAGCGACCCGGCCCGCCGCTGAGGGCCACCCACCTTCTTTTATATTTAATTTCGTATTCTCACATTGTTGTTACAGTCACCAGTCTCAGTTTCCACAAACGTCGATCGCAACAATTCTGCAGTGACACACGGCTGAGTTATTAACATGTAAGAGGAACTGTGATGAGACAAAGTTTTTGCAAAACCATCTGTATGTGAGCGAGCGCTTTGTATTAGCAACAAAGCCACACCGGGACTTGCATCGCTGGAGCTTTTAGGCGGGCAGTTATCGTGCCAGCTACAAATGCGAATTTACGCTTTGCATTTTGAAAAATTAAAAGCGACATTTTCAATGCAATTGCGAGCGTTCTTTCCGCAGTCGGCGCGGGTAATGGCCACTCCAATCCGAAATTGCGCGGTCTTTTTTGTTGCCGACGCTTTCGTAAACACTCATTTGTACCTACTATTTACAGAACTCTTCACTTTTACTTAATCACAAGTAAATCACTCCATTTTCAATCAATGACTGAATAATGCCCGAAACGGTTGAGATTTTTGTCATTTTAAACATAAATTTAATTCGTATGGGATTGGTCTAAATAATATGCAATTAAACATTTTATTATTTGATTAAAATAATGTTATGAATATATATGTTTGTATAGTAGCAGTAGCTATCTAGTGTCTCATACTACTTCTTCTAACGTTATATAGGTACTGGTATGTAGGTAGATGGATATGTTAATACCTGCTAATAAGTAGAAATAAACAAATTATGTAAAGCCTGAGCACAAATGTTAAAAGCAACCAGCCATTGTTATTGCCTGCAGAGTAGGTAATTTAAACAGTTACAGACTTAAATTATTAATCAACAAAATGTAAACAGAACTTACTTCGATTTTTAACCGTTATTTTCATCATAAAATTTAAGTACAATCCATTATGAGGTACCCTTTCAATAGCAACAGTGTAATGATGGCAATCAGCTCAAATACTCGATTTAAATAGCCAGATGTTGGATGGGGTTGTTAGTGCGTCGGCGGGCTACGCGCAGCTGGGCCGATCCGCCGCTGCCCGCCGCCGCCCGCGCCGCTCCACGTGCCACTGCCGCCGAGAGCTACGGCCTCCTAATAGCCACTAATAATAAAAGCAAACGAGCGAACGACTTGTAACAAATTGCATTATCTGCCGAAATGGCCCTTGGAAAGCATTCATGTCGCCGCTCCGTAACGTTAACTCTTTTCCGTTTTGATCTTCGCAAAATTGAGTTTGGAAAAGCGGATCAGGCCGCTGTGTTTCTAAGAAAATTAAGTAGATTTATTTTGTTACTTATTGGATTAACATTTCTGTAGGACTTTCCGCCATGCACACTGAAGTTAATTTACACAAATGCTGCATTAGCGCCAGTTAGTGGGATAACGTATTTAAGCGTATAAACCACCGACTATTTTTCCGCTTGTGACAATTAAAAACTACTCAGCTCTTTTTATAGTGGGACATTAAATTTATCTTCTTAATTTTTTGCAAAGTGGAAACCTTCAGTGGGGCAAGAGATTAAATAAAAAAATGGTATAAAAAGTTGACTTTCCGGGCGAGGCTGCATTGCAACGACATTAATTCAAAAGTCGCCGCCTAGAGCAAATTGTCAAGCGGAGTGCAGACACGCTGCGCCTTATTCCCAGCCAAGTTTAGAAAGCTAGATAATGTAGGTGGCAGTCTGAACCTTATTTCAAAGTTAGTATTAATGTGAAGTAATAAACTAACATAATATCTGGTGCCGAGTTGAGCACTCAAATAATAGTGCGCTATGTGGGTTCTATGTGCGCTATTATAGCGCTGTAAATTCGGTAGTTTAATTCTAGTGCCGCAAATAAGAAGTAATAGAGCAATAAATAAAGCTAACAAGGTGCGAATGTATCGACATTCGGTTCATTATTATCAGCGGTGCACGTTCCAACAACTTGGCAAATACTTGCTTTATGATGTCGTGCAGTGGCACAATAAATGTTTTGTTACGAATTCTTCATTCTTGCAAGCGGATTGAGGTTCGTTGACAACTTGCAGAAAATGTTAGATAAATAAAAACAGTTGCTAAAAGTACAACAAATATGCTCCTCTTAAATTAAAATGATGCCATGATATATTTTAAATTGTTACACAACTATTTGGGGTAATTTGGGATCCCTCTTTAACGGGTTTCCAATGACTTCTTACGCACTATTTAGGTACGAGTTCTATTCAGAGTCATATAAAACCTTTATTTTTTGTTTATCTGACTAATGTTACATTTTCTCATCCAAGTGAAATGTGAAGGTTCGCGAACAAACTCAAACCCTTCGGAAAAATCCCTTGAAATATCTTGTGTCTTCTGACCCTTTATTTATATTTGAAATAAATATATTTTCAAATATTTCACAGCTGAGATAACCCTCTTTGATCCGATGCTCATCCTTCCGACTACAATTTTTAACATCTAAAATTTATAACCAGTCATAGGAATGGGGAAAGTGGCACTCTGTTCTCTTTGATTGCTGAAGACCACGGTTTGAATGTTATTTATCTTTTATGTCTTTCAAGTACCAGGAAACATGCGAATTTCTTGCAAAGTGGCGCTAAAATAAGTATCCCTTTTATCTTAATAAGTATATAACCATCACTGCTGCAGATCAATCAGAAATCTTAGAAGACTTATCTTCTCGGTACTGTCTAATAGTACCTAAGAGCACCCTCGCTTCAACTTGCTATACTATGATTGACTTTTAATAGTCGCAATGAAAATGTTAACATTGATTTTACCCGATCTCAGAAGGCGCTGCAACCATAAGTTGCAGGGTCAGTCATTAATTATCATAAGTCTGCTGCCCTTATAACAATATATTTGGGGTCGGTGCAACATGTCGTCTTATTCCTACTATTAGTCCCCCGCCTATTAGTCGTCATCTCGATAGTCATCCCTTTTCTAGCCGTATCATCTTTTACACAGTCCATCCAGCGTTTCTTTCGTTTCGTTCTTCCAGTAGATATAAATAGTTGTATCGCAAAAACCTCTTTTAAAAATAAAATACATAAGTACCTGTTAAATAGAATTCGTCAAAGCCTCACTGTGAATGAATGACAAGCAAGCAAGTGACAATTCTCAGACAAGCAAGTTTTTTCAAATATTCAGTATATTTGAAGACTTGTTTGTTTGAGAATTCATTAATTCATTATTAGTTTAGCGTACCTATAGGTGGAAAAGTGTTAAATATGTCTAAATTTATTAAAAAAGGAGCTGCGTCTGCCAACAAACTGCTGTGCAGTTTGGCAGAGGTAATATTTAGGTGATATGAATTACGAGTATGTCTGCGAATAAACGCTTTTTCATTTTTTTTTTTTGGCCTTCCCTACTCTTAGGTATAGCCACCACATTCATATTCGAAACTTTCCTCACGACAATTTCCTCATCACATGTCCTACGATGAAAACCGAGTTCTACACAACTTTTCAGTCACCAGTGCCACTTTCAGACTGCCTCTTATAACTAATTTGTTATTCTAACCAAAGAAAAAACTTTTTAGACAATAGCTCGTGAAATATACCTCAATAAACCAAACAAAAAACTCTTTAGACAACAGCTCGTGAAATATACCTCAATAACCACAACCAAAATACAAGAGAACTCAATTTGAAACTCTTCGCGTTTCCTAAAACATCGTTATGTATGAAGCCTAAGAAGAAACTACCAACCAGATTTATGTTGGCTACAGAAAGTCGTGGAATTTCCGCAGGTTAGATAACTCGTTTTATTCCTACATTCCAAAGGGAAGTGAAAGCAGAAACATTGCCGGTGCTTATCAGAAAATCTAGTTATTGTCGCGCGCCGAAGCTATGTTGTATTACTATATTTTATATTTATCTATTTCTTCTGTAAACAACGATCACTGTAACTTGAAGATTTGTACCAATATTATTTTGTGGGACAATATTTTTTGCATGAAAAATATCAATATCTGCAGAACAGTCCATGCTTTCCAAGGAATTATGTTCCTTAAAACACAATACATATGTGACATAGTTGCATTGTGACCTGTTCGTAGCCAACGGTTCTACAGTTCAAAATAAAAACATGAGAGAATGTGTATCCGATACAATGCGCGGTAACAAACCCTAAAAACAAAAAATATCGCTAAAAGCGTGTGAAATCCGCGGGTGCCGTGCCGTGCCGGTTAGCTTCACTTTGAGAAGCTGTCGTAGCGCGTAGCAACCGTAGCTACCTCGTAGCACGGTTTTCAGGAGTCCGTCTTTATTCAGTGCTTTACTAGTTAAAAATGAGTGAAAAGCTCATACATTATATTTTTGGAATAAACTATCTGTCGTGTTAAAACCACGGGCTTGCTTTCTTTTATATTATATTTATAAAAAAATTAAATAACTTATCTTACTCATCAGAACCATATCACGAACACAACCAATATCTAGAATAATTCAGCAATATTATCCAGACGCATATATTACCGTACAGCGTCCGCATTATTGCGGGTGAATCCCGACTAATGCCCTCGTACAGTGGGTACGTTGCACAGATCAGCTTTGCACCACAGGACCGCCACAAGAAGTGGTTGCTGTACTTAGCTGCGTCTTACATACCTACCCACTTACTGTAAGCCGCTGTAAACTTTACGGACAATGATCTGTGGATGTGTGATAGTGTTTTGATTTGTTATAGATGTGTTCGATTGTTAAGTTTGTCGATAAATTGCGTTTTGTTTTATTGCGTATTGTAAGTATGTGTTTGCGGTTACTATGTCTGTCATCCATTTTTTTTTTATATTGATGTCATAAATTGAGTTCCCTGGTGAAAAATTCAAAGTCAGTTTCAATTTGAGTCTGGATTTGTGCCCGATTGATAGCACAGGTTCGAGGGATATTACCTGGGAGTTAAACATGACTGTCGAAATGTTGGTGTCCTATAGGTACACCTCTGCCTAATCCTTTGGGGAATCAGGCGTAATGTTATGTAATTTGAAAAAGAAAGTTTTATTAATTTTAATTAAAAGTAAATTTGTTACAAGCAACTTACAAAAATGTTAAAGTAAGACATAATATCTTCTTAATAGTCGGAAAACCAAATCTAGGGTGATTTGGTTTTGGTCCGGAAGGACTTTAGTGTCCTCGGAAACTAGGACGAATGCAAGTCATCTTATGATCAAAACTCTCCTAAACCGATTGCAATTCTGTTACCGCTTTACTATTAAGAATATCTTCTTTTGAAGATGAGGGTACCTACTTGTAATGGTTTCACCATCGAGTACTTACGATGGTCAATATTTAATTTTAAATATCGTTACCTACTCCCTTGTTTATCAGATCAGGTGAGAATGAACCAATTAAATTCAATTACAGAATGTACCTACAGGGTCTTAAAAGACCCATCATAAAAGCGCTACCTACGCATTCTGTACCATGTAGGTACAGAATGCGTAGGTAGCAAACTAAATAATATTGAACAAATATTATTGCTGGGAAACGTTTTTTATTTTTTGGTATGAAAAATCGCTATTTACGGCAGCGCGTAATGTAACGCATGCATAACATTGTGCTTTTGGATCCATACAATGGTACAGGATTTCTCGCTTTTTAAAGTTAAGTTATAACGATTAAAACTTTTTTTGAGTGAAAAAAAGGGTTTTTTATTAGGTGCACACAGGTTGCAACAGTCCCACTGAAAGCAAAAGCTTTTTCTCTTATTATAAAAACAAGGATTTATTATTTGATTTTAACCTGCGCTCACTTTTTTTTTTATTTGAAATCAACGCGATGTAAAACTAGAAAAAATAACTCGATATATCACCATTTTAAATTCCCCGTAAGCTCCGCATTTCCGCATTACAAAATTACTATCAACGCTTAATTATGAACAGTGGTATTATGTATAATTGTAAATCTGATGGTTGGTGAGTTGTAATGATTGGACGTGTCATTGCGCTGTCAGTCACTGGTTTCGCGGATAAAGCAATGAACGCGATGACTTAATTACATAATTAATTATCATATCCATTTTTTTATTTTTGTTTTTTATTTAAATATCTACACACACTATAAAACTGATTTACATCTGTAAGACGTCCTCGTAACATAAGGTCCAGTTGAAAATCAGCGTCAGGCACTAGTTGTCTGGCATTCATGCTGAACTGGGCCTGTTTGGCGCAGCCGTGAGGCGCACAATACTTTTTTTTTATGTTCTTTGTTTTTTTCTATAAATATTGTGTGCCTTACCTGGGTCAAATAAATTTATTTTCTTTCTTTCTTTTTCTTTCTTTATTAACAATACATTGCCCGTTTATTGTATAGTCACGTATCTTTCGAGAAATATCCCTGTCTAAATATTTTGTCATCAATAAGTTACAGTGGATTCGTTCACATTTTAGCAGTATTTTTTCGTTCAATGTAATCCTAATCTTTCTTGATTCTTTGTGAAAATAAAAAACAAATACAAGATGTATCCGACACATTCTGAATCCATTTGAAATAAAGAAATAAAATGGGTTCCGCCTTGCAGTTTTAAAACTGCTAAACGATGTTATGATAAAGTATGTTACTCTGCGTAGCTATAAATTAATTTGGCAGAGTTCCAACTGGGTTTAACTGAACCTCCTATAATAGCAGCTTCCATTTTAATTCAAATTCGACTTATGTGAAAGTTGAATTATATATTATAGGTACTTACGTCAAAATATTCCACAATGTGTTTTACTGCAGACGACACGAGCTCACATACATTTTTTATGCATATTATTCATAAATGCATTCTTATGCATTAAAAAGGTTCCTTAAGAACTCCAGTAGGATACCGTATTTTCCTTTTTCAGCTTGTGTGGTGTCGGACGGACGCCAATGTGAAAAACCGGCCAAGTGCGAGTCCGACTCGCGCATCTAGGGTTCCGTACCATTATCTATAAAAACGGCAAAAAAATCATGTCTGTTGTATGGGAGCCCCCCTTAAATATTTATTTTATTCTGTTTTTTAGTATTTATTGTTATAGCGGCAACAGAAATACATCAACTGTACTAAATATCACAGTTCATGAGACAGCCTGGTGACAGAAGGGCAGACACACGGACGGACAGCGGAGTCTTAGTAATAGGTTCCTGTTTAACCCTTTGGGTACGGAACCCTGAAAATGATTGAAAAATGATGATTTAATTTTGAACTAGCTTCTGCCCGCGACTTCGTACGCGTGATTTTTTTTTTCGCGGAAGTTCTGTCGTTATGCTTACAAAGTTTTATCGCAATCGGAATAACGGTATGGCAGCGCTTAAAATACGAACAAACAAATATTAATTTGTATATTTGTAATTTATTTACGCAAGTTCCATTGAACAAAATGTAAAACAACTACATACTGACTAAAAACATTTTTTTTATATAAAAAAGTGAAAAAAAGAAAATTGTTTAAAATAATATGCACATGCATTCACGCCTTTTTCCATGATAGAGGTAGGCAGAAACTACAGAGCGCCGCCTGCTACGATCGTTACACATTCCTTTGGCTTTGTTTACATTCATCGTCAAGTCACACATACAAGCCGCCGGCTGCGAGTACTACGCACCGGACCTTCCCGAAGAGAAAAACCGATAATGTTACTATAACGGGTGTAAAAACACGCGTAACGGAGCCGAAAGTCACGTGTTATTCCCGTCATTGTGATCATATTGTTTGTGCTGGACCATACCTGGGAACCTTCTGATTACGAGATATTGAAGGTAACAAAGTTCTAACTTTATCAGACATTTTTAAATAATGCTAGTTTTAATTGCATGCATAAACACAATGTTTTGCGTGCGTTATGTTGCGCACTGCCGTAAACAGCGATTTTTGACACCAAAAATGAAATTAATTATGTTTATGCAATGTTACTTAATTTGATGTACAGAATGCGTAGTTAACGGCTATGTGATGGGTCTTTTTACACCCTGTATGAGCTTCTAGTTCATCCCCTTCCAGCGTTTACATTTGTTTTGTATTAATTGGAATTTAACTTTGTCTCTCTTCCTTCAAACAGAGAAAGCTCAAGACATGACAATTATTTAAGATCATAAAGTTCATCGGTTACTAAGGGAGGGTGTTGTCCTATATTGCAAGTTGGTACCTATTTCAACAAATCAACGAAGAAAGATTTCATAAGTCACATTGGTACCACACGTTTCAGAGACCCACAAAATAGTCACAAACGACTACTTTTACAGATTTTATATTTTATGTATAATAGAATTTCTTGCGCTTGGTAATTGAAAGATTGAAACCGTATTTTAGATAAAATCTTCTATCCATTCTCCGCCATATCACTTGTGGTAATTCTCGAACAGTAAGCAAATAGAAAAGCTCTCACGACAAAATTAAATTCCATACTTGTCGCCAGCATTCAGCTGCACCATCTAAACCGCTTTCGACGCGCATAAATCTCATAAATCTCTTATAATAAAAACATTCTCATTCCACTTCGCATTGCAAGAGAAATATTAAATAAAATATTAGCAATATTAGGATTACGTTCTAGGTTTTTTGGCCTCAACTTTCAATATCTCAATGCCGAAATTGTAACGTCAGAAAAGTTATTTACTAAGTACTTAAGTATAAAAATAAAGGTCTTGGTCTAAAAAAGCATTATATTATTTTCAGAGAAAACTCCAATATTTTATAAGCAATTTTCCGAGAATGTCTTTTTATAGTTGTATCGACGAAAAGAACTTTCGTAGATGTTTGAGCTTTTATATCATAGAATTTAATTTAGTCAGGGAATGTAATTCCATTTATCAAGCGTTCGCATATCAATTTGTCACAGTCGTGCACAGTGACAAGTAGAGATAAAACTCAATTAGATATAAATTGTAATGTGAAATCAAACGAGAATATTTGGCAGCTCATTGCATTATTCGATAAGTTAAATTTAAAATGGCGAGCCATTTGTCCCAAATCCTCGTTTGTAGTAAATTAGACTAATTAACCCCAGTGAGAGTAATAACTGTTTACCAACTCCAATTACAGCATTCGGTTCAAATTATTGAATCGGTAACATAATATGGGTTCAAAATTGTTTTGATCGTTTACTTGAACGAGTGCTGCGATTCGCGTCCGTAATATGAGGCTAGGATAGCAAGGAAGGTTTTTGAAGCTAGGATAGCAAGGAAGTAATACATACATATAACCTATCATGGCTTATTATCCTGGCTTGGCACATGCTAGAGCTGTTTACACTATACTAGGAAATTTTAAGCATTGCGGTGACTTAAGTCCGTGTAAAATGATCCGATTGGATACAGTTTCGCCGGCCACACGAGGCTACTGAAATTACTGGTGGGTTCTACTGAAATTACTAGCTCAAAAATAGAACCTAAAATAAGGATAGTTCTGTATACACGAGGCCATAGTCCGGTCGAAGTGGCGGTGCTTGGGGGAGGCCTATGTCTAGCAGTGGACGTCTTTCGGCTGAAATGATGATGAGGCCAGAGTGACGAGCTTACTAGCACGTGGCAATCTTGCTATCCTAGCTTGAATAACTAGCCACGTGTAGCCCGGGCATTTAGGTAAATACTTACATACATTTCATGAAAACAACAGATGTTTTACAACGACAAATGTAAATGTTCCACTAAAAGCTCTTAGATCATCTGAAGCTAGCAAGATTTCGAATGTTGGTTCTACTAATAGAATCCGGCTGAATGTTACCTGAATTTATAAGAATAATATCTTTTATTTTTGTAAGGCTCTGATTTCTCTATTGGTATAACGTATTGTCTCACCTTCTCCCTTTAATCCATCCAAAGGTTGTCTGTAAAATATTGCTTTTAGCGACAAGACAGCCCACTGTGTGCTTACCAAACCACTCCACCTTATGTAAAATGTTTACATTTATACCTGTAATTTTTATGGTGTACGTAATAAAGAGTATTTTTTACGATAGATACCTATCGTAGTATGCGTAAGAGGTCTTCACTTATCGAAGGGCGGATGGAACTTGTAAGTACCTAAAAAATCTGCTTTAAAATAATATATTACAAGTTCTATTACGCAAGTCTTGTTTTTTCAGAATACTTTCATCTCATATCTGATAAGGTATACCTAATCAGGGTTTGGTGTCTTTGTTTATGTTACAAAATAATTATGTTAGTTAGATACTGAAAGACATAAGAAACAATGTAATATGTACGAATATTTCGTAATGATGCTAACAAATGAATATTCTACGTCTCAAGAAACATACATAGATCAAAGACGATGTCTACGATATTATACTTTATTTGTAGCAAAGATTCAGAGAAAAATTATGTACACTTACACACGTCGGAAAAGATTTTCAAATAAAACTTCATCTCTAAATTCGGAGCAAATTGCCTGTGACAGACGGACAGATAAGGATTCCGTTTTTTTATTCAGACGTACGGAACCCTGTAAAGCCTAATATTTTATTTAAATCTACATAAAGCATTAAAATAAATACTATTTAAGTATTCAAAATAGAATGTGGTAGTTTCTTATTAAGGATTTACAAACAGTTTTGCATATTCATAAAAAATGCTCGATCCTAAAATATTTCAGTGTGACTGACGTCAATCATGGGTGACCTGCCCGGTCTAAAATACTCGGTGAAACAGTGAGATTAATTGAATTCTATTGCCGCTAAAAAATATCTGTCAACCTATAAAAAATATTCTGTTAGGTTTTTGACTGACCGAACCAACCCGATGCCGATGTTGAAAATAGTGCAACAAATTTTTACAAAATCTGGTATCACTAGTTTTATAGATTAAGTATTCGAAAAAATATTGAACATAAGTAATATGAACTCATTTAAATATTTGACTAAGGTTTGCAATATTCGTAATTAGATTAACTTGTATTAGCATTTATACGAGGTTGTGTAGTATTCGGGTGAAGTACATTCATACTTACATAGCTAACGACAGTTCAGTGTTAAGTTGTAACAAAACATCGGCCAACAGTACTTAGGTCCTCAGTTATAAAATCTAATTTGCATTACCAACGTAACAACCTGTTTTTAGCCGTTTCGCTTGGTGACGTCACATAGAAGTCGACTAATTACTTTATAGTTTTATGTAAATTGCGACATTATTTACTGAACTGTTCTAGTTACTCATGAATAGTACAGTTATTTTACTTGAACATTTAAGCGTAATTGGTAAAGTTTTGTAAGCAAAAAGACTTTTGGTGGCTTTATAAACAGAACCATAGAGTCTAGATGGAAAACAACTACGTTTGAAGTTGTAAAACTTTGTGATTTTAGCTCAAATGTTCATAGAATACATATTTATTACTACTGTCAAATTATACTTCAATGTTTTTGTCCTGTAGGAATCCTCAGTCCTCACAAATACAGATGTTAATCCAAGGATAAACGGAGGAATCGTGGTCGAGCTTATCTTTCATGAACATAACAGCAGCCGTCACACTTAACCTGAACTATGATTAAGATAGATTATTCGCGGCCGGAGGGAAGTATTACTGATTGATAGGCCAACAGTAATGTTTCATAAAAGTCACGTTTGACTGACCATTATATAAAATACAAATACCTATTGTTAAGAGGTTCTTTTCTTTAGAAACGTGACTACCGACTGCCTGGCAGTGCCTGGGCCCTTTTCTTGAAGCTATTTTTTTTATTTATTATTCAGTAAATGACATGTATGTAAAAAAAACAAAAGTGAACAATCCCGATTAACCTTTTTACCTTGCATTTTGATGTAGGATATATGCGTCCCTACTTTGCATTAAACGGACAATGGACATGTAGATGTATCCGCCATTTTCCTCCCGTTTTTGTTTTTCCGGAACGAGGAATGAAGGAAGTTAGGGATCGTCTTTGGCCTTCGGCATTGTCTGTCTTCCATGAAAGAAATATGGCGGGAGGATTTTTGTGTAAGTAAGTCAAGATTGGATATTTTTATTAGTTACATTGGAATTCTTATTGAAATAAATATCGCTCTTCTATTTTTCATATTAAAAAATGTAAATAGGTAACGTTTTCTTTTTTGCTCCAAGCTTTTTACGGTTTAGATTTTTGTGAAAAATATACTTCTAGTTCTGAAACTTTTACGTTATATCAGAAAGCAGCACAAATGAATTTTATAGCGCGCAACTCAAATGGCTGCCAAATTGTAATATTATGTCGCCAAGAGGTTTTAATGGCGTTATAAAAACGAATTTCAGTAGCAGACCCAATTGAATTTTGCATACGGCTAATTAAAAGATCCTGGAGATTATCCAGACGGTGGCCAAAAGCGGGTTTATTAATATTAGGCCCGTTTTACACATGAAAGGGGACTTGTATAGAACGACCTAGCTGGCTATCTTTCGGAGCAAAATGGTTTACTTCTCGCCCCTATTGAAGAGGATCCTGGAGGCAACATCTTTACAAATTTCGTGTTGAATCGCCGAGGGACGGAACAGTTCTCGATGTAGCCGGTCGGGCTTTCCGAATACGAAACTCCGACTTGAATACAAGATCCAGTTTGTGAATATACGATAGACTTGACTATCGGACGTACGTCGTACGAACGGTTATCGACAAAAGTCAATAACATTTTTTATTTACGTATTTTATGTATCAGGTTTATTTCATGATTGAATGGTTTTTAGAATCCAAACATAGTGCGTTCTTTTTCTATACCTTATTTTATTTTATTTATTGATTATACTAATGATAAAGCGAACTACTTACAACTTTAATTGGATTCTCTCAAAATCCCATCCCTAAATCTCATTAAATCGATAACTTTTGTTAATGAAACCTCTCTGTACCTATGTAGTCAAGTAACGCCACGGGATACGATGAAAGATTATTAGACAGACAACACAATTTCGTGTTTAAATTCGGCATTAGGTTTACAATAGAAAGAGCTATTTATTTATTTAAACTTATCGAACACAATAAGGAACAAAGGCGGATTTAATGCCTTAGGCATTCTCTACCAGGCAACCAAAGGTGGCAAAGGGATGAGATGGCCGGTGCTCTTATTGAGAGGAAATAAAAATACCTAATAAAAAAGATTAAAAATATAACACATGCAATGAGTTATAAATAAAATAGGTACATAAGTACATACATTATTTAGGAATAAACTTATAATACACATACATACACATATATTATACTATATACTTGCATTATATATATACAAATACATATATATTTATACAAATATGTAGATAAATAGGTTCGTTATGTATAACTTTGAGAATAACTATGAATTAAACTTGTATGTAGGTACAACTTCAATAGTAGGTATTAGTCGATGGGTGCTGGCCAGCCGACCCGTTATCGTCTCGTACGCACAAATAGTTGGTAATTATAACTTCTGAACTAGCGATTACCCTAAAGTAGTTAAGTCTAATTTGTGTTTAAACGGTGTAACAATGTCGATGGAGAAATTACATAAATACGAGTAGGTATTAAATACAGAGTTGGAAACTTTTGGCAGTTGTTTGGAGTCCTATAGACGAATAAAATAAAATATATTAACAGGAATTAATTACCTTTTATAAATTATTTTTTTATTATTTTGAGTCATGATACTCGAATAAAGAAAAATTCTATTCTATTCTATAAACTTATCTACCTACAAAATAGAAGTTATTTACGAAAGGAATAACTGAAAATAAAATTGCCTAACTTTATATTTTTTCTAACAGCATAAAATATAAAAATAAAAACGGCCAAGTGCATGTCGAACCACGCACAATGAAGGGTTCCGTATTTGGGATGAATTTATCCCAAGCACAAACTTAACATGGTAGTTGAAAAACTTTTTCTTGCGTATGGAATGTATGGGAAAACATGTTTTCGCAACTGCAAATGTAAGTTGGTCGATTATTACTCGGTAACATGTAGAGCCTACTTAATTGTGATAGTTTTCCTTTTAATTAATTGAATGTTTTCACATATCCAAAACCATCCATTTAGCTGGCACGACACACACGCTTTAAAGTGCTAATTTTTGAGTCAAGTACTCAAAAATTAGCACTTTAAAGCTTAATATTTCGCAAACGGATCCCTGAATCCAAAAATGGTTTTCACAAAATCACAATATTTTGAATTACCTTTCCAACAACAACCAACACACACCATGGGATAGGCGAGAAAATAGTACCAACAGTCACTGAGCTAAGCCGCGGACAGACGGACAGACAGACAGACGGACATGGCAAAACTATAAGGGTTCCTTGTTGACTACGGAACCCTAAAAAGCTGCTACTAAAATATATGTCATGTTCATTCAATGCAAATATTCGTTTGCTTTTTGTTAATTTAGCTGGATACGAAATGCCCAGTGGAAAAAAAAATGGGCCACATGAAACGCAACACCAAAGCTAGAAGAACTTTTGAGAGTGATGTTTTGAGTTCATGACAATGTGAAATGGAAATCCACGGAAAAACATCATTCAATCTTTTATTCAAAACCAGTGGAATATTTTGGTGGAAAATATTAGACTAGTTTAAGATTGTTCTGTGTTCGTACAATATTGTTCTAACCCAAAAAGTTTCATTAATATTCATCGTAAAAAGCGCAAATTTCATTTTTGACATTGATTTATGTGCGGTGCTGGCAATGCATGCACCACTGTGCCCACATAATAACTCTAACAGATCAAAATTGTTCTAAAAGCTACGCACATATTTAAGTTTTCTTTGACACTGCTATATTTATAGATTGTAATAACACTGTGCTAATATTTTATAAGTTTTAGTATCATTAATCATCATCATTCCAGTTCACATCCCTTTATACTCCATTATGCAAGTAGCAAAATACGTTCGTACATCTAAATCATGCGAGTGAATGAATTATATTGTGAACTATGGTCACTTATGACGCGTGTGGAGTAATTACACGTAACATTTATCATTTTTTTCTCTATAAATACAGACAATGCAGAATTTCACGATACGATGGGGTTTTTATTGGAGTATGCGTCGCTTTTTTAAAATAGTTACTCGCCGACCGGTTCTGTATTTTTACTGCACATTTTTATTGAATGTTTTCATTTGCTTTTAAATAAATATTGCTGGTCGTAATCAGACGAAAGGAGTAGAATGTTTGTTGGATTTTCTGTCGCTCTGGAGGTCGTTTTGATTGACGTGTTGTAGGATAAGTCTTACGACCGGTAAAACTGTAAAAATATCTGAAACTATTTTCTTTTTGGTTTCATAAACTAAAGTGTCCTTTAAAAGCGTCAGGTTCCTTCTAACAACGTAACGCATACCTAACTTACCCCATCACACTTACTATAAGTAACCTACCAATAAATCCAACTTAATTACCAAACTCTTTGCAGTAAATACAGTTGGCTATCAAGTTGAACTTAAGATTGTCGCTTGTAGTTTAACTAATGTAAATTGTGTGCGCCTCCGAACGCACGGAGGTAGCAAATTTTCCCGTATGCGACTTACGCTTCCTTTGAATGATTTGCCAAGTTCGCTCATAAATACCAGTGCCCGTCTCCAAACTACTTGGGACTTATGAAATGCTGTTACACGTTTAAACTAATATCGTGACGTCGTGGTTGCTTTCATGTTTCCCGACAGACTAGGCATGTAATTGTCTAGGCACGTGATTAAACTAGTTATGTTGGGTTTTTTGTGAAGGTGATGGACCTACTTAACTGATTTGCATAGGATTAATAACAATTGGAAATAAGCCATGTAATGAGTTCCGCATAATTTCAAGTTTGAAAAACTTTATGAAAATACTGCAGTTTTATTTTAGTTATTCGGAAGAAAAAACAATTACACATTATATATCAAAGATAAATAGAACCTTATGCGTCATACAAATGTGCAACGAACAACGTTTTCCACAAATACACAAAAAGACAAAGACAATATTGATAAAGAAGTTGATTGAGAAGAGTTTCTTATTTAAATGAGTGCATAATGTCTTATATTAACCTATCTTATAATTTGGTACTTTCAAACGTCGGTATGTATCGATAGTTTGCAATTTGAAATCAAATGTATGAAGTCAGGTATAAAACCAAAAAAAAAGAAGAACCGGAAAAGGCAAATTGTGTAGTAATGAATTAATGATGTAATATGTAGTTTCATTGTATAAATATTTAAATTAAATGATTATCATAGTGATACTGCAATGATAATTAACTTGATGATAAATAAGATTTTTTTTTAGAAAATATACCTAAATGATTTGGTTTCTACAATGTTGCTGTTAACTGAAACAAGCCAACTGATACTGATTTACTGATAGGTACATACTTTACTACTTTTATAACTATTTACTATTTTTTGCAGAAGTGGCATTTTATCGATAAATATGTTTGAATAAACATTCAATTAATTTTGTGTTCGCAAAACACTGCACAGGAAGTAATTTATGAAATGCAAATTTGGCTCTCCAATGCCGCCAGGTTTTCGGCGAACGCTTTCTCATTCATCTTGTTTCCCACGTGCTGTTTGATGTTGAAAAAAATACAAAAAGTAAAGCCTACATTCACACTATATAACACGGCTTGCACCATGATATATACAAGGGTATACAAATACACACATACAAATAGGTACTCTTATTTATTTATTTTATTATTTATGTACACACAGTAAAATACAAAAAAGATACGACATAATTAAAATATGAGTACAAAGGTATCTACTGCTTATTTCTTAAGAAATTTCTTCCAGCAGACCTGCGACCTCTTCTTTTGATTTTGATTATAACCATGTATCAGATACGGAAGGCAAAACTTTGTTTGTAGATTCGTTATTTGGCAGGTAGGTATATATCTAAACTTAAGATTTTACTAATGTATGATTTGCTCTTCTGCTTTTTTTTATAATTTGCCCTGTATTATGTCATTGGTTGCAGGTGAAATAACATTACAACAATTGATAAAAAATATCTTTAACTTCAAAGAATGAAAACTTACGTCACAAGCGCTACTGTTGAGCACGAGGTCCTGGACATGGATTCTCCGATAAGGAAATAATGCTATTGGGTTTTTCCATCTGGAATTTAGCAGGAGCAGCTCGGAGTCTGGAATCGTGCCCCGTTGATGGCAATAGGCTCGCCCCTTTACCAGGGATTTAAACATAACTTCGTCTTCGTGGCAGTACTAACGCTATCTTGAGTTTATTCGCAGATAGATGGGAGTCTCCAATGCTGCGACATTGGATGAAACTCCACACCAATGTATAAAACTTGTATGTTGACTAACACTAGCTTTTAAGACCATTGTTACTAACACTATGGGCGTAGCCTGAAATAAATGATATAATAATAATAATAACTGGCGAAACGTGGTGTCGGTAGTATAGGTACATCTCTGCCTAACCCTTGGCGGAATACTGGCGTGGTGTTATATAACACACACATAACAAAATAACTGAAAAAAGAAAACGAAAAAAAAAAAAATCTCTTCCTTTAACTTGTTTTCAGAGTTCCGCAATGTTAAAAGGAAAACGGTACTGTAATAAGATCACTCGTTTTTCTGTCATAGTCGATTTTCTCTAGCTTGAGAAGGGTTGTTGCGCCGACACGTTGTTGGCGCAACTCAACATAGTTATAGAGATTGCTACCACACTTCAACAAGTTAGGTCAAGAAATATTGTACTCTGATTGGGCGTTGAGACGAATAGACCAGTTATTGCTTGGATAAAATGTTTTTTAAGTGATAAAAATATTATTGTCTGAAAACTTTTTTTTCATTATCATCTGCCTACCTTGTTCCTATTATACATGAACACTTTGGATGATTTTTTTATAATATGATTACGGTACTTATGACACCCTAACTTTATATTTTGTTATCAAATATTCTTGCATTCCGTGCTGTTTTGATTCTAAATATCTGTATTTAATTTATAAAAATAACGACTGTATCCAGCAGTCGCATTTATGCAGTACCTACGCAGTTGAATAATAATTCCCCACTTAGTTAATTTCATAGTCATGATTGCCAGGCTCCGGTGTCAAACGCTAACAACAATTTAGTTTAATTACAGGCGTAACAACTTGCAAGTTATTTAAACTGTCTCCCCTTCCAACGATACTTGAACTACAAGCCGAAGAAAACTGTTGCTCTTCTATACATCTTTGTCTATGTTAAACATTAGACATATAGACATATTATAAATTAAAGTCTCTTTTCGTGTTTGTCTGTATGTCCGCGTTGTTCTTCTAAACCACGGAAGAGATTTTGATGAAGTTTTCACCATCATTTAGAGAATGTATTCCGGTATTCATAATAAAGTTACATTTAACTAAGAAATCGCGATGTTTTGTGAAGTCGTCAAAATCGTGCGAAGCAGAAGCGGGTCGCTAGTTTAAAATATACACCAAATGTAACTGTATACATAGACAGACTGTTTTCTATATTAAACGCGACTTTGGGTGGTACAAAAGCAATTAATTTTGATTCTTTTGGGTTTTTTTTTTAGTTAGAAAGCAACTGCTTTGATATGTATATACCATGTTTCCAAAAGTCTGATTTAGTAATGTCCAGAACATGAAAAATAATAATAACTCGTATTACGTTTCATCACAGTTTGCTGTGCGTACGTAGGTACGGATATTGGTAGCGTGGACCAGCATGGTGCTACGAAAGTGTAGCTTCTCTATGGTTTTGTAGCACCGTAGCGTGCTACGAGGTATTTCGAGCGTAGTTAAGCTTGGGATAGCCCTATGTATGTTGTGTTGTAGCATACAGGGAAATCTTTTCTAGTTACAGGCCTAGATTTAGTGATTACGTCCAATATAATGTATTATAGCCAATCACAGACGAAGGTTCGATTAATAAGCAAACGATTATTTAAGATAAGAAATATCCAAATAATGGAATACACATCAATCTACTGTTTGCTAGAAAAAATAAGAACATAAATAATAATAATGAAACGGGAATGAGAGATAAAACAGTAGGTATATATTAGCTCGGCAATTTGTAAGAGTCAACCGTGGTAAATGAATTACAGGGGTGCTCTTATACGACGGTAAGTAAGTACTATCTTCGACTTTATCATAGCCTTCTGTTTATCTATATCTTTAAGTACATACAATAAAAATAGTAACGAAGTCAACTGTAGACTGAATATTTTTTTAAATAAGTAATTGCTACGAGACATAGTTTTTAGAATTTTTGTCCTTTTCTCTGTATATCTGGATGTATGTTCGGGATGGGCGTAAAAACGGCTGAACAGATTTGGATGAAATTGGCACAAAGATAGTTTAACTTGGATAGAGTACTTTTAATCCCGGTAGTACGTTCCCGTGGCATATTTCCGACATACATGCGAGGGTAGCCGCGGGCAAAATCTAGTTGAGAATAAAAGCTTTGATTAAACGGATTTCTAAAAATAACGAATGGTTGATTTGTGGTACAGATCGTTCAATATTACCTTTGTGAAAGAGAGATTAGATAATACATAAGTAGAGTTCTTAGAGTCCGAAGGGCTTCTGAGATTATGTACATAATGCTTAGCTTGTATACCCTCTATTAATAATAACGACTTTTTATGTTTTGTCACAAAGAATTACAACCAATTATTTTGGATATCATTTAATAGACAAGACCGAATGGCTACACAGACGTTAATTAATGAATACCTATTGTTACAAAAACAAATATTGGTGAACGAATAGAGCTTTCACAATCTGTCATCGTAAAAGTAAAATGTCTTAAAAGTATCATGAATGTTTTTCCCCGACTGCATTTATTTGATGGTCCCCTTTTCTAATAATTAAGTCGTACATGCAGGAGAACTTAATTCCAGGAGGCAGCCGTGTCTGTTTTAAGTACAAATTGGAGCCGCGAGTAATGCGGAAGGCTTTCCCACGAACGTCATTAACAAACAGGGACCGAATATTAGTTCAAACTTATTCAAAAACATTTTTACAGTACAACAAATGAAAGGAAAGGAAAGAAAGGGTTT
Source organism: Lithophane socia (assembly GCA_947522985.1). NCBI lineage: Eukaryota > Metazoa > Arthropoda > Insecta > Lepidoptera > Noctuidae > Lithophane > Lithophane socia. Next base: position 8,073,074 of record OX383256.1, read on the forward strand.
TAGATTAATTTCTGAATAATTGAAAATGTCCCAGCCTTCAAAACTAAAAATCTTTTACTTTTTTTCGCCGGCCAAGGTGAAACCTTTATCGCACGAACCAGACTCTTCCAGTAAATCCTTAAATATTTTAACTGTGATAATAAAATATAACTCGAGTTAATTACCTAGGACTTGAGCTCGTTATCACCCTACCGTCGTTAATTTCTTATTCGATTTCGATCATTAATAATGGAACTTAAAACATGCAAACTTTTCTCACAATCGTTCGCAACGAATCGAAAAATCTATTATAAAACACTTAACGTTAGGAAGTAGTCGGTAGTTGGAGCACTACTCCGCGATCACTTCACTTCACATTTATTTTAACGATTAAACTCCAATTATAAAACCTTTGAAAAACTCTTTTATTTTATTTCCACAATTAGAGGGGTTTTGGCGTGCATTCATTACAACCGAATCGCCACAGGTAAAAGTTTAATCGCTAAAAATATCAGTTAAACAATATTTCAGCTTTATGAATTATATTTTTCAATCTCTGCTTATGCGTGCCCGTTTGCGAAGCACTTAGCATTCAGCCGGCCCGACCGGTTACTTTATAGACAAATATTTCACTCTAACATACGAGCAACGCAAATAAAGCCGAGCATTTTTTCTCCACATTTATATATTTCTCTGTCCTTTGAAGTTGGCACTTTATTTAATGCCCTGTTAGTTCTTATTTTTCCACTCGGTGGTACAATAGACACCTTAGAGCTTCACACCATGCACTTAAAAATGAAATTATTGTCGTACGTGGCCACTTTTAGACGCGCATATTTCTACACTTGCAACTTGCCTCGTTTCGTTTTACTGGTTGAAGTAGTGGCACCCCTAGAAGACTGAATAAGACTTAAGTCCTCTCATAATAGACACCGCTAGTTGTCTCAGCACTAAACAAGCACAATTTAGCGTTCGACTTACAACTTAGTCCGCGAGTTAATATTCCAACAAAAACAAAGGCGTCATTTCCCCGTCTTTGACTGGCTGACAGTGTACCATTCGTCTCTCAAATACTGACACTCTAAAAGGTATCGGAGTGAGTTAAATGGAACTATTAACAGAACCTAATGATACAATGATTCAAGTAAGAACATTTCATGGTTAATTATTTCCAGAAGTTACACGCAGCGATGGTGCTTTTAAACGCCGATGGCAATAATATTCAGTCCTATTTAACTGTCATTATTCCTAACTCCGAGCAACATAATAAGTTTAAAATGACTGCAGGGCTTCCCAGCAGAAGTCACAGTTGCGTCAGCTAAAGCTTGTTTTCGTAAAAATCCATAAAATCTACAATCTGACATGAACTAGTACTAAACAACTAAACTCCGACTAGAATTGACGTGTCGAATTAGCGGCTCCAGCACAAGTGTCGTTGTTAGCGCTCATTATTAACACAATGATATGATACTACGACAGCCATAATTATGAGCATCTGTCTATGAAGGATGATGTTATGTACCGTCGAGTGGATGCTCCCACCGGGTACCGAGGGCCCTTCGCCCACAATTTACACAGAACATTATTCGGTGATGCTCAGACTACTTGTCTCGAACCACTTAGTACCAACCTCAATTGAGCGAAAGAGAATTCAAATGTATTTAACGCTCAATACTACCGCCTTTTAAGCGATAATTTGTGAAAAAAGAATGTTCAGTCAGAGCTCTAAACGATAGCTGTTACTTGCTTACCATTTAAGTGTTTTTTGCTTTGGGAACTCATTTTGCTGGAGTTATATTCCGATTTTAAAAGTGCTGAATGAATCTGGGTGATCTAAAAGTTAATCTTGGTTATGAATAGAGCAGTGATTATTGCATTATTATGTTTTCACTTCGTTAATTGAATGAACAACCTGTAATTAAAAACTGAATCAGGATTAGTTCATTCATAAAACCGACTGCAGCTTGCAGGATATTATTAATTTATCATTGGCAATATCGGTAACACAGCAGAGTTTGCTCGGTTAATAACTAATTAGGTATCAACGAGAAACAGATGACGAAAATTGTATTTTTTTAAATGGAATTGAGTTTAAAATAACTTGGCGAATTGTTTGCATTGTGTGCGATGCATTGAACTTTTTGCTACGCCTGCAGGCAGGGGTAGTCAATCCGTGACCGCAAGCATTGTAACGGATCCGGGAAATAAATACAAATAAAAGGGAATAATGTTTTATTTCAGCGTTGACAGTGCATCCGCAAAAATGTTGGTGGGTTGGTGATGTGGTGCTGTTCCGGGTTGTTGACCCGAAACTTTGACTTTTTCACCTGTGCTGGTATTATAAAACAATTGCAGTAGTTCTGTGGGCTACCTTATTTGTGTAGATTGCACTCTACCAGTACTATTATTATTCTTCTTCTGGAAAATGATTACAACTAACACCCTTGATTACATTTATTTTAGAATAGAGAAGAAAAAAGCGAATTTGTTGCCTAAACAACGTTAAGATAAATATCGAAAGAAAAGTAATTTATCATATACACAATAACTGCACACGGGAACCTCAAAAGAAATACACGTCAAGTGCAAGTGCGGTCTAACAAAATATGTATAGTACACAAGCCACAAAAACCGAAGATATTACCTACTTCATAATATTTCTATCCTTTTATACGAGGTGCTTACGTGTTGTTAACGAATGTTTGAGAGGCCAAATATTGAGGACACGCCTTTACCCCGCTGTAGCCCTAGCGTGATACATGGCGCTCCCTGACACCGTAAATAATAGTAAGTGTTCGTATAAATATCCGCAATCATTGAGGGACACCAGCAAAGATATTCTTAGAACTTCGCCATTAACCAAACAGGAAAATTTGCTGATGTACTTTGCGAATAGTTTCAATTTGTCTTTACCTTGCTCTTGGCGAGGGAACGATCAAATAACAAAGAAGAAAATAGCTTACAAACACACAAAAGGACTGAAGCGGTTCGAATGAACAATTTGACATATAGGTTCTGCGTTGTGAAGTTAATTGATTGAAACAGTACATCTAAAAATAAATACTCTTTACTCGGGGTCCGAGTGCTCATCGAGTATTTCGGGACATCGCTAAGCGATCGACTCTTCACGTGACCAGAGGGCTGGCCTATTTTTAGCCCAAAGAATCAGCATTGCCATTCAACGTGGCAATGCTGCCAGCCTTTTGGGCACCTTTCCCATTGACAGCGATGCGGACGAATTCTTTGATGCTCAATAAGCCCCTCCCCTTTATTTTTTCTTTTTAATTTTGTTATATATGTAATTGTTTTTTAGTTAATTTAGTATAATAAATGTAATGTAATTTAAATGTTGAAATGGAATAAATTGATTTAACAATACTCTTTTATTATAGTATACTAGCTGCGCCCCGCGGTTTCACTCGCGTAAGTCTCGGTCCCGTAGGAATATCGGGATATCCTATTCTAGATCATGGTCTACCCATGTCCCAAATTTCATCTAAATTCGGTCAGCCGTTTTACCGTGAAAGCGTGACAAACAAACAAACTCACTTTCGCATTTATAATATTAGTTAGGATTCTAAGCAAATATTCAACTGGCAAAATGTAGGCGTACTATAGATACCACTATACCGCGTGATGTTATTATGATGATAATTTAAATCAGTGCTTACTTTATTAATCGAAAATACAGTAAATAAGTATGGTACAGCAAAGTCACAATATACAGTATGTTAACTAACAAAGGGCGTTCCCGTTAACCTGCAATAGTATAGCGTCTACACATGCTAAAAAAATATTACAATTAAAAATTTTTTTTTTTTTTTTGTTTTTGTATAGTAAAATATTCACAAAAAATATTACATTGTTACGGAAAATAAACTCTCTGTACACGCCCACTTGTCACACTTGTTTTTCTACGTTGAAATACAAGTGTGCGTGTACAGAGAGTTTCTTTTACGTTTAAATTTAATCGTTTTGTGAACATTTCAAGACACAAAAAAAAAAAACATTTTTTTTTTTTTGAATGGTAGTATTTTTTTTAGCATGTATACACGATATACTATTGCAGGTTAACGGGAACGCCCTTTGTTAGTTAACATACTGTATATGGCTTTATGGAAATCAATCTGAGTGTAAGTGCAACAGTATCGAGTGCGCGGCAGTTTGAAAACGTGGAAGATTTCTCACCGAGCGACCGAAGGTAATTATTTCAAGGTCACTGCCGAGACATAATACTGTTACGTTATTATACCGTGGTACAGTGATTCCCTAACCCAGGTAAAAGAGATACGTATCATTTACACAATATTACGCAAACACAGTCATCAAAATCCGTTCAACTGTTCGTGTGTACCAACAAACAATTGAAGGGCACTTCCTTTTCTATCGCACGGTGGAGTCACGAAGAGGTAAACTTACAAATAAATATGAAGGTAGAATAAACTTCGACTTCGCTTCTTTACTATTTTGTGGTTAATACGCTTATTTTTATCTCTTTCACTTTTTAGGACCTATCTTTCGTCGTGAGCCATAAAATAGTTTATTTACCTATAGGATATTTTTGAACCTTTTGCAGGTGAACCTGTCTTTAATGGATGGAAAAATGAAATGTAAAAGTCTATATATTTACATAGGTATACCTAATTGATTATTTAAAAACAAAAAACCCGACTGCAAAGACCTATAACCGAAAAGAGAAAAACAAGCATTGAACTTTGTTTTTTTACAAACAAAAGTTACACCATATTTCAGGCTATTGGTTTTTGCAGTCGGGTTTTTTGTTTTTTAAATAATTTGTTTTATTTCAAGCTTTTTTATTTTATTATTATTTAATATACAGTATGAAACAAACAGTACTAAAAAACTTTTTTTTTAGTGGTAATATTTTTTTTAGCATGTATAGACGCTATACTATTGCAGGTTAACGGGAACGCCCTTTGTTAGTTAACATACTGTATATTTGGAATTAACTCCTTACTAGCTTTTATTTGATACCAATACTGTTGTAATTTATTTAAAAAAAACCTTCCCCTCCTTTTTTTTTTTGTATTTGAGGATGAAATATATAAAAAACATATAGCCTATGTCACTCCCAGAATTAAGACGAACCTAACGACACCTCGTATGTTAAAATCCATCAATCCGTTTAGGCTACAGAGCGTGCCAAAGAAATAGACATACATACATACATAGAAACATACATAGAAACATACATACATACAAACATACATACATACAAACATACAAACATACATACAAACATACATACATACAAACATACATACAAACATACATACAAACATACATACAAACATTCATAGAAATATACATATAATATACTCTCGAAAAACATTACCCTCCTTCTGGGCCAGTCGGGTAAAAACAAAAAAAAAATCTATGAAGGATTTAAAGTTTTCAGTTTTCCAAACAACCCAAAAATTGCCATAATGTTAATTAGATTTCGTTCACCCTTTGTGTACCTGCTCGCTCATCGCTGTTTCTTTATTTACGTGGCCTCTACCTTTCTACAACAGTAAAGTTCTCACAGACGTAAGCTGATTTAATTAGTATTGTTGGTACAGTTGTGCGGTGCTTGCAAATAATCTGAGTTTACCTCCGAGGGGTGACTCTACCACACTAAACCTTTTTCTCTGAAACTCCTGCCTTTTTCCTTATAGCTAATAGACTCGTAACTGTTAACTCTTTACTTAAAACTAGGCGTTAATTAATTATCAAGCACTGTACTGTGAAAATGCTTTTGACTAATTAATTTGGTTTTCCATTTTAAAGTCTGAAACAACTACCTCGGAATTCTGTTTTAAAGTGAAATAGAATATTTCCTGGATTTCCTGGAAGTTACACAAAAGTTTGCAAACCATTTTATAGGATTGTGTAAGTATCGTTTGTAACTTACGTTTTTATGTGTAGGTACCTACTAGTTATGAGTTGTCATAATTCCTCACAGCGAATCCAGTCATAAACCACAAGTTTTCTTACTTAAAAGAGGCTTTACAACCCTTTCAAGTAGAAAACTTTCTTCATTGCACCCTGAATACAATAAGTATCGTAGCTCTTCCTCGGTCGGAATTTAAAATACCTGATAACAGCGGCTTTGAGAATAAAGTTACTTTATCGATAATAACCGCATTTCCTACTTTTACCTTGCCAGCCACTCTAGTTAAGTAGACATTTATGACAATGGCACGGGCGTAATAGGTACTCCTCTGTCACATTACGGTTTCACTTCATGAAATATATCCGCAACCCTATCGCGGGCAACACGGATCGACTTCTTTTCAAAGTAGATTGATTATTTACTTAGTTATTACTAGGTGCCAAGACAAAGCAAAAGAACAAATGCAAATTAGTAACGTCATTCATAATTTTCAATATTAGATTTTTTTTAATATGCACACTTAACTGACAATATTTTCTTTTCATTTGAGATTGAACACGACAACAACGACAACAAAAACTACGAAAAAATCTGCAATTTTATTCTATTTTTTTTCCACCGGTTTATCTCGACGCTTATAACAGTGTTATCTTTGACATTTCTTGAATGACAAAGCGGGGCGGCTCAATAACCATCCAATTTGCATAACCTAATTTCTCGTGGCTGCGTCAAATTGCTGACAGATCTCAGAGCCCGCACTTCGATCATAATGGATGGGACGTCGATTCCGATAAGACCGTAAACTGACAAGAATATATCTGGTCATTAACGTACGCTCTGATGTTACTATCCAGTATCCATATATCGGTTACTGCCCATATAAGCTTATATTGGTAGGTATGGCATACGTAGGTATGGCCTCATTTTGCCAAAATTCGGAATGAAAACAAGGATTATGTTAATTTTGATTAAATTATCGGCAAATGCTAGGAAATAAACACCACATTTAACACGGTTATTAATAATTAATAAAATTCAAAAAATAAATTGGTAAAATACAGTGTCTATTCTTAAAAATAACGTAAGTATTACAAAGTATGTTGCCTATACTAGGATAAACCTGTAGCACAAGCATTGCGTTACACAATGGGCAGTGATAGCCTTGTGATGTGACCGTCGGACTGTCAAATTATAGGTCTGGAGTTCGAACTCAAGCCACGTACTTCTGACTTTTCGGATTCATGTGCGTAATGTATAATTATCACTTGCTTCAAAAACGGTGACGGAAAACGTCGTGAGGAACCAAACATCATAGCTTGAGAGTTATTTTTCGACGGCATGTGAGGCCAATTCAGAGGCCCATGGGCGGTTTTAAAACTCTGACATCTTAGACACCACACGAAAAAGAAAGACAACAAAGTAACTCTTTTGTTGACTGTGCCATAATTTTAAACAAATGCAAAATTGTGCCACTCGTTGTGACCACTTTATCTGACCACTCAACTTTTCTCGTCCCAGCTGTCCGTCCTATTGACAATCTGATGCCAACGGCTGATTGTTGTTACGGCTACATCTCGTTCTGTCCCGAATAATGTACCTACTTATAATAAGTTAAGAATCTTTTTCAAGTTAAATTCTTATCTGTGTTTAATTTTTCGTGGGTGTAAAGATTTTTCGAGAAATTGGACGTTGTACATAAAAAAACCTTTATAATGGACCGACAACAGAAAAAGACTACGTTAATAGAATTTTTAATTTGTAATTTAAAAGGAACCCATTTTTGTTAGTAAATATTCCTACCTACCTACTTACCCTTAAGTATTTATTCATTTATTTATTTAAGGGCAACCAACAAAGCATACACCAAAAATACATGTATAAGAACTAATGATGAATTTAACATTAACTAACAAGTAGTCTAATGTCTAGCCTAAAATAAACAGTTAACGAACAAAAATCTTTGTCAATACAGAAATTTTGTAGCAGGGTAGATGTCTTCATGACACTTCGCAAATATGGTAATAGAATAAGCAAACAAAAAATGCCCATTCTATTGTTTGCCAAATCACTCATGTGTTTTGTTTGATGTTTCGGGCACGTCGTGTGTAGCTCTATCTATGTTGTTGCCCATGAGATTTCGTGGGACAGACGGCTAGACGTGTCAGTTGAATTGAATTAAATGTTTAGCAATAAACGTTGTTCTGAGGCACAAGGCGTGATAGTTAATCGATGCAGTCTACCAGGGCCGCAGCTACCGTACAACTCGATTCCTATCGGCTTCCCTTCTGGAATTCGAAACAAAACCACTCTATCGTCATTGAAAAATGACACAGTCAGTAGTGTTTAAAATGCCTTTTAAGTAATCACACTATAGGTATTTAATACACCATATAATTAAAACTATGCAAAACGCCTACATTCAATGTTTTGTCTTTGTTGTCTCCCAACAGCAAAAAAATATTCTCTAAAATAACTCGGCGGCGCGGCTGGCTTATCGCTCCTTCAAAAATCAAGGCGTCATGACGTCACTTCGGTCACGTGACACCCCGGTTTTATACGCTTCGAGCAAGCCGGTCAAATACGAGTTATTGTACCTAAAGCGATCTAAACTTGCGTTCGCGTGAACGAGATGCCGCGATATCGGTTCGGTAGTTTTCGTTGAATTTCGTAATGCGTTCGGCTCGGAGTTCGGACAGGACGCTATTGTGTGGTTGCTGTTTGACGTAATCGCATTATAATTTGTTTACACTTGCAGTTAATTTGCATTTTGTTCGTATTATTTATTGAATACATTAGTTTATCAGTACGAGAATCGTAGTAGTAGTATTAGTTTGTTGGTATAAAACAGTGATTAAAGTGTTTGACTTTAGTGAAAGTGTACGTTGTAATTATGTATTTGGGGTAAGTAGATAGTTAATAAGTTGAAATTTCTTAATAGATTTGAAAAGTTATAAGTACTATCAGTAGGATTAGGATGGCGGCAATAATTCGTCAAGGACTTTCTAATTAACTACAATGTCTTTTGGGCGTGCGGCCCGTCTGGTAGCTTAGTGGTAGCCTATACATTGTTGTTTAGGATTATTTTCTTTGTGAGGAAACATGCTTTCCAAGGTTAAGTTTTGAAATTAAGAAACACATACTTAATTACGTTAGGCCGTGCTCGCTCAGATATAAGTATAAATTACAAACGACGTGATAGTTTTTTCAAACATTCTAATGTTTCCCTTTACGATAAATAGCTGACTGGCAGTTGTAAATAAAATAAAATGTACCTATTGTAACCCTTGTTTACTTTTCTCAGATTCTAGTAGTTTATGTAATAAAGGGGTTTTTACATTCATAATCTGACGATTTTTCGCTAATTCGTTTGAAGCTCTACACCCGCGCGGCCAATTCCCTCTAGTGGCCGTGAGCGAAAACTCTGAATTGTAAAATGCCACTCCCTAAAAATTTCTCGTTAAACGCGCCCTCTGTTTAATTATTTGTGAATTTTTTGAATGGAGATATCTCGTTCTTGTACTGACAAAATGCATTGCTATTCTGATATTTTCGTTAGATGGCGTTGCGCTATTAGGAGCTTAGTATAGATCTGCGGTAGTGCGGTTGAAATCACTTGTTGAACTGTGTGAGTGTGCGTGGTTTGTGAAAGCGGGCTTTTTGAATGTGAGTTTATAAATAAGTTTGAGAAAAGTACATCAAAATAGGAATTTAATGAAACGGTTTATTGACACCGTTCTTTTGTTAGGTAAACAAAACAAGAAGTAGGTTTTCGCGGCCACAAGGAAGGTCCGAAGTGACATCATAACAAGTATTATTAACCGACTTCTTCAAAAAGGAGGAGGTTCTCAATTCGTCAGTATAGTTTTTTTTTTCTTTTTTTTTTTGCTCCGGGTTCCCACCCCCGAAAAATCACCCTTCGCCACTGCAGTCTACCGCCGTGATTGAATCGAGTGTCCATCAAGTCAAGTGATTCTTGAAATACATAGTGTGGGTATAGTCGACCTCTTAATTGCTTTATCACCCTAATGTCGAATGTCACTTGCACGACATAACACGTCAAGGTATATTTATTTTGTCTATGTGGCAGTCAGATAGTTTCAAACTGGTAAATCAATTACGAGGTCGCGTCGTCTATAGATTAATATCCAAGCATATCTAAATTATAAGCTATAGCCACTAAATTATAAGGAATAAATTAAGGTACAATAATTGTAATAGGCTAAAGTCTTGAACAAAATAAATATTGTTTAAAAATATCTAATCAAACCTGTTGGCTCGCAGAAAGTTTACAAAAACCGGTTTTAACTTACGATTCGAGTTTTTATCCTTCTTTTTTATTTGTATAACGTACCTACAAGTTACTTGATCACGTAAGGATGCTCGCTGAAATGTACTGGTCATGTTTGTACAATAAAGGTACATCATACATACACCCTGTGTTTGAGTGAGAGCTTCCTCAAAGCTCGATAGATGGTGTTGTACCATTTTCTAAATCTCGCTGTTATGATTTTCCGTCAATGTGATGTAGGGAATCGTTTTTTCAATACATATTTTACTGTACTCGCTTGGAAACTTTGTATTATTTGTTTTATTAGGCAGCTGTCGGGTGCACTAACACCCTGCATTACTATCACAAGCTTAAAAACCAGGCCGTTAAAGCGTGAAAGTTATCAGACAAACAGACATAGATTAGATACCTCCTTTCGCATTTATAATAGAAAGATATCATGTGTATCTATTTACGTATGGTGGTATTACAATTGTAATATTTGGTAAATAAAAAACTGGCCACTTGCGAGTCGGACTCGCGCAAGAAGGGCTGCGTACCATTACCTATAAAAACGGCAAATAAACCATGTATGTTAAATACTAAAGAACAGAATAAAATAAATATTTATTTATTTTATTCTGTTTTTTTTTGTATTTGTTGTTATAGCGGCAACAAAGTCGCTAGATTTAATAAATATCAAAAAATCTACACCGATATAATAAACTCTCTTTGTTAATATCTAAAGCTTAGGTTAAGTTCGAAGCTGGTGTGGTAATCCCGATAAAACGTATCTGAGTAAAGCCGTTAACGATCCTTAAATAATACGAATGTTACTGACGAAACATATTATTCGGATAGTAAGTTATTGTTCGGGTAGTTAGCTCGGACTTTGAATTAAGCAAAGCCAAGTAACGAGTCAGCCTTGTTTGGTTTATTCTGATAATACGCAACTATATTATAATAATATCATCTGCATAGCCTTTTCCGAACTATGTTGGGGTCGGCTTCCAGTCTAACCGGATGCAGCTGAATACCAGTATTTTACATGGAGGGACGACCTGTCTAACCACCACAATCCAGTAACTGGGTAAAGGCTCTTACATACTGGGGCGAATCGTCGCGCGACGCGACGCCGCCGCATTGTTCGCCGTGAAGTTTTCTCAGAAATTGTTTTGTTAAAATTCACGTCGCGCAGCGAATCGCGCCAGTATGTAAGAGCCTTAATACGATACTCCTTGATTACGATACGCAACTATAATATGATGAAATGATTTCTTAGTAGCAGCCCGGAGGTTTGTGCCCGGTTGATTGCAATAGGCTCTTCCCCTATTACGTACATGGGACTGAAACATAACTGGTGAAATATGTACTCTGCCCAACCCTTCGGAAAAACAAGCCGCGATGTTATGTTATGTTATATAAATGATACAGTGGCTAACCTATTTACTGCTGGGCTACCGACCTATGGTTTTGATTCGATTCTGTAGCTTAGGTTTTTTTGGGTTTGGGTGTTGAGTGTTTTGTACATGAAACAAACCACAATAAAACATGAACGAAACTATTTATATATTCCAATAAAAGTTGCCAAATGTATTTAAATCAAACATTCCGAAATAAATAAAGTAAAAGTTCCCTCTCTTTTTAGTTTTACATTTTCGAAACAAAATAATACTAAGATGCTTTCTTTGCAGTCTAGAGCTATAGCGTGAGAAATATATTTTCTTTATAGATATTCAGCTGAGAATGTTTCACGGCTCCTATCATGGAAGTAGGTGCAAGAAAGGATTTAGTTTCGTAATTCAGTTTCGTTCGAATTCAGTTCTATTCGAATCTTCATGTTTGTTCTTAACTCGGCTGTTTGAAGTAACAATTCGTAGCATGTACAAAATTGTTACTTTAGTAATTTTGTTCAAGATCAGGATTACGTTTTACACTTGAAACACGTAGTAAGGAATTAAGTTAGAATGAAACTTAACATTTCAGCTTCCGTTGAGTTGGGTTAGAGCTAAAACGTTGGAATAACAAAGTTGTAGTAAGGGGCGGGTAGTAACCAACCGCGTAGGATTGAATTAAGAAGTGAAGTAGAGCAGTCATATTGTGTAACTTCTACTTTACCTGAGTAAATTAAATGCATTGTTTTCCTTCACACATATAACTGTAATTTGTTACTTTTCAGGTCATGAATGCGTAGGTATGTTTTGGCTCACGGCTTCGCAAAAGTATGTAGTGAGACAATCCCGAAACATACTCACGAGTAAAACTCGTACATACTTGACTTTGTCCGGACCACTGCTGGATGTTACTCAAATAAACGCCATGCGCCATGTTTGCCGCAAGTAAACGTATTTTCTTTTTCTTTTTTACTCACAAATATGAGAGTTCAAAAATATGTCCTTACTTTAAACAGAACAACTGGCCAGTAACACAGAAGTATTCTCAAATAATGGAACAGCATTTAGTTTGAACATAGAAAAAAATCAAGTAATATAAAAACTAAAACCCAACTACGACTTAAAAGGTATAAACAAGACACCACAGACAGACAAATTAAAAATCCGGAGTCACACGTGCTAGGTTATAATATGTATATTTTTGAAATGTGCTCATTAAGCCCTTTCATTTGATACCCAACATGGTACGACTAAACCATTTTTTTTTAAGTGCCTCGCTTTATGTCCTCTAGAGGGCGCCATTTTTAATTTAATGTGACTTCACATAGCCTATAACCAGCGGACAATCACGACGCTTCTAACGATACCTCATTTGTCAAATTTTGATAAGTGGTTTGGAAGATAGGAGGGAACAGATGAACATACATACATACATACATACATACATACATACCGGTCAAAATCATAACCCTCCTTTTTCTTCGCCGTAGTCGGGTAAAAAGTAGGTATTATCAGACATTTCAATAGTCAAAATTTGGCAAATTGCGGTTGGACGCAACTCGGATTACACGCGGTGATTCCACTCCCAAATGAAGCTATCAATTGCTATTGATTTCGAACATTTGATATCACATAGTATTGGTGAACATTTATAAGCAGAACTATGTCTAAACCATGAAATTCCTGTGGATGAATTAATATTGTATAATTAATATTGTATAATCAAATGTGAGTGGAGTGAGCAATTTATTACAGAACAGTTGTGCTCGTGGCTATGTCTGCATGGAAGTCGAGATTGAGTGCTACAAATTGAATTTGTAATCTGTAGGTGCAGTATAGGTACGTAATACTGAAAATATGCTCCACACAGAAAAGTCGACTAAGTATAATGTTAACGAGCATGACTGCAAAAAACCGCAAAGCCTGCTCTTCCAAAACTTGTGACACAAACTTTTTTTGTTTTCCAATATTCAGCTGAAGAAAAATATGGGACAATCGTAATAGCGGGCACTGTTGAATATCGTCGGACAAGAAATCTGTATTCATGTGTTAGCTAGCAGTAAATTGAATACGTCGTGACTCCGCGAGCTCAGGCAGGAATCCGAGAGGAAAAATTAAATTCCTATAGACGACTAGCGTGCCCAATGCGTGCACTCACGTGCCTGCGGACACAGTGTCACCACAGATAACGAATGTTAAGATGTGGCAATAGTTTACCTATTTCATATCAAAGTTTAATTTGTAAAAAGTAGATATAATTAAACCTGAAGATTGTCAATCAATCTGCTAAGCCTTTTCCTAACTTATCTAGCCTCGACCTAAAGACTGTATACTGTGAATTTAATAGACCAGTCTTTTATGAAATGAGTCACCTTCAGAAGATGACACTCAAAAACCCGCCGGTAAGCTTGATCGAAATATCTTTCGATCAAGCTCACCAATTAGATCCCAAACATAAAATAGTTGCCTTTCCCCGAAACATAATTCAAAGAACAAAATCTCAAAGCCAAGTTGACCGCAAAGCGCTTTACCATCAGAACTTTTAACAGCTTTCGAAACATCGTAATAAGCTAAAAGGTAATCTATTAACTCGCGCTGTTCAAAAGAAGGAGACAAAGAATTTAAAAGACTAAAATCTTCAGCAAAGTGAGCAATATGAGGAGAGGCTCAAGGCGACTCATTGTAATCCGGCTCCGTTGTGCAGACACTTCATAATATTCTTTTTGTAATGCAGTCAAAGTGGGGCGGTGGCTTAGCGTCCGCTGTAACTTGTAAGGCGCTGAACAAAATTAATGGCTTCCCAGCCTCCCAGCAGCTTGGTGCGCTTGCAGTCTTAATCCCGGCAACACGTGATGCAGTGCCCGCCGCCTTCGATCACGGCGGAAAAAAACGTTCCACAAGTTTGCCGTTAAGAACTTTCTGAACACAAGTTTGAGCGAAAAAGGCAACGTCTTATGTCAGCGAAGTATTCAGTCGTCTTTTGATCGATAGTGGTGGAAGTGTTGTAAATCTTTTGAGTTTGGCGGCTTGTCCATAAATGTAATGATGGTATTAATTAGGTAAAATCATGAAATATACCTAACAATAAATTTTTGTGCTACGAACGAATGAGCTTGGAATAGGTACGACGCAAGGATTATTCGCCCAATTTTGATGCTTGTGCTCGTTGGTTTTATACTAGGATTTAGAATACAGTACAACAGCAAAAAGCTAAAACAAATAGTCTTTTCGTTCACAAATTACTAACAGAATAAGACCACGTTGGGCCAAGTTTTAATAGTCCTTAGACGTAGAAATCTATATGCAGCCATGATATACATTACTCAGGCACGTTCGCTAACTTTGCACGGGATTGTAACTAAACAAGTAAACACTATCATTCATTATAGTCTGTTCTAAAAGCATCTGATGAAAGTGTTAACATAAATTCCTTCATAATGACTCACTAAGGGAATTAGGAACACATTCATCTATATTTAGAAGGTTTCAACCTTTCAGCTATATAAACTCACAACGATTTCCAACAATATAGTTTATAGCATTACTAAATTGTAATTGGAAAGACACCAAGAAATTGAGTTTATAAAATTAATCTCAATATTAATGTCAAATGAAAAACATCTGGTTTTTCTTTAGGTTTCAAATTAGAATTTCGGGTTTTAGTATTCCAAATTGGCATCCTTATATCTTTTCTGATCCATATATTTACATTTAAATCAGATAGTTTTGGAACCGACCGTAAATACGCAATTAGTGGATGATAAAACAAGCAATCATTATAATATTATCATTAACAATATTAAATCAATGCTGAACAAAGTGACTCCCGGGATACAACTGTTCGCGAATCATAAGCTCGTATTTATTTAAATTTATTAAATAACAGCTGAATAATGAAACGAGTTACTTTCATTAATAATTAATCGGATGCACAGATAATTCGGATGATTGAATTATGTAACTGAATGAGTATTTGAGCTGCTTTACTACGCTTGCTACGCGGCTACAGCTACGCGGCTACGTACGGTGCTACATGCACTTAAGGTTGCCCACTAAAACTTTTAACCGCAACTATGTGGGAAGTCTTTATTCTTCTAAAAGATTTATTACAACAGCCGTTGTGTTGCACGTTTTGTACGCAATACGGGTAAAGCCAGTGTCGCAAGTGACGTTATAAAACCACGCCGTTGTGCGTGGGAGGCAGCTGCGGAGTTGTGGCTTTACACTAATTACGCACAGAGGCGACGAACGCGATATGTTTTGTTTCTTTATTCTCAGTATAAATAACGAAGGAAATTACGTTAAGACATGTTGGGGACTACGTTGGTTTTAGGTTAGGTGAACCACCTTTTCACTCATTATATTTTTCAAACGCGATGAAATAAATTCTACATAAATATTTACACAGATTTTAGTACAACACTAGTTCAGTAAGTGCAGCTGGTAAAGGGGACAAGCGGCGAATTTCCCGCCATTTCCTTTCAGTGAAAAAATGCTGTGTATCTCAAAAAGGATTAAAAGGCTCCACATTTTTGTGACAGACTTTTTCAAAGTAATGGATGGTATTGCTTTATAGGATCAAGTTTATACAGTCTGTAAACGTTTACTGATTGACATGGGCCTCTATTTTTTTCATGTTTACACTAAGAGTAGGATTATCCAGGCCCGGAACAACACTCAATCAATCTGCCTAACCTTTTCCCAACTATGTTGGGGTCGTCTTCCAGTCTAAACGGATGCAGCTGAATACCAGTATTTAGAACAACACTCTGAACAAGATTTCTTTGTAATCGAATCTTCCGTGGTGCAGAAGTTGACAGGAATGAATAACTAAAGTTAATCAATCGGTACCGGAATCAGAATCAAAATAAGTGTAGGTATGGATTCACTTTGGGCACGCCACAATTGCGGCGATAAGTCCCCTCTTTGAGGAGTGGCTAGAGAGGCGCCACGGCGTCCTCACCTTCCGCCTGACGCAGGTCCTCACCGGACACGGTTGCTTCGGGAGGTTCCTGTTTCGTATAAGGCGGGAGGAAACGCCCGGGTGTCACCACTGTGTGGATCGCCCGGAGGACCCGGTGGAGCATACGGTGGAGGTCTGCCCCGCTTGGGCGGAGCCCCGCCGTGTCCTCTTGGAGGCGATTGGCGGCGGTGACCTCTCGCGTCCGGCTCTGGTCCAGGCCATGGTACGGAGCGAGAGGGCATGGGAAGCAGTCACCTCCTTCTGCGAAGCAGTAATGCTCGCGAAGGAGGAGGCGGAACGCGTGAGGGAGAGGCAAAGTTTGCACCCTCACGCCCCTAACCGCCGCCGCCGCTGGAGACGCCCTGGGCGTCGGGAATCCCAGGCGGATTCCCGGCCACCATAGGCGCGGGCTTGCGGACGGCGAGCAATGGGTAGCTCGCCGTCCGATCAGGACCAGGCCCGGGTCGATGGCGCGTCGTGTTCCACGCGCGCCTCAAAGAGATGTCAGCACAATTGGCGGGGTCCGCTAGGACCGATGCCTGCCAGGGTTGCGGGTTAGTCCGAAAGGGATACCGGGACCTTGGCAACAGGCAACTGAAGGAACACGGGTGGGTTTTAGTCAGTAGAAGTCTGACACGCCCTTCCGCTCCACCCAGAGCGGGAGAAGTCATTGGATGATTTCCCACCCTCAAAAAAAAAAAAAAAAAAGGTATGGATTCACTTCGTGGTATCTTTATGTCTTATATGAAGACTTTGACCGATTCAAAGAACAATCATTTTAATAGTTCTTTCTAGAGGTTACGCTTAGGCCCGGTTTCTGGAACGAAAACAACACAAAAATTAGATAACACATTATCAAGCGCCCGTAAACGTGTTGTGATTGGTTGGTTGAATTATCAACAGCCAATTGGATCACTTCACGTGAGTTTAATTTTGACACGATGACAATTTTCGTTCCAGAAATCCAATAGAAAAATACAATGGCCCTTTTACCAGTCTGTCAACATGTGGGAATTAGGAATTGCTCAAATAGGATCAAATTATTTTCGTGATTCATCAATATCCTCCATAAATATCATCCATATCGTCTACGTGGAAGTCGGAAACGACATCAAGTCGCAAGCTGGAGTTCGTTTCTGACTGGCTAATATTTTAGATTGTGCTACTTCTTATTCAGAGTTAGTTATAAAGAATCATGGGCACAAGTTAAAACGCACGAGAGATTAAAACTATGCTGCGATTAGAGGTTTCTTATTCTACCAGGGAATCTTAAGTATTACGGGATAATCCATTCAACCGTTTTATAAATTCGGTATTTTATCTATCCTGTGGGAGCTTTGCCTTAACAGGATTAAAAGTAATTTAAATATGAATTGCTCCAAAATAATCTATCACTATGCCAGGTTTCGAGTCTAAACTGGATTTTTTAATTGATACGGTATCGTAAAAACAGGTGGAAAACTTTTGTTTGTATATCAACTATTCGGACCAGTGCTGGATATAGTTCTCTCCCAATTCGCACCACGGTAATACTTTATTTACACAAACCGTGCTCCCAATGGGTTTTACCATCGGCAAAAATAACGAAATTCCGTAAAATCTTTCATCGCCTTGGCGGAGAAATTAGTGAGAGACTTTTCAAAAATCGTTCCTTAGTGCTCATTTTCGTCATACAGGGAACCAATATAATTATAATTGTAGTCTGTGCACGGAACTCTTATGCAATTTCATGCTTCTCGACCCAGCAGTTTAAACGGTGCGTTGTCTGTCAATGAATAAATAAATTTAATATTTTTATTAAATCTTACTACCTCGATAAGAAAACAAAAAAAAGTTATGTTTTGTTTCGGGTTAACATCCGCAGACGTTATGGGTATCGATAAGTTAACGCGACAATTTTCTTTTTATTGTGTATAGATACTGATACCCAGACCCACCACATCTGTGAATATTCGGGAGCTAATTTAATTTGATCTTATCTATGTAACTAAAGTAAAGTTTTGAAAAATAATCCTTAGTAATCCAAACATAGTCCTGAGAGTTATATAACACTCAATAGAACGTAGACCAATGTTGACAACCAAGAATATCTACATTCGCAGGTGCCGCAGCTGTGTCATCAATGAGTTCGCATTTGTTTATAATAACAACTTACATTAATCATAGCAGTGTAGGTATAGCTACCATCAGTGTCTGCCGCCAAGCAGCAATGTTTGTACAGGTCCAATCAATCAACTCAGCCTATCGCGGTCCACTGCTGGACATAAGCCTCTCCCAAGCTGCGCCAAAACACCCTGTCCTTCGCCTGCCGCATCTAGCTGGGCCGTTCTCCAACCAATTGGAAACCTGCACGGTTCACGTGCGTTGCACGGTAGAAGCTAGGCATCGTCTGACATTTATTTTAATAAATGCTCTTGTAGGTTTATGTGAAATAAAATATTTTGAATTTGAATTAAACACTAAGTGTGATTTTTTTACTTTAAGATTGGCAACCGGCAATCTACTGAGCAGTGGTGGCCCAGTGGTAACGGCCGCGACTTACGAGTTGTAGGTCGTAGGTCCGAACCCTGACAGGCGTTTTACTCAGTGTACATAATTTCATCACCACTGCTCTCAAAACGGTGAAGGAAAACATCGTGAGGAAACCGGCATATCTTAGAACCAAAAATTCGAAGACATGTGACGTCTACCAACCCGCACTAGGCTAGCGTGGTGGATTACGGCCCACACCCTCTCACAGAGAGGAGGCCTGTGTCCCAGCAGTGGGAACATTATAGGCTGATTATGTATGTATGTAATCTACTGAGTGTTGCAGAATGTATTATGAATTACCGTAAAAAGAAAATAAAAATATATCTACGATCGTAAACGTAGGTGAGTTGCATTTGCTGGGTACGTAAGAATGTACATGTTTACTGAAATGATTTTTCGTAATATTCTTCACTAAAGGACTTAAACGGGAGCTTTCCAAGCAAAAGCTAATGTCAGATGGTAAGTGATTTTGGGAACATTTCCTTATTGTTGTCACTAGGAATGTCACAGAATGTATCTTTTGTGTGAATTATGTCCAGTGCAGCTGGATATTCAGTCCAGCAGTTTAATAATAACATATTTTTTCTCAATGTAGGAATTATTTTTATTCTCAACAAAAAAAACCTCTTGATTCCTTTGGTTTATAGATACGATAGCTCATCGTCAGTGGTAACAAAACCAGTATTTTTCACTTGCTTCAAAAACCGTGAAGGAAAACATCGTGAGGACTCGACGGCATGTGAAGCCAAGTCAGAGGCCCATGGGTAACTTTAAAACTCTATTACCAGGTTAGTCGCTAACCACACGAAACGAAGAAGACTGTATAAGCTGGCCTCTTATTCTATTGAAGCTGCGTACTACCGGTAGTACGCTAGGCTAGCTCAAGGTCAAGTATGACCAGTGTGACGTGCGGTCTACTCTACGATGACAGTCGAATTTTATTCACAAACGCATTTTAAGTCACCTCTTATTCTCATAATTCCACTTTAAAGTATTTTTCTAAACGTTTTCAATTCTTTCAAGTTAACCGTTTGAGGTTTTAAACCGGATAAGAAATTGAGCGGGCGGTTGAGTCCGGATTTGTGCCCGGTTGATGGCAATAGGCACGTCCCGTAGTAGGTGTTACTATAGGTGCACCTCTGCCTAGCCTTTCGTGTCCCGCCGTGTTATGTTAAGAAGTTGAGCGGTAGATAGCGCCATCTATCTCATACGATATGAAGTACAGAGGCGAGGTCAGGTCGCGACTACGAAGATTTACATTCAATTAGAACATCTCCGTGTGTCCTGTTAGGGATTATAGGGATAATGTTGAACCTTACCTATAATTACTAGGAATACGATCGTGGTTTGTTTTTGTCAAGGATTATACGAAAATGTTAACGGTGTAACAGGAGTTGAGTTAATCGTATTAGGTGAAGTGGTTGATCAAATGAAAGGGAGCATCATTTTAAGCAAGTTATCAAAGTCTCTTGCAAGTTACACGACATAGTAAATGAACGAAAAACGACACAGTAGGTAAATTACCAATAAGCTGGTAACACGATAAATGGATAATTATGTATTGTGTTTTTTCCCGAATTGGGTAGCGTCAGTATTTTAAGATAATAGATTTATCCCCAAGAAATCGCATATCTACACAAATATTATTTAAAAACAGACTCTGAGTACACTCATTGCGTCAAGTGCTTTAAGCCACGTACAACTGCAATGTATTGTGCAGGGTTGAAAGTCGCCGTCTTGCACGTCCGTGCTACCCGTTCTACCCGTACTACCCGTTAGGGTAGTTCCTCCCAGTTGACTTCACAACTTGCTACTCTATTTAGAATTAAAACACGTTTCACCTTACTTCACAGAGGTATGAAACTACTTATGTCAACTTAAAACCAATCTAAGTATCCTGTCGGAACATACTGAGAACATAAACAGAGTTTGCTGTTAAAGTTGAAGATTTACTGACGATTCAGTTCTTGTGATGGTTGCTAAGGTGAGCTAAGGACAAAAATAATACGGACCGTCTATTAGTACCTAACGTATTCTAAATACCGAATCCATCTTCGGCTCGCCTGCCGCGTCTACGTCCCCTAAGCCAATCTAGCAATCAAACATACTTTTTCAAAATTAGGTACGATGAACGTTCTTTTTCCCATCTACGAAACACGGAATTAAATCCATTCAGTATTGGCTCCGAGATTCAAGGGGGACGTCACTACGCCAAGGAGATTTGATTTATTACATCAGGAAATATAAAATGGCTCTCATTGTAATGTTAAAAAGCTTTTTCATCGCTGAAATGCGACACATAAATGCAGACATGGCTTCTGGAATCTTTTCTCCATAATTGATTCTGTCCTGAGATATATTTATTTTTATTCGACTACAGCAAAGCTCATGGGAGCCGCTTTGTTTTCCTAGTTTTTGTTTTGCTACCGAACTTGTGTGTATAGTTATTACAATAAATCAAATATACTGCGAGAATTATTGGCTGTAACTTGTTTAGGCGTTCCGTAACATCGCGAGTTTATTAGAGTTTGGTAATTCTTATAATTAATAGAAGTTCGAAATGACTGAGTGGAAACCTTTCATTTGTGATATATTCTGTGGAACCGCTTTTTTCTCTTTGATTAAGAATTGGACACCTCAGTCATAAATACATAAATGTCAATCGTAAAGGCGGTAACTTTATTATCAAGATGAAAATCTGCCTTATCGTATTTGTATGTACGTATAAGCCCATGCCCACGAAAAAATCCATACTTTATTACTTATTTACTTACATTTACTTATTAAAGTTATAACTTCGAAAGCAAATCTGTCTGTCTGTATATTACCTTACACGCCTAAACCACTGAACGGATCAACGAGATAGATGGCATCTTGTGGAAGGACATAGGCAAATTTGTTTTTTCAAAAATAATCCTTTAAGGGATCACCCCAGAAATGCTGGGTTTCCTATATTGATATAGGGGATGAAACCCAGCATTTCTTAAGTATCCCGGTAGTTCTTTCCCGTAGTACGACATCCATGCAGGCGAAGACGCAGGCAAAACCAAGTATTAAATAACCCTCGCATTTTTAAATAGGCCCCCATTTCATCACAAAATGTAATATAACATTAACAACCAACAATTATTACAATCCAGCGGTTCCTAATAGTGGCAAATACAAGCAAAGTAGTTCTAAGGCGTGCGGGTGTTAACAAAGTTCTGCCGCTAAGTTCTATTGGAACATTCGATTACTTAGTTTCGCTGGTTCTGGCTGTTTGGACTATGACTTGGTAACTAAAGCCTTATTTTTTCAAAAGTGTGTACTTGGAAGGTAGTGTGTGAGTAGATATCTACGATTTATTGAGAAAAAGTTGGAGCTTTATCGTTGTGTGTGTGTGTGTGGTAATTAATGGATTGGACAGAGGAGGACTCTCTACTAGGTGCTTAGCTACTGTCTGTTGCTAAAGGTACTGACTGACGGGTGTATTTCCTATTCTGTGACCATGTATGTACCTACTACATAGTTCTCAGTTTTACATATTTGGTAGGAGGAAAGTCAGATCTTTGTTTGGAACAATTCAAGTTATGGGCTGGTACTAAATACCTAAGTAATGACCGTTTCTCAATTTTCCGGTGCGTTAAAACTAGAACCATACCCAAGCCAGCTACCACTTAAATAAGGTCGGTGGAAATTTGATAAAAATTAATGCAACGAATATTTCATTTTATGACAAATCTGTTATATAAAGGGACCGAGGAAACCGCCGGCCGGGTCCCACCCACGCGTCCAAATTCGGTTTCAGTGGTATTTATGGGCGATGATAAATAAAACCGCTCAGAAATAATAACTACTTCACAGTCCTGTACAGAACCAGTTTTATTAATTTTGAACACGTAATTTTGGTAATTTTAACCACAATTTCCGCATAGTATGGACATTTGAACTGGTTTCAGCAATTCCTTAAATCATTTTGTTTTTAATCACACATTTTCAGTGACCGCGGTGCTATTTTATGACTTAACATTGGTGCTATAAAGACGTACGCGCCTAGCACGTTTTTAACAAAACAATCGAACGCTCAAGTCAGGATTGCCTAGAAAGCCTAACGATACATAAATAAGCAGATCATGTAGGAGGTCCAACAATTCTGTGCCACATAAATTAAAAATAAAACATTGTGACTACAAACAAACGTCACGTTTTGCTACATTTGTAAAATAGTGAGTTTGAACGTGAAGTGCGCGGAGTTTACGATGCGCCGCGACAGATCAGGCCGCCCGTAAATTACCCGGTTTCGGAACGACGGACGTGCCTCTGCCGTGTGAATAATTGTGTGTAGGTACTCCGACCTGCGTGTGCTGCACCCCTGGCTTATTCACAACCACTAAATGTTAGCCCGAAAATATTTAAGAAATGCCTAACAATGGATTCTTTGATAATTTTTTACATAACAATGTATTAATTAGCATACAATTGTTGTATTTAAATAAAACATGTTTTCAATTAATACCTAGGTACTCTAAAACTTCGAAATAGGTGCGAAATCTGCAATTGATGATACCGAATCGACTCTTTACAAAGTAATTTATCATTTCACGAACCACCTATCCACTGCAACTCGAAAACAGTTTTAAGAGTTTTGAAGTCTTAACAAAATTCAGAATGGAGCTAGGAGCAGTAAAATATTTTTGTATTTACATCAGCATTGTACTTACAACGTAAACCGTTTGAGCAAACTATGTTAGCTAGATCTGCGTGGAAGTTTGCGGTAATAGGGCAACTCTTTCCTTCGTGTTATACGATTTCGTCCGCACCAGTTTTTGAACTCACTTCGGTAAAACAGTTTCGAAATTACACTCGTAACTTGCATTCAACTGCTAAGAATAGCTACGAAGTTCAAATCGTGTAATGAAGACTTACTAAATTAATGAAATGTAACGATTATCTCGGCTTAGTCCGTATTTGAATTGTCTACCGAGGCAGATTTATTAAATTAATTCGGTTCCCGGCCACTAATTGTCTTTTGTATCAATTCAATTAGAGGATTAAATTTGAATATTATTGCAAAATAGTTCTAAGGGCATATCGACAGCTGTTTCGTAGAGATAATATTATGAAACGCGGATAATAATATATCGATTACATATTCATTAAGTACATACGCATTGTAACAATGAGTGTTGATAAAAGAGACTTCATTAGCGGTTCATATTATTAGTTCTTTCATAGAATGTGGAACCGATTTACAATATCGACCGTTTCAGGAGTGACTGCAATTGCTGTACCTAGTAGTTAGAGGAGTTAGTTAGACCAGTCGTTAAATTCACGCAAGAGCTTTGTTTCACGGAGAAAACTAAGTCTGACTTAGGGTTGTTTCTAGCTACTTGACTCGGAGGCCTCAAATTTCCGAGTAAACTTGAGAGCTACTTGAAAATGCCGCAGTGCAGTGCCTTTATCATATAAGCATGTGAACGGTTTACGAGATTAATATTTTATTACTCACATCTACAAAAACTGTGTTCCTTTGTTGCTCTGAACGTTAAAAATATGCGGTAATGTCTTAGCGTTACGTTGCTGAAGATATATTTATTGTTTTATACGTAAATGTTTCACAGTAGTCACTCGGAGATAACTCACATATTTTTGCAATATATAACGAAACAAATACGTTTGACGCGAGCTAATGCATCATCATCTACCTAAACTTTTATCAACTGTGTTGGGGTCGGCTTCCAGTCTAACCGGATGCATCTGAATACCAGTATTTAATGCCTAACGGACATCCACAAATGGGTAATATACGATATCTAACACTGGTTGTCAGACTCTGACTCACGGGCTACTACTATTGTCTAAGCTGTACAAATGACAGCCGGGACCTATGGCTTATCATGCTTTCCGAGGCACGGAGGGGTCTCGGTATGTAATGGATGGTCACCCATCCACGGACCTCGGCAAGCGTTTCGTAACCTTGAAACACGAGCCCCTAATGCATTCTAATGCATTGCGTTCCACGAAAAGGTTTACCAACTATTTCATTAGTGGTTGGTCGCTATTAAATGACTAGACATTTTCATTTCAGGCCTTCAGCAAACAAATTAATTAATTATATCTGTCGCCAAACAAGTTGAATATAACGGCTGCACGTCTGACGTCACAGATTGCCTCCATGTAACTTGCCTTTCAGAAGTTGCGTGACAAACTGACCGCTAGTTGGTACTTTTATATATTTTTATATGTTTTATGTACACAACGCTCGGGCGTAGTGCCCAGTTTGTTTTAAACATTGACTTAGATTTATAACTGCAGTTATGTCTTTTTGACTGACTCCGTATATGGTAGATTCATGCTTTTATTTTTTTACTTTACTTTTGTGCATTATAAGTTACACGGAACACAAAATTCAGAAAATGAAATACATTTTTCTATTTGTCTATATCAGCTAAGGCACATCGGACACTCCCTGGACTGATATATAGATAGATAGATAGAACACACTTTATTATGCACACATGATTTTTTACATATAGCTCGTTGTTATACGCGAGCAGCAATAGTAGGTATGCTTATTGAGAAGAGGGTGTAATTTAATCTGGCCTACATACTATTAGATACACCTCTGGATTACCCTTCGGGGATTACTGGCGTGGTGTTATCTTTTGTAATTTAAAAAGATAATATAAAGTAAGTAGATAAGTACACCTGGCTTTTGTGAAAAGTTTTCATTTTGTAGGTACATTGAAGTGATTTAAGATGAGGTCATCAACGGATTTTTATTATCGGCTGATGATATAATTCTGAAGAAGCACAAAAAAGAAACCATTGAATCCTTTTTCATAATATTTCGGTCTTTTACTACATTTCTCGTCAAAACCGTCGCCCGCAAATTATCTTACTTTTAATTAGTAAGAAAGCAATCAAAATGTTCCTCCTCCTAACTGAATGAACTTCAACGTCGTTAGGAAGGGCACTTGAGTTCTTTTATTACTTCAGGTTGTATTTTTATCAGATTTGGTCATTCTAAACGTACTTTTATTTTTAGTGTTTTCAAATAATTAACCGACACAAAATAATAACTTACCTAATATTTTTTTTTATTTTATATATTTTTTTTTATTTTTATTTTTTTTAACTTTTATTCAACTTAAAGACTTGTAATATCTATAATTAATTATCAAAGGTCATCAAAAAATTCGTCCGCATCGCTGTCATCAGGAAAAGTGCCCAAAAGGCTGGCAGCATTGCCGCGTTGTATGGCAATGCTAATATATAATATAACCTAATATAAGTTTTATTCACATTTATATTGCTGCAAAAATCTACACAATATTTATTTTGCTACGAGGTTTTCTTTCTCGTAGAAAGATTCTCGGTCGAATTTCTCTGAAACGGATAAAGATATAAATCTAAGCTGTTTGTAGTTTCCAATTCGTCTTTCTCCGATTCTGACCCGACCCAAGGGAGAGCCACTTAATATTTGGTGGCATTTTCAAATATATAATATAAGGATTTACGTAACTTTAAAGGACCACATATATAACATAACATCACGCCTATAGTAAGGGTTAGGCAGAGGTGCACCTATAGTACACCCATATAAAGGCTCTTACATACTGGCGCGATTCGTCGCGCGACGCGAATTTTAACAAAACAATTTCTGAGAAAACTTCACGGCGTACAATGCGGCGGCGTCGCGTCGCGCGACGAATCGTGCCAGTATGTAAGAGCCTTTAAAGAACCAATCGATGCCTATACAATTACTTGTTTGAATGTATACACCCTGCAAGCCCTGTGCCGCATGGGATTTCCCATCGGCAAAATGTCGAACTGCCATACAAACTTTCATCCCTATTTAACCTCTTTAGGGGAGTGCGGTTTCTAACCTTTGTGTCAAATGGAACTCTTGCGCAAAATTTCATGCTTTCAGACCCAGTGGTTTAGGCTTTGCGTTGTCTGTCAGTGAATGAATTAATGTATTAATTGAAGGTTTTTATTAAGTAGATTTAGAATTAAAGGTTGCACTATCAAGCAAGGTTTTCGTACCATGGCGCTAAAAGGTCATTTAAAACGAAAAAATAAAAGTAAGAAAAAGATTATTTCCTTCAGAAAGATACTAATCAATCTTTTATTCCTATGTTCGTGACTTTCTTAAAACCAACTTTGATTTGGTGCCATTAAAGAGACTGATGGCGTAATGTACCGTGGTTGTACTACTAAATACATTTAGAAAAGAGAAACATTGGTACCTACTTTTAACAATTCTACAAGTAATAGCCTTTATTTTTAACCGACTTCTAAAAGAAGGAGGTTATACTCTCGATCTAGATCGCATGTATATTTTGTCAAAAAAATAATACCTTTATGATAAAAAAAACTTAAGTAAGTATACCTATATTTCAAGATAAGAAGGTCTAAAACACTATAACTTTTTAAATAACCAAATAAGGGCAATAAAAAAATACCTGTCCCTGAGCACCGTTTGTTCTTCCACCCTTTCATTATTATTTTTGTTTAACAATAAATTCACTAAATTCCTCATTCAATTAAGGCACTCTTGACCTCAAGTAATAGATATTTTCATTACTTTCCAATGAATGAAATCTAGGTATCTAGGTACGATGTAATAAGCGCACCCAGAAAACTCCTATTCACCAACGTTCCACGATAAATGAGTAGAAATTACTAACAAACTGTACTGCAGAAGTTCCTCGCTAACATATTGCCATTGTACTTCCTTCTGTAGATAGTAATACAGGTCTAAACGAATTGGTATTGAATTTTGTTCACTGATGTTGCAGTCACGACAAGCGATCGAGTTACGCCTGATAAAATTCTTCTATTATTTATTGCAATGTATTTTTAGCAACGCTTTTAGTTTAGTCTTGGTGCTTTCATAATATTTGGTAATAAGTAATTGTTTTTGGTTTAAAATTAAAATATAGGTTTTTGGGTAAAACATGACCGGAAATGACCCAGCTTCAATTATAGTTATAAGTATACGATAAAATGAGTCTATCTAAATTGTGGTTAAGTCATCGCTTACTAAGGCCCACTTGCACAGTTGCACAACAATTCACTTAATCCATTTAACGTGAAACGTATTTAAAATATTATTATTCTCTATCTTCAAACGATTGACCGAAACGGGACGATGTTTTAAATTCGTATTGTGCTAAATGCATTTAGTGAATTGTGGTTCCATTGGGCCTTGAAATTGGTCTTTCCGTAATTATTTCAAGTACCTACCTTGTACTTGTACTAATTACCAAGACACTATTCTTTTTAACAAACGAAAAACTGCAAATGTAAGTTAACAATGCAATGCTTGCATCGTGTAAGTCGCTTACGGTTCGTTAAGCAAGCCTTTAATCTGAGGACCAATTGCTCAACGCGGGGCACTGCAGCCACTGCAGCATAAAGACACGTTGTAATGCTCCCGAGATAAAACGAACATCCGTAAGTAGCTAAACGCGGGTAAGCTAGAATTTAGGGTAAAGCATTACGTCATGTTTGGCTTAATGCTGGCTGAAGTTGAACTATTTGGTGCAGGTCTCCCTATTACAATATAGACTTGAAAATAACTGGTAAAATGTGGGTGCACTATAGGTACAGCCTGCTCTGCCTAACCCTTTGGGGGTGAACAGGTATGAAGTTATATTATGTTATCAAGGCATAAGATTTGTAGTGTTGTGTGGTGGTTTGGTTAGCCATTTGTATAAGATCTTTAAAACTTTGAAGTTTGAAGTCCTTAATTTTTTTCCCCGCTGTAACAGATCCTAATGATGTCTACAATTTATTATCTTAAGTTCCAAGACTTTGTCTAGAGGACGATCAAATCACATTTGTCTCGGTCTCCTTTTAAATCCTAGACTTAGAGAAAATATTTAAATTCCAAACAAAACTTTCGGACCATAGTACCTACTCACAATCTGAAAAAAAATTAGATTTGAAAGTAAAATAAGGTTACGCATTGATTTACATAGCGGCACGCCTAAACTATCAAAAGGGTTGGCAGAGAAGAAACATTTGCAAACACAGTTAGGTACACAGTGCGATACAACTTAGATGTAGCATCGGCAGAATTCGTAAAACCGATCACCATTTGAACTGAGTGCGCGTTCAAGATCTTTTTAAGGTGAAAATGATCTCTACGCAAACGCAATCGTGAAAGTAGGTATGTATAATAAGCAGTGGAACAGAACATTCGCATTTTCAATATACAAATCGTTTTGAACGATTAACAGTGTTGGCTATATCATTTATACTAGAAATAGCCGTAATAACTCCCAAGAATATTTAAGAAAGGTAAGTACATTAAAAACACATTAACCTCGTGACAGACCTACAACAGATGAGGTCACCATTGTACTTACTTGTTGATTCGTAGCGCATTCGAGAAGACGAAGACAATTGTCGATTAAATTTAACTTGACTGTACACATTTCGACCGAGCACCGTCATGATAATAAAAACGCTGCCTTTTCATATATAAAACTTCACATTTTAACTCTTAAATTTTAATGCTTAGACCCTAAAGTTCAGATTTTATTATTATTACGCGGGAAATTAAAATATTTACTTTGTCATGATAGGTACACAAGCAGTGTTGCGCTTCCCTGGCGGCAGGTGGGCCTAAACAAAATGTAAATAGGCCTGATTATTCGCACTCGCCATTTTGTATTCGTTAAAGTCAGCGGAATAAAAGGCTAAGTACGTTTTACGCTTAATTTCAGTTTTTCGTGAACAGTGGGACAGAGCTGACAGGTTGGCTGTTAGTAGTACAAACAATGCTAATTTCTTATTAAACATATTGGAAACAAAAGGTCAAAAGAGAACGACTGGTTAGTTTACAAATGATTCATGGTCAACCTTTGATTTCCTGAAACAATTATTGTTGTTTATCTATACAAAAGATGTAACCACTATTTTTATTTCAGTTGAAACTGAAAAATGTAATTAAGTTATCTGAAGATTGAAAAATTGGCCCTAGATTAAAAACACTTCTATTATTCTTGCCTATTGAAAATTGAGGGACACTAATAGGTATGTTATTAAATTCGTCTGATTACCAGATTGTACCTACAACAAAATCATAATAAAATTAAACTCAGTTCATTATTAATAATAGTATTTCAACATTGAGTAGGTACCAACTACAAATAACCTCATAGAAAAAGTAAATAGGCAGTGTGGTATACCAACCGACGTGTACTGGGCTAAGTATTCTAATAGACTTAAACAGTCTTAATAACGGGTACTTAGTTATTCAGAATCTAGCTCTTTAGTAAAGTGCTTAAAAGATATTCGCATCTCTTAAACCCGAACGAAACTGTAAACATACAAAAGTTGCAATTTTATAAACCGTAACATAGGTATAATCACCTTTTTTCTTTTCATTTCTGAAGAAACTTATTAGCTGGATTATATTGGGTAGGTAGGTACTATTCTGTATAAATAAAGGAGAAATTATGTGCATTAAGTATTAAGTTGTTCTTAAAATTAGCATAATAATATGAAATACTGGGAACTTGGGAAGGGATTCGGAACAATAGTTTATTTTCTATTTTCTTTGACTTTAGAAGAGGCGTAGGTACGTAAAGACCTGAGTTACGTAGTCGATTAATATTTATTTGGGCTGAAAATGTCTAGTGCTTGTGCTTAGTGTACATTTTTCTAGAATGCTTCGATATTTTATACCAGGAATTAAGTCTGAGTTTATAACTATCACCAGATTCAGAAAATTGATTGGTAATCGCATTATGTTGTTAACTGTCCAGAACCGTAAGATTTTTTTCTTAATCTTCTCATAAATATTTTTAATTAAATTCTGCCTACCTGCTGAAGTAGCCAGCATAAATCTCTCTAAAGCCACTTGTACCTTAATGCATTAGGTAAGTGTTGGCTTACACGGCATTAACGTCGTGGCCTAATTTTGGATTTTATTCTGTACGTATGCATTTTTGAAGCTGCTCCGGAGGAACCTATCCAATATAACAACTTTAATGTTCATATCAATATTGCAGTGTAACTATGAATGTTCTATCGACTGAATTTTTGAGTTTCCAATAAGCTTTAAGGTCTCATATACGGAAACATGGAGCGTCGCGCGTTGCGATGGGCGACGCGGCTCGCACTGAATTCAGACATGGCGTTGTATGAGTGCGTTTACGGAGAAACGATTTTACACGCTTTTGCTTGATATGTAGCGTTTTTTGCGGCCGAGCCCGCATCGACGCGTCTCACGCGGCGTTTATCGCGGCGACGGCGGCGGCGCACGCAGTGATAATTCTCGATGAAGCGATGTCTGCGACAGAACCTTCTGCCAATCTTATTTGGAAATCGTACAACGCCGCCGCCTGCTTCGCTACACGCTTGAGGATTCGCCACGGGCGCAGCGGTGGGCACCGCCACTCTTCCCGTCTCGCATCTCTATGAACAACATCATATATTGCCATATGTTTGTGTTTACGCGTGCGATGATGGGTGCCGCAGAAAAAACGTCTGATGCGCCGCGAGATGCCACGCTGCCACTGCACGCGACACGCGACGCCCCGCGTCTTCGTAAATGAGGCCTAAAATATTATTTTATGAGCTCTTCCTTTAGTATTTCTTGGAATGACTATTGGCTCCCCAGCTTTTATTTGAGTTGTGGCGGCTTGCGGAGTCGGGGGTCGAATGCGGGTGAGGTTTAGCGCGATGAAACATCGGATGAACCGGTAGATGCACCTGTAATTGGCAGCTTCCGCGTCCGCACCGCCGCGCCGGCACCCGCATCCTGTGAATTATCAGCAAATAGCTTCACTTCCTTTATTAAATAAATTTCTTAAAACCCTGACGATTACTTTAAAAGCACGTTCTATAATCTCAGATCTAGTTGCTAAAAGACTGGTAGCCAGGTATAACGCTTCGTTTGTTGAATGCAGGATGTGTTGTAACTGAATGAATATCAACAAAAATTATAACACTAAAGACAGTGTACAGTGCAGGTTAATATCATCAAAATGACGTAAAACCCACTAGCCGCATTTATGTTTATTTTCAAAGTGCACCATTATAGGTACCAATTAGGTACTGGGGAAAGTGTTTCATTTTTGTTTCGACTATATTTTTATGACTGCTTATTTTTACATCAGACCGAAAATACTTAAGTTTGCTGATAGAAGTTTGATATTATTAGAATACTAGAGGTCCACCTACCTATTTCTACCTATTTAAATATTTACGTTTAACGGACTCCAGGGACCCCATAGCAAGAACAGAACGGCCTGCAAGGTGTAAGACTGCTTGCTGTCAATTCTTGCTTGGCTATAGAAAGTACTCTGTGCGTTGCAAAGCACATATCCTAGCTATAGAAGTATGTAAGTCCCATGTAGCTATTGCAGCTGCATTTAAAGTTCTGTGAAACTTGTTGGGTAGTCAAAAGTACGAAAAATCCGGACTAAAATATGAAACCAATAATGAAGTACCTACCTATATTGTTCCCATTCCCATCTATCAAAGTGAGATTATCCCATGATGGATTGGTGGCAGCATCCGATTATCACATTGTCATCAAAAGTATTAAGAACCATAAGAAGCCAGCAAATCTCTTATTCATGGACCCCAGAGCAACATACTACAATAGCGGTGTGATAGAAGTTGCTAATGATTACCAAAACGCCCGGGCTTGAATGCTGAAGGTGAAATTTATACTAGAAATATAATCAAGCAACTTTACCTTGAAACCTTACCTTGGTGTCTAATATTTTTTTTATCACAACATGAGCTATGTTTTAGTTTAAGTACCGATAAGAGAGAAAAAAAAGACGCTGTCAACGTTCTAAACAGGAATTATGTCCGGACTCCGGAGTGCACAACCAAAAGTACATGCTACCGAAAACTTTATCATATGAATTTGTTAGACACTCAACCACTTA
Organism: Lithophane socia; assembly: GCA_947522985.1. NCBI lineage: Eukaryota > Metazoa > Arthropoda > Insecta > Lepidoptera > Noctuidae > Lithophane > Lithophane socia. The sequence goes on from OX383256.1 coordinate 8,106,006, forward strand.
GCAATTAATCATAAACTATTACGTTCCCACTGCTGGGACACAGATCGCTCCTCTGTGAGAGACCACTTAACAGATGAAAATTCAGAGAGAGCCTTTCAAAAGTTTCTTTAACACACTTTTGACAGCTAACTATTCAAGCTTTGTCACTGTTACTGAGTTTATATTCATCAGGGTAGTACATCCCCCCTTCCAACGTCTGTCCTCATACATAAAGTCAGTCACTCAATAGGACATAGAGAACAATGCTCCAAGTTCCCCTAAGTAATAAAATATGGAAAGAGAAAAATTGGTGAAAGCACCGAAGTTACCGTCATAGCTCAAAGAATTAGTTAGGCCACATTGCTTGTAGAACCGATAACAGCTGGGGAAGAAAAGTTCTGCATGTCGACCACAAACGGGGAAATATTACGCACTTCTAGAACAAGGGATGAAAGGGCGGGGGCAGTTAAGGGGAATTCGATTTTGATTCACTCATGGAAATGTAATACCGGCGAAAGCGTCAGGGTAGCCCGCGATATTCAAGTTTTCTTACGGTTTTGCAATTTGCAGGTCAGTACCTGACCATCAAAATCAAAAGTCATTTATTCAAACTAGGCTGAGAGTCAGCAGTTCGAACGTCAAAAATCACAGGTTGTATGTTGATCTAAAATGATTTGCGGCCGTGTCAAATATTTATTTATATAATTATAATCCTAATAATTATCAATACAACTCGCAAAGTTGTATTGCTGATTTTATTTATTTATAAAGGTATATACCAACAGCTTCTTTCAATAATATATTTTAAGAACTATACATATATTATAGCGTTGGACTTACACAGTTAGCTGTCTATATTGATTTCAGTGGTCAATGGGCTAGATTTGTCAAGCGAAACAAGTGTTTTTAATTTACGGAATGAAAATTTCAGCATATAAGAATCATGCAAGTCAAACAAATAGGTACCACTTTAAAAACGATTCATTCATTTATTCAATATGCAAGAAAAACAAATCACATTAGAATATCAATTCGTCTCGAATCACAATCAGCAGATTGTGAAAACTTACAACATATTTCAAAACCGAAGCGGGGACTGTTTTCAAAATCAATAACTATTCATACGGCGCTCGGTGCCTATACAAACATTATTCGAGAGCTGAACTCTTTGATAAATAAGAATATTCTTCAAGCCGACGCGGTCGTGATGTCTTTACGTACCGCAAGAAAATCCGTGGCAACAAATCGTGGACCGACCGGGGTTCTATTATACAACCCTTGTAAAATGGCTCACTCAAACTTGCCGTTTACTTTAAAAGACTTACGAAGAGCCTAATCGAAATTATCGTATAAGAAGCTTACATCATTATCCTATTGAAATAAAGCTGTAAAGTTAAAGATTCCTTTTCCTTGTGTGTGTAGCTTTAGTTATTTTTAAAGTTTCAGCAGTCACTCAATCAATGTACCTACTCGGTACCTTTTTAGGGTTCCGTACCCAAAGGTTGCCAAACGGAACCCTATTACTAAGCCTCCTCTGTCCATCTGTCTGTCTGTCTGTCTGTCTTCAGCGGTTTTTTTAATGTACGACCTACTAACATCTTCTTACTTTTATATCCGAATAGGTTATCAGTATAAACTATGGTTTTATTTATGTTAGTGTTGTGCTATGTCTTTTGTATGCACCAAATAAACGATTTATCTGTCTATCTGTATATCGTATACCTTTGAAAAAATAACAACGCAGCCACAAAAGGATCGTGGTTTAAAAAAAGTACTCCATATTTTGTTCTGGCGATTTAAAACCCATGAAGCCAAATATGTCATATTGACAAAACGATATCACACCTGCATAAACATGGTGCATCTAAGCTTTTCATTCCAGAAATGAATAGCAAACATTATAGACATTTCCTGTGGTTTTACTAAAGGCTATTCAGCGAGATGAGTTGAAAAATGTAAACAAGTTGTCTTTCAGTGGGGTTTGAAACGAACGAGAAGCATATGCAAGAGTTTGTCCACTCAAACTGAACGGCGTTTGATGTTTCAAAGTAGCTAAAGCTAGGGCCCGCTTGTAATCGTTTTTGAAAAAAATCTTATTCGTGTATTTTCCCGAAAGATTTATCTATTTGTTTGTTACATTTTTGTTCTTTGTGTCTGCCACTATAGTTTTGCTGTCGTAGCTCGACTACTGAGCACAAGGTCCAGGGTTCCGCCTTTGCTTAGCAATCCGGTCAATGCATGCGTGATTTTTTATAAGGTATGGTGCAAAAGCAGTTGACATTTGTCAATACCCGCAAATCAGGCCCGGGCAATGTTCAAAACCCTCATTTCTAGAAACAACGCAGTCGTTACGGCTTTGAACTGAGCACTTTACAACAGTTGACAAGGAATCCTTTATCCGCACTTGGAGCCCCTAGCCCACCACTCAAGAATTGTGAAGTAAGTACTCAATAGGCTTTGATCGCGTACATACACGTGTTTACCAAACGGGCGATCATCGTTTGTTATTCCATTGAACCGATAGGCTAATTTGTTCCATTGAAACACGCTATCATTTGGAGTTGGGTCGAACTGAATTGCACAAGGCCTTAGGCTTTTAATCCATTCTGTAGGCCATATTTGTATCATTCAAACATACGCTCTTCATAGAGCAGGATTCCGCCGCCAGCCGTTTGTTTTAGGCTTCCAATGAACCACAGGTTCCCGATTCACTTTTTACCCGACTGCCCCAGAAGGAGGGTAATGTTTTTCGAAAGTATGTATGTACGTCTATTTCTTGGCACGCACGCTCTGTAGCCTAAACGACTACTGATAGATTTTAACATACGAGGTGTCGTTAGGTTCGTCTTAATTAATTGTGGAAGTGACTTATGCTATTTATGTTTTTTATATATTTCATCCGCAAATACAAAAAGGACGGAGGGGAAGGTTTTTTTTTAAATAAATTACGGTATTGGTATCAAATAAAAGCTAGTAATGAGTTAATTCCAAATATATAAAATATAATAATAAAACTATAAAGCTTGAAATAAAAGAAATTATTTAAAAAACAAAAAACCCACCAAAAAACCTATACGAAAAGAGCAAAACAAGCATTGTACTTTGTTTTTTGTAAGGTATTGCAGGCTGAACAAACAAAAGTTGCACCATAATTTCAGGTTATTGGTTTGTCCCCGCAGGTCTTAGGTCTTTGCAGGCGGGTTTTTGTTTTTTAAATAATTTGTTTTATTGATTTAATGTTAATGCCTTTTCTTTATAGCTGAATGCATGTTAACAACGCGCTAGACCACAATTTCTGATTGCGAACAATTTGCAAGAATTCCATTAAGTATTATTATCAATATATTTTAATTTGTACCTGAGGAATTCAAGATACGTCCTTTAGTCTAGTCTATCTTTTCTACGGTCTCACTTCTGAAAGTTTTACGACATTTAAAGAATAAAATTAAAATCTTTGTAGGTATTGCAGTGAGTCTGTTCTAAAGAGCGAAGAGATAAGTATTTCATAGTCAATGGCAGCCCACAGAAATCGTCATTTGAAGATCTGATTAGCCGCGAGCTCTCCGTCGGTAACGTGGAGAGCATTTGTAACCAAAGAGTTCATGCATGTTAAATATGCTAAAGAGGTCTACTATCGCCAAGATAAACGATTCCCCGTCTTTCTTTTTTTTGAAGGGAAAGTAAATTTTGTACGTGTGAAAACACATAAAAAGGGTCAACTCTACGTATGTTGGCCCAAATAAAAGTTACAATGATCGAGTGTGCAGTTTCCCTAAGGTTATGTAAACGCTTATCATGCGTGTTGCTTTAACAAGTTTCTTTTTCAGCTAAGTACATAGCGATGGCAACTATTCGCCAATAAACCGCCCTCTTTGCATCTTATACAGACCTGTAGATTTCAGAGCGGGTTGCCCTCGGCCTGTCTTTCAAAAGTTTACCACTCCTTTCATATCTCCGCTTCAATTTCGCAGCGCAATTTATATGCACTTTGTAGCGGTGGCCGTTCAAAAGCACCTCACCGCACCGTTTACTCGTGGAGAGTGCTACGGTTAAACGCCGTTTTTTCTGCTGAAGAAGAGTCGCTGATGACGGCGTTCATAGTTAATGAGCAGCTAGTATCCGGCGGGTGTTACCGCGCAAATTGCCCGCTCTTTACAGGCTCGCCGTTTGCCAACTCGACGGAGCCGGTCTAGCGTGAAAGACGTTTCCGACCGTGCGTTATTGTTTACTGCCGGAATGACTTCCTTTGCTAGCGCACCTAACGAACACAGAGATTGCAAGCTGATGCAACTGCACAAACATCTCTTTTTTGCGTGACACGAACAAAATATAGCCATCAATGTGGAGCTCTCGACGTTAATAGCCCGTTTTGTGTAGCTTCAGGCTTTGAATTCGTAACGTTTTGCCAATGTACACTATTTTTTATCATTTGTACGAGTAAGAGCGGATGGTTGGCAGTAAATGACACTCTAAATGAAAGTTCTTTGTAATAATTATTTAATGTTTTAATAAAATTTCGTTCATAAATATTGTTTACAACAACTCGGAATAACTACAAATAAACGACACTAAAAATAAAAGTCTATTGAATTTGTGCCAATGCCAAGTCGGTTGAACTATCATGGATGAGTATCTTTCTGTAACAAAGACGTTGTTATCTATTTAAATACTTCTTAAATAAAATAAGTAGGTATATTGGAGACCTATTAGTAGGTTATTTAAATTAAACATACTTTCAAAACAATTGTACGGTTAGAAGCAGGTATCAATAACACTAATGTCTTTTGAAACAACGTAGGTATATTGTATGAATATTTCATGTGTTTGAACTACAAAGGGCCGCGCAATGATGAATGGTCTCGAGCTAATTCATTATATAAAATACTTCCTAGCTAACACTTCAATATAACTGTGAAACGGCGACCCCGTTTTAATTCACCGTCCGGCAAGTCAACGTTCTAGTGGCAAATTTATTTATGTGCAAGTGCTCTCTACGAAATTATGAAATTTTTCGTGCCAATTGATATAAATAGATAATATAAAAATCCATTAAAAGTATTTTAAAACTTATCTCATAATTGCTAGAAAGTGACTGCAATAAATAATATGAAATTTTTCACATTATCTATAGTAACACTTAAAACGAAAAATGTTAACCTAGGAACTATTCATTCAAAAAACTAACGTAAATTGTAAAATAGTACATTACTGCTGCGGCCTGCTAAAGGGACAGGGACACACGTATATATGCCTCGGCTTTGCCTTAGCCCACATTTTCACGTTAGCCCAACAATGCCTGGTTGCGGCCAAGGCCTGTATATGTATAGTACCTTTCTCAAATAATGCGTGATAATTCAAACTAAATTAATTAATTATTATTAATTCCAGAATCAATGACGACCTACGATAATTTTTCACGCGCCAATGATCATTTATTTCTTTTTTACTTTAAACAGCTCAATTTGCAAGCCAAATCGAAATTTGAATGAATATTTTATAAGTTACCTCCTTGGCTGCCATGTGTCGAAGTAATAATTTCGTTTCATTTTTAAATAACACGACAGATATGAGTTTTCATAGTAATTTATTCGGCCGCTAAACACCACACTTATGGGTTTTCATACTAACATTGCCGGCCGCCTGTACAGATAGATGTATTCGACCAGTATAGCATTATTGATTTATCCCAAAGAAGGTTGTCAAAATAATGCTCGAGTTTCCAAACATGTTTGAGATAAGTTTATCTATTTGCCAATACTTAACTTTTTTATCAATGCTATTGAAAAGGGAACAACACACAAATGCTGCAAATGATGTTTTTTTTCCCAATAGTATAATTAGTACTAATAAATACTACTAAAGAATCGAAAATAAATAAATTGCACAATGTTTTACAATGGCAAGAACAATAAATGTTATGAAAAATAAAACTTCGAGACTACCTACTTTTACTATTCAAATAAAATGGATTGCCATTAAAAAGCAATAACTAACTACCATTGTTACGAACCAAAGAATTGTAAAAAAGTAGGTACTTATTTATTGTTCAGTATGAAAACATAGAGTGATGATGTCGAAGGATCATCACCCGCGTATTGCACACGATTCTTGTTGAATAAATGTTACTGGCTTATTTTCAAACTGTGGCGATTGTACGGCACATACTTGTAGCATCGGCAGGTTTCGACGTCCAGTGATTAATGTATTTTCTATTATGGCAATTGAACGCAGTGCGCATGCGGCGGATAGTATTATTAGAGGGACGCTAAACGAGATCACACGGGTTCCTCTGTCGCATTCCGACTCTCGAGTAAAGTGACCGATGTGCTTTCAACATAAACTATGTGCGTACGCTGACGAGCTTTCAAGTTCAGTGAGTTTTTCAATTAGTAAATAAGTATTAATCACGTGAAAGTAAACTGTTTGTTGAGTTGTGCCCAGTGTCACGGAAGATGACCGCCAATAACTGTGATGTTGGTAAGTCTAATTTTCTTCTACATTTTCTATTTTCGTCAAGCATTCTTTAGTGACAATCTTCGACCTACTTAAAAAAGTGTTTCATTCTAGAAAAAATATAATACCGACTTTAACACATACTAATGCTGCAATATTATCCTTATTGACGAGTGTGAATTATTAATTTTACCAAAAATAACAGGAAATAGAGCTAACTAGTAGCGATAATTATAATTAGGTATGTATAACTGTTCTCTGCTAGATACTGTCGCTCAAGTTATTATAATACATCCAATTCAGCACAATGTTTTTGTTTTAATAGCCAGCAACAATGGCCTGTAGAGCCTTCCTACGAACGGTAGGTACTTAATTATTATAATTGCATTCAGCTCATACTGATTAAAACTGGCTGTTTTCAGAGATTGTTTGGGATTATGGATGAAAAACGAATAAATCATGCGCATCGAATTTTTATTTTCTACTGTTTTCCCTTCGGGTACTGAACCCTCGTACTAAGCCTCCGTTGTCCGTCCGTCTGTCTGTTAGCGGGCTGTATCTCATGAACCGTAAAGGTAGACAGTTGACATTTTCACAGATTATGTATTTCTATTGCCGCTATAACAATAAATAAATTTTATTTTTATAAAATTAAGTTTAAAATTAAAGGGGTCACTACAAGAAACGTATTTTTTCATATGTCGTGTTAAATATTGTAATGTAGTAAAGAACCCTTCGTGTCCGAGCCCGACTCGCACTTGGCTGGTTTTTTACAAATGACTAGCTTCTGCCCACAATTCCGTCCGCGAGTTTTAAACAGAAATATCCTAAAAAAAAATACAATGAGTACCTACTTTCGGAGATTACCTCCTACATTCAAACTTTACCTCTTTATAATATTAGTGTAGAAAAGCGTATTTATATAGGTAGCGTATTTTTTATAGACTTGGTAACAAGCAAGTTCATGTTATTGCACTGGAAACCGTTTGTGTTTTATGTACGTAGGTACACCTACCTACGTACATAAAACACAAATTGTTTTGCTTCTGTTGTTATGCCTGAGAGTTGATAAGCAGCTGATATTCACATACTAAAATCTCAATCAAGGTTTGGGCCATGATGAAATAGTAAAAATTGCTTTAGGTAAGTACACATTTTATCACAAAATGGGTAATTAATAATAATAGTTATTAATTTATCTCCAAAGTTTCAATTTTTGGGTCATAAGTTCATAACATACCTAACTCATAAAATCATAAGTATCTTAGAGGTATAATATATTATATATTTATTTATTTATTTCACTAATACATGTAGGTACGACCTAAAATCTAAACTTTCGGCAATATTTCTTTACTTTCTAGACAGCATAAGTTCTTTGCTAAACAGAAATAAAGGCTAGATTTTTTAATGCATGTTCAAACCGCCAACTCTTTACTTAGTCTAGTTTACCAATATCTATTCCTTATTAAAAGACGACATATACAAATACACTCCCGGACTCCTAAATCGAGCCAGTGTGCAATTTTATGTTTAGCCATACGGATCGATCGATCAAGTTAAGCTACGCTTGCCGCTATTGGTCCATGGATGGGTGACCATCTTTAAATACCAAGACCCCTCCGTGGCTCGGAAAGCACGTAAAGCCCAACGACTTTACAGCCGGGACCAGTGTCCCGGCTGTCATTTGTAGATCTTTGACAGTTGTTCGTCAGAAGCCCAAATCTCTGGCTGGTCCATAAACTCAAGGTCGCTCAGCGAGCTATGGAACGTGCTATACTTGGAGTATCTCTGAGAGATAGAATCCGGAATGAGGTAATCCGGCAGAGAACCAAAGTTGTCGACATAGCTCACAGAATAAGCAAGCTGAAGTGGCAATGGGCCGGCCATATTAGCCGTAGAACCGATGACAGAATTTCGGAATCGGATCAGTACTTCCTGAGACTATACCTACATTCAAAAATACCTCTTTATAATATTAGTTTATATAGAAATGACTGTCAGTAAAAAATATGAAAGATTTGGAACATTTCAATTTTATTGACATGGTTAATCCCGTTAGCTCATTTTTTTTATTCAATGAATGTGTCAACGAACCCAAAACAATTACTGTTAATGATGTTTTACCCCGTCTCAAGTATCTATATCACTGAACAAAAGAGTTCTATAAGTGGTAAATGATAACGAAAAGACTAGTTGGAGTCATCCAACTTACATGTAATTTGACGTGGCACATCAAGTGTAGGGTACACGTGTGATACACAACCTTGACTGAAAGTTTCGCAACACAGCGAAAACCGAGATGCAGGTGGTGGTAAGCGCTATCCATTAGATAGGCCGAAGCAATGGCCAATTTCCCAACCTGGCACATGAAATGATGACGATAAAATTATATTTATATCTGTAAAAAGGTTCAAAAACCAGTTTTACAGTTCAAAAATATCTTATGTTTTAAAACTAGATGAATTTTGTGTTTCTTATGTGACTTCTCTGAGAATAAAGACTGAAACAAACTCAGAGGTCACAGTCTCTTTTAACGTCCAGACATAATTTTGTTCATATCGTATGCAGACCATGCAGATTAATGTCTGAGATGGTCTTTTAAGAAAAGAACCACATAGATTTGAATGGACCTGTCCAGTCAGAGCACGCGTTTGTTAGTAATCGTGAGCTCAACGCATGAACTAATGTTATAACTATAAGGCGACTAAACAACCTCTTGTATTAGCAGGTCCTATTAAACCTCCTAGGTTAATCTGCGAGATGACGTACAGAAAAAGACCTTTCGCAGCTTTATTACCTATGCTATCTTAGTTTTGTACGCAAGAAGATATCATCAGACCCATAACAATAAGCATGGTCTTACAAGGACTGCGGTCCAATCTGACGATTGAACATCGATAAAATTCTAGCAATTGACGCACATGCAAAAATAGATAAAACCTCATAACATTTTAAATTACATAAACAAAAACAAAAATATGTAGATAATTATCTATCCTAATTGTACCTAATCTAACTAAGTGATATATTAAAAATAGGTATTTATTTTATTTTTATTTATTTAACTATTTATGTACACACATAATGAACAACAAGAAGAAAAGAACACAAAAAAACGTACAAAGGTGATGCTTATTTCTAAAGAAATCTCTTCCAGCACACCTGCGATAGGAAAGTAGATAAGAGATGTAGACACCGTGTGTAAAATTCAAGAGAAAGTAAAATACATAAAATCAAAACAATTCACTTAATAAACTAGAACAAATAATATGATCATACACTTACTACATAATATACATAACTACCTACTTCATAAATATATATCGAAATAAATACATACACAAATATGACGAAGTGGAAAGATAGTGTTCTTTCACTCTTCTTTTAAACACTGCAACACTGGCAGTCCATAATGTCAAAGGTGTAATGCCTAAGGTAGCATATGGCTAGTTTTAAAAATTTGCATTATTTTGTGATTTGCATTGAGATTAATTCTATTTCAATAATAAAGTTTAAAATAATCAAATACAAATTAGATTATTCGTAACCAGACTTTTTTTAAATCATAGATAATAATTATACAAAAAATTATATTAGGGTCTGCATTCAATTCATATTGTTTTAGTAACACGGGAGTAAATGTCTACGATGTGAAATGAAGGAAATTCAACAAATAAAGTTTACACTTTTACTGGACTAATACCACCTAAAAGGCCTTCTAATTAAGTCCATATAATGTCACTCAAACTCAAACTCAAAGCATTTATTTCAATTAAACCATTTACAGGCACTTTTGAATTGTCAAGGAGTCGGTCAGTCAGAAATATGAAGCTATTTGCCCATTCCAAAGCGTAGTAGGTACCTATGGAGAAGAACGGGCAAGAAACTCCACGGACACTCTTTTAAATCAAAATATTGTTACAATATATGGGTTACATCATTCATGTTGAAATTATAAATGTGAGAACAATGTAAAAAGCGCGTTAAAAGCGTCCGCAATTATGACATACAAACAATTCAAAAATTAAAATAAGCCGTGGCAGCTAAGAGATGACCAGTCACAACTGACGGCGCCCGTTCACGAACATGACGCATGGATCAGCACCATTCAGCTCGACCATTTTGAAGGGAGCTAAAGGATCCAACACACGCGCCACCATCAGCGAGACATTTAAGTGAGCATGACATTCCCAGCCGCCAGGGCACATTCAAGTCAATGAAAGACAGATTATCCGGTAAATGGTAGCTCAATAGTACATAGTACTCACACCTCACCACTCGTTAAGTATTTAAATTCATACCAATTTCTTAATAAGAAATAAAGTTCTCAATTTTACCGGAACCACCAAAAAGATTGTCGGATCCAAAAAGATATGATCATACTGCGAACTGCTCGCTCCCAGCCTTCGAGACGCGACACACTGGTCCTGTGCCAACTTTGTCCTGATCCTGTGTAAAATTCTATTCAACATCAAAGCTGCTATGTGTTTTGTCATGAAACTCTCATGTATTCTTTTTTTTATAAACTTACTCAGGACTTATGCATCTCAAGGGTTTTGAAAATCTTTCATTCCGGCTATAATCTCAAACTCGTGGTTCACTAGGAATAGGAAGCAGGCGTGAATTTATCTATGTATGTTCAACCTCATAATTATGATTATCTCTTTCGTAATTATGTCTTTAGTTTAGGCTGTGCGTTATCTTGCAGGCTAGTAGAACTAGGTATATTTTGAGTGTAGAAAGAAATTTCAGTTGCCTGTAACCATGTGACAGGATGTTGCTTGCAGGTGGCTCTGTAAGACTGATAGGATTTTTTTTTATTAAGCAATTTGACGCCCTACTTTAATTCAATGATGATTGTCATTGGTATACGGGTAATTTAAGTTGGTGGTCTATTTCCCTAACAATGCATTTCCCTGACTGATTATTTTTCATTGTACTGTTTTACTTGCTTGAAGTTGAAGCAGAACACGTGTTTACTGTTTGCTGATAAAGCAACATGATATCTTTTATTTTCATTTTGATTCAAAGATCAATCGCTATAGCTGCAAACCAAGAATAAAATGGTATTTTTAAACAGAAAATTCCAATAAAATGTCCCCACTCCTTGCATATTTCAGTAGCGCCAAAACGTGTTCGTTACAAATTCCAATGCGGTTTTATTTTGAATATCTCCATTGTTCTTATTTTCAATCAAGTGACATAGAATATGGATCTATATTATTAAATACTGTATATGTATCAATTGTGTGTCAAAAGTGTGAGACACTTGCAATAGTAAAACGAATAGTACCTAGAGGTACTTATGAATGAAATAAAGAACAAATAAATTAATATTCGTGGTTATATAAATTTCACAATGGGAAAGGCCAAGAACAAATTAAATTACCGATATCAACACAAAAAGATATTTAAATACAACCTACATTATATTAACACGTTTACATTCCAGCGACAATAGAGGAGACATTTAGTAGTTTCGTGTTAATTATGACGGCTGACTATTCTCTTTTATGCGCGCTCATATTAAAGTCAGTCATGATACACGATACCTACTCATAATCATAAATGCCATTCCCGTTTTTGTGTCATTCATTTAACAGCCTAAATAATGATGATACTCCAATATACATTTCTTGCGACCTTAAACATTAATTTTAAACCTTTCTCGTCGACACCTCGACAAAGTTAATAATATAATTTACAATGCTTTTAACTGGTCATAACATTCGTCCCGCATAACGACTTTTGCTCGAGTTTTTGGAAATAAGTAAACAAAATTCATTTGTTACTTCGTTTGATGTGCTCATAGGTTACGTAATCTGGGCCTATTGTAATGGATATAAATTACTTAACTTTGCAGTAATTAAATACTAAAGATTGCCCCGGCTGTCGCATTTGTTTTTATTTCTTTTTAACAGTTAGCGCAGTCGTAAATGGTTACCCTAGGTAGTATTTTTTCTAAAATTAGATCGGAGAACCAATATTGAATGAATGTTTAAAAGTTACATTTTATCCGTAGGCAAGTAGGTTAGACAGTGCAATTATTTAAGTAACTGAAGGAATTATTTTTGAAAAGGGAAAAATTACTAAAAAATTCTGCCAAATCATTGAAATAGCTAATCATTCACACACAACATACCATCACGCCTGTAATCCCTGACGGGTACGCACATTTATTTATTTATTTATTTTATTTAATGCACAATAATAAATATAATATTAAATAATTAATAATTTAAAATAAATAATAATTTATAATTAATTAATTTTAATAATATATAATTTAATATTTCGCTATTGCGCTAATCATTACACCTATTATGGAATAAAAATTCAACGAATATTTGCTTTTTGTACAAGTCTGAAAAAAATAGAAATAAAAATTCAAGTACACTTATGTTGTATTGTATGTGCTCGTATCTTTCCAATAGCAATGTTGGCCTCAGCAGTCCCTATTTATTTACTTAATTATCTTTATATATTGTAACATCGTAACAGCTGTATTTTTTACACGAGACTGCTGGGGAAAACCTGTTTGATGACTATACCCACGTCGTTCAGAATCAAAACTTGTATTGAAGAAATAAATTATATGACGTACAAAAAAGTGACTAATACCTTACATAAACAGGTCCAGTTTGATTGTTTCTGCAGTTTTTTGATCGTGAGAAGTGTGCAAGAAAAAAAACTAGTTTTAGGGTTCCGTGCCCAAAGAGTGCTAACGAGACGTCGTCGGCGTCACGTCGGCGTCGGGACCATTACGTCCTGTGCCGTCTATCTGTCTGTCAGTCACAGTCAGAGGGCTGCATCATAGCTAGCCAGTGGTTTTCTCAGAACAAAATTAGTGGCTACCGTGACAAAAAAAAAAATTCAAACCCCAACATTCTACTCAAACACAAGAAACCTCATTTTTTAACAGATTTGTGTGTGATGGGAATCCTTTGTCTAACTCAAACTTGACCGGTTATTCTAAATAAATATCTTCTTCTCAATTGGGTTCATAATTGGCCACTTTATGACGCGGTAAAAAGTAATAAGTCAGCTAATCCTTTGTTAGGCAGAGCAGTTGTTAGCTCATCAGCGTTTAGAGGTAAATTATACCTGATTATAATAAGTAGCCTTTGTTATTTGGAACTTTTGACAGAACTCGATATATATTGGTAGCAAGGCCTGACTTATTAATATTAACCTTTCTTGAACAATTGTCATTGGTCGCGTCTTCTCAACTTTTAATAAAACTGAATGAATTGTATTAGTAAATAAATAGTAAATAATCCAGATTGTTTTGCATCTGAACAACGTGTTTCGACCAGGCTAGCGGAATATAAATTAAAATAGGGTTTTAATGCACATTTGGAATTGTTAGTGAACTGAATAGTAAAAGGTAAAATGGTTAAATTACAAGTGCAAGGAATATTTTTTCGAGGTTTTTCCGCTGGTTAGTTTCCTGTGTTATCATTATCACCGTCAGAGAAAAAATATCAAAAGTGTCAAAATACTAGCTATTCTACGGCGATTTTAATCAGGTAATAGATACATATTTTCATAAATATAATATCATTTTATACTCATATAAATGAATTCAAAAAGTTTTTAATCAATGGTAGACCAAAATAGAACAATATGTGAATACATAAAACCTACCCATCATCTTCACTATCTACAAAGAAACTAAACTGAATATACATATAAATGAGCAACTAACACGTAGGTGGTAACCGGAATTTATTTCATCATGTGACAATGTGTGTAAATACAAATTAGCACCCCATATGGTAAACATTTTTGCACATTCACCATTTAAGACAAAAGACGTTCACCGCTAGACATTTATGACCCTGAAAGGTCACCGGAAGGACCAATTTCAACTTCACTATGAAGACCAACATCATATACCTACATTTCTACCGCCTTTCTCAACTCAATATTGCATAACAAGTAATAGAAAAAATTAATAAAGACAAACCCTGGTGATGAATTCGTATTTAGTATTGCATAGGATGTGCTGGGATGTTTCCGGTCCTAAGAAGTCTAAACAGAACCAAACTGAGCCATAACACAATTGTACGATGACGTATTGTTCGTCTGAGGTAGCTAGGTTTATCCTTTGTTTTCTTTGGAAATGGAAGAAAAATAGAAAATAAATGCAACAACTAAAACAAATGATGTCACAGGAAACTGAAACGTATCAAACTTAAACTTTTCACAATGGTTGTATCGATAATCCACTATGAATAATTTATTTATCATCATATTGTAGGTACGAATTGCAAATCTTGAAAGGGAAGTCCTGAGAATTGTGGAAATGAAAAACCTCCCTTCTTGTAACGAAACATATTTATACTTACTAATAGAGTGGGGAACCACACTTTACTTTAATATTGTATGTCACTACCAGCCTGTATTAATATCTGAACCTTTCCATTTTCAGATAAAAATGATAATGCAAGAGCGACTAATGTAACCACCTTTGATCTCGGTTCCGCCAAAACGTGAGTAAGTACTTATATGTATTTATAATTTTCCATTCAATCGCCTTCTCAATCACGTATATCGTTATACTATAAGATACACATGTTTATCATGCTACTAACATTCTTTATTACAGTAATCATCCTGAAAAAAAGGAAAATAATATTATATTCCTTGGCAAGTTGTTGGGGGCACTTCCGAATGTCGCCGAACTAAAACAATACGTTGGCGTCTTTCTTTGTGGTAAGTATGCGAACAACTGTAATGACAATATTGTGCTGGACAATGGCCCTAGTTATGCTAGAACGATAAAACACTCCCACACAACATAATATTGTTGTTTTCTATCATTGAAATGGATGTCTGTAAAAGTTACTAAGTAATTGTAACACTGTGACAATGCTACACTACTACTTGAATTACGCAACAGATAATCAAATGAACGTCAACTTGGCTGTTCAAACAATATTATTAATTGAATCGCAATGTACGTTTACACAATATAATCTTTCTGATTCACTAGAAATTTTCATCGTCATAGAAAATTGTAAGCATAGGAAAACAATAAGATTTTTATTCGTCTTTTTTGTCATGTTTAGGCTTTAGACGACGCGAAAACTCATGTACAGTTATGGAACGCTAATAGTTTCAGTCACTTATATTTCGTCCGATCTTTTATATAAAATGTGGAGACGAAAATGTGACAGAATGAAAACACTGATAATACTAAAGCATTATGAGTATTTTGAAACTATCAAATAAATCATAACTAAAAAAAGTGATATTTTCAAACAGACTTAGGTAGGTTATAGTAGTGATTTGCTGGATGGGTTTTGCCAATCTTTGACTAGCTATAGTGACTAAACTCTTTGATATATTTCATTGTTTTTTTTTATGCAGACTGGGAACGTCTTTAAATTAAACGAAGTTTAATTCATTGTCGAGATGACAATGAATTAAACTTCGTTTAATTTGTACCTCACCTTGTATAATTTGAAAAAACAGATCTCTTTTATACATGCATAAAATTTTGCATAGGTAGTTATAATATTCAGATCATGAATATAAAACCCCCCATCGTGAAAGGGTTTTTTAAAACAACATTGAAAATTGAAACAAATGCAGATTGCGTTCTATTTCTTTGACGTTTTTAAATGTCGTATCAAGGATTAAAAATAAACAAGTAAAATATCAACAACATTTTAATAATACATTCTTGATCCGTGTCTGATCTCAGATGTAGTTCGAGTCTAGGAAGGGGCTGTCACCTCTGAGAAGAGGTTAAGCCGGCTGAGCGGGCAGTGGCGCTGGCCTGTGATCTAATAACGTTAGGGGAGATCACCAAGTTGCCCGTCAAGCGTGATGATGTTAGGAAAGATGTTTCATACGGTTACCTTATAACATTGCTATAGGGCTATCCTATAGCAATGTTAGAAAGTAACTTTAGTTTATATCATGTTTACGATTTTACTGAAATTTTATTTGAAAAGTGCGACTTATTTCAGTCTTGAAATAAGCCTATTTTCACGAACGAACCGACGTTGCAAATCAAAGCAATTAGAAATCATTGTTATTTTCTTTACTTAATTCTTAATTCGAAACTTATATGACACACATGTTATGTTTTTCATGTTAAACATTTTTTTAAACTTTTACCAAAATAGCTTTATTTATACTCACTCAAACCTAAACATGTTAATAGAGGTCGTTATGGGCGCGGCTGCATGTTTTGTAAAACATGCTTGGTAGCAACGTAGCAAGGTATACATTTCTTTCCGTAATCATTTGCATTATTTTGCTAGAAATTAGAGTACCTTCGTGTGGTACTATTATTTCCGTTGTATTTATTCATGGACATTGACAAATATTGTATAGCTATATTTCGCTTGTGGGACGTCAATTACCTAAACACGGAGATGGATAGCTGACTGGTTTATTCATATAATGCGCAGGTACATGACTAAATAACAAAAGTAGACACAATACCTTACACTTTTCCCCCTTATGATTAAATGTTAAGTAATCAAAACTAATAACTAACAGAACATCAACATACCATTACAAGGTATATACTAAATACAACTTTTAAATACTACTATACCTAACTATTTAGTAACGCACGTGCGCACGTATTGCTCGGGCCGAAGCTCCCGGCGGCATCTAACAAAAGTAGACACAATACCTTACAGCTTGTATCGATAATAATGTTTACGGAGCTTTGATTCAAGTGCCTAATCAATATCTAGGACTTACACTTCATACATCAACAATGAATTTCAGGGCTGCACCAATTAAAGACACGTAACCTTGTCATAATATTTGACGTGCATATTAATTCTACATCGGTGCAAGCTTACCTGACTTTGAACATACGTAACTACGACACTGGAACGCCAAGCTTAGCCCACAAGATAAACTCAATTCCAAGTGGCGGCAAAGTTAGCTTTGAACCCACATACGTACACTAACATCAGTTTAACGATCGTAATAGGTAGGTAGCAACCTCATGCTGCAACCTCATTATACAAAACGTTACTGAAAACCGCATGGCTGCAGCACTACACTGGTAAACAGCTGTAACCGCTTAGTCACGTATGCTGTTTTTTAGTGGCTTATTCAAGATGCTCCCGCATGATTTTAGTCGGGTAAAAAGTGTTAGCAACGTGCGGCAGCACCGAGAGACAAAAAACAGCGGAGTTTAGTTCAGTGAATGTGACATTTTGTTATTTCGTCATTAGATTCCAAAAGGCTGCAGCTTATTAACAACTGAAAGTAACCAGTTAATATTGCCATTGCATTCCAATATTATCATTTCATCAGAAAAATAACATCTTACAACAAACATTTCCACAAAATCGAGCGAGTGTAATAGGAACAATGCTGGCTATCTTTTATTCTAAGCCAATTTCTGCGGAAACAATTACAAACAGATACTTCAATTATATTTATTTGTATGTGGTATGTACAGATTATGGTGATTAATAGATTATTGCTTCTTATGAAAAAGATCGCCCAGGAGCTACCATCACCCGGTAACAGCCCAACCTTAGCGAAAGAAATAAGTAAACACATTTTTCTGTCGTTAAGCAACATAACTGTATCCCGATTTGTAGGGTATGCCGCTAAAATAAAGAGCACATAAAGACTTTTGTACTTTGTCCGAAAGAAGTGGTTTCCACTTCCCGTACGGCCTTTTTGACAAAGTGAGTACAAAATGAAGAATTTATATGTAACATTCCATTCGACTGCCTGATACAGACAAACAAGAGGTGCAAAGTCAATTGGTAACACTAGAGACAATTGCAACAATTAAACAGAGATACAGTAACTTACACTGATCGCGGTCACAACCATTGCCGTTTGTATTGAAAATAATTAAAGTCTCGTGAGCGCAACATCATCGAGTGAAGTAAGAACCCACTTTGTCGATTAAGAAAGAAAGAAAAGAATGAAAAATGTGTATAATGGCAGAAGAAAAACCTTTAAACTATGTAACAAAAAACAATGCTTTTAATGTCAAAAGGGCCTCAGCTCAGCATAATGCCAAATAAGTTAATTGGGCCACAAGTAGGAAAGTCGGTTCAAAGACTACAGAGACAATATCGAGAGCGTTTCGAGAACTTATATTTCTGAGTTTAAGTTCAACGGAGACCTTAGAAAATAAAGGGCACTTCCTCACTTTTAATTACCTTTGAGCATAAACTTCGCAAATTGGTTTAATATTCGCTGTCAATTGGCGCAGGAAATAGTTTTACCTCGACTTTATTTTTATTCCGTCGATGGTCGTTTTTTCCTAAAGTGTGGTGACTACGAGTACCTTCGGTTGTTATATCAAAGTGAACGATGATTGTTTTGAGTAAAACGATTTTGGTTAAGTACCTATAACTGAATGTTAAGATGTACTGAGGTTAAGTAACTAATGAATAATTTATTTTATTCTCTGCATAGATTCAATATTCAAAAGAAAGACACCGAAAAACACATCCACTGTTGTACTACTGTTAACTGTAATATCGATTAGCCGAGTCAATTTAAAAATAAACATAGGTAATATCAAAAAGTTGTTTGAACTCGGAAATAAAATCAAACAGTTTAAGAGAAGGGCCCGAAGCGTTGCTTGCTAAGAAACTGGTGCAGTATAAAAGTAGCGGGAGGAAGAGAATCATTATTTATTGATAAAACTCAGAGTTGAGATCGATTATTTACCATTTTGTTATACCTACCACACAGGCTAATGTCCATACCGTATCACAAAATTAAATAGCTATATGATAAATAGTTGCTATCGCAGGCATATAAAAACGTGGGCGACTTAATTTAATTTGTGGTCCTTTGATCCGAAAACAAACCATTGTGGTTTATTTTCGGATCGAAGGACCGAACTTAAAGTCTAGTATCCAAATAAACGGGACATCTAAACTGAATCAGTTTGAATAACTGGATGTTACATTCGCTGCGGGCGCTATAACGCTGGCGTATGCAGAACGCAGGCGTTTGCCGTAAATATCGACAGTGTAGACGCTACGCAAACACGACACGAATGTGCCCCATACCTAACATAGCATCATGTCCACACTGAAATTGCCTGGAAACAATAAAAAAAAATTTTTTGATTCTGTAGAACATTCACTTTTTACAGAACGAAAAATGGAAGCAAGAACAAATTTTATAACAATTTGAATAAACTTTTTGAAGAGGTAATTTTTGAGCGTTTTGTTGTTAAATAAGTGCATTTCGACACTGGGTGGAATTGAAAATAAAATTCAACTCATAATACTGAAAAAGAAAAACGGTACGAAATGGCATAAATACATATAGCTTGCAACAAAACGACAAACGTTTATAAAACGAACAATCATTGTGGAATTCCTAGCCGTTAGAACAATGTAGGCCAATCGTTTTATATTGTTTTTAAACCATTGTGTGCGGATCAAACTCCTATCTATGGTGCAGTGCACTTACTGTCGGATTTAACATGGAATCATACGCACATAGACTTATAATTTTCCGGGATATAGGTACCTAGTCAGTTAGTATTATTCTCGTGCATTTTCATTTTCAAATGTCAAAGCCCATATTGATTCACCACCTGAACAAGTGAACGTGGGTTTCCTTTGACTGCGACAAGAGCAGACGGTCTGGTGAACGTAGCATTAATCTGGCGTACCTAAGTACCTAAATATGACATCACTAGAGCTTGAATATACTCGCTTCAGAACCTAATATTGACACAGTCATAGGCAAAACATTGTCCGTCGTGGTGTAGGTTAGATATATGACAATATAATAATAGTTGTATTCAAATTACCAGCTTTATTCGTCAAAGGTTTAGTTTAGATTTCCATGTAAGCATACCATGTTTTCGGAGAACAATATGAACAAAGACCTCTCTAGGGTCCTTAGTGACTTGCCTCTCCGTCGACCTGAACTTTGCAGCGCGTTGATTGCGGACAAACTCTGACTTTATAGGTACCTATGTTCAGCAGTGCTTTTGTCGTATTATAATAATATTCTGAGGTGGTGTGGGAGGTGGTGGTGGTTCGTTGTGGTGTGTCCAGCCAGTTTTATTAGTTAAGTAAAATAACATAATTTTTTCTTCCCAAACAAATACGAACAAAAAACAATTGACGGCCAAAATGATTTCATTGCCAATTGGCCTTGTTGACGTTTTGTCTACAGATTGTTATTGCTTACGACTACACACATAGTGCGTGCGCATTGTTTTCGTGTTGGCTTGTAATTCAAATAGTAATATGTAGAAGCATGCTGCTACTGACTGCATAACAACACCGTAAGACCGTATTGTTGATGACACACATGACACGTATTGTTGAACACATTGTTATAATAATAATAATCCAAAACAATAATAAAGCCTTTATTTACTGATAAACTTAAACTAATTACAATATATAATAAATTAAGCATAATCTATTGCACTTCGGTGTCTTTGCCGCACAGGCCTCCCCCAGGCTCCTCCATTTGTCACGGTCTCGTGTGTCCCTAGCCCACAGGGCACCAGCTTGCTCCACTATGTCATCATTCCAGCGTTTACGTTGTCTTCCTCTACTTCTTTTCGATCCATCTCCGATTTGCCATTTGGCTAGGTAACGAATCGTTGGATAAGAAAACGAAGCGTAGTTGCCGAGCAGTTAGATTTCAGGACTGCGAGTCGCAAGACAAATAGTTACTCACAACAAAAAAAGTACGGTCAACCAAAGATAGCTGTAAGGGTGATTTTCGTAGTGCACTGATGTGCGGCTGACTGTACAGTTTACAAATGGGTTTGCGACGTGTGGTCCTCTGCTGTGGGTTCAAAATCTAGCAGGAACCAATGTGATTTTTCACATTTCGTGTGAAATTCTTATTTTGAACGACGCTGACTTATAGGGAAAATTACAGGCGGGTATAGCTTAGGTATAAAAGATGCAACGATACAAAAGAAATCATATTGTGACGACCATAGACGTTAACAACTGACACGGTGATAATGTGCTTACTTAACACCCTAGTTCATATTATTACAAGTAGTAAAATACGTGTCGTATGTCATCTTCATGCTTCATATCGCCTGAAACTCAGCAAAGTAATGGAAAAATCTTGAGCATCACATTACATACATTACTTTTATTATTTTTCGTCCCTATTTCATGAAATTGTCCTATTGCTGAAATATTCTTTCAGCTGAGACACACAGGCGCGGGTTATCACCAAGGATATAAAACAGGAACGTGGTTTTATTATACTGTTCCCGTTTCAATACCTGCTAGTATAAAATAGCTTATCTATATTAAAGAGTAAAAAAGACGACCTTGATGGTCACCTGATGCTCAGCCCTAGGCTGAGCATCAGGTCGGAAAAAGTGCTATTGAGTTTTTCCAACAGGAATTTCTCAGTAGCAGTCCGGAGTCTGGATTTGTGCCCGGTTGATGGCAATAGGTTCGCCCCCTATTACATGGGACTTAAATATAACTGGCAAAATGTGTGTGTACTATACCTACAACTCTGCCTAACTCTTTGGGAATTACATGTGTAATTTTATGGATTTCAAAAAAGGAGTATCAAAGGGCTGGTTAATTTGGATGTTTCAATCAGCCAATCAAACCAATTTCAGTCCTCTGCTACATAGTTTAAAAAAAACATCCAAACATGTTTAATTCAATCGCCGTCGCAGCGAAACGAATTTATCAGGAAACTGTTACAGAATGAATTCTACAGCACATGTGTTGTACCAATGGAGACATAATTTTTTTTTCCTTTTTGAGGCCTAGTTTGTTCATAACATTAAACAAAAATATATATAAATCTGCCGTGATGGCCCAGTCTGGGCAAGTACACACGGCTACACATCAAGCTATACATTTCCAGTATAAGCTGGCCTCGCATTTTACGGAAATCCTATACAATACGAGATCAGCATAAACTGGAAATGTATAGCTTGATGTGTAGCCGTGTGTACCAATGTGACATGTCATTTTCAATTCATACGTACTTTCTGAGCTCATCTTGGATATTACTGACATCGGTGAAGGAAAGACACAATGAAAAAACCTGAACATACAGGTTGTTAGGGTAAACACCATTATCCTTGCAACCAGTGGTTTGGTTTCATTTATCGAACGTAAAATCAATGGAAAATTACAACATTTTTTTTACTTTTTTTAAATCTACATTTTTCCACAGGAGACGCAAGTTCGTTGCCCTATGCGCTCGGGCAACGAACTTGCGTCTCAACATGGGCGGGGGGTGCGGGACGTGACCTTACCGGCTGCCAACGCGACCCCTCCCTCAGCCAGTCAGCTGTTTCGCTAGCGAGCACGGTGTCGAATAGAAACTTTTTAAGATCTTTTAATGAAAATAACGTTTTTTTTTGTTGTGTTCGGTCATTTATTTTTATAATTAAGTCAAACAGTGGTTTGAATGACAAAAGTATTTACCCTTACACCCTGTATAGTTACTACATGTTTGTAATCACCAACCTGTCTTGAGCAAAAGTGGTGATCTTTCCCCTGCAGTGGGACACTAACAGGCAGGTATTATTATTATAATTATGTACAACAATAGGTAATAGAAACGTTATTCACGCTATGCAAAATATCGAGTGAATTAAATCTGACATTAAACAATATTCTCAATTCCTGGGATATGCCTTTATAAAAAGGCAAAACCGAAAGTTGTCATATATTTGAAAAAATACGTTAAAATCTCATAACCTTGTTGATTTTACAGAGGATTAGGCCTCCCATTCTCTACCTGCGGGTGTCTTTAAGGGCGAATAACCCCCGCTCTTAGAGGCTGATCAGTAAACCTACTGTTCTGTCAAATCTATTTTTATTTAAGTGAAACTTCTTTAGGCGCGTTGACCACTTTTTGGGTGAAAAAAAACTCGCGTCATCGTCACCGTCACGCTTGAAGAATTTTTTTTAGCGCCATCTACCGTCTACCGTTTGAATTACGTTGAGGTTACGCATTGTTGCTTAGTTTTCACTTCTATCGGCAGTCCCCAAAGACGCATGTTTTTTTCATGGCAGTAATAACAATAATCAATCAAATCACTTTTCAAGAGAAATGCCATAGAGGCATTCAATTAAAATTCATTTTTGAATTAAATCCATTCCAAATATGGAATGGATTTAATTGAATACTACAAACATGGATTTAATTAAATACTATATCAGAAATGAGTGGTAATAGATCATGTTGATATTACTTGGTTCACCAATCCATCTGGCAGGGTGATTGTGGCAATCCCTCTTATCCGACATTAAAAGACCCATTTTCAACAGGGAACGATTACAGGCAGAGATTATGAACGCCGTTGGTAACTTCAGTCCATATTTTATTTGAGAGATTAATAATATTTCTTGGTTGTTTTCATGTCGCCGTAAATTACTTTTCCGACAATAAATTTGGGAGTCTACAAATGGCATCAGACAACAGCTGTTTATTATGACCCTCGCTTCTAAATCGTGATATTACTGGACCTTATTCTGAAATACTGGGTTTAATGAAATAACTGCTGATATTATTAGGTACTAATACTATATTGATTTATGTAACCGGAAAGGTTATTAGTTGTTACCAGAAAGTTACCTTTAATAGCAATTTCTAAGAGCGAATTTCACCAATGAGATTGAACGCATTAGCACATCTAAACCTCTTTTAAGAGCTGTCAGTCTCAATATTCTATATCAATAATGATGCTGACAGCTCTTGAACGTGGTTTAGACGAGTTCAGTTTCATTGGGGAAATTCGCCCTAAGATGTTTGCTATTTTCAAGAAAGATGTTAAAGAAAAAAGATGAAGAAGATTCGTTTTTAGGGTTCCGTACCCAAAGGGTAAAACGGGACCCTATTACTAAGGCTCCGCCGTCCATCCATCCGTCCGTCCATCCGTCCGTCCGTCCGTCCGTCTGTCACCAGGCTGTATCTCATGAACCGTGATAGTTAGACAGTTGAAATTTTCACAGATGATGTACTTTTGCTGCCACTATAACAAAAAATACTAAAAAGCAGAATAAAATAAATATTTTATTGGGCTCCCATACAACAAACATGATTTTTTTGCCGTTTTTATAGATAGGTAATGGTACGGAACCCTTCGTGCACGAGTCCGACTCGCACTTGGCCGGTTTTTTTAATAAATGATAATATAAATATCCTACCTATTAATCAAATAAAAATATGAAGATTCATTTGCACTATTTTAATTACTATTCATTTACCTTTCCTTAAGTTAACTTTGGTTTAAAAACACCGGAAGCTGTCTTTCAGTTCATTTCTAGTTTTAATTAACCAACTGAGTGCTCTACTCTATCCAGAGATTAAAAGTAAAACAAACTAGCAGGTTTTTAACTGAATTTTATCCTAAAATGTATTTATTTGCGACATCTTTAGTTCTATCGGTCCTAAGTTTTGAGTAGAGCTCAAGTTTATTGTTAATGATATATACTTATCATTCAGCTCAAACAGTGAAGTTCGCTGAGAGAAACAAATGGGTCTAGCGCTGTGCGGAGAAGAACTAACAATCTACAAACTGTTACTTATGTTACGAGTAGATACAAACAGGTTTAAACTCATTTGTTGTACGGAATTTATTTAGAGTTTGCTTCTTATTATAGAATGCTAAGTATTCTACAGATATGTAATGAGATTATGTTTATACAAAAATAACGTTACGATTACGCTTTTACAATAACTAATACCAGAATAATAGAGAAAAGAAAAGCCGGTTGGACTTAAACGGCTTTGCATGACCATGACAACTACATACCTTCACATTAAAAAACAATTGATAGGCTGTTTGTTTAAAAAAAAACAAAAGTTATGAATTTTTATTGCTAATCAATGGATGATTTTATGGAAACTAAATAATAACAGTCGCATGGGTTGATTGAAGGTTAAGCTACGCTTGCCGCGGTCGGTTCGTGGATGGGTGACCATCCATTACATTATGTCGAGACCCCTCCGTGTCTTGGATAGCACGTTAAGCTGTTGATCCCGGCTGCATTCGTAGATCTTTGACAATCGTTACGAAGTTAGAAGCCCAAGTCTGACAACCAGTCTTACCAAGGGACGACACGGTTGGCGCAGTGGCTGAGCGATGGACTGCTGCGCAACGTGTCGCGGGTTCGATCCCCGCACGGAACAAATATTTGTATGATCTGCAAGTAGTTGTTCCGGGTCTGGGTGTTAGTGTATGTAAGTTTTTATGTTTGTAAACGCACCCACGAAACAGGAAGAAATTCATAGTGTGGGGCAACGTTTTGGGATTTCGTGTTACCCAGTAACTTGGTTTTGGATGCCAGAATATAGGCAGTCACTCTGAGGTCACTCCATGTAAAGCACGAATATTCAGCTGCAAACGGTTAGACTGGAGCTGACCCTAACATAGTTGGGAAAAAGCTAGGCAGATTGATTGATTGATTGGCAGTGGATCTCTTTGTTATTTAGGCAGGAAACAGATCAGGCTTAATGAGACATCATTGTTTTGTTTGTCGGTATAGTTAGTAAAAGTATTGCAAGTGTTAATTCTACCAAATAATCTTATAACATGCTTAAACTACAATATACAATAAGCATCACCACTGTAATGTGCTTTATTTTTCAGGATTATTACTATGGGGCATATCATGGTTCCTATTCAAAGATGCCGTTCTCCCGGATGGATACATGTTCAATATGTGCGGAGTGGTCATAGCAGGGTACATGCTCGGACATACGATAGAACGATACACCACAATAAACCCAGTAGTTGGGATGACGTTGGCGGGAGCTCTCTACAGATATTTTGGACCTCCAAGCTTTTTGCAGAACCCGTCCGCAGACCTCATTGATTTCCATTTAAGGTTAGTAATAGCCCCCAAAACTATAACTACCAAAATTTAGATATTTTATATAGCTCAATGCCTACCCCTCAAAGCCCTGCGGGAATGCAGACCTAGATCGAATGCTATCAATTTCAAATTACTTTAATTGAAAATTGACACTCAAACAAAATAGCTTAAAGCACAAACTCCACCACAGTGACGTAAACAGCACCTGCACACAGAACTTTGTTAATTAATTAAATAAATTGTTAAAGCCTCAGCTTTCTTGATGACGTAACAAATGACTCTGCTTAATTGATTCGGATCTTGCCACATCGTAATTTTCTAACGTAATTATGTACGTTTATTTATAATGAGTTACCGCTTCACAGAACGGTTGATAATTTAATGGGGACTTACATTAATTTTGCTAATAGAAGTACTACATGATACTAAGGTTGGGGAGTCATTAAATTAATTACTGCACGTCGACGTGCCATCCTCCGCTCTTGATTTTACGAGTGGAAAATAATATAGAGTCATGAAAAATTGTGGACACACATTTTCCAAACTTTATTTTATTATAAAATAATTTTACATTTCGTATATTTTAGATTTGGGCACTTAAATAAAAATAATATTTTCGCATCAAGCATGCGTAAATGGTTTTCGATTAAATATTAAAATATGAAAATTTTAAAAGAATATTTACGTAGGTATAGACTATAGTGTTTGTAGAAGCGGCGATGATTTAAGGTATTTCAAACCTAGGAATTCTTTTACCAAGCTTTGCCAAATATTCACAAAATTTCGTAGCAAGTTAAAAACGCAGATTAGCATCGTAGGTACCAAGCTATCGTACCAAGCAATGCCTATAAAACCTGAACAAAGTCGACATAGAAGAGTTTATCGTTTTTGTTGTAGTCGTCATTAAGCGTCACCTGCTAAAAGCTATAACACACCCCACCCATACACTCAGTTATTTTGGACCTCCCGATAATTCAAGTTGTTATAATTTCATTAGAAATAAGATAATTCAATGAACAAAATGTATTTGATTCTTTCAGGCGAATCTACCCCGTCATTATCCTGACGAAGGGCCCGCTCACATGGAACTGGGAATATATAAAAAATAATTCTGTAAAAGTTTTCTCATTGGCCACTCTGCCCTGGATCGTCGAGTGTTTATCTACTGCTTTCTTTGCCCACATACTACTTGAGTATCCTTGGTACTGGGGTGAGTAAAATCTCAAACTTTCAACCTCCCTAATTAACTTATAAACTCGACCTTATTTACTCGAACTAGTTGTTTATTGCAAAGATAAATTCCCAAATAAAATTCCTAGTTATTTTCTTGATCTTGTTTACGCTACTTACCAATAGAAAAGCCTCAGATGAAAAACCAGTAGCACCGGTTATTGCTTGGGAACGGCTCAGTGAGTTCATTCACACAATCCCCATTCATCTGACGACAATTGAGCCTTGTGAGAGTCGAGAACGTTGAATAACCCAAAGCAGAATATTTCAAAGAAAGCACTATGTATGTACAAATATTTGAAATCGATGAAGCCGTAATTGAGATATATTTTATTGTGGTTACAGGTCTCCACCTGGGCTCTATTTTAGCCTCGGTGTCACCAGCCGTAGTAGTACCGATCGTGAGTAGCTTACATGCAAGAGGCTTAGGAACAAAAAATCAAATAGCACTCCTGGTGGCGAACGCCGGAGGGCTGGATACCGCCTTCACGGAGGGCGTGTGTGGAGTCATTAACAGTGCCATATTCTACCCCGCTCCACTTGTATATAGGATTGTAAAGGTAAATTAAAAGACATAAAACAATTTTATTTAACTGTATAAAAAAAAAAACAGTCAATAATTATTTTACCACGCAATTGTAACGATTTATATTGCATCATTCTTTTTTTATCACTCAAGCCATTAATGTTAATGGACGATCTGAAATTCAGTTCAAATTCATAAAACCATTATACAAAACCTGAATACACAAGCAGACTACTTTATAGTACGTCTATCTCGAAAGCGTTTCTCTTTTATCGAAATGTATTTTTATCTTTAACAATAAATTCAAATTTCGAAATCCGGCCGTACTTATCCACACTTGAGATCGTTTCCAAGAAACACTCCAACTACGTTTTCTTTAAAATCAAACCACTTTCTCTTAAGGTTCAATTTGGATATAGGGCCCTTAACCTTTTTGTTCGTAATACCGCAGGGTTTGCTGGCTATATTCGTCGGTATCGCCCTCGGAATATTCTGGGGAGTGTTATCAGACAGTCTGCCGGATCACAGTGACATATACGCGCCTACTATACGAAGCCTGCTTATTTTTGGCGGAGGTGTGTTGTTGACTTACGCCGGTGGATACATCGGATGGGGTGGCACCTGTGAGTATCTCCGTGTTTATATATTTTGTGTTGCTAAGCGTTTCGTCAACGAGAGAGTAATTTTACGAAGAGTGGCTTTCCTTAAAGAAGCTATTGTGTATGGAGCAGCGAGATCATTCTTCTTAAGGCTCTCACATCACTTCAGCCAATTGATGTCTATGCTTAATCGATATCAGAATTCACTAGCTCTATTGCTCTATCATTGATGCTAAACTTTAAACAGAAAATATTACAAAAATGGCCAGCCACAAAAGAACGGGAAATCCATGGAAATTATTACATATTTATAGGTTTTATATTATAGCTTCCATAAAGTATGTAAGCCAACATATTGCGCCTTACTAAGCAAATCTAATAATTGCATCAATAAAAAGGGTATTAGTGCATTATCATAAAGAAAATAACTCTCCGAAGCGTATCAGACGGCAAAGTTCCGCTTACTGCATGTAGTAAAGATAATTATGTTTACACTGCAAAAGAAACGTCTATATTACACAGAGCTACTGTATTTTATTAGTTTACCTGATTAAATACGGTAATACGAGCACGTATGATAAGGAATGTAAATGTGTTGCTTACGTCATCATGGGGGACGTGGTAGGTACCCACGTGGGTAGCCGCGGTTATGAATTAGTCCCTTCGGTTCCGTAATCAGTCAGGTTGTCAACGGGACCATACAGTCACAGGACCTGGTTTTTATTAAATTAGGAAAAGTTATCATCTTTAAAATGATCTACCTGCGTTTTTTAAATAACATATTTTGATTCGTTACATATTTTTGTTACAATTTCAAAGCTAGATTAGAGAGCTAGATTGGTCAGATCTGCGTTCAAAGCTCATGTTAGATGTGTATTGGTAAACGAAAGCTATCAAATATTGAACCAATAACAATTCAAACCTGCAAGCTTTCATTATTCGGAGACTAAACTATGTACACTTTAATCAGTGAAAGTAAATTTTAACCGTGACAGACATGTGAAATGTGAATGAAACAAACCATTTTGTACGCAATGCGATAGAGTTACCGTCACACGTGTTAAGCTTAAACATACGTAGTATTTGATGTGCCAAGCTGATGGCAAATAATAATGTGTACTTTCGCGAGCACGACAAACATACTCAACGACATACGGATGTTCGTCGGTACGCACGACAAAAGAGTTTGGTGTACAAGTAAGAAAGGCATTTGGTACAGGCGTTGTACATTTTTGCAATAAAGGCGCAATATGTACAATTTTTGGGTTTCTAGGTAGGAACCTAATAACCCTAAGACACAGTCAGGCAAGCAATTTTATAGGTTTAAATAACTTTTGCCCGCGACTTCCACCGGGTGGAGATCGATAATTATCCCACGGGAACTGACTACCGGTTTAAAAATATATCCTATGACCTAACCCAGATGATGGTCTACCTGTGTGCCAAATTTTATCGAATAACAGACAGCGACACAGAGTTACTTTTGCATTTATAATAGGTATTCTATGGATTTCTCAACATGCGCAAAAATAAAAATAGATTAAAAATATGTAGGTACATAATATATGCCTCATACCTATGTATCTGTTTTGTCAATAGTACAGTCACGGACTTTAATTGATGAGCCACCTTCAAACTTTTCAATTTTGCAGTTTCATACATTCACGAGATTACACGATTAAACACGAACTCAAATCGTACGCTCGTAAACAAGATGACAAATAAATTACTCTTAATCGGAAATATCCATAGAGGTTGACTAATAAGTTCTCAATGATAAAAATAAATACAATGTTGCATTCAGTTTATCCAATCTATTTGATACCGACCTCCTTTGAATCATAGCTCATTAACTCGATAATTATGAAAACATAACTGAAGACAGTGACAGTTGAAATATCAAGATGACAAATAAATTACTTTTAATCGGAAATATCCATAGAGGTTGACTAATAAGTTCTCAATGATAAAAATAAATACAATGTTGCATTAATTTATCCAATCTATTTGATACTGACCTCCTTTGAATCATAGCTCATTAACTCAATAATTCTGAAAACTTAACTGAAGACAGTGACAGTTGAAATATCGATGTCAGAGAATTTCTCCGTACGCTAACGTTACTATGCAGCAGTAAGCTAGCAACAATTGTTTATCATTGCTGGGTTACTGTTGCTAGACCTGCAATTGGTTGACTTTGAGTAGTCACTGCTGTCAAGTTTGTAGTTCTGCTCTCAGGTTAGCCAACCGGTAAAGATATGAAATATAATTTTTTTCTTCTAATACGAAGACATATGACTGCGTGTCGGGAACCGAATAAACCCGATTTGCATTACACGGCGAAAATGCGAACATTACCAGGTGGCTCATCAATGAAAGTCCGTAACTGTACATTTTATTTCTACAATCTTAGTTACTTTCATCCTAGCGAGTTTCTTTCTAAGCTGGAAGTATACACAGCTATTGTAAGGTATTGTGCATAGAAATGGACAAGTGCGTGCGGGTTCCGCGTTATTGCAGGGTTCCGCATCGTTATGAAGCGAATAGCCTTTCTTATACAGGTGTTCGGAACATCAATGGGAAAAGAGGCTACAAAACGTACTTCCGAATAAACAATTGTTATGAGATGCCTAGTAGGTATTACGCTTTACTGAAAATGAGCACGAGTTTGCAGCTGCTCGCTTATGCTAGAGAATTTGATTATGTTGGACATGTCACAGTAAAAAGTTAACTGTACTTAAAATTATGCCAGGGATTTCTTAAAACTTCGCTGACCGCCATATAGCGTCCGCAATTTACCGTCGAATGACGTCACTGAAACGTTATTTATAAAAATAACAACGGAAAATCAAACCCCGATGCTATAATTTTTCATGACGTCACTGTTGCCGTTATGTGGCGGCCACCACAGCAAAGCTTTAGCTGTCGACGCTACTCGAAAGTAACGTGTTACAAATTTAAATCACAAATGAGTATACCTACATTTCCATGGCGGGCCGTACACGGCGAGTTTCCTAACTACTTGAATATAAGTCCAAAGATTTCAGTAATTTCTAAAACAAACTCAGAAAATATTGATGGTCCAGCGCCTCTCAAGCACGAGGGTTTAAACCAATATTACTTTTTCAATCCTGACTATAATATTTTAAATGTGAAAGTAACTCATTCTGTCTGTCGGTCTGTCTGTCTGTCGCGCTTTCACGCCAAAACTACTAAACCGATTTAAATGAAATTTGGTACACAGATAGTCTAGAGCCTGAGAAAGGACATAGGCTACTTTTTATCGCCATACCATGCGGGCAAAGCCGCGGTCGGAAGCTAGTTCATTATAAATGTACCTTCGTCTGCAAACGCCTCTTGGTAACCCACTAGCAATCTGTCATCGGAAATGTTGCCGTAATAATAATCATGTTAGAAGACAGTAGATGACCCCAATACCTACATTGTACCTAATCTATGAGAAAAAAAATCTATAATAATACCAGCCTATGACCGTCCCACTGCAGGGTAAAAACCTCTTCTCAAACAGAGAAGACACGAGCATTGGTCACCACGCTTGATCAACATGGATTGGCGATTTCAGACTTATATCCCAAAATATATAATATACTATAATATATACATAATATAATCCTAATCCTAACTAATATTACAAATGCGAAAGTGAGTTTGTTTGTTTGTTACGCTTACACGCTAAAACAACTAAACGGATTTGGATTAAATTTGGCACATCAGTAGACCATGGCCTGGAATAGGACATAGGACTTTTTATCCCGTTAACTTTATGTCCGGGATTCCTCACGTTTTGCTTCACCGATATTAGTAATGGCCAAGATAAACTCAGAAAGTACATATGAATTGAAAACTCACATTGGTACTTGCCCGGATTTGAACCCACAACCACGTGCATGAACGGCAAGGCCTTATCCAATAGGCCATCACGAAAAACAAATACTACGGCCCAATTCTATTGATCCTTTTTAGTCATTTTCTATTCCCACGAAAGATGAGTGCTTTATTTTTACTGTACAGTTTGGGTATCAAATATTTACACACAAAATTAAACATTTCATCAGATACATTGTTAATTATAACGTGTAGGTTCAATCAGTCTAGTTATCTTATTTACACTGCTGACACAGGTACCTCTAAGCGTGCCCTTTACCAAATTTTCCACGAAATTTCATTAAAACTAATGAGAGAACGTGAACATAGCTTATCCCTAATTCGTATTGTTTGAATTAATTGCATTTAGGCTGTATGTGTACGAATACCTAACTGGAGAAGCCTAAGAGCTTATCCTGAAAGCAATTTGTTCAGAATCCACCACAGAATCGAATTCAGACATTTTTTTTTAACACATAATATCTCTTCTTTTATTCCCGAAGGGTTGGGCACCTATGCACACCCACCTATGTACACACCCGAAGGGTTGGGCACCTATGCACACCCACCTATGTACACACCCGAAGGGTTGGGCACCTATGTCCACCCACCTATGTCCACCCACCTATGTACACACCCGAAGGGTTGGGCACCTATGTCCACCCACCTATGTACACACCCGAAGGGTTGGGCACCTATGTACCTAGGTACACCCACATTTCAACACTTAAGTTTTTAAGTCACATGTAATAGGGGGCGAGCCTATTGCCATCCAGGTATCTAATCCTGACTCCGGGCTGTTTCCGAGAAATTACGTAAGTAATACTACAGGTACCTATCATATCTAAACTATACCTACATAACATCTGATTCGATAGTTGAGAGTGTTTCAAGGACTCGTCACGTTTAGGCAGATATCGTTACATAAGAGAGAAGAAAAATATAACTCTCTCTGTCTATCACACTAAATCTATCTTATTCTTTATTTTTTAGAAGTTTCACTTCTATCACATATACCTACGGTGCTGCACACGCATTTTTTTTCTAAGTCTTTGTTTTTAATTAGTAAATTTATTAAACTACTATAAAACACATTTAATACTACTATCGTAGTACCTATTAGGATATATTACTTAAATTCACAATCAGCAGCAAAGTGTCCATTTTAACGAGAACTAGTTGGTATAACATTTAGTTCGATACTAACAAACAGTCACACAGCGTCATTGACTAGAAGAGTTTCCCCAGATTAATTTAGCAAATAACTAATTGTAATCAACGAAACTTCTTAATTGGGGATACTACCTACTCAAGTCTACTCCTTACAATTAATATAATTAATTATCGACACAGCTAATTGTACAAATAAAACCGTGTTTCTATTTATGTACTAACTATAATTATTTTGCCAATTAGGAAAGTTAGGTCGAAGCGCTTCTGAAAATAGTACCGAAAAATGTATAAAATAATAAAATATATTTATTTATTTATTCTGAACAAAAATACATTTGTGTCGAATATAGGATTAATAATAATCAATAAAAGTTACAATTAATTACAAGTTAATGAATACACGGAATAATAATAATAATCAATAAAAGTTACAATCAATAAATAGATAAAATGTCAAAAATAAGATAAGAAATCAACATAATCAAAAAAAAAAAAATAACATGTCAAGAATTAGACTCAAACAATATACAAGTTACACTGTGGCATTATTTTTGTCACTAAAAAACTCCTCTATACTATAGTAGCACTTCGTCAATAGGAATGAGTTTAATTTGGATTTAAATATTCTTGGACTATTAATAATTTTTAGTTCTAATGGCAATTTATTGAAAATTTGTACAGACTGTACTTTAGAGCTATGTTTGACAACATTTAATTTTGGCTGCAAATAATTCGGCAAATCTTTCCTGCGCGTTTCCACCCTAGTTTCCCTTTCTTCCTTTGTCTCGTATTTCTCTAGGTTTTTTAGAAAACTACTTAGTAGGACCAAAATATAAACACAAGGTACAGGCAAAATTTTTAGTTTCACAAAATGCTCTCTACAAGATTCAGTTTGCTCTATGCGAAGAATAGTTCTGAGGGCCCTTTTTTGCATAACAAAGGCTGCATTTATATTGTATTTATAACTGTTCCCCCATAGTTTAATACTGTACCTCAGCTTGGACTCAACTAAGGCAAAATAAACATTTCGTAACTGAGCAATGGTTAGTTCGTCCCTTAAACTTCTCGAGGCATAGCATGCACTGCTGAGAGTATTAGTGATTGCTTCCAGTTCTTGTTTCCAGCTTAAGAGCGCATCAATTTGTATACCTAAAAATTTTAAATTTTGAACAATTTCCACTTTATTTCCCAATGAAGCTATTTTAATACTATCATTATTCCTCATAGTTGATTTGAATAGCATACATTTAGTTTTCTCCACATTGAGTTTTAAATTGTTAGTGGAAAACCAATGTTCAAAAGTAGACAGTGCATGATTCACTTTATTTTCTAAGGTATTATAGGTACTTAATATAATTCAAGTATGGTGTAAAATGTAACTTGGAGTGTACAATTTTCATAAGCTACTATTACTATTACTAGACTCGGTAGTACGTATTCCGTACTACCGAGTCTAGTAATAGTACTTTTTCGAACAAGCGGCCTAAATTATTATTATCTACTTTCGAGAATTCCAAATTGTTTCAATATCATGTCGATAGGATAATATTTACAAAAAAAATATTCATAGAAATGCAAAATTTTCGATTTGTCCTACCTGTCATAAAAGAACAGCCGATTTTGAAGTGATTAGATAAGGCAGTATTCCATTAATACCGATCAATGGAACGGTGTAAAAGGAAAACCATGTAAACAATGGAAGTCTGTAATAATAGGGGCCGATATTGTTACGACAAAATCAATAAAAACTTGACAATCAGCTAGCACTAGGTAAAATATTTCTACCTAAAAATTTGATATAGGTACCTGCTCAAACAAACAAAGAAACTATTCATGGATTTATGACGATTTAAATATCTATATTGACTACATTTTATCAACTAGAAATCTTTATTACCAGAAAACGTTCAATTATTATCGTTACTGAATCACCTATAATAAGTATAATTTCTAGATTAATATGTTGTCATGACAAGTTATCTCATAATACTCTCATATCTCGTGCAGTCGGCTCACCTAATGATTCAATTTAAGTAACTCCTTAAAAAAAAGCAAAAGCTTATAAGACACTTACTAAGCGACCTCACAGTATTTGAGATTTGAGACTAGCGTTCTATTTCTAACTTCTGCAACTCCTAAGAGCTGAAATCTATAGTGGCGAAAATAAAATGTAGCTCTACCTGCCTCATATACGCACTCCCAACGTAACTAAATCAATCAGACTGAAGAAGTAAGAAAAACCGTAGTTTCCACTCTTTCCATATCAAGCAAAAGCCTTAAGACAGTTAATTGATTCAGGCGTGACTGCGGAAATCCATTATAAAATACAATAGACGTAGATATATTTAGAAAAACCCTGTAAAAATACCCTTTTCTTACAGGGTTTTTTTTTGTTTTTTATGACTCTCGAAGAATAGTTAAGCGGAATCGGTTGCTAAATATATCTACGTCTATTGTATTTTAAGCAAAAGCCTACCATTATTACCATTAATAATCTAATTAGCAGAACACAAAGGCTAGATAAGGCAGCGATCTCTCCGAGGCACACAAAGTGAATCTTTGTCGCAAACCCTTCCCTAAATTATTTTAGGGTTCCGCAGTTATGAAGCGACGCGAGGATTTGGCTCCAGCGGGGTTATGAGCCCGAGTCAAGTAAATGCGTATAAAAAAGGAATTTCACTCATCGTTCCTGTGCGCTGCGAGGGTTGACGTTAAGAAGTGCCTCCAGGAATTCCGTCGTGAAATATTACCGAAGATATTCGTGTGAATACTCATGTGTAGAATGGTTTAAAGAATTTTGAACCTTTATGAATTGATTATTTAGACTAATATATATTTTTCTTGATTATTTCATCTCACACTATTCATAAGGTGTTTATTATTGTATTTTGGATCATATTGATTGTTGAACGGAAAAGTATCATAATTTATGTCGCAAAGATAAGTCAGCGATACCTGAATAATATTAAATGAATTATCGCGTATCTAACGTAGAGTGCAAAACTTATCCATTAATAAATACAGATTATCAACCGACTTATTTCGTTCGTCTTTACGTTATATTATCCATCCTGTTGCTAAGCCTTTCTTTGTTGAAAGAAAGTGATAACTTACTAACATAAAGTATTAATAGCATCGTGACGCCGAGTGCATAAACATTCTATTTATACAAATAATGCACTCGACTACGTCATCATTTCCTGTTGTTGCCATACTTCTATTTGATGAAAGAGATCATTTCTCGTAAGCAATAATAGTATGATATATTTTCCATCAATATTACACTAATTGACGTGTAGTGTAATAAACTGGTATTTAATTAGTCTGAGTACCGGTCATTTCGGGCAGAATATTATTGTAGCTATTTGGATAATTAACTAGAACTATAGATAATTAACTTGATTGTCCATAAAACATATGTTTGAACGACATAAATAGAGTAACAATTCTTAGTAGTAGTAAGGATGAGCTCGTCCGGGTCACATCAGCATAAGTACCCAAGGCGTCCCCCACATTAGGCGTGCGCGTTCCTCGGGCGTGTGAGCGACGCGGACGCCGCGTGCGCGCCCCGAGCGCGCTGCATATGCGTCGCGTGTCGCCGCGGTGTGACGTGGGAAGTGTGTGCAGTGAGCGCGCGGCGCTCGCCTTGGCGTTTAACAGCCTTGGATAGCGGGTGAAGGTAAGAACACGACTCGAGATCCGCGTGCGCGTGCACTCTCCACACACGCCGCAGGGCAGCAAAACGCGAACGGGGGTCAGCCTAAAGGCTACATACTGGCGCGATTCGCCGCACGACGCGAATTTTAACAAAACAATTTCTGAGAAAACTTTACGGCGAACCATGCGGCGGCGTCGCGTCTCGCCGCGAATCGCGCCAGTATGTAAGAGCCTTAAATCGTTGCTGTGATTCCGTTTGAAGAGTACCTATGGATACTAGTGTAATTACTGTCTGTGATAATTTCCTACCTGCTTGCCTCTGGATGGCAGTGACATAAGACGGCCTGCTTTTAAAACAAAAAAAAACACATTTCTGTTCTAATTTAGTTTACTAACTATGAACAGCAAATGACTGCCTTGGTCTAGTGGTCGCAAGCACTACTGCTGACCATGAGATCCTGGGTTCGATTCCCGGGTAGGGCAAAGTGTTATTGGGTTTTTTCATTTTAATATTCTCAGTAGCAGCCCGGAGTCGGGATTTGTGTGCCAATAGGCTTGCTCCCTATTACATGGGACTTGAACACAACACAGTCGTGATGTTATGTTATGTTATGTTATGTTATGTTATGTTATGTTATGTTATGTTCATAAGCATTACTGCAATCTCAGTATCCACAAACATAACATTGGCATTTCATACCTACTTATACTGTATACAGCGTGTAAAAAGGCCCATCAAATAGTCTTTAACTACGCATTCTGTACATGAAATTAAGTAACATTGCACAAAAATACTTAATTTCTGGAAAGACTTTTATTTTTGGTGTGAAAAATCGCTGTTTACGGTAGTGCGTAACGTAACGCACGCAAAACATTGTGTTTATGGGTGCAAGCAACGGTTCAGGGTTTGTGGAGGGTAATTAAAAGTAAGTTATAACATTTAAAACTTGCGTTCTTTAAAACACGTCTGAAAAAGTTGGAACTTTGACGTTCAATGTCTCTGTAACCAGACGGTTCCCAGGTATGGTCCAGAACAAAAAAATGGTCACAATGACGGGAATAACAAGTGACTTTCGGCTTCGTGTAGTGGTATAATACCCATTATAGCACTACACAAGCAAGCACACACTTGAAGTCCGCAACATCATCACATTAATTAACTCCCATCTTATGTTAACCTTCGTTTCAATTAAACTCAATCAAACTATAATTTTGCTCAAGTATCTCATGATGCGATTTAATTTTAGAAATTCCTTTCTGACGATTCGCAAAGATCTAATGAGAGCATATTGGATATGTCACGCGATTTGTAGATCAATCTCGTTGAAAGGTTTGAAGGTTGATGTTTTTTGCCCATGTTTCTGGATGAAAATGAGTTTTTCATTTTCATGTTGTAATCGTGGTTGGAAAAGCAGCTTGGATAAGACTGCAGGAACATTCAGCATTGAATTTTATGTTTGTGTGTAATCAATCAATCTGCCTAGCCTTTTCCCAACTATGTTGGGGCGGCTTCCAGTCTAACCGGATGCAGCTGAATACCAGTCTTTTACATGGAGCGACTGCCTATCTGACCTCCACAACCCAGTAACTGGGTAACACGATACCCCTTGGTAAGACTGGTTGTCAGACTTTAGGGCTTCTGACGACCCGTAATGACTGTCAAAGATCCTCGTATCACAGCTGGGACCAACGGCTTAACGTGCTTTCCGAGGCACGGAGAAGTCTCGATAGGTAAAGATGGTCATCCATCCACGGACCAACCTCGGCAAGCGTAGCTAAACCTGATGGATCGACCCGTGCGGCTGTTATTGCTTAGCCACGAGGTCCTCGATGTTTGTGTGTAATAAGTGGTTTTTACACAAATAAATAATCCTTGAATCTTGAGTTATATAGGAAGTAAAAGAGCAAACGACAATGAAAGGACACTCATAAATGCAATTTATGAACAAGGTCTTTTTTTGCTTGCACTCCTTATCTAAATTAACAAGATTTACTTTCTGTTTTTGTACAGTTTTTGTAGAATCTGATACCGAAAATAAAATAGGTACTTAGCCATTCTCTGCATCGAATTTTACAAAAACCTTTAAAAGTTGTATTGTTTCAGCGGGAGTTGCGATCATGGTGTGCGCAGGAGCAGCGGCGACGAGGTGGGCGCGCCGTGATTGGCCGCTCGCCAACAACCCAGTCTGGGAAGTCTACAAGCTACTCTGGAGGATATTCGAGCCGATGCTCTTCACCCTCAGCGGGTATTTCTTAGATGTACATATCGCTTTTACCAACTTTTTTGTGCTCGTAAATACAGTTAAACCGAAAAAATACGGGTTTCGGTAATCTTCGTGTTTCTGAATTAACATGATCGTTGCGTCACAGAGTAATCCGCCACAGAGGCAAAACTTCTACGTTGTGTCCAATGCGGCATAAAGACTGTAATTACCTACTAAATATATCAAAGTTTGAGATCGACTTTCAAAAATAATTTCTTTTAGCTTCAAGGTCGTAGTTCTAGAGCTCATTTCGGGCATTCAAAATAATCGATTTTATAACTACACAAGATATTATCTAACTGGCCGATGTTAATTTTCTAAGGGCAGTTGTTACTAACATAGGTAGGTATGATGACTGATTAACGCAGGTTATAAAGAACGCTGGGAACAATTTAAGTAATCTAAGTTTTATTTTACGTCTGGAAAACCTCAGGAACTGGTTCTTGTATTCTCGGAGGCCAGTAACGTCCTTTAATTTCATAAGATGATTCCTTAATTTTTTGCATACGGGGTATCCTTATCCCATGACTAAAACGATGGAAGTTGCTTGCCTAAACCTTTCTTAGACAATATTTCATAGTTTTTTCATCTGTATGAGAGTTTGTCTGACACAATGATCGGTTGTTTCCATAATTTTATTGTAATATGATCGAAATAGCATTTGATATAAAAAGACACCCAATTAATCTACTCACTATAATATATTTGTATTAAAAAAAAACCAGACGCTACGTATCCAGCGCCAATAAACTGCAACTTCTAACTGCACTAATGAGTGCAGTTAGAAGTTGCAGGTTTGATTTTTTTGCGTGACCAACCTAAATAACAATTCTAAATTGCCAATTTAAAACCTCATTTCTTCCAGGTATCACAAATAAATGTGAAAGAGCTGTGCCTGATCCTTGGATGCATCTCCTCCGCGCTAGTTCTCCGGCTGCTGACAGCATTCCTAGTCGCACTCGCTAACGACCTGTCGATCAAGGAGAGCCTTTTTATCGCCGTCACCTGGATACCTAAAGCAATTGTAGAGGTACGCCATTTATTTTCTACTAGTATTGTTAGCGGTAAAATGTTTCAGGTACAACATTGTTGGAGCATCATTGATTGTTGTTGTGACAGCGGTTCTGTTTGTTTGTGAATGTTTTGTTTATTTTTTATCAGTGAGTGGCAGTTACTTTCTTTTGGTTTAGATAAATATTTTCTTATGGTCACGTCAATTGAAGCTCTCCACTTGAAGCTGAATTCAACTGGTAAATTGAACTAAATATAGGTCTGTAATAAAATTATGCGTCACTTAATTAAAGGAATACTTAATATTTCACAGTACGCTGATTTTTTTGCGTTCTTTCAAGCGGAGATTCAATTTAAAAATACCTTAATTGGTTAGGAAAGTTAAAGTTTTCGTAAAGAAATTGAAAATTAAAATTGTAAATGTTACTTTAAGAAAGTCGAGAAATTCACGGTTTGGGTACCTACTTATTAGGTACCCCGTTGGCCTCGTGGTTGCAAGCGCTGCGCGACTGCTGAGCGTTGGGTCCTGGGTTCGACCCAGGTCGGGCAAAGTGTTATTGGGTTTTTTTCCCATTAGGAATTTCCAGTAACAGCCCAGAGTTTGGAAGTTGGCGGTGTGATACCCCCATGCCTCGGAAAGCACGTTAAGCTGTTGGTTCTGCGCCTGATCTCTCTTCGGTCGTGTCGGATTACCATCCCAATGGACTATGAGAGTGAGGGAAGAGAGTGCATCTGTGTCTGCCCAAATAACTTGTGCACTATAATATCTCCCGCGTCGATGGCTAATCTCCGTTGAGATTGGCCACCGTGGCCGTTATACGGTCTGGAGGACTATACTTAAATACTCGTATAAATCATTCAGTCTACAACACTATATATTTTGAAAGAACAATATTTATGTTTTTATTTAATAACCCCCTCTCTTCAAATTATCATCAACAGCGTTTTCATATATTTTTGTTACCACCAATTTAAATATTTACCAATAAAATATGCATAGTTATTTCACTTCGTTAAAAAGGGTTTGCACGTGGCTAGCTATAATTAATACTGTCACTCGATCACCATCCATCACTAAGACGAGTCCTTGGTGCCGCATCGCTGTTAACTTCCTTCTTCTTGAATCATGTGCTCTGTAACATCATACTTAATACGTGTAAACATTCATATCGTTTTAATTATCAGGCGACTGAAAACAAAAGATAAAACTCCCAATTTAAAAAAATGCTGTGTCATGTGAAGCTGCCAATGATTGCCATTTAAAGTGTCAATGCTGTTCGCCTTTTGGGAATGTGATCAATTGGCAATATTTTCTTTTTCAGTGTTATTACACTTTTGTCACTGTATGCAACATTGTAAAGAAGTGGATATCAATTAATCAGTAAAGAGTGTGTTAATACCCTTTCATAATACAAAGTTGTTTAACATTTTGTATTATGAAAGGGTTATTGTATTAATATACCTATCTACCGTTTTGACAGACAAAGATTAATAATACCAATTTTGCAGGGCCACAAAAGCTCACAGTTTTTTGATTGGCTATTTGTAAAAGTCAGCTTATGCTATCGTTTCAGTAAGGTAAAGCTACCTTACATTACTTATGCACTAGAACAACTTTTATTTCTGTTCGGCGCCTGGAATACTGCTCACCGTATTACAGAACCACGTGGCGAACATTAACATCATTATTTAGGTATTTATTCACACTTTCATTGCGTCGCGTTACTACCTATTGTTTGTGCACTGTTTATTTTATTGAGCAACTAATCATTAAAGTGGGTGTGCCTTGTAAGTAATTCAAAGTGGACTCGCCCGTCCCGCTGTCCTTTGGCCTCGATACTACTTACACAAGTTTTAAGTGATCTTTTCATTAACGAGCAGAAACTACATCGACACTCGACCAACAGAGTCCAGTTTAATTCACTTTGAGTCGTCCCAGCACCAGTTTAGTGATGTCAGGCTTGTTTACATCAAAGCTTTGGCAAATATAGACCTTGGTCCACTTTGTAGAGTAAAAAGTAATTAAAATGCACCACGCATTACAGCTGGCATTAGAAATTAGTTCATTATACTTGTTAGGTACTATAAGATGTCCGAATATCCACTGTATTACCAGCCTTTTACTTAAGTCAAAACGAGACCCCTCCGTGCCTCGGAAAGCACGTTAAGCCGTTGATCCCGGTTGCCATGGGTAGATCTTTGACAGTCGTTACGGGTAGTCAGAAGTCCAAAAGTCGGACAATTAGTCTTACTAAGGGCTATCGTATTATCCAGTAGGTAACTGCGTTGTGGCGGTCAGTCGCTCCATGTAAGATACTGGTATTCAGCTGCATCCCGACTATAAGCCGACCTGAACATAGTTGGGAAAATGCTAGACAGATTGATTGGAACATGCAAAATACTACACTATAGGTACCTTAATCCCTCAAAACTAGCTTTGTAAATTACTTGAAAACACCTGTATTCCGTTCAATTAATTATAATACTCCGAAAATCTTTGTTCATTTCAGGTAATAACCTAAAAGCCCACAGAGCCGCCGCAGTAGTAATGAAAATGAATGATTTACGTCAAACAATTGAAAATCGTATTTCCGCTTACAGGAACGATCATAAATCGATATCATTAACTCGGCTGCAGACTGCCGAGAGAGATAGTCAAGTCAATGGCGACAATACTCGTATTGTTCTTGTGAAAAAACCTTTGCTTTACTATTCAGACAGATTCATTGCAAACTGGTGGAAACTTTTCATTCGGTTCAATGAAGTAACAGTTTTGTATACGCTTGCTATTTTAACTTTAGAACCCCGTTTACTTCGGTAGGCTGCTCCACTCGCTGAGACCGCTAATGTAGTGTAGGTAATGTAAGTAGTTTTTAAGTTTACTAGCCGGGGATTAGTAATTAAATCATTTGTGTCTACACTATATCGATTTTATTATAACATAACATATATAACATCACACCTGTAATACCCGAAGGGTAACACAGAGGTGTGCCTATATATTACACCCCGCACATTTCGCCAGTTATGTTTAAGTCCCATATAATGGGTCCCATGTGATTATATAATGTCGTAGGATAATTGGAAAAATCTGCGCGATAATGGCGCAACACGTGCAATGGCAATCGATCGCAATGCCTTTCATTTTGACAGTTTAACCACGTTTATTGCGTGATTTAGGTACGTTGTTCAGCAGATTTTTCAAACCTGAATGGAGCAATGAATCAGGAATTTTCTTAAAAACCCTCGGATTGTGAATTAATGTAGGACAATTAGCAATTAGGGTGCGGGGTAATTCGTCAACTCGTCCTACATGCCTACGGCCCATCTAAGACGCAGAAAATCAAAACAGCGTCCTAAATGGGCCGTAGGCATGTAGGACGAGGTGACGAATTCCTCAGGGTGCGGATTTTTGGAAACTACGAAATAAGTTAATATCAGGTCTTTGCAAAAAACCCAAGTCTGTTCAGGACGATAGGAAACTTGACGGCTGATCTAAGAGTCAAGTCATAACCAACATCTTTATTCTGGTTGGTCAGATTAAAGTTCGAATGTAGCTGTTAACTAATCAGCGCATCCGTCAGTGCCGTTCATAACAGCCAATCAGCGTTCATACTCATCGTCGTTATTCGCGATTTACTTATGGTAAGCTGGTTTTCAGCAAAAATCTTGATAACTATTAGCTCATATTTTTACGAAAATATAGCTTAGTTTTGCGAAAAACCTAGTAAAAATACTAGGACTTTTCAATTATCCTGGGTCATATACAACTACAAGGGTGTATAACCTATGTAAGGAATGCACACACATATTGGTTTCTTTGCCAGAAGTAGGTACGGTATCCCTTATAACGCGTCGTCACCTCGTTTCCTTCATCGGCGAGAAGCTTACATGGCAAGTTGAATGTGCCCAACACGATTAATTTATGTGCTCGCTAAGCATATACACTCTGCTTCATCTTCAATGCCTTCCTGTAGATGTTTAAGAAAACGATTAAACAAGTATATTTGTTTTGCGTTTAGAGGCGTTTCACTCCCGATTACGGACAAAATCACCGTAATCAGGAGTGAAATATCTGGTATTATTATTCGGGTTCAGTTGACTCGGGCCGAGCCGAGGCCGTTTATTTCGATACGAGTCTCCACATAAAACAGTAGATTGGTACCTACACTTGCATCATCATCATCATCTGCCTAGCCTTTTCCCAACTATGTTGGGGTCGGCTTCCAGTCTAACCAGATGCAGTTGAATACCAGTATTTTACATGGAGCGACTGC
Source organism: Lithophane socia (assembly GCA_947522985.1). NCBI lineage: Eukaryota > Metazoa > Arthropoda > Insecta > Lepidoptera > Noctuidae > Lithophane > Lithophane socia. The sequence goes on from OX383256.1 coordinate 8,150,874, forward strand.
CTATCTGACCTCCACAACCCAGTAAATGGGTAATACGACCCCTTGGTAAGACTGGTTGTCAGACTTTCGGGCTTCTGACGACCCGTAACAACTGTATAAGATCCTGTCAACTGTCAAAGATCCAAAATGACAGCATGCATGCAATGCATTCGTTAGAAATAACATGCTAATTACAACAACTATCAAATATTATAATCTATTTATAAAAGGAAGGGAGACATTTCTCCTAATCGTTTACGAATACAAATCTCATGTACACAAACAATCATACACGGAACAAATATCTATATAATAATATGGCAACTACAATCATCAAGCTATTACTTATATGTAGGGTTTAAAGCTTTAAAGTAGTTGCAAAAGTATATTTTAAAGCAATTTCGAATGCTTCGGCTACACTTCGCGTTATCGCGAACTTTTCTTCGTGCGCTCTCTGTTGCTCAGCGAGTAATCGAGGGGTGTGCGAGAGAGAGCGCACGAAGAAAAGTTCGCGATAACGCGAAGTGTAGACGTAGCATAACAGGTGATCCGCAGCGCAGACGCACAATATGGGTACCGTGTCTTAATAGAAAACGATCGTCACTCGAATACTCGATCATCCCGATCATTTGTTTAGAAATGACCGCGCTCTCTGTCGGCGCACTGTATCACATTCCGTGGACCGTAAATTAGCAGCGTCCACCTGTGTATTGCCATACAACTAGCTTGTTTTATTGCTAGCCTTACAGCTAGAAAGATAAGATATTCATAACATTCACGTCTTTAAGGACGTGAATAATATGATTCACGCCATCATATCAGTTCTATAGCTTGACATCCCAACAAAATAACACACATTGCTTTATTAAAGACTGATAGCAAAACGTTGGAGCTCATTTACCGACCATAACCTTCCATTAACCTTTCATGAAACTTAGGGATCGAAAAGGCAAAGCCTATTATTTACCTAGAACTATAAGAAACCAAGAAGTCATCTTAACACAAGGTTATACGTATAGCCATAGAGTACAATTTAGTAGGTAGCTAAGCAATTTATGTAGGTACCTTAAGGACCCAACCACGGGCAATAAATGGCGGAAGGTGAAAGCCACTTACCGACTAACTGACTGACTTATAACCTTATCTCACTAACCTTACATCTTTGCACTTGACAGTATTATGTGCCATTTACATACTACGTAGAAGGTACGTAGATGGTACCATCTACGTAGCTTCAACCCTTAACCCATTTACTAGATATGAAACACATTATATTGAAGGACATTTTTCGTAAAAAGTTGAGTTTTGTCATTGAAACCTGCAGTTTTAAACAACACACACTACATACATAAACTCACGCCATCTCCCCATGGACGTAGGCAGAAACTGCAGAACTGCGCCACCTGCAACGATACTTACACATTCCTTTTGCTTCGTTAGTGACAAATAAAAAATAAATAATGTTAAATAATCAACTGATTATAAAAAAGTAGGCACGCATTGTTTTTCTTTTCTAAAAGATAGATAGATAGATAGATAGATAGAATACTCTTTATTATGTACACCATAAAAATTACAAAGATAAAAAAAAAAAAAAAAAAGTTTATAGCTTCTGCCCGTGATTTCGTCTGCGTGGACTTCAGAATTGGGTCCAGAGAGAAATAAAAAGCAGATGGACCTATAGCGTAACTACAGTTTAATGCCGTAATACCTACTTACATTGTTTTTATATATCCCTATTAGTTTACGCGACAGACGCCAGTAAAGCTCCCAGTCGACATGATTTTTTCCCACATCTTCAACAATCATGGACATACCTAAATACTTCATGAATCACTCCGTTCAATGGTGAAAACCGTATGAACATCCGTTCGGCAGTTTTTGATTTATCGCGTTCAGGCAGACAGACAAACGCGTGGGGGGGACTTTCTTTTATAATAATTGTAATTGTATTGTAATTATTTTTTGTAAGTGTAATAATTGTGTAATAATAAAATAATGTTTGTTTGTATAATATGTTCATAAGAAAATTCTGTTACATGGAGACACAAATACATTGATATTACGAAATTTTCCAATAAATTAAGCCATCGTAATTTATTTTTATTATGTATTTTTGTCGAATAGATAAATCATTATTATCTTTGACTGTACAATTCCATTTGATATCGTTAATATCCTTTTTACAGAAGTTCATTCTACAAAACGTCTATATAAATCGGGAAACGACGATCGCTTAGTGATCGTATCTTATTTCTTACAAAACATACTCCGTTAAGTGTCCTTCGATTTGATATTATATTGTTACCACAGAAATGTACACAATAATCGTTTTTTTTATGGGAACCGACTGTTTTGTAGAGCTACAATTGCTACAAACCTGCACAATATTGTTGAATTTTTTCCACGCTACTTTTTACAGTACGAACATACTAAGCAATACTGTACTGACTTGTGTAATGTAAACTTGCGAACACACTATTACTACTACAGTTATCTTTTTCTTCAACTGTGAACTGAGATTCAATAAAATACGGATTACACCACACACGTAGATTTACTAAATATTGGCAGACGGCAAACGGCCATACGTGTAATATTCGAAAATGTCATTTGAACGTCCACCGTTAGCTTTGACGTGCCGAAGCCGAGTCGATAACTCGATAGGTGCCTAATTGATTTAACGGTACCGGAGTAAACTACACGTGCAGTGTGTAGTTTGAAGGGTGGCCAACGTCTTCGGACAAAGCATATTCTGTGGTTGAGCTGACCCCTCGGTTAATCGACGTTTACGGTATATCGGCCGTGCTCCCGGCCAGGTTATCGCAAACTGTCATACGCTGTAATGGCATGTGGTTGTATAATCACTTGATTGGAACCACAGCTGAGCAGCATTGATTGATGTAGTATCAGGAACTATTGAGCCCACGGGACTTCATTTCCGTATATTATGTAGATTATAGGTAACTATGTAGGTACCATACGTGTACCTATAATACTATGCAATCCTAGACCCTATTTCAACATGCCATTTTACTGTGTATACTTACTTTCTTTGACTCGAGTCTATGTTTAACTGACCGCGGAGTATTTCCGATAATTGCAATGAACTGTCTGATATGAGCTTAACTGTCACTAACGAGACACAATAGAATTTTTATTGTTATCGACTTAGGAAAATCTACTGTTGAGCGGATATATGTCGATTATTTTACATTTACATTGTATTCTATAAATTACATATTTATAAAGTTGAATAAGAGTTTTGTGTTAACTAAGGACGAAGAAAAGTATTAAGTACTTCATTATCAGCAACTAAATAAATGCCTCGACTTCAGCAAGTAGGATACAACATTAAAACAGCTTATTCCTAATTATAAAAATTGTTAATTAATCCCTTAGAGAATAAGCGGAACCCTAAGCTGTTATAATGAGAAGAAGATAATTAAAAAGTCATTAAATAAAAACATTAATTTCAGGCTGTCCTCGTGCGAGTAGCAATGGATTCCCTGTGGGTGGACGCCACCTCAAAAGACAGGCGGATAGCTTCGCAGCACTCGAATATCATCGTTATTGCAATACTGATAACGTCCACTTTGGGATCTGCGCTGACAACGGCGTTAGGTCCTGTGCTCCTCTCGCATGACTCAAGGGTCGCCCCTGAAGGTTGGTACCTTTTCTATGGGACATTCACGGTATCATATAAATGCGTAGATTTTCAATTAACAAAGTGCTCGTGGGAACTTCATGGTGTGATAGTAACTGATACCTGTCTTCGGCAAAGTATAATCGCATGCTTACTTATTTTAAAAATTATACTTGAGCGTAACCGCTGATAAAACAAATGTTAAAGTAGACCTACTTAACATCTGAGAGGAGCTCGTGGCTAAGTAATAACAGCCGCTCGGGTCGATCCATCAGGTTAAGCTACGCTTGCCTGGGTTGGTCCGTAGATGGGTGACCATTTTCACATATCGAGACTCCTCCGTGCCTCGGAAAGCACGTTAAGCCGTTGGTCCCGGCTGTCATTTGTGGATCTTTGATACGAGTCGTCAGAAGCTAACCAAGGGGTATCGTATTACCCAGTTACCGGGTTGTGGAGGACAGGTAGGCAGTCGCTCCATGTAAAATACTGGTATTCAGCTGCATTCGGTTAGACTGGAAGCCGACCCCAACATAGTTGGGAAAAGGCTAGGCAGATTGATTGAAAGTAGACCTACTTACTCTGTTTTCCTGTTCTGGGTCTGTCTTTCCTGTCCTGTCTCGCAAAGTCGAGCATTAATTATATCACACAGGGATGATTAGATCTCTAAAGATGCAATCATAATTGCAGACGATAAACAAATATTTTTGTTGATGACTGATTATTATTATCCTTGTATTATCAGTGCATTGGCTAGGTCAGCTGGAAAAACCACAAACTGCACCTTAATTGCGTACCTAACACACTTTCAATCACCAACCAACAGTTTTGAAACCAAAGGATTGGACGCAGTGAACGTGGGTGAACTGTCAAAATGAGAACTAGATTCAGATTCTAGATAAGACAGAGATACAGTATCTCTAGTAGTAGGTAACTATTAAAAAAATAAAGTTAAACTATAAGCTATCTTATATACGGTAGGGACATTAATTATTTTCTGTACTGGTCAAACACATGAGAGTAGGCGGCCGGCAATGTTACTATGAAAATCCATATCCGTCGTGTTTAGCAGCCGAATAAAAATTATATCTGTCATGTAATTTCAAAATGGAACGAACTTTTTACTTCGACACATGACAACCAATGAAGTAACTTATCAAAGATTTTATTTACATTTCGATTTTGCTTGCAAATAGAGTTGACTAATGAAACGAATGAACATATTGGCGTGTTAAAAATTATCGTTGTTCGCCATTGATTCCGGAATTTATAATTAACTTACTTAGTTTGAATTTCCACGCATAATTTGAGAAAATTACTCCCACAAGCCTTGGCCGCAAACGGCATTGATGGACCCTCGGCTTCGGCTCGGCCCATTTTCACCTTCGTCCATCAATGCCCCTTTTGCAGGCCGCGGCAGTAATGTACTAGGTTTATCTATCTATACTAATGTAATAAAGCTGAAGAGTTTTTTTTTGTTTTAACGCGCTAATCTCTAAAACTATTAGTCTGATTTTGGTCGAAAGTTAAGTTATTTAACATCGCGCTACGACCCTTAGGAATCGAGCAAAAAGGAAAAACGGTCAGAAAAAACATTAAGCAAAAATTTAATAATAAATAATCCGATTTATTTTTAATTAAATGACGGGTGAAACGGGCACATCTAGTTGTTAATGTTTTGTAAATAATAAAATATAAACGACTGACTGGCACATTAGCGATACGCAAGACATTATGCTAGAAACCCAAAATTGTTATACTCTACAAAGATTGTATCACGATTGATGATTATCTTTATAATTAATGAAATCTATGTATCGTGTACTATAAAAAGTATAACAAATACTATGGTGAAAATAATAATATTAAGTTATTGCAAACCTCAACGCTAACAGTCTAAGTAGTAGGGTATGTGCAGCGGTCATAACTTTGTTTCCATATGCGACCGCTACACAAACTCTTAACACAAGCCATATAGCTCGCATAACATGTTAAATTATAATACTTAGTTTCGCCATGCAAATACCGTGTCATGTGATAGGGTTATTCTGGAAAATACAGGGTTAAATATATTCTGGGTTTCAAAACGCAGTGTTTATCGGTGTGTGTAAATCATCAGGATCATTGCCTTTACATAGTCGACAAACTATGCAGGATTTTTGGACGAATAGAAATCAAACATTTTATTATATGATGATATATCTTGTTTATCAAAACTGTTCTTTCAAATACCTAAGTAGAGGAACAATAACATTGTATTTAGCAATATTTAGTTACAATTTTTACCTATACACCATTATTATTTACATTAAAAAATAACAGCTCGTACATTAGTGGAAAGAAAAAAATGTGGCCACATCTTAGTACGTACCTAAATAAAATATAACCACTCTCAGGCTAAACTGCAACTTTCCACGTTGTCGATAACATTTTTTTACAGCCTATTCGATTACAATCTTCAGCGTCAACGATCACGTTAACACTCGTGTGAACAAGTCTAAATTCAAGTTGATTACATCACATAGTAGGTGTTAGTACCTACATTTCTTTATTAATCTACGTTCACGGAATCGCCTTATTGCTTTATACATAAAGATTATCGTAAATCCCCCATTCTGTAATCCGAATTATCTATCAGATTACTTTAATTGCTCAGTCAATTGAGATAAGAGTAAATAAGTATTCGTGTAAGAGTCTAAAAATATTTTATGAGGATATTAATAGTCTTATCCTACTGACATGTCGTCACATAAGTCCTAAGTTTGATAAACGATAACGTGTGTATAAGATGCGATACCGCAAAGACAGTGCTGTGGAAAATGTTGAAACATAAAATACTAAATGTTGGATCCTACATAAAATATGCTCTATGCTACTAAATCGGAAAATGACTCGGTAAATCGGAATTGTATAAATTCTGATTTTTTGACCGAGCGATATGAAATAGTTCTTAGATTTTAAGTAAATCATAATTATACACATAAACTCTAGCTCATCAAAATCTGTTGCGTAGTAAAATAACAACGCGGACATACGCGGACAAACATAACAAAAGCGTCTTTAATTTATAATTTGTATAGATATTCAGCTCGTTCATAATCGGCCACTGTTTGAATGCTCTTGTTGTGATTTTTTATCGCTAATACAACTACTGTGCCATTACCATGGCCGTGACTTTGGTCTGATAAAAACGTTACAGTTATGTAAGTAAATCGGTTCACAAGAAAATCCCCAAACGGTGCTGGTTTTCGTTTTCTTTAATGTCGATTACATTGCCATTTCGGAGTCCCGCAGTGATGGACAACTATTAGCTTCGTTTATGCTACCCTTAACGTTATAGGATTTTTTGAACTTTTGCCGTATTTGTAAGTGAAGCGTTACCCTACGACTGCACATTTAAAAAAAATACTGATATACTGCAGTCGTAACCTCGATCTAGTCTCTTCTGACGATTGTATCATACAGCAAATATCTGATGAATAAATCGTAATGATTACCATTTCTTTACATTTCCAGATTTCTACCGCACGCAGACGTTATCACAGCCGGTGTCATCGAGCCTCGTCCGACGAAACAATACGACCAGCTCACTCCAGTATATAGATATTCAATAAATAATGTATTTATCTAAAACACTGCTTTTATTTTGCACGACCTGTCTGGACTATGCCCTAGGTTCACCTTGCTATTATCCTAAACCAACACTAGATATGTAATAAGCGGCGAACTTTGCCGAATTAAAGATTTAATACCTACGAAAAGGGTGTTTATTAAAAAACTTCGGATACCTATCAGAATTTGGAAACAATAGGGATTGCATTGATTGGCCTCTATTATTTAAACTCAGCCGCTGCTTAGTGACTATAGCGATCATTCTAAAAGTTGGCAACCTCGCAAATAGCTGTCAAATATTTACCTGTTTTGATTAATTTGGCAATTTACTGTATGGAAATCTGAAATATCGCTAACTAGTGAACTAGAATATTAATAATGAATTGCAATTATAACACTGAATTTGTTGATAAAATAAATATTTTACGCCACCGAATTTCAATTTTAGATTTGGTCATACAATTTTAAGCCAAATGAAAATCATATGACCGACCGAGGAATATATATTATCATAGATAAATGAAAGAGTATTGAAGGTCAACATACTTTTTGAAGGTTTCATAGAGTTCCATTTCATGAGCAGAAATATAAGAAATATATCGTTGGTTTTCAAAAGCATTTATTATGCTTTTGGGACATCGATATTTTCAGGTGTCACAAATCTTTTGCCTGAAACTTACCATAGAAGATCTGGGCACTGTGCCAAAATGATCATCTGAAGGCGAATGGAGGTTGATATTCAGAGATTTAAATATATAGAAAAGCCCACTCCCTTTCGCATAGCCTTTCGTAGTCAAATATAATGTTCATCCAAACCCCATAAGTACACAAACTAGGCAATAGATCAGGCTACAGTCAAAATAAATCTATTCGCCGCAATCACCACACGTTTCTAGTTAATGACGATCGTAGTATGTTATCAAGGTAAGTATTTAAATTAATCCACATTCACTAATGTGTCGCTTTAAAAGATTATGTAAACATTGATTCTTTTCTGATAGTGCTGAGCTACTAATAAAAAACCAGCCAGGTGCGTGTCGGACCTCTCACGATGAAGGGTTCAAGAACAAACTTAACTTTGTTGGTGAAAAAATATTACACCCACATCGTTAAACGTCACTGTAAATTATCCAACAACAAATGTAAGTTTAAAATCGCAAAACTACTTGTGCTTCTTGCCAAATTTCATGATTCTAAGTCAACGGGAAGTAAAGTAGGTATGGGTTTTGATTCATTGCTAGTACCAAAATACATATTAATTTTTTATTATTGCGTTGACCTTTATAAGAGAGACCGTAGACGTATTTGCTATTAATTTCAACTTGATACCTCCACGCGTTCCTGAGAAAAAGGGTTTTAACAGACATACTGACACACAAATGGACGGACGGACGGATTAAGTACGACGGACAACGAATTAAGTGATCCTATAAAGGTTCCGTTTTTTCCTTTTGTACGGAACCCTAAAAAATAAATACTGTTAGAAATACAAACGTAATCGAAATATGAGAGAGAGTAATGAGGTTAAAATTAAATAGAAATACTAGGTCATACTCATCACTCACGTAACTATCTGTAAATACTTACCTACACAAAGGGGTAAGTTAGTTTTAGAGGAATTTTCCTCCTTAATTTAATATCTGTTATTAAAGAATTTGTTTAATTAAATATTAAAATTCCGCGAAGTAATCAAATAAAAGTCATATTTATGTAAGAAAAAAGATGCAGTCTGATTCATAAATTCATATTATGTGTTATTAAATTAAATTATAAGGACTTCGTACGAATCCTTTTTACCCTGGACCAAGGAATTCTGAGAAATAAAAAAATACAAAACAGAATGAGATTTCTGAAAATTGTAATCATTTCTGCTCTAGTTTAAATTCATGAATGCTTAACTGAATTATTTCAAAACGATATTTTGCAACTTTACTTATTAGCATTTAAAATTAACGCAGAGTACATTACTATAATTATAATTGACAAATTAATTCAAGATCATTTTATTCTTACAATCAATTTCACGAGAAATATACTTATATTATATAAACCATAACATCCGGTATAGGTACTTAAATGATAGATGGTGGAAACTCATAATCAGGTATGCTTTCTAAAATCATTAACTTATAATATAACGAATTGATGAAGTGAATGTACATAAGTTACTAGTTACTCTCATCACCGGCTGCACGGCACCAATGGCAAGTATCTAATAGAGATTAGGTAATAAGTAACTCTATGGTGTTTGTCGAATGTCACTGATTAGTTCCCAGTCAGTCATGAACTTACGAACTATAGTGTGGTCTGCAAACTTATCTTACTGTCTCGCTCCTCGCACTGTGACGGTGATATTGGGGATGTAGGGACTTCTTTATAGCCTGACAAGGCTAGCAGCGTGCTACCGAAAACCTTGCAATTAATTAATGATGTTCTTAAAAAATAAGTGTGTAAACTGATAACAGTAACAGTGATATAGTGTGATATGCATCTCTACGTTTTAGCTCCTATTAATCGGACAGTTTGGAATATCAGTTGCAATCTTTATTATGCAGTGAAAATTACGTAGCTAAATGATAATAATGGGTATTTATTGGTGGTGCGTGTGACGTGCCCGCAGGCAGCACGATCTGCGACCCGCGACGCTCGCCTCGACGTACTCTCAGCTAATACCACATGAACCATGTTCCTGTCCACCATTGTCCGTGTTTACTGAACCGCAGTTTTTATACAGTTTTTATTTTTTGGAAAATATAAGTGAGCGACGCTTTCATTTTTAAACAAAATGACAGAAAGTAAGTCTTATTTTATTTTTAATATTATTTATCAATAAAACCATTATAATCTTATTTTATGAATGGATTTAATACATGTACATGTAGAAACTGAAATAATTCCAGTTGATACCAACCAATTTAATAGAAACAGCCTTTAAAATAACAAACGTTTGTAATATTAATATCAATTTTGCCATGTCTCATTTTGTTGTCTTGAATTTTGTACAATACTGGTTATAAATGAAGACGCCACTGTAATTAATTGCCTTGTCGCCTATATAAAGTGAACGCGAGTATAGCAAGCTATTTAAAACAATAATAATGTAGGCTACGTTTTACATACCCAGCAATTCTGAATGAATATCGCCCAATGTAACATTGAGAGACATTTAGTGACCCTCATGACACGTTGATACTTTCACGGTTAATAATAATGTAATAATAATTAAAAATATATTATCTTTGTTTCCCTATCCTGCAATAGTCCTACTCCAACCGGGGAATGTCCTTGGGTGCACTTGTATAGTGCGAACAGGGATAATCGTCGGTTGGTGCCTCATTCCATTAAAAACGTCTAACGGGCCTCTGCGAGTTGGCTTCGGCCCCTCGTACGCCTTCCAAAAGGCCGGGACCCCATGGTCCCGAGATATGTAAAATTATTAAAAATATAATAATTAACCATGATAATGATTTCAAAAGCAAATTCATCTTCTCTTCTGTGTACCTATGTTCTGGTTATCAATAGCTGCTTTAGAGACGATTGGTGACCATTTCTTCAGTTCATTGGTTCGTCTGATTGAGAAGCCTGAAGCAATTTTCTCGTTGAACTAAAGTTCGTGACATCTTCACGCTCTAATTAAAACCGATTTATAATAGGTACTGTGATTCAGATAAAATCAAATAATGCGTTAGTTCGGAAGTTTTTTATTCATTTATGATTATACCTAATCAAATTGATTAGTCAATGACCTACAATATTTTTGTTTTTGTTGTTAATTCCCTAATAATGCAATATTTATCTGGCGAAATAAATCAATGAACTCATTTTGCACGTTCATTAAACTTGCGACTTGCTGAACGAATGTATAGAACGGTACATCAATCCTCATCAAGGCATAAAATAATGTGTCTCGCGGCCATTGTTTAGTGCCGTAGCGTGCAAACTGTTAACATCTTCTCATGAACCGTCCTCGCCATGACCTGACGTTTTACTCATTGGCTCATTATTGTCGAATCGCGTTTGTTAAAAAAATAATCAATAAACCCAACTGCAACTAAAAATGTCATTACCCTCCCTTGGCAGTCGGGTAAATAAGATCACTTTTCAAACAGTCTGTTGCAAATTGGTGGCCGTTTAGTTCAATCTCAGATGTGATGCCACCAACGGCATCAGACTGGTACCTACTATTTCTTTTTTCACGTCATATTCGAGTCGTCGCGCAATGGTTATAGGCTAAGTTATATTATTATGTACACAAGTCCTAGATAGTTCAATAGGCACCTCGTGTATTAACATCGATCCAGCCCTTAGGATGCTTCGGGGGTACCTACAAAGAAGGGAACATACAAAGATGTCTTTGATATCTCGCAGTCGCGATTAATACGGATGAAAATCAGCATTATATAAATTGCATCTTCATTAACACCCAGCAATCACAATTCGGTTTTTCATCTCTCTTACCCACCTTTGTATATTTATAGATTAGCATTAAAGGTACATCTTTACTTCCTATGGGCTGATATAATTTTCGATCAAACTCCAGTCAGTTCAACTTACGATAGACGGGTCATTGCGATAAGGATGAGCTAGAGTACAACTACCGTCATGATATTTCTTCGTCACCAAATATCTTTATCATGATAATATCTTTTTTTATGACCTATTCTTTTATGATTAAGATTATCAAGTGTAGATATAAACTTAACGTTGGAAATTTTGTTACAGTTATGGTTATCAAGTCCATTACCATAATAGCCTGAGAGGTCTACTGATTTACATAAGCTTTCCCATAGATTTCCATAACGAAGGGTTCTGGGTTACGCCATGGTTCCCATTTACTTTGACCAGGATATTTGAACATAGAGACGAGGGCCCCATCGCGACTGAAATTTCGACACAATAGACACAATTAACAAACTATTGTGTCGAATTTTGAGCGATATAGCCATCAATATTTTTTTGTCACCACGTAAAATTACGAAACCAACGGATCAACGAATTTCAAATACCTCGTTATACTTTGTTCAAAACACACCGCTATTGGATTTGTGAAAAACCAATATGCGTCCGCTATTTTATTTATTTAAACATGGTTCATTAACATTTTATTCGGAATCCGTTTTATACATCGCATTGGATAAATGTCCAATATGCATTATTAAGAGAGCACTATGAACATGTCCCGGTCTGAAGCGATGGCCAACTGGCTGACTGATAACTTACTACCGTTTGTTAACGTTGTGGTTAACCACTCCGAGTTATTGCAGTACTAGGAATATCTTGGACTCTCTCTGGTTATTGACTAAGAGCATTAAGCCAAAGACAACTGGCTGTTCATTTATTCAGGGGTTAGTTACCGATGCTTTGGCAACTTGTTGCATTTGTTTCCTTTTCTTTCTGTTGTGTGTATAACAACAAATAAGCACAGATTCTATTAACTAGGATGTTTCAATGTTTTCCTGCTGATTAAATGCGATTTTAAGTACCTATGGGAGATATCTTGTTGAGGTCAAGTAAAGTAACTTCTTGGAATTATTAAAATGGCCGAGCTATTTACTATCATCATAAATATTGGGAAAATACTGTTTTACTAAATAACCTGTAATTTTCTGCAAATAATATTTAACGTGTTTTTTCTTTTGTAAAATAACAATTTTCTACATTTACCTAGAATCATTGCCACAAAAAAAAATTACATTCAAATCAAAAAATATTTCCGTAATTTATTAAGTTTCTTTTAACAACATTCTATAACATGGATGAGAAAAATTCGAGATGGTGTAGGAGGCGAGTATTCGGTAAAAGTTCAAACGCTTTCCAAAATTAATTGTGGGGTTCAGAAAGTCGTGTTCTCATTGTATTAAAACTTAATAAAAACACTCAAATGCAAGCGTCGGTGGTTTTTAATTATAAAATATTTCTGAGCTCATTCTTTTATCATAAAAGACGCTGTATCTTTAAACAGCGTTTCAAAATAATAGAACACTCATCTTATAGTTACAAGATGAATGAGTATTAATCTTAGTAATTGGCTTGTAGTTCGTTGAGGCCATTTTGCGAGGAATGTGGTGACGAAATGACGAAACATAACCATTGCCAACTAGATACATTATTTAATCCATAAAAGAGAAACCCTCGTTAATAAAATAAAAAAATTCCACCCTGCTCACTGCAGTCTACTGCTGTACTTAGGTATGGCCTCTCCCAAGTTGGGTCGCGAAGATAAGCTAAGACAAGCACACGAAGGTTTTTTGTTGTTGATACATTCCTAGTGCTGGGTGAAGGCCTGCCCTAAGGCTCTCCAGTGCTCTTTTCCTGCACTACTCAGACAGATAGCTGCGGACATCGGCCCAAAAAGAAGTGGCCAGATGATGAGATGGAGGTGCGATCTAAGTCATCTCGCCACTTCCTTTTGAGCCGATGTCCGCAGCTCTATCCATCTTCAGGCACCCATTGTGACGTTGCCATTAAGTTCTTTTAAAAGGTTACAATAGGGAACTAACATCCTATTAGGTACCTGTTTATTTATTTACCTATTTAAACTTCTCGCACACATTATGGTACAAAGGTGGACTTAATGCCTTAGGCATTAAGCTGCCTTATAGTATAATAAAATACTAATTAGTACCTATAATAGTGGCTAATAATACTATAATAGACATAATTAAATGCATCACGCCACTACACGATACGGAATACCGTATGCTATTCGTACCCATCTGGCATTATAGTAAACAAAAGTTACACCATATTTCAAGTTATTGGTTTGTTCCCGCCTGTAATACCAAAATTCTACAGATTATAATGCTTGTTTTTCTCTTTGAAGTTATGCGTTATTGCAGGCGGATTTTCTGTTTTTAAAATAATTTTGTGTTATTTCAAGCTTTTTTTAAAATTTTGTTTTATTAAATTATATTTTTGGAATTACTTAACTACTAGCTTTTATTTGATACCAATTGTTGTAATTAATTCTAAAAAAAAACCTTCCGCTCCCTTTTTTTTTTGTTTGCAGTAGAAATATATAAAAAAAAATATAGCCAATGTCACTCCCACAATTAAGACTAATCTAACGACACCGCAAATGTTAAAATCCATCAAGCCGTTTAGGCTACAGAGCGTGCCAAAGAAATAGACATACATAGATACATACAAACATACATACATACATACATACTCTCGAAAAACATTACCCTCCTTCTGGGGCAGTCGGGTAAAAAGACAAATATTAGCACTGAGTAGGTAAGTACCCACTTATTCAACACAGATTACATGAAAGTTTTTTTTTAGATCAATACCAACGCTTTCACGTGCTGTTGGTTTAATGATAAGACACTACACTTCAAGTGTGTATTAATTATAATCTTCTATCTTATAAACTCTCAAACACCGAATATAATTAAAACTTTCCTTGCCTTAAATGTTGTCGGTCAAAACTAGTTTTCAACGGTTAACGGCGCTATGAAAAACAGGATCCAGAACGTGGTTTGAATTTTTACGAGGAATTTCTGGGAGACTGAAATTTTCCGTATTACCGCATAACCGTAAACTTGTTGTCGTTTTTTATAAGGTCGATGACTCAAATTCCATCCTAATGCAAGCCACAACGTAGAATAGGTACTTTTCAATTCAATGGTTCGGTAGTTAATTAATCTTTGCTCAAGAAAAGTATACACTCTTGTAATGCAAATGATATAAAAAGGTAAATATAGCAAAGCCTTCTGTAAAGAAACACTTTAAGGGCGATAAGATTGTGAACCATTGTTTTAAAATTCCCTACACACAAGAGTATTTAGGTACTTTGTGGCTACTGTAAATCTTTCAAGGGTTATCTGACACTAATGCCAAGGTTTCTCCTAATTTGTTTAACTCGATCTTTGTGGAGGTTCTTTAGAAATGGGTACGTTTCCAATTTTTTTACATTTTGACTATGATATTTCCAAATTCAACCCGCTTCTTGAATGTTAAAATAAAGTAAAAAATTCACAATCTCAAATAAAGTTATCTTTGAATAACCGTAAAGGAACGATAGAGTTCAAAATTTTTAATTAATTTAATTTTTTAACTATTTTTTTTCATCATATGTTTTTAAATACAATCTAACACTAAAATTATATACAAAGCGAAATAAAAATTATTATGGAAAGGAAGGGCTCATAGGCTTTAACTATTTGGTTATTATAACTTTACAAATCGTAGCTACGTATAACTACGTAATGAACGTCATATTTTATTGCCTAAAATAATCATTTAAACGTAGAAAATTACCCAATAAAAACAACCAAAAATAAAAGTAAAAATATCAGAACATACTAGGTGTATTTCAGTGAAGCCAAAAATTACACAACACGGTTCAAACAAATATTTATCCAGTTCTTTATAAGGTTAATAGACATAATCTGATTGTTTCAGCCATAGTTAGCTTTTCTTTAAATTCGGTAATATTTGTTTCTATGATTGTCATCCCTAAATATGCTGAGATAAGCTCTTATTTACATTGACGCAAATTGTACTTGTGTTTGACAAATATTTTTTTATACGGTAGCAGTAGGATTCTGTAGGATAGACGCTCGTTATTTGTCGTGTGTTTCTTAGATAAAGAAATAGCTGTAAAGGTTCCTTTGTATATGTTTATGATAACAGATAGAGACCAATCAAAGCAATCGTTGTCGTCTGTTGATTGATGCGTATCGACAATCACAGTAGGTAGGTACACACGGTTACACATCAAGCTATACATTTTCAGTATAAGCTGACCTCGCATTGTACGGAAATCCTACACAATGCGAGATCAGCATAAACTGGATTGTATAGCTTGGTGTGTACCTACTAGGCATTATGTAAAATATTGATCAAGCAATACTCGTCCTGTATATTTATTAGTTCGATTCTGAATAAATATGTCGTATACCTTCCTCTAGAGTTATCTTCGATGAAATACCGATTTTTAAAGGCTGTTTATGTATAAATGCGTAGATGCAGTGTTAAGCTACCAGACGGGCCGCGCGCGGGCCAAAATACATTGTAGTTAATTAGAAAGTCCTTGACGAATTAATTATCATCAACATAGTTATTTTATTTTTTAATCAGTACCGAAATAAATATAAAATAAGCAATGTGATCTTAAGAATACATGAGATGATTAATTTTCAGATAAAAACACAACAACTGCCATAGATAAGGGTGTCTATATCATACACAACGAAGACTTTAAAACGTAAGTGAGTACATTTTAGTGTGCGTGCCTCATTAGATTGCACTTTTAAACAGTATGAGGGAAGACGACACGTTATTAGTAACAATAACGAGCCGTCAAAGTACAGTTATGAGAGAATCTGAGTGAGTGTTCAGCGTGGTGAATTTAATTGAATCGAACAATTAAATTGGTTCTATAAATTATGTTCGAATAAACGATGTTGTTTTCCGTTTATTTCCAGAACGCCTGAATTAACGTTCACTTATAGTTCAGAAAAGAGTAAAATTGACGATGTTAAAAAGGAAAATACTGCATGCATTGCAGCTACCGGGACTTTTCTTCATTATTTCCTTTTATTATTGCTAGGTAAGTACTACGCTGCTTTGTGATTTATTATTTAAGAAAACTACTACAACCGATCTACTCTGTAAAAGTCTCACAGTGAAAACTTAGGTGAAGTGAGCTGTCATTCCACCAGATTGACACTATTGACTGCTCACTTCAAGCTCACTTCACCTAAAGTTCACGGTGAGGTTTTTACAGAATACATCGGTTTCCGTGTTCCTTTGATATTACTGGACTTCTGTGTAAGAATCGTATTTACAGCCAAGTGTAGCAAACAAGTGAATGTCGTTTTAAATCCAAAGTGTGTAGAAAAAGTTGAATTTAATCCTAGCTTTGTGATGTAGGTACCCATATAACTTTTAGTTGAAAAATGCACCTTTTTATATTTGCCTGGAACGTTTGGGAGCATTGTTTTATTATAAAACCAATAAAAAGCCTGTAGAATTTTGTAGAAACCGGATCTCGTAAGTAAAAAAAGTTATCTAATCTCCATTGTTGAGGTTTCCTGTGGGAATAAAGATCTTGTGTGCTTTGTTAAGCTATTACCATCTCATCAATCTCCTAAAACTCTGATGTAACGGCCGTGAACTTGAACCTGCGTCACTGCCGCTCTAGATAAATACTCGTAATTATTTGTTAGCTTCTCACATGACTTCTTGTAGACACTATATTAGTACCTACATACAAAGAAATTTGCGATAAATATCTAACTAGAAATAACTAGGTACTAATCTCCTCTATAATCGTCATGTGCACAAAGTATATTTGAATAGGAAAATTACCTACTGCTTCTGTAAAGATTTGTCATCTTTTTCTTTGCACACAATCTATCAAAAAGCGACTGCGTAGCCGGATCAAGACTACAAGACAACCATTTGATTATGTTTCCTTGATCCTTTATCAATTTTAGACATCTCTCAGTTTTGTAATGACGTGTCACGCATTATAGAAACAATTGTTCCGAAACCACGATAAAACTTAGGTAGCTGCCATTCATCGTTAAATATTACACAATATTGCCTGGTTTATAAGGGTAATTATGGTCAATCGCGTTTCCTGTACAGTAACAAAGCCGCCGTAACAAGTTGAAAAAAAGCTTAAAACTTTTTAATTCATGCCTATGCTTTGGCATAAATATCAGACTGAATAATGTATCAGGTACATGAACAATTGAACATCACAAAGCTTACCCTGTTTCGGCAATACAAAAATGTCAGAAAAATACAACAGGATTAACAGCTCAATGCTAAAAATTCAAATCATATTAAAAAAATGTTTTTTCTACTTTAACATAATGTTACTTTTCATCATCTATAGGATTCGCGTCATGGGGCTTGCTATGGTGTGCATTCGGGGAAGAGTGGGGTTGGAACGGGCGGTGGTTCAGGCCAGCGGTGGTGGCCGCCATAGCCTGGGCCACCGGAGAAGTGTTGCAGATGACCACGACGCTCCCTCCATTGCTGGCGGCCATCTTAACCGGCATCACGGCACGAAATATTGGATACCTCGACATGCGCCATTACACTGAAATTGATGGGTTTATGAGGTAAGCTAATTTACCGATTCGATAACTTTTAGAACATAATACTTATAAGATAGTATAGCAACTGCCTCTATGGCCAATATAATCAAATTTCAAAATTAAATAATTCGACCAGTTACCAAAAGCCATCAGCTTCAACCAAGAGTTTACCTATATCTTATACTGATTAAGCTGGAAATGGCAACAAAGTAGTCATACATGTAGAAAGCTGGTACTTAATTTCATACTACCTACAGTCCACGTACCACAAAACCGATGATCTTTTTTTTAAATTAAATCAATTTCAGCAGAAGTCCATCAACGAACTCTGAAAAAGAAGAATTATATAATTATCATCATCATTAAAATTTGTTGCAGAAAAATATACCCAGTAATAATTCTGGGTAAGGGTTCTCTGGGCTGGAACTTGAGCTATATGAAGACGAACTGGAAGCAGGTGGCTTCGTTAGGAGTGCTGCCCTGGACTGCAGAGGTCATGACCCTTGCTGTCTGCATGAACCTACTGCTTGGATATCCCTGGCTTTGGGGTAAGATACCTAAAGTGTGTGAGTGAAATTTACAAGTGAAGCTACGTCATTCATTTGATCTTGAATTAATTACTTACATTATGACGCAGTTGATACCTTCACTGCAAGCCATAAGTAAACAAAATACAAAGTGGTACTTGTATTTGTTTTTATTGCGCATTTAAAACTACATAAAATAAAAGTTAAACCAACCACTAAAAATATCCTCGAAAACAATGTCGCTAAAATTTGGTAAATCAACTACCTGTTCAAAACTTTCAGAAGCCTATTGAAACTATCCACAGAATATCTACTCCATTACTAAGTCGGGGACCACACACATGGGTTTCCATTTTATTCGCAGAATATGAACGTTTCAAAAGTTTCATTTTCCAGTAACTCGAACAAGAGCCGTTTTGTTTATCGAAAGCCTCTGATGGACTTATCTAGTAGTAGTATGAACATTTTATATCCTGATTTCACAGAATAATGTATAAGAATACTCGTGTCTCGCCGAGGTTCAATAATGTTCAGTAGCAGATGCTAAACAGTAATGTCTTTTAAACTGTTCTATTTATAGAAAAACGTGTCACTCATTAGTTCTGATAAATCAACGCTCTCATCGTCCATTATTAGAACGTCCCAACCCATTTAATAGCAAGCGGCAAGTCGACGCGAAAAATAAATTAAAAATCAACGTTAGCCTGCAAAAACCGCGAAAAAACGTTCGATAAAACACGAAACACCTCAAACCGTGTAATAAAATAAAATTTGTCACGAACGCTGAACACAATGGAGCGCAGTGTATGCGCGGTACAAAGCCAATTCAATAAATTCTGGTGCAGAACTCGTATTGCAAAAGATTTGAATGCATTTTCGTCGCATGACGTGTAGCGTGGAGCGCACCATTGAGACGCGCTGCAGCCGCCGCGAGCCCGCAGCCGCCACGCCACCGTCACGCCGCCGCGCCACACTGCGTGCCCACACCTGTAATTACGAGCCTACCTACACGGCCCGCTTTTCCGGACAAAGCATCAAAGCAAAAAAGTTTCCAGCGGCGACTTTTTGTTTTACTTTCGCGCTCTTATTTACCCAACCCGTATGTACCTACTTCGCGCTACATCAACATATACATGCATTCGCTAATAGTATAATAATTTAATTATATTGGATTTTTATCGTACGTGCGTCTGCGTAAAATATGAAATGATGAACATGCCTTCAATTTGCATAAGTAAATTATATTTGCTACATAATATTAACAATGCTCACTGAAGCTTGGCACTGTAAACGTGCAATTATTTATCAATGTAAAGAATAAGTGTCAAGGTACAGTTAAATGAAACCTTTAGCATATTTTTTGTATTAATGGTTGACGCTACCTTAAACTCTGTATTTACTTTAAAAAATGTTTCTAATATTGTGTTCTCAGAATACAACAACTCTCTTTGTGGTAATTTGCCGTTCTTTTCATTGTTAACGAGATGTAATTGATACAAAAGCTTTATACTAAATGACAAGTTAATATGTACTTTCGTTTTTTATACGTCGCAATATTTCGTTTTCGTCGCGGCGCGGCGTCGTCGTTTTTTCTTTTAGAAAAAACGGACCTGAAAAACAAACGCATCATGTTATTGTTTTGAATGAATAAATAAATAGAGCTTTGATTTTACTGATCGGTGTTATTTTAATAATAAAATGTTTACTTTAGGTTATTCGTAAAGTTTTAAAGCTTGTCTAGCACAAAGTTCTCTTCCTCAGGTTTCCTTCTAGGTTCGATCTACGCGTCAGTGTCATGTCCTATCCTGATGCCGACGGTGACGCGACTGACTGCCGGCAAGAACCTGGGTCAGAACTGGCCGCAGCTGATATGTACCGCGGGTGGAACCGACACAGCTCTCAGTGTTGGCGTGTTCGGCGTCATCCACAGCTTTATCATGTACGACGGCGATGATGCCTACCGGTATGCTAGGGTAAGTTGTACTGACTTTTATGTAATGTACGTACTTTGTCAAAAAACTATTGTGATAGTAATAGAACTCTGGAACAGTGAAATATTGAGTGGAAGAAATAACATGCTGCATTTATCTTAACGTTGCTTTTTCCAATAAAACTTGTATCCTTTGAACTTACGAAAGCTAACTTGTGAAATTATTTTTTGTTTCCCATCGTTTATCATTTTGGTAACTTAATATGTACTTATTATTAGCCAATAAAATATTTTTAAAAATACGCAGTAATTCGTCATCAATTCAACTGCTTACCGGAAAATATTAGTAGGTATTCCTAAAATCTTACCAAAACACCGAAGGGCACCTTACCAACTTATCGCAATAAGTTGAGCAGAATGTCGGCTAACTTTTGGTTGTTGCAGGCGGCGTGTGCGCTGTTGGTGGGCGCAGTTGTTGGCGCCATCTGGGGCAGCCTCGCCAAGTTCATGCCACACTCACGAGATGCTTACCTCACGGAGTTGAGGGTACTCTTCGTTGTAATTGGCGGGCTGTTCGCCAGCTTCATTACCACGCAGTTCGGGTGGGGTGGTACAGGTTAGTTGTTTTCCGGTTTAATTGTTTTAATGATGTTATTGCGTATGCCACGCTGACACAACTTAAATATTTGGCGAGTGGGTGGTGAAATGACGAACTTCCATAAAACTTTCATCTCCTTAGTATATTTCCTTTAGTTCATTTAAAATATTTTTTATAAAAACGTTTAGTATTCATTCGTTATATTATTATTATAAATTTATAACCTTAGTTTTTATTATATACAACATAATTTTTAGTTTATGCTAAACCCGAAAAGGGGTCATTGTACTCATCATTTTGAACAACTTTTTCTATGGGACCAACCTTGAAATCGCGAAAAAATAATCAGCTGTTTCATACATTTGTGTTCACTTAAATCGACAAAATGTAGGGAACAGCCGATTTTTTTTTGCGGTTTCAAGGTCTTGAAAGACTGACAGACAGACAGACGGACAACGGATTGACCTTATAAGGGTTCCGTTTTTTTCCTTTTTAAGGTAAGGTAAGGAACCCTAAAAACAAACTCTTCAGCTTTATTATTAGTATAGAAGATGAAACGCGGTTAAGACATTAAAATAGGACTGGCACTAATTGTTCCACCAGAGGAGGAGCTTTTTTTTTTTTTTTTTTGTGTGGGAAATCATCAAATGACTGCACCGCTCTGGGCGGAGCGGAAGGGCGTGTCAGACTCTTACTGACTAAAACCCACCCGTGTTCCTTCAGTTGCCTGTTGCCAGGTTCCCGGTATCCCTTTCGGACTATTCCGCAACCCTGGCAGGCATCGGTCCTAACGGACCCCGTCAGGTGTGCTGACATCTCTTTGAGGCGCGCGTGGAACACGACGCGCCATCGACCCGGGCCTGGTCCTTATCGGACGGCAAGCTACCCATTGCTCGCCGTCCGCAAGCCGCCTGTGGTGGCCGGGAATCCGCCTGGGATTCCCGAAGCCCAGGGTGTCTCCAGCGGCGGCGGTTAGGGGCGTGACGGCGCAGGCAGAGATCTTGGATCCTGGAGTTCTATGTCGGATTACCTAAAGTGTAATTTTATTTAATACGAGACTGACATACCCCTGCACTTTGCCCTGTCGTATATAGACGTAACATGTCTCTATGAGAATTTCCACACCAAAAAAAGAAATCTACATGATAGGGGCAACCTGTTGCTATATTACAAAACAGATAAAATCTGGGTGTTGCCAAAAAATCTAATGAAAAAACTGACACGAACTTCCGCAGTCTGCTGGTCACTTGAGCATCAAAACAGTTTTTCACGATCATAACATAACCACTACGTAACGAGTTGCTAAAAATTTCGCACATCGCTACCAACGTTTATCAACTAAAGAATTGACACTATTTAGTATCTAGGTACATTGTTTCGTTAAGTGAAGTGTGGTTTGGGTTTCCTTACTACAGATTAAAGGTTTTGATGTTAAAAACTTTAATTTTATTGAGTCAACACTTTATTAGGTATAAGTTACGGAATTATAATCTTCTGCACGAAAAGCGGGGCTTGGAGGGGTTCAACATACCAATTAGAACGATAGTTTATACTATACCCGGATTAACACTTAATTTGTTACTGAAATATCCACTAACTACAAAATAAACTTAGTACTAATCAGGTCGCTGTTTTACACGAAACAAGGTATATGCTTTTTGCGTGTAATTGCACATTTCAATACAACAGTATGAAATATGTCGTAAGATCTACTACTAGTACGAAATCCCAATCCCGTAGTGACGACGTGAAAGCCTGAATCTGTTTATGACGGATTGCTATGGCAGCGCTAATTGAATTTGGAAATATATATTTTCCTCGAAAACGTCAGTACGATTCAATGTTATTATTTAAATTAAATAGTTCATTCATTATAAATCATATTAGAAAAATTAAATATTTCAAGAAGGTATATTATAAAACAACAAAACAAGGCTTTTAATAAGAACATACTTCTTATTAAGAGCCTTAGTAAAGGCTTTTTAAAATAAAACTCTTAAACACTTAAAACATTTTTCTTTTACATGAAGCAGCCAGTACCTGATTAAGCTATTTTTTTATTAAAATGTCACCAAAAGGGTAAAATTATTTTTTCATGCAAAAAACCATAAATATAAAGTGAGTTTAAAAAAAAAACACTCTAATGGCTCTACAATTTTTTGACATGAAACAGCCAGTAGCGATGCGTTTTTATAAAATTTAAATAACTTTTTCATGCAACAAAGTAAGAATGATAAAATGTATTTAATCCAGCAAATAAATGCAAATAGTAATTAAGTATACAAGAACATAAATAAAATGTGTAACTATCGTAACTAAGGTAATATTTTGCGAAAATCCTTGCCCACCCCGTTTTAACGTTCAATGATGCATTAATAACAGACTCTACCGCTAGTAGTGCACCCGCTGAAGCCGTATTCTCAGTGTGTATATTCTTATACATTCTGCACCTTATATCTTTGTAATAGTGGGGGGATAGTCAGTAAGAAAAAAGATATCAATCTCTCTGTTAACAAAAGTATTATACAAAAATACCAATTAAGAACAAAGAGATACCATCTAGCACTTTCAGTCTAGTACTAAACGAAAATACGGTCTTACGTCAGAATTTCCGCAACACGGAAATACAACGCAGGAAGGATAGAGCTCTTAATATAGGTATATTTAAGCGAGTACATGTAAAATGGGTTACCGTGTTACAAAATAGGTGGGGTGTTCGAATCATGTTTCTTTTTCAAATGCAAATAAGCTGCATAAGGACATACGAAAGCTCGACAGAGTGCTGCAGCGAGGTTTCAGCGGAGCTTTTCAATCATGTGTTACAAGCTTTTATCACCCTTCTACGATTTTAGTGCAAACTAAATGTAAAAATACGTTAAAGTAAGATTTGTTTTTAACATTGACCTTTCCTAACCTTTCTCAACGACTTTTTAGTATGTCGTAACATTATAAAACTAATAAAATACTTTATGATAGTTTCCGTTGAGTTACTGCCTTATTTTCTGTGCCTCGAACAGCTGACTTTTCCCATGCCCGCTCGGTCTTTGCAACATCTTTCATTTCAGTGATTTAATATCACGAGAAAACATAATATTTTAGAAAACCACGGGACTCTATCTCGTGCATTTTTACGTAAACGTGCATTTTAAATGTTTACCAAAGCCATGTTTACTTGAAGATCAAAAGAGTAAACGGTTACGACATTTTATTTTACAAAGAATAAAAGTCATGTTTACTCGACGAAGTCACCTGAGTGCGAGTCATCAATGTGGGCAATACCTAGACTACTTTGTGATAATGATTGTGCAAATATTGGTTATCAATATTAGTTACTTCCTTTATTTAAATGATAATAATGCTTATATGCTTTGGTTCAACTATTTATTATTTATTTTTAGTAGGTTTTACAAAAATGAGAAAAACAAAATGTGAATTCGTTTCTTTTCTTAAGAAAAACATGTTCTTACAATGATTTTCATTAGTCCTATTGAACTTCCATAATGATATTTGAATAAACTAGG
Organism: Lithophane socia; assembly: GCA_947522985.1. Lineage (NCBI taxonomy): Eukaryota > Metazoa > Arthropoda > Insecta > Lepidoptera > Noctuidae > Lithophane > Lithophane socia. The sequence goes on from OX383256.1 coordinate 8,175,741, forward strand.
TATTAGACAATATTACTAAAAAATCCTCTCTAAATAAATATTTACCGTAAAATTTTAATTTTTGCAGGTGGCATAGCCGTATTGGCATGCAACGCGACAGCGGCGCGGCATTGGGCGAAGGCCGGCTGGAAACTGAACAACAACCCCGCTTCCACCGCGTACCGCGTCATGTGGTCAGCGGTCGAGCCGGCCCTCTTCGCTTACACCGGAACCTTTTTCGTGGTACTTATATTGATTATTTACAGAAGCTAATTAAATGGATTTAGGTAAATAAAAGCTCTTGGAATATAAATACATGACGATGAAGGTTTATAAATTACGGTTCCTTCCGGCTTCAAATTCCAGGCGTCTATTTTTTGCACACACTTTAAACCACGCTCCAAACTGACATATCTCATGAATACTTTTTACCATTTAAGTACCACTTAGATAGGCACTTATTCGTAGTAGAGCTTTCATTGTTGAGGAGTAAAGTTCCATTTGCAATTTGCCATCGTATCGCAGTCCAGCCAGGAGTCTATACAAGGCTTATATGAGCTATTTATTTATTTATTTACTTTATTTTCAGGCAACTAAAGCCCATAGATAAAATACACAAAATAATCTTAAAAAAATAATAAACTAATACATATCAAAAACAAACACTACAAAATCTATTTACTACGTATGGACGGCGACGTATTGCGCTGAGTCGTGGTGTCATGTAGCCTTCCGCGAAAACGCCGATACACGACACCGGTCGGCCAAAATTCTTCCTTCATGAAAGTCTCCATGTGATGAGTCGGAACCCGCACCACAAAAGATTTGAAGTTAATCTTATGGCGTGACTCCAACTTCTCGACTCTCAATGTGAAGTTTGTCTTCATCCTGATGTACTCCACGACCTCCTCTGCCTTCATGGTGTGATGTAACCGTGACACGTACAGCTGCGTCGTTGGAATAGCGGGACGTAGCAAAGTGTCAGGACCATTGTTATATATAATCGTAATAGATTTAGCGAGATTGTTTGATATCAAACATAACCTGAGTGCAAGCTGCGATTATTTTCAAGATAATCATTTATGAAACCATAAATCAAGCATTTAGTTGGCACAATATTTAATGATTACCAATAAGACAATGTTTTATTAATATAACGACGCAATTTGAACGTTGCTCCCGCTTTATGATAAAACAAATTATGTCAGATTATATTATATCACCGTTGTAAAGGCTAAGCTTCTTAAACGTTCTCAGTACAAAGTCATAATGTGACGTATTTTATTGCAGATACAGTCGGAGATATCGAAAGTGATGCTTGTGGGGTTCGGCATACTGTTTGTCTGTCTGGCCGTCAGACTGATCGTCGCATTCCTCGTGTGTTCAAAGTTATCTATACGGGAGAGGTTGTTCGTCTGCTGCACTTGGGTGCCCAAGTCTATTGTAGAGGTATGTGTATGAAAGTCAATTACACTAATAATTTTTAAACATAACCAAAAATGATAAATTTAAGCCTTTTGACAAAGCCTATTACATATACTGCTGCAGGGTTAAAGGTCTCTTCTCATGAGTAAGCGATCGGTCGGTGATCATTAGGAACCGTAGACAGACTAGAGTTCTAGATCCTTCCTTCTTTTCCTTCTAAAATTTTCATTTTCAGCATTGAAAGTCAATTGGGCACCTATCCAATTTCGAAACCGTTGCCTCTTTTTTATAAAAATGGGCTTATAAGCCTCTGGGCCACCAATACTTTAAGAAGGTTTCAGCAAACTTTGAATCCTGTTTAAATATTGTTTCGTATAATGAACAGTGAGCGGGACATCGCTTCGAGTTAATCCTTCCTTCTTAATGGATTTAAATACGAGTCCTTGACCCGTCACCCAAACTTCATACCCAGGTCAATAACATTTAATCATACCGAAGTGAATAATTAAGGTATTACTTTAGAAGTCATTTTATAGTCTTCCTTTTATCCAAGTACTTATGCTAGGGCTGATTTCAGTATAACCAGTTGCCTCTGGCTATGTTTTTCGAGAAAATAGGTATAACTCCATTCAAGTTCTTAGAATAATTCTGCTTAGGTACCGTCTTTTAATTGAATCTTACCGCCATGCCTTCACGTAGTTGGTAAAAGAGACCACAAGACTAAATCCTGCGGTGGTGCTAGTATCGAGCGCTATTATTATAAAATTACAGTATGAGACCAACTCCAGGTCGAAACAATAACTACGTTCATCGGAGGAGGTGGTGAGCCGCATACATTTATCAGTCTGTTATGCGATAGATGGATGATCGATTCCGCTAACACATCGGAATCGAATTGCGCTAGGAATCGAATTGCGCTAGTATGAGAGGATGGAGATTGTCTTTAGTCTTTAGCAATCAATGTCAAATATATATACTCGTAGGATAGTTGCCGAGGATCGGGATAGTCAAATATATATAGGATAGTTGCCGAGAATCGGGTTGAATGAAAATTAGAGAGGCTGTCCAGCAGTGAACTGCTATAGGCTAATAATGATGATGGTGATGATAATAGAATAATTCAGTTTCCTTGATATCTGAACCAGTATACACGTTGTAAGTTAAGGTTATATAAAAAAATCAGCTGTTCCATAAATTTTCGTATGAAACAGCAGGTTTTTTTTTTGACCGACGAAATTTTTCTACTCTGGGGGTCTACTCGTCAATGTTCTTGCTAATTTTACAGTGATTTTTTTCACTTTTCAGGCGGTGTTATGTCCCGTAGCAATAAACGCGCTGATAGCCCGTGGTGACCCTGATGACGTGCGGATGGAGTACGCAGAACATCTCATGAGGCTCATCGTGCAGGCCATATTGATCACGACGCCTATTGGCTTCCTGCTCACCAACCATTTAGGACCCATACTGCTGAAGGAGAAACATAAAAAATGTGAAAACGGTAATTATCTTTTTCTTTGCTAGAAGGAGGGAACAACAGCTATGTGTTTTGATAGTTATAGAACTGTATATTATATACAGGGTGTTATCGATGCGCAAACTGTTACCGTAGAAATGTTTCGTCGGTTATTTAAAATAAAAACCACTGTTTCATACAAGAGTTTGCGCTCTTGTATGAAACAGTGGTTTTTATTTTACACCTACACCGTCTAAATGTATGGAGCAGCTGTTTTTTTTTTAATAACCGCCGATATATTACTACGCTGGGGGGTTAAATTAAAATCATGTGCCGAATTCATAGTAACAGTTTGCGCGTCGATGTGACTGTATATAGAACTATGTTGTTATTATAATTCTAGGGCCCGCTTGCACCACTTATGACTAAATACGTTTAACGCTAACACTTAAAACATTGTGTCTCTGTCATCGTTCAACAATTGACAGAAACAGAGCGATGTTTTAAATTCGTTTCAGATCTCAAACCTAAACAATTGAAAATCAAAGCATTCCATGTAGCAGTAGCAATAAAATATGCAATGTAAAGTTAATTTTAAACAGATTATTTTGAACTAGCTTTTGCCCGCGGCCTCGCCCGCGTCGATATCTTATCCAATGGGAACGTAGGTACTACCGGAATTAGAAGTAGGTACCTTTTTTTTTTCTTTTTTGGGTGGGAAATCATCAAATCACTGCTCCCGCTCTGGGCAGAGCGGAAGGGCATGTCAGACTCTTACTGACTAAAACCCACCCGTGTTCCTTCAGTTGCCTGTTGCCAGGGTCCCGGTATCCCTTTCGGACTATTCCACAACCCTGGCAGAGAAGTAGGTAGGTACCTGATGTATCAATCCAGATTATAAACTATCTGTGTGCCAAATTTCATCGAAATCCGTTCAGCCGTTTTTGCGCCAATCCGGAATATACCTAATCCAGACAAACGGAAAAATTTTCGTTAGGTACTATTTTATTATATTATGGATACTATGTATAGATAATTTCATGAAAAACAGCCTCATGAGGGTATTTATACTTTGAGTATCGAATCGGCCAATTGTCATAAGATTCTTTACAAATGGCTAAAGTTAAGGAGGAAACGAGTTGTTAACATGTTCGTTGGCAAAGATCCAACAAATACTTTTGCATTATTGCAATTTTTGAAGCTCGAGCTTTTACTTTAGATACATTACTTCGGGACTTTAAGGAAGTAATAATACAAATGTACGACACAATATTGTTAAACGAACTACAAAAGTTATACCCAATTTTCATTGTTGGAAGGAAAAAAACTTTCACGGTAATCTGAAAGTAAAAGAAAAGTTAAAAAGCCGACCTACCTAGTTTTCCTTTGTTTGCCAGTCCATGGGAACTGGCAGTAGGTATAGACATAAGTTACAAAATCAAGTTTACTGCGGTACGGTTGTGGTAGCTGTACAAGTGTAAACTGTACAGGCTTATTATTAGCATACACATACATAAATTCACGCCTTCGTCACATGGGGGTAGCTCGTTTACGTTCATACATCCACCCCGGTTGCGAGTACTAAGCACCTGGTGGCCTACCACCACCGCTTACAGCAGTATTATTATAATCTTACTTTGTGGGGAAAAGAGATGGAGCTATACGTTCTGTAGAGCTTCATCTCTTTCCTACACTGAAGTAATATTAAAATAATACTGCTGTAAGCGGTGGTGGTAGGCCCCCTGATCTTTCTGAAGAACATCACCAATATGGTCACTATTATGATCTAAGGCGTCTCCTGCCAATGTTTCCATAGGGTTTTTATTTTTGAGTCATCTTATAGCCAGATACACTTTAATATTTAAAGTTGTCCGTGATTGGTAGGTACTATGAGTTATTGTGATTTTCATGAATGTGTAACATGAATCAAAAAGATTTTCATGAATCTAAATTACCATTATTTTTATTTCAGAATCCGAATCATAATAGAAGATAATCAAGCAAAGGATCTCATTATTAAATAGTTTATTTATTGTGAAGAAGCACTCCATACTTGTTGCCATATCGTTTCCGGCCAAAGGGCCACCTCTCATCTCTTATTAGAACATCTGTAGGTTCAAAGGGAACGTGTATGAGATTAAAACAAGATAAGTGGCTTTCGACCACCATACTGATGACATTATACTTCTAAATCTAGATTTCCTTCGAGTTGCGACACGAAGCGTAATATAGCTGCTAATGCGGAATAACATTGTCAAAAAATTACATAATTTATTGTCATGTTCATATTCACCACAGGTTCTGTAGAAAACTATGAAAAAATGTTACATAATTGTCGGATTGTCACTTATCACCGGTCGCATTAGGCCCTAGTAAAACACATGATGCCAGTAGTACAGTCACATGCAGCATGACATAATAATAATATGTATCCTTTGGGCTTCAAACCTAAACCCGCCATAATAAAGATAAAAGACATGCCTAATTACTTAACACTTGCAATAGAATAGCTTTCATTTGGCAGTTCACAGTTCGATAGTATTTGTTAAGTTTTTGTTTAAAAATCTCATTGATGCGGGTCCGCTGTCAAAATGAAAACTATTGCTAGTGTGCAAGAAAAACTAATGTAGAATTTAGAGATTACTATTGTTAAGTTAACCTTAATCTATGTAATGGAATAGTACTTCACTATATTTTAGTTATATACGCTGAATGAAAAAATTGCAGCAATATCTCAAAGTGATTTAGTCAATGATCTTCTATGATAATCTGTTAATTACTTATATGTTTAAAATAAGTTTTGGTTTGTTTTTTAGAGAGGTAAGCGAGATTAATATGAATGTAAATAAAATTATTTTGTGAAAACTATGTTATAATTTACACTTATTTAAGCCCTGGAACAATAATTATAGTTCAATCTATTTAATGACAGCTAGGTACAGTTACGAGCATAAATACCTTACACTTAGATTAAAAGCGATTTTGTCCAAAAGTTTGCGTAAAACATAATAATATATACAAAAATGCAACTCTCGTAATGCAGTTCTTCTACCGCAAAATGTTGTGAGATCTAATATAAAACCAAGTCGGTTAATTTATTCAGTAAGTACCTATCTATGGGAGCATCTATCCAATAACTTTTTCATAAATTGTTAACAAATTAGTTAACTAACAACATTTTATAGTGACTGTATAATATTTATTTAATAAATAGAATGACTTGGCAATCGCACACGGCAATAGAATCTACATACAACACAATCTACCTGATATTAGCGCTCTGAGGGGGCCGAGAGGAGTCGAAAATGTCCTGAATGGCTTAGAGAAAAGGATGGTACGGCTGTGCCTTTGCTTGTTTGTTTTTCTTCGACTTGGCGGGGCACTACCGTGCTCCCGGATATATACAGGTAAGGTTTCTTTAATAACAGACAGACTGAGAAATAAAAGATGCAAACTCACTCGATCCCTGACCATAATTTATATAAGTAAGTGACTATAGACGAACACATGCCTACACTGTAATCATGTGAAACCATCGCTATCTTGTGGAACTTCCTGTAACTAAATCTTAAAAATATACCGAGAACACGAAAAGTATAACTTCTACAGACAATTTTGAGCACGCTAACGCCATCTGTTGGCATTTTCCGTAACTAACAAGCAGATTTTCACTTGAAGTAGTTCGCGTACCGGAAGATAATAATATAATAGCCTCGATAAGTTGTTTACGACTTTTGCAAGATGGCGACACTGTTACCATCAGAAGTATTTTTTCGAGGATTTATGATTTTTATTTTTTAGGTAAAAATAAAATTAGTTTATAAGGAAACTTTCGAGTGCATGGATCTCTACACGATACTCAATTTGTAAATGAGGTGCAAACTCAAACTTGCGGTGTAGGTTTTTATAACTTGACTCACCCCGAATCTGGGTAAGCAGTTGGTATAGGTTTAGGATATGTACCTACTCCTATAACTTTAATTAACTAAGTACCATTCAACTAGAATAATATGTTCCTTGCATACTTTGGTAACGTAATCTTTTATTTAAATATTTACGAAATTAAAGAGATGATATGAACATTTTCTAAGTCAGAAACAATTATTGTGGCGTGCATTAGTGTTAATGATGTTGTGATAGCGTCTCATCTAATAGTGTCATACGAGATCCCTTCAATTAACAAACGGAGATCAAACAAGCCACACAGGAGAGCGGCGCGCGCTCGCTGCGCCCGCGCCAGTCCGAGCGGACCCCGGCAGCGCCACGCTCGACGGCGACCACTTCATCTTCACAAACGTAAATACTGAAACACACGTCCGGTCGCCCGCGCCCGCGCCGTCACCACGCTCCCGCGCCGGTTGAAGGACTCTACGTGACCACCTCGAGGTGCTAACATAAAGGGCCTTTTCTGTCACGTATACAGACACCTGATTTGTATACAATTTTTTATCTAAGCTTCACCTTCAACACAAATATCTTATCTCTACCCAGCTTCCGATTGGATTGTATTCGACGATAGTGAACATATCGGTCAATGTTTGAGTGAAACGTGAGAATGAACTTTGGAAATTATTTAAGATGAAGACGCGTGATCGTCGAACGAAACAGGATTTTCGGGGAAAGCAGGACAAAAAGGGAGTGAAGCAGGAAATTTCACGCGGTGGAAAGCGACAGACAAACAGTGCTGGTGCCGTCGAGTCGGCTGCTGAGGCGCGCGAGCGAATCAAGCGATCAGGTGTGGAGGCTGTCAAGCTACACCTGCAGGTGACCGGTGACGTCGGGAGGACATCTAGATCTGCAACATCGGTACGTTAATATAATTTAATACATAGGTACCCAAGTATAATAGTCCCAAAGAAGTGAAGTCATAGGTAATCTAAATTCACTGTCGTGTTTGCACATAATAATAAATATTAATGTGTCATTTAATAACTATAAATTAATTCACAAGGAAGTTAGTATAATATGTGCTAGTTAAACGGAACGATTGCCGGCGATCCTCGTGATTCTGACGTACCTATGAGAATCGTAGACAAAACAATCAAATTAGCGCTTCCATGTAATGCGCTTGTTAACAAGACTACAGCACGCTCATTGATGTACCACAAATTATAATACAATCGAACATGGTGATGCTGACAAACAACGTGAATTTAAACTAGAGTCGTTCTATTGCACGGTTCGGAAACTTCCCAACGTCTTAATACGTGCTCTCACATTACCTACTTGAGAAAATTATTTCATAGGTAAACAAAGAGTACCTACCTAGGTAATTTTATAAAAACATTTTGTGTTCTCTAAATAAATTCAAGTTTCTAAATATAAAAAATTCTTAGTAGCAGTCCGGACTCTGGATTTGGGCCCGTTTGATAGCAATATTATAGGCTCGACCCCTATTATTTGAGACTTAAACATAACTGGCGAAATGTGGGTGCAGAATAGGAGGTGTACATCTCTGCCCTACCCTTCGGAAAACAAGGCGTGATGTTATTATGTTTCTAAAAAATATTAAAGTAAATCTGATTCGTAATATAAAAATTTGAATACATGAACTGACCCTATTGTTATCTTAATACTTAAGATAAATGATAGATGCAATTGCTTTGACTTTGACAAGAAAACCATGTGATCCATTTATCACATATACGAAGATCGTGACAAACGGAGATTACCTGCCGATGTTGAGGCTTAGAACTCTTATCAGTGGCGGAATGACTGGATATTATAATGTTTTAAACAAATCTCAGTCACCTGGTTACTAAACTTAGATTATTTTCTAATAACAAGATTTATTACTAGAAAAAAATAGTTTAAAAATATCCTAACGCTAGTTTTTTTATAAATATTTGAGGCGTCCACAAGTATTTTGCAAAAATACCTGAAACAACATTACAGAGAACAATGGTAACTAATTATAACCTAACAGACAAACGCTACTAATAACAGCTGTCAAAATAACATACTAACCTACTTCACAATAAATTGGTAATTCCACTGTACAAAATTCATTGATTCTCGATAACAAACATTGAGAAGTCCTCGATTAGACTGGAAAAGGAAAATATTTGGACTTAAAATTGTTCAGTTCTCTCGCACTTATGGAAAAGAGGATCGTCTTATCATAATTCAAAGTACTTAGAGGTTAATTGTCTTTATTGTTCAATTAACTCATTCGGTATGCCTAAGTTTGAATGTAATTGATAGAATTCATTAATTGTAGACCGCGTCTGCATCGCGAGGTTTCAACGAGAATTTTATTTTATCAAAGTGTGCAGTATTTTTGCAAGTGCAGTGCAATGGTGGTTTCCTCAATACACCTACTTGTAAGTTAGCAATCGCAGTGCATTTTATAATCATACCATACTAGTTAAAGAAAGTGGTGAAACCTGCCCAGCAAGCTATCCAATATACCTGACGCTAGAAACTAGTTGGTTAACGTTAGTTTTACGATTATTTATTACTAGCTGTTTCCTGCAACTTCGTCTGTGATCCAGGATGAAAAGTTGTCCTTCTCCAGGTCATAGTCTACCCATGTGCCAAATGTCATCCAAATCCGTTCAGCCCTTTTAGCGTGAAAGCGTAACAAACAAACAAACTTACTTTCCTATTAATAATATTATTTATAGGATTATTGTAGTATTTTAGATAGCACGTCGCGGGTTTTTTTTTTCAATAAAAAAGGTAGTTTATTTCTTTTTTATTTTGGACCAGCTTTTGCCCGCGACTTCGTCTGAGTGGGTGTCTGAAAATATCATTCGCGAACGTACTACCGGGATTAAAAATCCTATGTGTTAATCCAAGTTATAAACTATCTGTGTGCCTCATCCAAATCCGTTCCGCCGTTTTTGCACCAATCCGGAACACACATGCAGACAAACAGACAAACGGACAAAAATTCTTAAAACTTTTGACTCGTTCTCACAACTCGTAGCAATAACTTTTTTTCAAAAATATTCAATGTATAGTTTTGACTTCTTTACTATTTTATTACATGTAAATAGATAGAAAAAGAAAATTTGAATGAAAACCTGTAACATTCCGTAGAGTATAGTTAAGAACATAATAAATCAAAAATCATAATTAGCAGTGTGTAAATACGACGCTGTATGTAAGAGTCCAATAACAAATGCATTATTATACGGTACTCATCATTAATTATACATCTATTGCGCTCGTCACAATTCTTTCTAGATTGATAGATGCCGACTAAGGTGCTGGTCCATGGTGGAAACGGTATGTAGGGCTAGCTAGACCATTACGCGGTGTGAACGTAACGATATGTAATCGAAAGATTATACAATTTCAAATACTCGCACATACTTAGTTTTAAGACTTTTTGATTGCTGATATCTAAGAGCTTGTCCAGATGAAGCGTTCTACGCGCGAGTTGACTCGAGCGTAAGAATTGATTTGTTTACACGCGAGTAGCAAAACGCGCTACTGCATGTGGACGGAATGTATTAACCTCAAGTACCGCACAAACACGCGATTGACTACGCGGCAGTTGACTTGCGCGTAGACAATAAGAAAAAACGCCTCATCTGCACGAGGTCTAAGGGTGATACCAATAGTGCTTGTTCGAACCAAAATGCTGTAGGTATTTTCTATTGTTGTATTTTAGATTAAAAAATCGTTTGAACTTATGTTATGTTTACTTCGCGCGTTCATGCTAGTGCGTCTGGACATTATTATGATACTTTCGACGCGTAAGTACTAAAGACGAGTCCTACATTAATTTAGTTTACTGATGTAATGAAATGCGACGTGTTGTCTTTAATTGAGACAAGAATGTTTAATTGGCAATTATACCGAATCTGCTATGGAATCCCCTTGTTGGTTGAGAATAACTAACTACCTATTCATTCCATGACTTGCAGTCAATGATTTTGTTTATGTGTTAAAGATGGACAGTGAGAATGCGATAATAATCCACCGTACATTATTTATACTATATTATAGTCCCCGTTTCGAGCTCGCGGCTACGTATACATACCGAGACTCCGCGGTGCCCCGGAAAGCACGTTAAGCCGTTGGTCCCGGGTGTCATTTGTGGATCTTTGACAGTCGTTACGGGTCGTCAGAAGCCCGAAAGTCTGACAACCAGTCTTACCAAGGGGTATCGTATTACCCAGTTACTGGGTTGTGTCGCCATGTATAATACTGGTATTCAGCTGCATCCGGTTAGACTGAAAGCCGACCCCAACATAGTTGGGAAAAGGCTAGGCAGATGATGCAGATGATTTATAGTCCCCGTTTCTACAGTTGACAGTTTAATAACTTAAACTATAAACTTGCATATAGTGCACTTACAACCATTTTTTTGAGTCATTACGAAAGCAAGATGTGAAAAAGTGAAATCAACGTTGTCAGAATGTAGATAAATTTTAAAATTAATTTATCTGTAGGTACATATTTATTGAAACAGTTATGTAACATAAAACCTGAACCTTTACCAGTAGATACGACACATTTGTTAAACAGAACGCGATCAGTACATCTGGACCGCGTTTAAGACCTGTCGGAGTCAATATTTCCATGGTAATGATGACACTGACAGCTCTTGAACGCAGTTCTGATCGTGTTCAGTTTCATTGGTGAATTTCACCTTTAGTGTACATTCACGGACTTTAATTGATGAGCCACCTTCAAACTTTTCAATTTTGCAGTTTCATACATTCACGAGATTACACGATTAAACACGAACTCAAATCGCAAGCTCGTAAACAAGATGACAAATAAATTACTTTTAATCGGAAATATCCATAGAAGTTGACTAATAAATTCTCAATGATAAAAATAAATACAATGTTGCATTAAGTTTATCCAATCTATTGATACCGACCTCCTTTGAATCATAGCTCATTAACTCGATAATTATGAAAACATAACTGAAGACAGTGACAGTTGAAATATCAAGATGACAAATAAATTACTTTTAATCGGAAATAGTCTTATCCATAGAGGTTGACTAATAAGTTCTCAATGATAAAAATAAATACAATGTTGCATTAAGTTTATCCAATCTATTTGATACCGACCTCCTTTGAATCATAGCTCATTAACTCGATAATTATGAAAACATAACTGAAGACAGTGACAGTTGAAATATCAAGATGACAAATAAATTACTTTTAATCGGAAATAGTCTCATCCATAGAAGTTGACTAATAAGTTCTTAATGATAAAAATAAATACAATGTTGCATTAATGTTTATCCAATCTATTTGATACTGACCTCCTTTGAATCATAGCTCATTAACTCAATAATTCTGAAAACTTAACTGAAGACAGTGACAGTTGAAATATCGATGTCAGAGAATTTTTCCGTACGCTAATGTTACTATGCAACAATTGTTTATCGTTGCTAGGTTACTGTTGCTAGACCTGCAATTGGTTGACTTTGAGTAGTCACTGCTGTCAAGTTTGTAGTTCTGCTCACAGGTTAGCCAACCGGTAAAGATATGAAATATAATTTTCTTCTTTTATTACGAAGAAATATGACTTTGCGTGTCGGGAACCGAATAAACCCGATTTGCATTACACGGCTAAAATGCGAACAGTGCCAGGTGGCTCATCAATTAAAGTCCGTGACTGTACATAGACCCTTGATCGGAATTTCTTTGAAGAATAACATCAGAAATGAAATTATCCGGAAAAGAACCGGAGTTAGCGACATAGCTTGCAGAGTAAGCGAACTGAAGTGGCAATGAGTGGCCATGTTTGTCGAAGGACCGATGGCCGGTGGAGCAGACAAGTCCTAGTGCTGCGACGCGGCGCGAGTGTAGACCGCGTATCGGTAAGCGTAGCGTAGGACGCCCGCAGCTAGATGGACCGCTGGGATAGACTGCGGAAGGCAGAGGACTGGGTGTTGTGGCGCAGCTTGGGAGAGGCCTATGTCCAATAGTGGACTGCGATTGGCTGAGTTGATTGAGACTCTTGATTTATCTCCTTCATTAATTCCGTGTTAGATTAGATTAGTAAGGTGTAACAATTTACATTTTATTCAATTACCTAAGTAACAAAACACTAATATAAACAATAAATAATTGATATTAGAGAAAAATCTGCTTTTACATAGATTCAATACTAGAGACTCAAATAACCGTGTAACGTTTACGAAAACCAGAACTAGACAGAACACAAAACAAGTTTTAAAAGATATCTTGTCATTTCATTTTCATCGTTTTTTCACCTTTTCGCAGGTATTCCACTATCAGTCACAAATATTTTTCTTTTCGTGTTCAAAATTGACCATGACGCGTCCCTTTAAATCACCCCATAGAAAAAAGTCAGGATTTGTCGAATCTGGTGAGTTTAAGGGTCAATTAATGTCAACATTTCTTGACTAGGTATTGTTTCGGAAACATTTATCTCAAAGTTTCCATTATGCTTCATGCTGCATGGGTTCTGGCTCCAACTTATTGTCACCACGTGTTTTCTAGGTCTAACGGCCTTCCGATCGTGGTTGTTGACGACGGAAATGCAAGTTAATTAAGTATTCGAATCCAACAGTTATTTTCCTCATTTTCATCTAAATGTTTAGATAGCTGTTCAAGAAATATCTTCCAATAGATATGGCGTCTCGTGATCGTGTTAATATGCGATAAGCGTGAGTGGTGAAGTGGTCATACTCTTTAGCCAAAGCGGCAGCCATAATCGATAGACCACTTCAGATAGCTGTACGTACATAAGGCAGATTAGGAATGGGAAGCTGATGCAAAAACCTAAAGGAATTTAAAAAAAAAAAACGCTTATGTCATTTAGCAATAATACAGCTACTTGTAAAAAAGATCATAAAAAAAGAAGTGATTCTTCTTTTCTCTCTACGTGAGAAATGACAACAGCTCCAGTAATGGTAAAAATATTAACCAAAGAGCTGGGCAGACTACTAAAAATGTACCCGTCGTACATTTACAGCTAACACATATATATTTCAGAATGGTTAAATGATTTTTCCGTAGAGATTTTTTAAGAAACTGTCGCTATTTTGTCCTTAGCGACAAGTCCTTAAAACGTCTCTAGGAAAGGGAATGCAGCAATCAACAATTCGATCTTCACGATCGTCATTTGTTCATATGTTGCGAACTAGCATACTGTTAATTTGCTGTGACCTAACATTTCTTTGAAAATCTAAGTAGAATGTAGAAATAAACATGTATTGGTAATTCAAGCGCTTATCTGCCATGCGGCTCATAAAACTGGCATGTGGCGGTCATTCCATAACAACGCAGATTTACTTGAAAATCCGCTTAATTCTGCAAAAATGTGTGTTTAATTTTTTCATGCGCTTTTACCGATTCATTTTCCACCTGTCTGAAAATAAAAGCAGGTTATCGCTTTCTTATTGATGCATATAGATTAGTAAATGGAACGCGATAGCTGATTTGAGATGAGAGGAATACCTAAACACATTTTATTAACATCAGAGTACGCGAAAAATTAACACGAATTTATGCCAGATCACGAACAACGTTGCGTATCGAACTACCGAATAGATCAACTATGGGGTTAGGTACACACGTGGACGACTAGCTTCTTCTTTTATTTATATAGAAATAGAAATTTGTCTATATACTATCCAGCATATCAAATTAAAATTTCATAACTGGCTTAAAATATTACCTAGGTACAGGTAGGCTACATTAGTGTTAGTTGCCAGTGAGCCCTAGGGCGCGGGCCACACAGAAGAGAGGAGACGGGACGCAGACTTCATCTGGCACAAACGTATAGAAAAGACAAGGCGCGAGCGCGTCGCTTTTCCATTTTTATACTATTTGCCGCGTCTGCGTCCCGTCCTCGTCTCACGTCTCGTGTGGCCAGCTCCTAGGTACCGTATAGTACCGTATATTACAGTAGTGTCAAGTACCATAGGCAGATTGGGACGGTCATAGAAGTAGAACATTTAGATGCCGACAACGTCAGGACTTACGACCTGATATTTTTTTTTTTTTTAATATTGGAAAATCATTAAATGACTTCTCCGGCTCTGGGCGGAGCGGGACTAAAACTCACCCGTGTTCCTTCATTTGCCTGTAGCCAAGGGTCCCGGTATCTCTTTTGGACTTTCCCGCAACCCTGGCAGGCATCGGTCAATTGTGCTGACATGTCTTTGAGACGCGCGTGGAACATAACGCGCCGTCAGAATTTACACCTTTACATTGACAAAAAGGCTGTATTGTCCAGCCTGTAATGCGACGACTCTCAAAATAACAAAATTAAAAGGATTTGCCCTAATATACTTGCAGAAATTCTGCCCGTAAGTCTGGTCCTTCAGTATGTAAGTACGGAATCGATCATACTCAGAAATCAATCCCACTGTCATTGGAAGTATACAAACATATTTTGAAATGGCATCAAGTATACTCACGTGATGAAAAGCCAATGTGACGGCCACTTCAATCTGTCCAGCTGGTTAAAAAAATATCAGATTATCTATGAGATATATATTTTTAACAAGCACCTTTGTTTGTGTCAAACTATCATTCAATCATCCGAAGCTGTTAGGACAAGTGTCCGACCGATGTGTTCTAAAAATTAAAATAACTTAATAAGCAAAGAAGTTGTAAAGTGAGCAAATAACTAGTAATTATGAATTAGTTCAAGTAATTTTCTTGCTGCTAATTGTTTACGGTAACTTAGCTTCGGTAGTGTTAATAGGATAATTGCACACTAGGCGGGTGCTTGGTGGATTGTTCAAATATTTTGAGTAAAGGTATGTAAATGTACATAAGTAATTAGTATTGAATTGTTCTAATCATGGTTTGGTCCTCGTTTATGAAGACGCTGGGAAGAAATTAAAAGAAAATTTATTAAATAGAAACTTACCAAACAACAGACAGCTTTATTAACTAATCTAGTGATTTCGTGTCTTTACTATTAGTACCACACATTAAAGGACAGATCCTTATTTTACATATTTAAATGAGTAAGTAATATATATATACAAAAAATAATATATAAAAAATACAAAAGGCAAAAACTCAACACACCTAAGTGCTAATATTATGTAAAATACGTCAAAAAGTTTCAAGTATACATAAATACGTAAATAAGAATTAGCACTTCGATTTCGAATTTTGTGAATAAAGACTGAAGATCGTTTTCTAATTGTATTGTATCCGGGTATCGTGACCAATTTTAACTAAATAATGTATACATGCTCAAATCGTATTCTTTACCTACTTATTTCATTTGCCGTCACCTCAGACCAACAAAAAAGGAAAGACAGATCACGCCGTACAGCAAAAGTGAAGCCACCTTTTTATCTATGTGTGTGTAAAAAGGGTTGTCAGTTGTTAAAGTTTTTCCCTATAACTTGGGGAATAATATTTTGGGTAAGGTAATATTGTATGAGTAAGATATTGTTGAGTATGGTATTGTACCTCAATTTTTAGGAAGAATTCCGAAACAAAAACATTTTTTTTACATTGCAAAATAAATTAAAAAAACAATTAAGTACAAAGTGCATTTATGAGATCACCTTTTATGCAAGAATTGCTTGTGTTAGGAGACTCCGCTCTTTCACTTAGAATTATCCATTAATTTTCAATTGAGTGTTAAAAAAAGATATATATATGTGTATAAATAGGTTAGTAAATTAGCTAGTATCCATTTATTTTTATTTTCAGTATTACATGGAAATCTAAAATATTAAATGCATAAAAAAACAGACATATTCGATATTTTTTACTCGAAGTAAAAAATATCGAATGGGGAAATTTGAAATCATATTATGGCAACCCTCGCTCTTTAAATGTCACTGTTTTCGTTCGTTCATTCGTTCAGGTTTTTTGTTCCAAATAACCTAAAATTCATAGTTATCTAAATTAAAAAACGATGTTATTTTAAGTACTTACAAGTGAAAAGTGATTCCGTGAGACTTTTTCTGTGATTTAGTATTGTTTTTACACGTTTTCACTACACAGGAAGGCATAATTATATTTGTTTTGGTGATGTTAGCTACACGACGACTCGTGACGTACTAGGAGCGATGAGCTTGGTTTTAGTGTAGGTGTGTGCGTGAGCCTGTGTGTTTACTTGCAGGAGCTTGGTTTTGTGGCTTCACTTTGGATGTACGGCGTGATCTGTCTTTCCTTTTTTGTTGGTCTGAGGCCGTCACTAACATAGCTTTACAAAATCGTGGAAATGCACTTAGTAAATGTCGGGTTAGGTATTGTTTAGATTAATGCCTGAAAGTCGTGATCCTCATATTATAAGACGCGGATCCTTTCTGAGAAGTTGTATACGCTTGCCAATTGTTTATTTTATAACAATATTAATTCTCTTGCTTATTCTTATTATTATTGACTTACGAGCACTTATTTATTTTGCGAAGATTAGACAATTGACTTAGATACTAAAAGTACACAAGGTAAATTAGGTACCTAATTGAAATGACTGAAATCCTGAGACACTCCATCTTTTTTATTTCAATTAATTGATATGGCAAGGAATGATCTATTATCCGAAATATAATTGTAAAATAATAATATTTAGAGTCCTACCTATTATAATCGATAGGTTTCTTATTCCATAAAATATATTGTAAAAGAAAAAACCATATTTAATAGTTCTGTAATCGGTTCTATAACTCTCGATTCTAAACAACTTTCAGGTTTTGAGTTATTTCAGTTACATCATGAATTAATCCTACGGATTTCTACGAGTAGCTAGGTACAAGTCTGACATAACAACTATAATGCATAATGCTTAATCAAGATAACAATACGAAATGACAAGTAGTTAAGGTAGCTTAGGTAACAATCAAACACTAATGAGTAAATGCGATATAAACTCCAATACGATTAGGTATGGAATGTTTTTACGACAAAGACGTTGTAAAAATAAAAAAATAAACTAGTTTTATATGTGATAACACTGCATCACAATCACACAACACACAGAGTTAAATAAAATATTTTTGTATACTGAAATAAAATTTCCATTTATCACTTGGGTTAAGTCAGTGAAGAAATGCCGAAACAAACTCAGGGGTCTCGTCAAGTTCACTTTCAAAGTCCGGCCATAATTAATTATGAATTTCGTAAAACAACAATGGCGAGACGCCTGTCTGGCACATACCACAACAGTTTAGAGCATACTGCATACTGTTATTTATAAATTAATGCACTTAACCTGTTGCACCGACATTGGAAGCTTCAGACCTATCCGTGCTCTTACGCATTCCGTGTGTGATAGAGTCTAGAGCATGGGCAGTTCTCTTGTCTAGTAATTAATACAAGGTGCTATACCCAATAAATAAATAAAAAACTTCAATATTTTAAGAGTTCGATACTTTTCATGCTGACGGTACACATTACATTTTTAGGCTTTTTGACGACGTTGTATCTGGTATTATTATTCGGGTTGAGTTGACACGGGCCCAGTTGTCACTGGGTCAGTGACAACTGGGCGCGTGTCAACTCAACTCCGATCGATATAGTACTATTTATTGTCGACCCGTTTGTCAAATGATGTTTCTTAAGTCATTCATCATCACCATCATTCTCCTGCTCATATCCAAATTCATTTGGGGTCGGCGCAACATGTATTTTTTCCATACTTCTCTATTTAGTTGTCATGTCTTTTTTCCATACTTCTCTATTTAGTTATCATCTCGATAGTCCTCCCCTTTCTAGCCATATCATCTGTCACACAGTCCATCCGCCGTTTCTGTATTTCTTTTTATATTAATAAATAAACAATTTCCTTCTTGAACGTAGTTTGCAGCTAATTATTGGGACTCTTATAATTATTATTAAATATACTTACGGGCCGAAATAATGATACCCACCCTGGTACACACGGCTACACATCAAGCTATACATTTCCAGTATAAGGTGACCTCGCATTGTACGGAAAACCTATAAAATGTGAGATCAGCTTATACTGGAAATGTATAGCTTGATGTGTAGCCGTGTGAATATACATACTTGCGCGTACGTTTTCCGCATCCAAGTCCCCACTTCCTCAACTACTTTCTTCGAGTCGATAAGTGATCGAGGACATTCCTTATTCCGTTTGTTGTTTTGCAATCTTGTTGTTATAATACCTGTCACATGATACACTTTTGTCATGGGTGCAATAAAAATGACAGACAATTTATCCGAGAGATAGATAGCAGTGCTACCAGCCTCCTCTTGACTGATAACATGAAGCTGTGAAAATCTACATAAGCTTTAGGGGTTACGTATCGCAGACAGTGGTTGATTCATTTTTATAACTGACTTCGGAAAAATAGATTGTCTTAAGAACATTAGATTGCCTACTTGCCTAAATGGACCTAATCCTTTTCTTTTGCATGTAAGTATCGTTTTATGGAACTGTAGTTAAGCATTCCTTCGAAATTTTGAACGGTGTGAATTTTGAAAAAGACTGACCATGGTGTTTTTATCCCGTTCTTATCCATAGAAACCTACTACGCTTTGGAATGGACAACGCTTTGGAGCTTCATCTTTCTGAATGAACGACTTATAGACAATTCAAAAGTGCCTATAAATGCTTCAATTGAAATAAATGCATTGAGTTTGAATTGTGCGCGCTTTCTAATGAGGTTCGAAGAGAACTTTAAAGAATAGCACCGCGGAACATTTCATTCTTATAATGTATAGTTGGTATGATGGAGACAAGTAACCCTAATTGTTCCAATCGCAGACAGCACGTGACGGCTCCTTAATTTTCCTCCTTCCGCTGTACATATTATTAAACTGGCTGCATCATGTGATCGTTTGATTGCTTCAGATCTGACTTCCCAATCAAAACGTCGAAGCATCTATATTTATACTTATAGTCGTACTCATTGAAACTATATCGATGGCAATCGCATGGCGGTGCACCGAAATTACAATTTATTTTTTATGTTAGCCTATACTGTCCCACTGCTGAGCAAAGGCCTCCCCCAAATCCTTCAAACATCCTTTTCCAGGGCCACCTCGATCCAACCCTTGTGGTACGCGTCTAGATCGTCCATACAATATTACAATAATAAATGTATTTGTTACTACAAACTCAACTGAACCAAACCACAAAAGTTTATGAGTTGAGAATACCTTACATAGTGAAGAACATGATTGTCTGCCCTTATGTAATATTCAACAATATTAATTAGCCATAACTTGATTAAATGAGAATTATCATTTTCCTATTATACAGTGTCTGGACATGAACTAGCGATATTCTAAATACTTAAATAAAAACTATTTTAAAGTAAGCTCTACGCTTGGGTCCAATACACTTCCCCGCTATGTTAGATTTTTTGTTGAAAAATTCTGTATGCGAGTACAAAAAAATCATATCTCTCAAAGTTTTAGTAGAGAATTTCCATTTAAGTACCAAGAAATATAACTACTTGTGTTAGAAAGTTTCGCTCTTCCACTAGTTACAACTTACAGTATAAGCCATTGAATAGACATTCCATTTTAGTAGTTGTTAGGAAAAGAGTGTTATAAATCAAAATATAAAGAAAAACAAAAACAAAAGAATGATTAATTTTAGACGCGCTATCACGGCTGTCCTATACATATCCTACTTTAGCTATATCCTTTAACTAGGCAACGCATCTTATTGAGAAGCGGTATTTTTCATGACCTAATCAATGGTCTATGGTTTGACATTCAATGCGCGTCATAGACTATAGATAATGTTATGATATTATGACTTAGAGGAAACACGATAAAATAAAAATACTAGATAACCTCGACTTGCTACAAGGGGAATAGGAACCTAAATAACATTATATAGACAATATTGTTGAAATCATTCTTAAAAAAAAGAAGCTTAAAAGTCTATGTACCATTTGGAACAGTATCTTGTGGTGCACTTAGCATTTATGTGATATGTAGCAACCCTATCCGTGATTTTTATGATGTCCTTGGCTCTACTTTATTTCTCAAATGGCATACTTTGTTCTGGCTTATAATAGCGCAATTTACATACAAAAAGAGTAAAGCGGTAAACTTACCTACGTGGTAAGTTTAATGTCATGTCCTCCAAATAGGTACATACTTAGAACAGCTTATTCCTGATTCTTAACTGGATATCAATTAACCTCGACATTTTTATTAATTCCATTGAAACTTCAATCAAAAGTTGGGACTTAATTAATAACTTAAACTTAAATGGCATCCGTAACCCTTTAGGCCCATATGATTAAACGAATGAAATATATGATTAAATAAATTTAAAAAAAGCTTGTTGTAGTCAAGTAACCATCCCTCCTAAAATCCCTATTATGTAATATCTCAGAGTGAGTTTAATATTTCATGAATACTTAGTAATTTCATTTGGCTCTCACTCAGGGAATTTCATATGTTCAAACGATGAGGGCGACGCCGTTACTCGCCTCCTAATGTACCCTCGTAATATCACAAGACTAGATTATAAACGACTTAAATCAGATATTTATGTGTATGAATAACCTTAGATGCATCAAATACGTCAATAAATGTAAATAAGGAATATAACATCACATGATTGACAGTTTAGAAAAATCATGCACGGAAAGTTATTACCATGCAATAACAACCATCATTCGATGATTCAAGAAAACGACTCATTACACTATTAAGGGCCATGGACTACTTGAAAATTATAGTCCTACTATGTAAATATAGTCATCATATTTACCATAACATGCTATCGCAACGTTGAGCTTCATCTCTATTGTTTACA